>OY292396.1:28673986-29873986 GCA_958496205.1 Idaea biselata | reverse complement strand
ACAGTGGTTGTCATCCACGCGGCCCTTTTCTTGCGAAAAGGACCTCCGAGCCCGCTGACGCGGGTTTACGGGACATCTGGAGGGTAAAACGTAACGTCGTGCCCGGGACTCGGGACTCGAACGCGGTACCCTCGACTCGGAATCCACACTTTGCCGCAGCTGTCATCGTGCTTGTAAACTACATGCTATCTGCATCTACCCAGTAAATCTGCCCGATTTCAGCTATATTTTTTTCTCTTTTTCGTGCATTTTCGACTGCCACTAAAAATATCAAAATTGTAACCGTAACTTTAATCATTGAGGAGTTTTCTGATGAGAAGGTAGTTTCAGGTGGTCCATCAATTCGTATCGAGTTCTTTATAAGCTGATTATATTGATGGAAGTCCAAAAATTAGTAATTTACTGCATTGTGGGATGCTATTCTGCTCATCATTCCAAAGGTTCTCATCAGATCTTCACCAACGATTTGTGAGACCAATTCGAGACTCTCACTTTCCAAATCTAAAAAGAATATTCATATGCTGGAGTCCGGCGTGAACATATCCCCATACAAACAATATGTGGGTCGAATTGAGAAGCTCCTCTTTTTTAAAAGTCGGTTAAAAACAACCATTATAAATTTCCGTATGTCCGAAGGATCCGAATATATGGAGAGACATATGTATACGGTATTTTAGGAATTATCGGATATCCGGCTTTTTTAATTACGTGCCGGATATCCGGCTTTTTAATTACCCACCGGATATCCGGTTAATCATGTGATGATTCCACATAACACACTTCTTCAATACAACATTCAAACTTAGATAGATAGATAGATATGGGATTTATTTTGTGTTACAATTTTTGATTTAATTTTTATGTATGTAGTTTTAGTGTTTATATTTAATTGTTTGCTATTGTAACTTTTAATTATTGAATAAACACTATGCTTCATTAAATAGGGTTTTTTTCCGAAGACATAAAATAAAATATTGCCACTTTCGAAGATGTAGCGGTTAAACCTATGACAGTTAAACTTAAACTACAAATTAAACATTAAATAGAGTAGGTAGTTAGGTAGATTAGGGTTTTTCCATTTTAGGGTTCCGTACCCTTCTTCTCATCTGAGCGATGTTCCCGGTTGAATCCTTGTCGGAATCCCGGGATCCGCTAAAACCCTTATTAGGGTTGGCGCAGTAGATAAGTCATCTTATTGACCATACCTACTGCAAATAGATTTGGCAATTTTTTTACGGGTTTCGTACCCAAAGGGTAAAAACGTGAACATTTTACTAAGACTCTACTGTCTGTCTGTATGTCTGTTACCAACACGAACCGTAATAGCTATTAGCTAGGCAGTTTAAACACAGATGATGTATACCTGTTGCTGATACAACAACTTTTAGGGTTTCGTGCCCAAAGGGAAAACCGGACCATTTTACTCAGACTCCACTATCCGTCGAGTCCACGTCGGGTCTGTCTTTCTGTCTGTCACCATAGGCTGTATCTCATGAACTGGAAAAGCTAGACAGTTGACATATTCACAGACGATGTATTTCTGTTGCTCCTACAGCATACTAACTAAAAACCTAAAAACATATTTCATGTTCCTTTTACGCGAAATAAAAATGGTCGCTGCAGCGCTGACAATATTGTTACTCTATGAGAACTCTAATACTAAACCTAGTGTTAAAACCAAGTACTCCCATGCAACAAACGTGATTTTTTTGTGATAATAGTAAGGAACTCTTCGTGTCCGACTCGTGCTTGCCCAGTTTTTTAATACTTACTAAATTAAATAAAACAGCATTTTTTCATCCATTTTCATTAGATAACAACTAATGCGAATTTGTCGACTAAATAAAAATATTGTAGGTTTAGAAATTGCATCATCAAAAATCCTCCCGTGTCAGGATTCGAAGCCGTGCCCCTCGCTTGTCGGGCGAGTGCGATAATCATTACGCCACATGGGATTGTGATGATAGTTAGCGTTCTCGCCCGGCAAGCGAGCACGGGTTCGAATCCTATGACGGCAGGATTTTTAATAAATCATTTCTCTTTGCAAAATATTTCTAGTAGTTATGCCTTGCTTGAGCAATAAAAATAAGAAAAATATCGTATGGATTTAAACTTACACGGTTGTTTTCACTAGATATATTATTAAATAACGGGGTATTTACCATGTTCTGTTCATGTCTCGTAAACAAGCCAGTTTAAATTACTGGCGAAATATCCAGCTCCGTCAAAAAAAAAATTAAAACATGGTAAATACCCCGCTATTTAATAATATTTGTAATAACATATAGGTATAGGTTTTTACTCTGTTTTATAAGAAAAACAAATCGATTAAACACTAAACAGAACCTTATCTCGGGTCATCTCATAATGATCGAGTTAACAGTTGTATCGAGTTAACGTGAATCAACAGCCACGCATAGTCGACATCAGCAATTCTGTGTGCCATTTCACTTCACTAAAATATGGTGACCTCACCGTGACGTGATTTTATTCTAAAGAAATCGTTCCTTAGTTTAAAAAAGTTCTGTAAAAATCTGTATCCGAAAGGACCAGCAAAAAGCATTTGAAAGCTTTAAAAAAAAACCAATAATCCAATTGACATAAAATCGAAATAAGTCCTTCCCATTTCACTTCATTATTCACCGTAATGTGATTTTATTCTAAAGAAAACTTGCCTTTATTTAAACATCAGATCAGAGCTTTTATTTAAACTTCAGATTTGATCAGATGCCGTTTGCTACAATTGGTATCTGGAACGATAATTTCCATTAAATCTATCGAGACGGACCAGTTCAATGACTAACAAAATTATTCCCCTCAGATAAATTACCATTTGCAACTGGAAAATCTATACATAAAAGATGCTACAAGTTACCTAATGGTGATGAGGTATCGATTTGCTGTCGTAACTTTTCATGGACGAACTTGTAGCTAACGATTGTAGATTTGAAAATTTATTTTATTTTATTCGGAAAGCAGACAGTGAAATATAAGCATTATAAATAACGTAACAATTATTAAAACTAAGCACCATTTATAAGCTTGCACTAAAAAACACTTGCTAGTACTTGTACTGAAAACTCTAACACTAGGTGAGCCACATCACTATACGAAAAAGAAGAAAAAAGAAGTACTTGTAAGTACTATTTATTGTCTTCTGTGTTGCTAGTCACAAACAACAATATCGACAAGACGCACCGACACGATAAAGGATGATTTATGCTAAACCGGGCCGTGTCCGAGCCGTGTCCGGGCCGCTATGAAGACAGCTTTTGTTATGCATGTTGTCCGTGCCATGTCCTGTCCATGCCGCGTCCGAGCTATCACCAGCTTGCCTGTCTCTAAATCATTAGAAATTAGTTGTAAAAGTGAATGAATCCGGCCTCTTGGTTGGAAGGTGACAGCTATCCGGGTCGATTAATCTGTGCGATGACCCGACTCCTACGCACAGACTTTACTTACATTTACTTCACTGATCTGACACGTCTCCTCTGACTAACCTTTACGTTTATGTAACTACGAGCAGTGCCCCTCGGTTTTGTTCGCGTTATAAAGTATGTAGCACGTGTTAATTCAGATCTCCAACCGCTTATTTGTTTGGGTTTTTGTGTTTCAATCACGCAAAAACTACCTAACCGATTAGCAGAAAACTTAGTAGGTATGCAGATAGCTGTTTTTTTTTATGCGAAATGCGCCTTATGCTCCGTCCCACCGTCCCGAGGGGAACGATGGGGATGTGCGAGGCTCCTTACGGGCCTAGAGGTGGTAGACGGCCAGGTGTTTACCCACTAAAACTCCACCGATTCGCCACGCTTTGCAATGACATCTATGCTACTTTTTATCCCGTAATTCCCGACTTACGCGAACTTACGCGGGTGCAACCGCGGAACTACTATTTCCTTTAAGTAACTTTCCCTCGAAAACTCCTCTCAGTACCTACACTTGGCACACGAAACTATAAGCTTAAAAATGACTCAATTGTTTACAACTAAATCTGTAGAGCTACCTATTTACAAAATTAAATAACCGACTCATAATGAAAATAACAATGAATAATACTTACACTGAAGATGTATTTCAGCAATCTACGAATGCATTGAATAAAACAGTAGGTACATTCTGATTCTGTAAATAGGCCACATGTTACGCAGGTAGCCTGATGACGTCATGTAATGTGCGAAACTGCGGTAACCCAGATAATATGGCAGTGTAGGAGTTGGAGGTACCTTACTAAAACATATTGAAATGACTAGAGGAGTAAAATCAAACTACATTTGGTAATCTACATCACATATGTGTACTGAGACTGAGTCCCATTCTTCTTCATCTTTTGGTATAGTGGTGAGTCTCACCTAGTGTCAGAGTTGTTCAGATCGTCCTAAGGCCTTTAACTTGACCTTACGACTGCTAACACCCGGAAACAACTGCTTAACGTGCCTTCCGAAGCACTATGCGTTTGTACTTATTGGTCGAATGGTGGATACCTCGATTTTAATTCCCAAGGTCAATCGTTCGAAACCCGCCCGTTTGCCATAATGTCTTTTTCCTTGCGAAATAGTTCTGTGCCCTATTAACATCGCTCTTACGGTGAAGGAAATTATGGTGGAAACCCACGGCTTAGTTATCTCAAGATGTATTGACTAGTTCTTTCCTCTTGGCATGGCTGATTAGGCTGGGAGGGTGGCATAGATGCTGAGCAAGACTACTCCGCCTAATAATGTCCCGGACACTACAGCGTCTTTAAATGTCATGGAATAAAGTTGCTCTCTAGGTATAAATGATCTAAAATTAGATGAAAAGGTCAATTATTTATTACATAGGTTATATTTATGAAAATAGTTTGCCATTTCATTTGCAAATAGATTGGATCGAAGTCCAAATGTAGTACAGGGTTATGTAATGTAACCAATGCGATGGTCTGATTCCAGGGTCGAATGAAGGTCTGAACGGACTGGACTGAAGGTGACACGTATAGGGGATTGTAAAATAATATACGATTCTATGAATAAAATTATTCTTTTGGACTTTAACAACACCTATTGCAGTGAAAATAGATTTATATATCTAATACATTTGTGATGTAATGACGGATGACGGATCTGACGTATAACAGATCTGACGAATGACGGATCTGGCGAAAAACGCTGAACCACTGAACTCTATCTATGCAAGTAGTACAAGTACAAGATGGAATTGCTATATCATACAAAATGACATTAGATCTTTGTGCCGCAAATCAAATATTTGCGCCATGTTGCGTTGTTGTCGCGCGTTTTCTATTGAAACTGATGGTGACCGTCCACGGAACTAATAGTTCCGAAATGGGTCACAATCACTTGCGCCAAAGCAACATGGCGCAGATCAAATACGCACAAAATTCAGTGTGCAACCTCTGTCCATTTATTGGAGGTCAGTGTATCTGACGAAAGTCGTGAAATCCCGCATCTCTGAGAAAATTAATTCGGCATCTCTCAGATGAGACGAAAACGAATTAAAAAAAAACAATTTCAATTACACCCAACAAAGAAAAGCAACAACCTGCAACAATACCCCTTTAGCGTACAAGATGAAATACGGGAAACTTGGTCCTCATTAACGTAACAATGGATAACAAACAACAACCCGCTAGGTATGTCAAATTGAGTCTTTACTATTATACAATCGTCAGATAGATATAATAACTGTATGTATTCTCAACTAAACCATGCCCAACCTAAATCGCCATCTTTTTTTTAGGAACTAGTCTAGTGTCTATTGTTTTTTAGGCTATGGGTTATTTTATTATGGAGTTTCGCTCACTAATAATTAACTAGATATATGAACACAGTTAATTGTGGTTAATTAAAGTAATGAAACAAACTACCTATATACCCACTTTGAGTTGGTCACAAATAACAATGGTAGATACAGCCAGTTAAATAATGAATGAACAAAGAAATACCATTATGTATGTTTATCTGAATTACTAATTATTTTGCGGTTTTAACTAAAATTGCTCATATTTCATTTTGTTAGATACCTAACTAACTCACTACTAAATATTTGTTATGTTTGTCAAACTATCAAACACGATTTTGTGACTAATTTCCAATACCTACATTTTTGACAGCAACTTTTAAATAGGTATTTTTCAAATTGACCTAAAAAGGACTTGGTGGCACCCCGGTAACATTGAATTATGAAAATAAATTAATCATTTTTAAACCTAAAATATTTAGTGTAGTTACTTAAATAGCATTTTATTTGTTCTAATAACAGACCACATATTACTGACGTAGTACCTACAGAACTGACTAAATAACTGAGTTAACGAATAATGGATCTGGTAAACTAACCTATCTGACGATGACGGGTCTGACGAAAAACGTGTCTGACGAGTAACGGATCTGACAAGAAACGTACGTCTCTGACATAAGCCGTGATAATAGAATAAAATCTATATCTACAGAATTATCTATATCTACAAAAGACTTTGCCCTGACTGACTGACTGATCAACGCACAGCCTAAACCGCTGATAATGAAGAGCTGAAATTTGGAGAGTGAGTTCTTTAAATGATGTAGGCATCCGATAGGGAAGAGATTTTCGAAATGCCCATTGGATCGGGTCTTACGCGGGTGAAACCGCGGGATACAGCTAGTTAGTCATATTATACAACATTGCAATGAATGTCCCAACTACCAATTTTCAATTGGTTCGTTTGACACAAGTTCGCTAATTGGTACCTGACCGACGCGGCTCGCTAAAACGGGAACTTTCAACGTGATCGCTATCATCATTAAAACTTTGCTGAAGTCGATGGAAGGGACACAATTATAATAGGTGTACCCTACCTATTAGTAAGTGTCAGATTGGTACTTTCATAACTTCTTGAAATTAAACTCAATATTTTTTTATATTTAGCATATCCATATCTCTTGATATTTTGCTTAACCATATCTTGGATATTTTCTATTACCCGAAAGGCTGCCTACACACTTGACGGATTTGTCCGATGGAACCT
The DNA here is from genome assembly GCA_958496205.1 of Idaea biselata. Classification (NCBI taxonomy): domain Eukaryota; kingdom Metazoa; phylum Arthropoda; class Insecta; order Lepidoptera; family Geometridae; genus Idaea; species Idaea biselata. Next base: position 29,866,983 of record OY292396.1, on the reverse strand, counting down.
TATATTTTGTACAGCAGATTGAGTTTTTGTTGAGTAAAATCTATATTCTAACTATCTATAATTTAGTCTATATCTATAAAAGGCTTTGTCCTGATCGACTGATAGATCTACGCACAGCCTATATCTACCGCTAATACTAGAGAGCTTTGATTTGGAGCGCCCCAAGCGTTGCTTAACCCGCACGACCATTCAAGATCGGCAGATGAGCTCGGCCAATGAGCTCCTCTTTCCTCGCATTCGATAAGAAAGTGGTTTTCGAAATTCAAACAGGATCGGGTCTTACGCGGGACAATTAGACGTTTCGAAATGTCGAGATTTTAATGTGAAATGTCGAGAGTTTAGTCTAGCTATAAATTTGCATTTTACCTAAATGCGAGGAGATCCAAATCAAATGAGACACGCACAATATACTCGTATAATGTGAACGTGACCATAAATAGTGATAGACGTACCCCGACCCGCATATAATTGTTAAATGGGCCGGAATGTCAGCTGTTCCCGACACGTCCTACACGCGACCTCCATAATATAGATTTTAATAAAATTCTCTCATAGTTGTGCATACCTACTTATTTTATACTGTCTATACTTCTATATGTATACTAATATTATAAAGAGGAATGATTTGTATTTGTGTGTGTGTGTGTGTGTGTCTGTCTATATGTTTGTTATGAATAAACTCATAAACTACTGGACCGATTTCAAAAATTCTTTCACCATTCACCCTGAGTAACATAGGCTACTTTTGATCTCGATATTCCCACGGGATCGGGACTTACGCGGGAAAAACCGCGGGACGCAGCTAGTTTATAGATATAGATAGATTTTGATGGGCTCTGTGGCGCGTCGGGCCAACCCCCAGCTGCAATGCAGAAGGTTGCGGGTTCGATTCCCGAACAAGTAGAAATGGTACCTATTTGAGCTGACTATAAATGTTTGTATCTGATTCTGGGTCTGCCTATTATGTATCTTATGTTTATACCAAAATAAAGCATATTTTGTAGTACTTACTTATAAACATTGTCTAGTACCCCTAGTACAAGCCTAGTTGCTTAGTTTGGGGCTAGATGGCGATGTGTGCAATGACCTGTAATATTTATCTGCTTAACTCTGCGGTTTTGCCTGCGTGAGTCCGATATGATTATGTTTTAATGTTCATTCAATTGGTTACATTACTGATCTATCCGTGCGGGTGTTCGTGAATATCTTTCTAGATAAGGTGACCATTTGAGTTCCCATTTGTCAAAACAGAAGTATTCACAAACGACTCTATGCGTGGCTTAAAATGCTTTGTCTTGATTCTGTGAGTGATAAATATCCTTTGTTCCCATTCTCTAGGGCCAGCGGTTTGGGCTCTGCATTGATACAAGTATATAGATCAGTCAGGACTTTGAATTGTTTATATTTAGAGACAGATTTCGTCATCAAAGAACATAAAAAAAAACGTTTATTTACTAAAGAACTTTACAGAGTTTACCTTAGCTTTGGTCCCAGCACAAGGAAAATCCTTAATCGCGGGAGACCTAATACAATTTTGATTTTAAATATTTGTTCAGTCATATTCATATTATACATTATGTTATTAATTAAATAGAAACGCATATAATTAATATGTTGATCTTCCATAGGTACTTTTAACGCTAACGATTTAAGCAGCAATTAAAATACTTTTTCACCTCACAACCTCGGAAAGAATCGTTTTGCACGCTGATTTCTGCGTGCAAAATCGCATTTTGCGCCCTAGCGTGGAAAGAGATTTTAAAATTCGAATCTGTCTTCTCGATACTTTTCTAAAGAGCAAGTCCTTTGAAAATGCGCTAACCGGAACCTCATTTCTTTTTTTTTGTTCATGGCATCGAACCACGAAGTATTGTTGCACATTGCCAATGTACTATTTATTGTTTATTATCAATAATATCAAGCAGGTTTTTTCATGAATTATTCAATTTAGAGATTGTTTGCTTATTTTTATTATTTACAGTATTGAGTTTTCTACCGGAAAAATGCACCTAGCGTTTTCCTCGCTGTAGTGAGGTGAAAAATTGTGTGTTTCACTCGGCAGCAAAGTTTTTTGCATCTCGTACCTTTGAAACCTTTGCGACACTCAGCATTCTATATTTGAACCACTCGCTTGCGCTCGTGGTTCAATCCTAGAATGCTTCCGTTAGCTCAGGTTTCAATACAAGTACTCGCTGCAAAAACCAACTTTGCAGCCTTGCATAACAAATAACTATTTACAGTGTTGACAAAATAGATTCGTTCGGAAGATATTAATATATTGGCAAACGTCCACATCCGTCCGAAATATGCACCTACTTACCAGTCAACATAATCACTTTATGATACTTACACGTATATTATTGATTTGGCGAGAAGCCCACCAACCTAGAAATCCTACGAATCTACAAAAGGTAGTTTATAAACATGAATTCATACGATTTAAGGATGGTTTACGCTAGACCGGGCCGTGGCCGTGGCCGGGGCGTGTCCGGGCCGCGGCGGGGACGGGCAACTTTTGTATGAAGACAGCTTTTGTTTTGCATGTTCGTGCCCCGTCCGTGCTGTCTGCGCCCGCACGTAAAAGTAGCCCGTCCCCTCCCCGATCCAGACACGGCCCGGACATGGCCCGGTCTGGCATAAATCATCCCTTTTTATACTGACACGATTTCCGTCCATCATTATTCTTAGACACGGGTCTAGATCAGTCAGTCTTCTCGGGACCACGTTTGCCGAAACGTCGAGGTAATTCATAGAAATGATTACCTACTATCTATAAAGCGATCTAGACCCGTGTCTAATAATAATGATAAATTTATCCCTTATCCTAACTTTACCCCTTTTTGGGGGATCGTGTTTCTCGCGTCTATTCGATGTAGCCCATCACGTGACTCCATGCTTTGTGCTATATCTATACTTCTATACTAATATTATAAAGCGGAAGAGTTTGTTTGTTTGAATGCGCTAATCTTAGGAACCACTGGTCCGATTTGAAAAATTCTTTCGGTGTTGGATAGTCCATTTATTGAGGAAGGCTATAAGCTATTATTTTATGATCCCGATATTCCCACGAGATCGGGACTTATGCGGGTGAAACCGCGGGGAGCTGCTAGTATGTATATAAGAGGAGCTTTTACATATATTTTTTTATTTTTTTAGCGGTCTTAGCACCGAAATACAAATGACCATTAGGAATAGCCCGTATTTAGTACTTATTTAGAATACTTGCAAGATCTTGCAGACACAAAAACAGTCACATAATATACCTTACAAATAAAAAATTATTAATAAATCAAAATAATACATTATTTAAATCCAATCATATACAATACAAATAAAACAATGCTAAAATTAAAAATCCTAAAACTAACTAAAACTAAATAAAAAATAGAACAAGAAAAACTCAGCCAAACAAGCCGTCCCCCAACGTTCCCGATGCAAAGCTGCCAAGCAAACTAGCCGCGTTGCCACGCTGGATGGCAACAGACAGTCTCTGCACCAGGAAAGCCCCGGAGCGATTTCCCGCACAAAAGCAACACCCTCACATCCCCAACCCCCCACTGTCTCAACCGCCAGAGGAACAAACATATAGCTCGGGGAAAAAGGAGCATACTTATCATGCTTTCCCCCAGCAGCCGCCTCCGCCCCCGCCCCAGCAACCCTCGACGTGTGAGGCAAGTGACTTGCAGCAAAGGTATTCACGCAGGTCGCGTCCCAGATCAGACACTTGCCCCTATGCCAAGGTACGAGAGTTAGACCGTCAGGCCTTTTGCCGTCCGTGCGACTAAGCCCAGGGGGCTCCAAAACTGATGGAATATTGGCAGACACCAAGGCCCGACGGACAATATCGTTGAGAGCGTGGTGACGCGGAAGCCTCCCAAGGCACCGACCACAACTCAAAGCATGGTGACCGTTAGCCTCCACCCAGAAACCGCAAATGCAAGTATGAGGTTCAAATACATTGCAGCCCAGCCGAAGAGCAACCGCCACCCGCAGAGAATCGCTATCGAGGAAGGTACCCAAGTCCGGGGATGGTAATGCTTGCAACCACGCTCCCGACTCCGGCCTTGACACGCCCCTGAGTCTTGCCAAATCCACCCCCCGAGCCTCCCCCAAAAGCCCATCATACACCCTTTTTGCCCCAATCTCATCCCACGATCGCTGCACAACCGGCAAGGACGGAAAGTCAACTTCCGGGTTGAGAGCCCGCCAAGCGTCAATGGCCCCGTCGACATGAGGTATACAAACTCGATCACCATCCAGAGACAAAATATCAGTGACCAAGCCCACAACCCCATGAGCAGACGCCAAGAACGCTGGCAAGCCCACATCCCGAGCGCGCCTAACTCCCACGCCTCCGAATCGAATAGGGAGCGACGCTTGAACCCATTGAGCCTCGTCGAGACTAATATTTAAAATCTCTTCAAGACTCACTTTAAGAGCTTCGTCAAACTCCTCAACCTCACTCGGAAATAGCCACACGGGAGCTGTCCTTAAAAGATAAGTTATCTTAGGCATAGCGAAGCACATCCGCATAAGGACCAAGGCCACATGAGGAGAAATCTCCCTCAACCGCTCTTGAGCACCCAAAAGCATATTTTTCCTAATGTCCATGGCTTGTGGTACCGCTATTGGAAAAATTGGGGATCCCAACAAAAACAACGTGGAAGCCGTCAGGTACCTGATACCAGGTAGGACATCAGCAAACGCAGACAGCGAAGACGAAGCCTCCGGACCACAGGGGTATACCTCACATTTAGAGGCATTCACCCTCAGCCCAAGAGCACTCAAGCGTGGTATCATAGCGGCAATATCTGTCATCACCTGTTGCGGATCCCCCCCAATCTATCTATCTCCTCTATGTATAATATGTATGTATTTACAAAAGAAAAATAAATATAAGTATTATATCCGTTGTCTAGTCACCGTAACACAAGCTTAGTCGTTTACCACGGGGCTAGATGGCGCTGTGTGTTGTTCGGAGAAATTATTTATTAATTATTTATTAATCACCCCATCGTCCAAGTACCAAACGTTCAAGGAAGATCTCACCTCAGCAATTATCCCTTGAATGCTCAAACTGAACGCGAGGGGGCCCAGCGGGTCCCCCTGCTGAGCGCCCACCTGCGATAAAATCAGGTTGTTATCATAAAACAAATTTGACGGAGCGCTATATACTTGAAACAAGAAAGGATAGAGGGAAGGGGCGTTCTCCTTAACCTCCTGAAGCAGCACATCTCTCTCCAGCGAATTAAAAGCATTTTCTAGGTCGAGCTTCACTAATACCTTTCCCGCATTGCCCGGGGAGGCCGCAAAGGTACGAGCAGCATGGATTGCAGCCTCACATCCAAGCCTGGTGCCAAACCCTACCTGATGCGGCTGCAGATAGACCGCCAACCTGTCTCTGACAGACGAACAACCCAACTTAGCAGCCAACCTCCTAAGCGTGCCACCCACTGCAATGGGACGCAATCCACCGCCCTTCTTCTTGAGGGCAACTCTTTCAAATGTCCCGGCCTTAAGCCGTCCAGGCCCGCCGCAGACCCCGAATGGAAGGACCCCAAAGCCTGGGCCACCTGTTCTGGTTTCACAACAAGGGGTGTGTAAGAATCGTCCGGAGGGTCCGGAAAACTCAAGGACCGTGACGGGGAAGGATGCTTAGACCGAAGTGATGCCAAAGTTTCATCACTCGCCTCGGCCACACTATCCTCTGACACCAGCAAGCGAACCGCCCCCCTCAAGTCACCCTCGTGAACTTTGGATTCTATCACTCTAGGCACGGAGCGAAAATTGGAAGGCGCGGACATAACTTCGGGAAAAGACGTATCGGAGGACAGGACATTCTCCTTCACCTTCTGGGTCAGGTTACCTCTCCCCACCCTATCGGGGACCCTAAGAGCTCGATAAGCGAAAGTAAGTAAAGAACACCAATCCTCCGAGCCGTTACCCTCCACACACCTGTCCATTAAGCTACCCAACTGACCCGCCACTGTGGCCCTCGCTCCTCTTGGTATGTGCCTCAAAACTGGCACGGTTTTCCTCAGAAAACCTAGGTCATCGAGGCAACAATGTTGTGGAAATGGCTGCTGCTGTGTGGACTCAGTTCGAACAAATCCCAATAAATAGACATACCTATATCTTCCAGCGGAATATTTTTAGTTTTGGTAAAAAATAAACATCACATGTTATGGAGCCAAAAATAAAACAAAACAGGTAGTTTAATAGCTTGTTTATCTGGGACTTTTATTACAGTTTAGTATTAGGACATAAAGTCTGGGAAGAAAATATACTCGTAATTACCCGAGGATCATGGGCTTTAAGAAAAGTTGATAAAACCATCACGCACGACACTAAACAAGTAAAACTACCTTTTGACCCGACTTTGACTCAAAGAAGGGTTATATGTTTATCAGTCAATGTTTCAGTCAAAACCAGTTTTGAATGATCGTGTTGGTCAAAACTAGTTTTGACCGAGGCCTCAACGTCATAATTAGTTTTAACTAATGTTCTTATGGTCAAAACTGTTTAATAAAAACACTTTTACATGAAAAACTGTCGGTTTACTGGATAGGTTAGGTTAAATCGCGAGCATACGATTCTATGTTATTTAAAAGTTGGATAAGGATCAGTTCAGCTGTTCAACAGGATCAGTTACAATTAGTTAGGTTTGTCAAAATAATTCGGTAAGGTATGGAATTCAGACGCTACGGCGACATCTCTCCCGCCGCGACTTGTCAGTGCGCGTATAGCCTAACTTTTGTCTTGTTCATAAACTTTATTTGTATGAAATGGTGTTCAGGAACGCATTAGTTGAATTTATGTGCGTCATAGTTTGTGGATTCCGCAGTCAAGTTTAGATTAATTGTGTTATTGTTTAGCATGGAATCAAAGAGCTAAAGAAACTATAAATACAAACCTATAGGTACTTGCGTTAATCTACTGAACTACCATACAATTAAACTCATTTCATTTTTTCTGGTATAATTGCTTTTTTTATATCAAGCATTTAATAACGCCCGACGTTTTGAGGTTTTTCCAAACCTTTGTCTCGGGTAGACTGAGGTCTGGGAATATTATTTTTTATCATATTCATTCAACAACAATTCAGTTACAACGTAATCCGTTGAGAAATCGAATAAAACAGAAAAAGGAAACTTATACTTATAAGAGGAAAACAGACGAAAAGTTTAAATAATCTTGCAAAAAAAAAAATATTTCTTAAACAATCACATAAAATTAAAATAAGTTGAAACCGAGATCGTTTCGAAATTGCTTGTTTCGTCTCTCGGGAGGAGGAAGACCGAGCGAATTCACTTCAATGCTTTTAGAAAATTGAGTTTGTCCTGTGACTTACTTACTTACCTTAGTGTGCCACCCACCGCGCCATCGTCGTCGTGATAAACGTTGATGGGTTTCGTTAAGCTCAAACTACACGATGACACACTTACACTGACACTTTACCTAAAACAGACCACACCTAAACAGCTCACATGCACGAATTTCTTTATATGTGTGCCGTAGGTGTGGTCAGTTTTAGGTATAGTGTCAGTGTAAATGTCATCGTGTATTTTGAGCTTTAAAGTTTCCTTGTGTACCAACGGCCTCCGTAACTTTTGAGTTGCATCGCGGCGCTCTAACCAACTGAGTTAATGGAGCCAAACAACCACAATGGGTTGAAATAAGGAAAGCTTTCTGAAAACGGGTGTTGAAAAATCGAATAACATCATTTGCGTCCAGAGTACAGACTTTCGATTTTTCATCCTCTAAATATATCATAATTAGTTTGTATTGCTCTAGGCAGTTTTATAGAAATAATTTTAAGGAAAAATACGCCTTAAAAAACGTCTCCTTCTCTTCCTTTAAAACTGGCACGATCATTCACTAGTTATCTAATTGTATGAGATCTTAAATATCTTTAGATTAAGTACATAACATAAAATATTGTATGCATGTAGTGGGTAAGTGATTGTATCCAAATATTTTAATTTAAGACCCCTATCATAACTTAAACAATAAATATTCTTGAATCTTAAGTATTATCCCCACTTGGTACTCGATGAGATAGGTTTGCCAACGATCGGCTCCCAATCTATATAGGTAGATAGATTTCCAAAAGTTTTTGGTGTTCAGTGAAATTATTTTGAAAACTAGATTACCTATCCGTTCAACACACAGCTAACATTAAAATTATGTTTATTGACTATAAACGTTTTCAAGGGTACAGTTATTTTCGTACAAGATTGAAACATCCAGCTGTAGCGCAGAAATAGAGCAAGGAAATGAATCCCCTGTGTTTATGCAATTTCAATAATATTATGTAGATTATGCAAATGTTTAAACGGTTTTATCTAAAAAAATACTGGTTTAATTTACTTTTAATTCTACTTAGAAGTTTGCCATTTAAGTGATTGAATAAGAATAGCGACTGGAAATAACTGGATCTTATAGTTATTATAAAAGCGAAAGTAAGTAACTATGTATATTAGGTAGGTTTGATAGTTCCTTTTGTTAAAACTAATGTGTCGATTGCGATGAAATTGAAATTTGAAGATTGAAGAAGATTGAAGATTGAAATAAAGACAGCTAGAGTTCGGGAATAAAATTATTCCGAAATACGGGATCGAGCCCTATTGAACTAAAACTACGTCGATTCGATGCAGCTATTTTAGGTATGCCATTTTGGTACAGGACAAAACAAAGCAGGTGAAAATGTCAGTTCCACTCACATTTACCTAGTTAATCTTTTATTTTCTATACACTAATAATAAAATTGGTAGGTAGCTTTTCTTATACGAATTAACATTTAGATAAGTTGTAGGTACTTATAAATACACAATTATTATTGGCCTAGTGTCAACGAACTTAAACCGAGTTCTCAGATTATAAACAGACCTCAATAATCCTCCGTTGACGCGTTGCCAAATTTAAAAAATCAAAACATACATTTTACGTAAACAATCATCATTTGTGAATTGTGATTCATTCATGAGATATAGATAGGTATATACCTACCAAATACCTACACAATATCCAGGCCAACTGTCAAACAGGAAAACAATTTGTTAATGAAAAAAAAAACAACTAAAAATATGTATTTGACCTAACGAGCGAAGCGAGGGATGTTCAGTGGTGTCTTTTTATGTTTGATCGACGATAAGTTGAGTACCGTTGCACCCACGGAATAGATAACAATAGTAGAAAGGGCATAGCAATGTGTCAATGTCACAATGTGTTAGCAAACATGAAGCGACTGAGGTGAGGTCAGGAAGGCTACCGCGGTTTTATCGTTGACAGCAATCGATGCCGACGCGGTAGTTTGACATCTCTGACAGCGGATTTTCAATTTTAAAACCGCGCATCCATGGCCGTCAGCCGTCGATTTGAAGATTTTCTGTCAAAATCTTCAATTCAATTCAATTATGTCTGTGTTGCATTCATTCAATTTGGCTTCGGCATCGATATGAGTAATCGACGCGCCGATTTGAAATTTTCGCGGTTCGAAATTCGGCTGTCAACTGTCAAATGAATCCGATGCCGATTCCGACAGAAGAACCGCGGTAGCTTTCAAGTACATCTGTACTGATGTATAGCACACGCGCCACGCCCACATGCCCCTTCCTCTATTGTTATTTATTCCGTGGTTGGACCGATCTTCATGATTTTTTGCAAGATCAATAGACTTTTAAAATTCGAAGATGACCGGTATCGGCAGGACGGTTACGGCGATAGGGAATAAAAGGAGGGGCCCCATCGAACTGATGATGATGACGCTGGAAGTCAGTTTCTGGTATCTTCTTCTCATTAAAGATCGAGTTATAGGACAACATGGTTTATCGTGTTAGCATAGAAAAGTTTAGTCATAATAGGTTATGTTCTTTCCATATATGTATATCAACATTATTAAGACACTGCTGAACGTCTCATTTCAATGTATTTTTCAGGCACCCACTCCCTTCTCGTGACTCTTTACGTCATAGAATAGAAAAAGTCCTACCTACGTGAATTTATTTATGATGTGTTTCGGTTCTGATGGCAGTAGGTACCTACGTAGTATATTATGAACTTAGCTACTTTATTCTACACTAATATTATAAAGAGGAAAGATTTGTATTTTTGTGACTGTGTGTGTGTGTGTGTCTGTATGTTTGTAATGAATAAACTCAAAAACTACTGTGCCGATTTCAAAAATTCTTTCACCATTGGAAAGCTAATTCACCCTGAGTAACATAGGCTACTTTTGATCCCGATATTCCCACGGGAGTGGTACTTACCTACGTGGGTGAAACCGCGGGACGCAGCTAGTGGTCCATAAGATTTTATATAACTTGTTTTCTCAGTATGCTTGTGGAAGACATTAAACCACTGATCGATTATAAAACCCACTACGGGAAATGCCGTAGTGGGTTAAAGGTGCCGAAAAGATTCGTTTAAAATACGGTAATGCATACTATTACCGTATTTTAATCGAATCTTTTCGGCACCTTTACTCAAAACTAGCTAACCCGCGAATTTTGTTCCACCCTTGGAGACTAAAAAAATGTATCCTATGTCCGTCTCCTGGTTCTAACCTATATATGCCCATAATGCCCAAAAACAAATAGGTAACAAGGGGTCGAAATCGACCCCAAGTTATTTTTCTTTTAAGCGACCCAGACTCAACAACTATCTTAAAAATCCCAAATTTCGCATATCAAAGGCAACAACAAATAGTGGCATACATGGGCTAAGCTCGCCACCAATTCTCAGCGTTGTAAATGGTGTAACTAACACGACTTTCTTTTTTTAAAGTTGTTCCTCTAATTTGGCGAATAATATAGGTATAAGTTTTAAAATTTAAAAAAAATGAGACATGATAAATTTGTAACTGGAAGTTCAATAGTCCCGATATAAAAACCAGGAGTTTTCAAGACGCAGCTAATAAATTATACTGAAAGAAATCGCCAAAACAATCGTTCATTGTACGTATTGTTTTCACAACATTCTCCAAATAACCAATTTTTCTTCAAAAGAGAACATTTTTGTAAGATCTGTTTTGGATCGAGCAAACAAAATGTAGGAACGTTTTATATATTTCATTTATCACAAAGAAAATACAGAAGGTAGTTAGGTACTGAATTCTGAAGAAAATTCACACTATATTTTTTATTTGATCAACAGTACAAGCCTAATAATAACCATAGTACAAGCCTAGTTGCTTAGTTTGGGGCTAGATTGAACATCCTTTAACTAACATACCTCCAGATTGAAGACTTGACTAACTATGTCATGTCATGTAGTATCATTCTTTACAGATTTTAAATGCACACACTTCAAACTGTTTTTAATTATAGCCCGAAACATATTAACGTTAATCTCATCATAATTCCATAAGTAGATAGGTACAACACTAATCTCTGTTTTATAAAAACCAAATGGTTAATGCATTTTAAACTTCATATCACGAATGCTCCCGTATTCCATTAACTTTTATGAGAGCCGGTCACAGCGGAAAATTAATTTCAGATATCTGCCTGTACTGGCATAGAAGAGTTATTTTATTATGAAAGGATATTAAAGTTATTTAGGTCTATGATTTTATGACAATAAAACACAATATGTAATGTTATGTTCCTAATGTGTTTACGTTTTGATTTCGTATTTTTTTATTTTATTTGGATCATTTACCCGTAGCTACCCGTGTACCAGCATAGAATAGGGTTACCCCGTCTTTACCTCACCGATGACAAATCCCCCAAGACAAAAAAGACTATAAGCACAATCAGAAAACCTCTACACTCTCGATACCCTTTAGTGTCAAAATGTGAAATTTTTCACGACGACCTGTAGAGGAGAAGGAATAAACATACATACAGACAGACGAAAGACAGCTGATCTTCTAACCGAACATGTCCCTGCAGACGACAAACGAATTAAGCCAGACTTGAACCAGAGACGCTTTGCTCGCTCTGTCAATTATCGTGCTTAGTATACCTACAATACCTACATACAATGTTGTTTACAAGATAATTGCGGCTCGGGATTGACACAGATGCCTCGTTATCAATCATGAACGAAACTCATACCTACTAGTAAAATTAAAGACAGCTTATCAAAGGCTGTGGGATGACAAACGACTTCTTTCGTGAATGGCTTCAACGAGGAAGTTGTAGGTATTTGTTACGACATACCTACCTTTTTTAGGTATTGTAACTTATGAATGAATGAGTCTCCTTATCTTTAGAAAAAACATTTGTCAATTTTGAGATCGCAAATAATCTTTTGAAGAAGGAAAAAATCCTTGGAAAACATTTATTCGGAATGTTGAAAATCAAATCGTATAGAATTGTATCCAAGCTTTTTTTGGATTGGATTGACAAATTACTCAATTCAATTTTTTTGCTAATTTGTCCCACTGTGTGGCAAGGCCGTCCTCTTAGAGGCCTTAAGCAGTAAGACGCCAAGGGATCCTACTCCGGAATGAAGAATGTTCCATGACTTTAGACCGTGTTGAGTCCTAGGACGTGTCGGTTTCCTCACGATGTTTTCTTTCACCGTAAGAGCAAATTATCAGCACACAAAGAAAAATACATCAAATTCATAAAACCCTTAAATTTTTTTAAACAATTTTTCAGATAAAATTATATTTACTCTAAATCTTTCGTTGCAGATATATGCAGACGAGGATCAAGACATCACGAGCCTTGCGGACGACGGATCGCGCAAGAAAGACAAACCCCGATACGACTCCCTGGAGAAGCTCCATGGGCTGACGGTGCTTGAAGATGACAACCTGGTGGATGATGAGGATCCGCTGGAGATGGAGACCGATGATGATGCAGAGAGCGGGGACTGGTATCCTGATTACGATAGCAGAGCGGAAAAGGTTCGTTTTCAAAACTGGACTATTAATTTTATCGTTATGTTACGTACGACCACAGATAAGTATATTTATGAACATAATTATCTGATCTGTGGTTATGACTCTATAATCGCCTTTTCTCGTAATAAAATTATCCAAAATATAATTTCAAAATAATTGCAGTCAGTCTTTAATTTCGAATATGACGAATATGAATTGATTTGAATTTGAATTTTAATGGTATTCTTCTACCATTTTTCATGCAATATCAATAAAGTTTCGATGGCAATCCAGTTGCAAGGCGTAGGCCTACTTATTGTTTGCAATTTTATTGTTATGATGTTGAAATTAAATTAGCTATTGACAATTTTATTACAGGAATAACTTCTGTGCAAAAAATTATATTACAAACTTTTAAATAAAATTATTACCTTGAACTGTAATCATTTTTTAGCTCTATATTTGACGCAAAATTTAATTAAACCATGTCTAGACAAGTTGAAAACTACATTGATAGGTAATAATTGGAGCTAAGTGATGTTAATTTACTGGGATTTCCTTCTTATTTATCAAGTGAGTCAATCCCATCCATCTATTTTATTCTTCAACTATCTGCACCCCGCGGTTACACTCGCGTAAAAATTACCGCGTTATCGAGATAAAAAATATTCAAGGTCAGTCTCAAATCTCAATCACTTAAACTATCTCTATACAAATTGTCATTTAAATCGGTCGAACCGTTTGACGTTTGACGGTTTGACATTAATAGGGAACAAATTAATATAGAATCAAACTTTCAAATTCATAATATTAACACACCTTTAAACTTAAACGATTTCCGTCCATCATTCATTACAATTAGTATTTCTACACGGGTCTAGATCGCGTTATAGATAATCATTGTTTTTTACCTCGACGTTTCGACAAACGGATCACACCGGCCGTGGTCCCGAGAAGACTGAATAATATTAAGTTTGGACTAGGATTAGTCTTGTTTCTGATAATTTTCTGTGTTAGAATATTTTACAAATAACAATGTAATAAATACCTACCGTTATAAATTACAATGTATACCTAGGTAAACATTAGATTAGCAGTCGTTATATTTATCTGAAGTAGGTAGGTATTTAATATAAATACTGGACGGTATCTTCCTGTGTTTATTCTTCAAATACTTTATTACAATTTAATTCATCGATGATTGGTTTCGTTCTGAGTTTGCAATCTTCACCTTGCACTTATCGAATCGAATATAATTCATTGATATATTGCTTATACAGGATGTTTGGCGAATGGACCGACAAACAACAAACTAAAGAACTGTAAAAAAAGCCAATTTTCAAAATAGCTTTTAGTTTTTTTTGCAATGAGCTTAAAAGGTGTCACTTATCAACTTATCACAGCTGAGAAGTTTTTTTTCTGACATTAATCGCATCAAGTCAGTTTTTGTTGAAGAAATCAATTGCATGTATATTTTTCTTTTATGTGAATAAATAAATAAAATTGAAACCAAAAATACAATTCAGAATACAAGCGTTATATTTTTTGTGTATATTTTTGTGGTGTTAACAAAAAAGTTAGAATGATTTAAAAACAAGATTTCGGGTGATTTAACAAATAAAAACTAAAAAATCTGACACTTGGACTGTGACACTTAGGACATAGGGTCTGCCGGGGTAAACTACCGTATGACTCCCCCCCCCCCCTAACATGCGCCAAACATCCTGTATATATAACGAACGATTCGAGTCATTGTTTCTGGTTCGATTTGCCATTTATTTTTCAAACAATCTCACGTCATTGATTGATTTACTTCGGCTAATAAATTCTGGAACGTTTTGGTTATTTTCGGTCGACCGACCCCTTTGTGAATTCGTAATCTCTGTAAATCATTTTCACGAGCTCCTCCGTGCTTCCAGTTAGTCTCGGTTGTTCAGCAGTAGTCGTTAGGTCAAGTTAGAGGCCTTAAAAGTAGACCTGAAAACTCTAACACTAGATGAGCCAAACAATAGAAGAAGAATCCGTAGGTAACCTTTTCTGGTTTTCGTTTCTTTGCTTTGATTAAATCTTGTGTTTCCAATAATCTTTTAGAAATTGAAACGAAAATTAAAAAGGGTTGAAATTCCTAGTAACTTTCAAGTTTGTTTTTTAGCTTTTGTTTGATGTTGTTTTAACGGAAAAAATATACACTTGGTACACTAGGCAAATATATTTTCTTAGAATTTCATAACCTTTATATTTTTTAACTCAAAAGAAGTTCATTGTTCTGAACCAAGCAACGTAGAAAGACCCTAGGCAGGTACCTAACACTTTTAATCTTTTCTCGTCTTAATAAAACTGTAAGTAGGTAGGTAGGTACTAAGGTTAATAATAACAATTTAATACTTAAGTTAAGTCGTGGGATAATTAGATAAACAGGCTTTTTGCGAAAATTCTAGGTTTTTTGAAATAAAAAACCGGATAATTACACATTGTCTATGATATTTCACTATCTTACTGAAATAAATTACGTTTTTTGCAAAAAAAAACTCATTCCACTAGTAACAATGACTTTATTTTTTCTCTTTCCTCGATTAAAATCGGACATCGCAAAAACTGAAGGATTTCACTTCAGGTTCTTTTTAGATTTCCGTAGCCAAATGGCAAAAAACGGAACCCTTATAGATTCGTTATGTCTGTCTGTCTGTCCGTCCGTCCGTATGTCACAGCCGCTTTTTTTCCGAAACTATAAGAGCTATACTGTTGAAACTTGATAAGTAGAAGTATTTTGTGAACCGCATTAAGATTTCTAACAAAATTAGAAAAAAAAACAATACATTCCCCATACTTAGAACTGAAAAAAAACCTATACGTGTGGCGTGTGGGGTATCTATGGATAGGTCTTTAAAAATGATATTGAGGTTTCTGATATCATTTTATTCTAATCTGAATAGTTTGCCCGAGAGACACTTCCAAAGTGGTAAAATGTGTGTAGTAATTTTAACAGAACGCCAATATTGTTTATCTTAGATTGGCACAACAAACATGGTGCACCTGAAACCAGAAGACTTCACCGACTCAGTGGTAACCTTCGAGCGTGGAAACGAGAAGCAAGCTCTGCTGTACAACATCAGGGAGATCCGTCGCCTGCTCAACGAGAACCCTGAAAATCCGGATTTACCAGGTGAGCATACTACACTAACATCATAGATAAAAACGTGTAGCACTCGGGGACTGCCGCAGTAAAGCTATTGCAAAGCATTTTTTTTTAAATTAGTGTGGGTGTTAAGTTTTATTTTCGTTACGGAATTTCTTGATTCGGTCGCCGCGCTCAAAGCCCGCGATAAAAGCTATACATTAGCTTAAAACTATGAAAGTAAATGCATCCGTTGCTACATTATCAAGTAGTCACATAAGCTACTTTTGACCCCGATATTCCTACGGGATCGGGACTTACACGGATAAAACATTTTTCACGCGGGACGCAGCTAGATCAATAAAATAAATGTAAAAAAATGCATGTGCCAATGTTCACGTAAGCATGGGATAAGTAAGAGCTTTGCTTACTTTACTGATTACTGACAAGGAAAGGCTAGACCTCAATATACTACTAATGTTATTAACTGACTTGTATATTATGTTAATTTAGATTTTCAGCTATCTGCATACCAAGTTTCATCGCAATCATTCAGTAGTTTTTTGTGATTGAAACACAAACATCCAAACAATCAAATAGGTATCTAAACTTTCGCATTTATAATATTCATGGGATGTGAATGTTTGTGTATAAGTAGGTAAGTCAGTCAGTACACGAGTAGGTATGTTGTTATTCCTTCACACAAAAACTATTGAACCAATTGCGTTGGACCTATGAACGAAGTCTAGATGGTCTATAACTACTCAACTGCCCAGTTTTCCTGTTATGAAACTATTAATTCGGTAAAAACAAGCCCCACCTACTGATTCTAAGCAATCTTCATGATTCAAACCAAATTAAACCAAATTGACGGCACAGCAAGTAATTGCAAACATTCCGTGACTAAGTACTTAATGTTCCTCTTAATTGTTTAACTACGACGTAAGACGGACTCACTCCGCTAGACTTTGACCTCACAATGTCACTCTCTCCTTTGTTTAGACAATGTGCTTTGATGAAACCTACTTCAATTTCGTAGGTACCTACATAAATGCCTTAGCCCTACTTGCGTCGGTTAGAGTTAGTTTTTAAACTCAGGGGTTAAACTTACGTAATACTTGAACGGCTAATTCAAGTGTTACGTAAGTACGACAGGGGGGTTAGTCTTTTCGTTGCTTACTTTTAAAGGCATGGGGGATGGAGGGATCTGAATGATTATTACGTCAGTACCTAGGTAGTAATATTTTCGGATTCTCTACAAAATTTAATGGATTTTAGCTATAACACATATTTTCAAATCAAAATAAATGGAACATTATTTTATAAAAAAAAAAACTTGATTTACTTAAAAAAGTGCATGTGCCTATATTCACGTAAGCATGGGATAAGTAAGAGCTTTGCTTACTTTTACTAAAAAGGATAGGCTTAATAATAATTGGTAAAAATCTGCTTACGTAATACTCGAACGGCCCATTTTATTTTCGAGACAATGATGTCAAAAATGTCTTAGTAAACCCTGAGAGTTTTTTTTTTATCCCGCTCTTTGGGGTAAGTGCGTCTTAACAACTTTAAAATTCTTCTAAAGTGTTTTATGTTGTCGAGATTAACGGAATCAAAGTTTCAAAAAGTGTTAATCTCCAGCTATCAATTATCATTTATTTCCAAGAAATTATGCACTACATTATTTCTGCGGAGTTTAATCAAAAATGTTAGCAACACTTTTTAAAAACAGAAGTGTCATTTGTTTCCTGTTCTTGTTTATGTTCTCTTAGTTTTACTTTTATTTGGTTTCTAATTTAATCATTCTGTCGGGTTTTTCCAAGGGTTTTCCTTGCTCTGTTTTACCTAAATACTAAAAATAAAATTAGTGCTGCCAAAACGCAAAATCGCAAAAAAACCAAAACGTTTCGTTAATATTTTAATTTTTAAAATAAATGCGCTAAGTTTTTTTATTTTTCTTTTAGTTGATTTAATAAAGTTTTTATGAATATGCAAAGGTCATCCAAAAATTGTCTTTTTCTGTACCTACATTAATTCTACCAAGACGCTCTTTCGTTACCTAGTTGTTTCATAAAATATTATTGAGATGTGAAAGTTTATATATGTGTAAGTAAGTAAACGAGTGATTTCAAACTACTGAACCGATTGCGATGAATCTTGGTAAGCTCATACCTGGAAATCTGGATCAACACATAGGCTACTTTTTGCCCCGACATACCCGCGGGATCGGGTAAAACTGCTAGTAAACTGTAAAAGTTGACTAATGCCACGTGTTCCAGCCCTGATGCCAACGACGACAGAGTCTTCGAAGGAGCGTGAGAAGCGCAGTGTGTTCCCCGAATCAGAAACTGATGGTGTGGACGAGTATGCAGCTCCCAGGGTCGTTACCAAAGCCGATGAGAGGTACGTGCCTAAACTCAACTTCGTTTTAGGGTTCCGTACCGAAAGGGTAAAAACGAGCTCTAATTACTGAGACTTCGCTGTCTGTCTGTTTTAATTTCAGACCACGTTTTGGATCTTTGTATTTGACATTATTTTTTCAGTAAAATGTGTCAAATCATAATCTACAATAAAAAAACAAAACATACAATTCATATTTAATAATAGATACAGCAGGAAATACTGAGTTAATAGAAAGAAAGGACTAGGTACCTGGGAGGAGAATTACAAAGTATTTTTGGCTATACAATATCTTGGACTGGAACGGATTTTAAGAGATTATAATTTTTGTTATTTTTTTTTCTTGTAGGTACATATTATTGCCCTTAAAATGGCCATTGTTTTAGAATTTCTAAAAAATGCTCCTGAGTGACTGACTGACTGATCAACGCACAGCTTAAACCGCTGATAGTAGAGAGCTGAAATTTGGAGAGTGTGTTGTTTATATTATGCCTCCATATATTTATATGGAGGCAAAGGTTTTTCAAAATTCCCACGGGATTGTGCCTTACGTGGGTGAAACCGCAAGACTCAGCTAGTCCTAAATAAGTATAAGAAAGTCTTTGCAAATTAATAATGATGAATGTTAATTGATCATTTAATTAAGAAATTCTGGAATTAAATTATACGTAATTTTCTGTTTCAATTAAGCTTTTCATTTCGCAATTTCCTTTAATGATTCTGTTACAAATGTAAAGAGCTTAGTCTTTGTCCGGCGGCTTATCAAATTAAAACAGGCATCCTAATAATTGTTCTCCAGGGGAATGCTTAGTTCGAGAGAGGATCACGAAAATAAATTGACCTATGAAAATTGAACAAACGAATGCGAATCAACAAAATGTTTTAAACTTAGTAGGTAGTATTTCGTATGTTTTATTGCTCTACGCATTTTTACTAGAAATATTTTACAAGGGGAAATACACGGGGTTCCCGTGTGGCGCAGTGGCACAGGTCATCCTGTCATGGAAGGATTTTTGATCATGTATTTCTCCTTGTACAATATTTTTAGTAAGTAGGTAGGTACAGTTTTTTACTCGTTACGCGGGTCGTAAAACGTGGGAGCGTAGAGCGTAGCTAAGAATATTTTTCATGTTTTTTTTGTTAATTCTGTGAACAACACACAGCGCTATCTAGTCGCATGGCTAAGCTAAGCTAAGGCTAAGCTATAAAATGCTTGTGTTACGGTGACTGGACAACGGATGTACCTAATACTTTTAAACTTATTTTTCTTTTGTAAATACACACATATATGTATTATACATACATACATAGTTTTCAGGTCACCCTTAGGCCTCTAACTTGACCTAACGACTGCTCTCTAGTTAAGATAATAACCGGGACCAACTGCTTAAAACGTGCCTTTCGAAACACGGAGAAGCTCGAGATAGAAGACTTAATAATGATTGAAACATAAGTATAATTATTATTATAGCAGTAACAAAGTAAATTCATTGCTTTCACTCAGTCCAAAAAATTGTAGCAAAAACGAAACTAAATAACAAATCGTTATGACGCACTGAATCACAACATTTTTCCTAAATTTCCATTGGAATATTGCCGAAACAAATTGAAATGACGTCAAAAGTCCAAGAGAAAACTCTTTCAGGGAGACCCGAAATAGAAATTGTGAAATATTTTACCCTTTTTTCGAGCTTATACCAACAAAGTTGTTTTCAATTCATTTTACGTCGTAGTTTATTTTAAACGATTCTTTGAATAATTAATGAAGGAAAACGAAATAAGTAAGTACATACTTACCTCTACGTAGAAGTAGGAAATCGCTGGTTTAGCTAGCTGCGCCTCGCGGTTTCACCCCGCAAGTCGGCGTTTACTTGCGTTTTTTTTGTACCAAAAATCTGTAACCCTTACAAATCCATTGCAATGTGTCTTTCCGCTTGCGCCACAAGTCACGTAGCTTCAGCTTCAAAAAAAAAATGTGAGCTGTCACGGTACGTCTGACAGATGTGAAACATCAACTCGCTACGTATGGTTCATATAACGTGGCGAGGCGTCGCCACGACCTGTATCGCCATGACAAATTTTATGTTTACCCTCGCCTATATATGTTTCACATCAAAACTAATTTTCCAAGTGCTAGAAACACTTTTAAATTAAATTCAAAACCTCAAACTAATCATTTACTGCCAAGATTCCTTCATTAAACTGCACTGGACGATTTTCTGTTGTAACACGATCAACTGCGACGGACGTAACATTTTATCTATTAATATCAAGTGGAAATAAGTCGGTAAATGGCAGCAGACGTAGAGGAATGCGACCGCATTACCTGATCGGGTTTCACTATGAGAAAATACCTATTATAGGTATGCGTTTGAATAATTATTGTGGAAAATATTGGAATACTTAAGCAAAACGATCTCGCTATAGATATTAGAAATCTCTAACAGCCATCGTCAACTAAACTAAGTTGGTTTTGCTCGCCAGTTCAAACAAGGGGTTCGGATTTTGGATATTCCGTTTCGATACCTACTCTATACCTACTTCGTTTTTAGGGTGCCGTACCCAAAGGGTAAAAACGGGACCTTATTAATGAAACTTCGCTGTCTGTCCGTCTGTCACCAGTCTGTACCTACCTCATAAACCGTGATAACTAGTTTATGATGGTATACTATGGTTTGACATATCTTCCTAAAGAAAAAATGACAAATGCAAAGAAGCTAAATGTCAGATCGTAGTCTAGAATTAATAAACATAGTATAGTAAGCATAGCTGTCATAGTTTGCGGTGGACGCACATTTATGAAAGACTGGCTCTTCTATGCGGAGCTAAGCTATATAAACTAACTTACACCCGTATTCATAAAGGACTATTTTGCGTGGCTCAATGGTTTGTCTTGCTCTTGTGAGTGATATTATAATCAACGTCAGCGAAAATATAAAAATATCGCGCTGAAAGCGAAATAAGCTGAGTCCACACATATGTAGGTAAGGTTAGCCGGCTGTGGACTTGAGCTTTCCTAACGTACCTACCTACTACGCCGTTGACACGAAGAAGAAGTATTAAGAGGAGTATATACGCCAACGACCTTGAAACTGAAAATCCCTGTCGGGCTCATCGAAAATTATTGATTATTTCATGACGGAATGTCGTAGATTTTTTTAATGAATTAAAACTACACCAAAATGTAGGAAACAATGTCGCCTACAATCTGTGCACAAAAAAAAGTTCTACGACATTCCGTCATGAAATAATCAACAATTTTCGATGCGCCCGACATGGATTTTCAGTTTTTCAGAATACGGCCCTTAAATAAAATCACCCAATTATTGACGCAGCAAAATGATAATAATACTTCTCGATTAATATACGGAACAAAAACAACCTATTTCCCAAGAATTTTAAAAGCTTCGGGAAGTTCTTTGAAGATTTCTATATTGTTATTTTCGTTACCTATTTAAAGATTCGGCTTCTTAGAAGTTGTCAAAATAAGAACAAATAATAAATAAAGCCTACTAAGCCTAAACTCATAACCCTCTCGCAGTCGGGTAAAAGTACCAAGATCTACTAAAAGGTATATACTGTAGTTTGGATTTTTAACTTTAATTATTTTAGTGAATTATGAAAATTATGATGGTGTAATAAAATCATACCTATACAGAAAATTCAGATTTCTAGTTTTATTCACAACGAAGTTATAGGAGGTCGAAAATGGCCTGAAATGCTTCGAGAAAAGGATGGTACGGACGTGCCGCTTTATTGCTCGACTTGCTTTATAGGTAGGTATGTTTTAAACTCGTTATTAATTAAACCCATTTTTCAGTAACAATCGCGTTGCTTTTGATGTGAAACATCTATAGGCGAGGGTAAACCTAAACTTTGTCATGGCGATACTAGCCTCGCCACACTATATGTACTATACCTAGCGAGTCGATGTTTCACACCTGCTAGACTTCCCGTGACGGCTCACATTTTTTTATTATACTAAGCATTTTGTCGTAACTACGTATTCGTACATTTCTATTTGTAGAATTTTAATTAAAATTATTCCATAAACGCGGAGCAAGTCGGTCACAAACCCAACCCCCTCAGCGCTCGCTCTCTATTTACCACCAAAGCCCTATTAACTCGAAACGTGAGCAACACATCAAAGTTCGCTACAAACTCGCTAAATGACAGATTAAAATAACTGGGAAACTCGTTACAGCAATAAAAGTCGGTCGTGTAATATTACATGATATGTATTTCGCTGATTAAGAAACTTCTGAGACGGCGATTAAAGACTTTTACACTCTCACTCAAACGGCAAGTTTTTGACATTTATGCGCTTATGTCTGATTTTATTTATTGACTAGCTAGATCCTGTGGGAATTTCGAATAAACCATTATTTCTTACTTCTTTATTATACCACTAGCTGTATCTCGCGGTTTCACCCGCGTAAGTCCCGATCCCGTGGGAATATCGGGATCATAAGTACACTCGGGGTGAATGTAGCTTTTTAATGGTGAAAGAATTCCAGTAGTTTTTGAGTTTATTCATAACAAACATACAGACAAACACACATACACACACACACAAATCTTTCCTCTTTATATTAGTATAGAGTATAGATAGATAGTAGAACGAGTTTGTAGAATAGGGTACCTAGTATTTTTCCAGACGTATTTTTCTTTATTCTGCTATCGTATGCTATCGTAATTGTCTCGCCCCTTGCATTGCCCTACGGAGAGATTTTTTATTATCCCACCATCTTCTAATTTATAAAATTTCCATGTCACAATGTTAGTTACCGTACTCCTCCGAAACGGCGCGACCGATGTTTACCAAATTTTATATGCGTATTCAGTAGGTCTGAGAATCGGCTACTATCTATAATTTATAAGGCAAAACAACGTTTGCCGGGTCAGCTAGTAATATTATAAATTTGAAAGTTAATACGTTTGCTTGTTTGGACGTTTGTGTTTCAATCACGCAAGAACTACTGAACCGATTTATATGAAACTTGGGATACAAATAGCTGGAGAACACATACGTCGATTAACACATAGGCTACTTTGTATCCCGATATTTCAACGGTATTAGGACTAAAAAGTATGTTACCGCGGGGCGCTGATAGTTTTAAACAAAAGTCCAAGGCAAAATAAACAATAAATTTTAATAGAATAAGACACTATTATAGATGGAAGTAGGCACATAGGTAGGTGTATTCATAAAACTAACCCATTGCTCTGATTGAAATTAATTGAGAGACATTTATTAATAGGTTGACATAATATCTCGTGGCTAAGGGTTAAGTAAAGTGAATAGTTTTGATATGAGTGTACCTAGTCGTATACCGTAGCGTTAAGTACTGAAACCTAAAACCGGTGCAGAGCGAGTGGGACGCGCGCACAATTAAGGGTTAAGTAGGTACCAAAATCACTAAAATATTACGTTTGTTGTATGCTCCACAATTTTTTTTGTTGACTCAATATTTGTTGTTATATCGTCAACATTTGAATACTTACCTACATATTATGTGTGATAATTTCAACTGTCTAGCCATCACGGTTCACCAGATAAGTACAGCCTGGTGACAGACAGATTTTTTTACCCATATTTTACCATTTGAGTACGGAACCGTAAAAACCGCACTTGTGTGCGTTCGAGTAGGTAGCTATAGCAAGCCAGTGCCCGACCGAGTGTGCGTGAAATCTCTCGTCTAAGAAACTTTGATCTCAATCCCACAACTTACGTTTGCTAATTACTGTGTTTGTTTCAGTAGACGTAAAACAAAGAAGTATTCAGCCAACATGGAAGCTGCACCAAGCAAGTTGGCGTTGCACACCGTCACCAGGACAGTCAGGAACAGTGATGCGGAGGTACTGTATACTGTATAGGTTATAAATACAATGCTCCATTCGCTTAGGTTCAGACGGCTAAACTGCTGTGGCCAGTGGCCAATGCGCTGTCAGAACTCTAGGTTCGCTAGTCTGCCCAGCTCTCTTAGTCGCCGTTTACGACACCTATGGGAAGAGATGGGAATTGATGGGATATCCCCATTCTGTGCCAGTGCCAGGCTATACAGTAAAGAATTTGAAATGTTATCTTCTTTTCATTAACTACTAGCTAACCCGGCGAACTTTGTTCTGCCTTAGAGGAAAGAAATGTATAATTTTCGTTGTAAAAGTAATAAACACCACGCGATTAAAACCGAAAAATAGCTTTGAAATTCTATGTCTGTCTCCTGGTTCTAAGCTTCTTTGCCACAAATATTCAGCTAAATCGGTTCAGCCGTTCTTGAGTTAGTTATTAATAGTGTAACTAACACGACTTTCTTTTATATAGATAGACTAGCTGACCCGGCAAACGTTGTTTTGCCTTATAAATTATAGATAATTAAATTTTTCCTGAATTTTCTTTGCTATAAACCTCACGGAGCCCGAGACCTTTCCAACGAATGCAAAACCGTGGAAATCGGTTCGTGCGTTCTGGAGTTATAGCGTCAGGAAGGAAAACCCGACTTATTTTTATATAGTAGACTAGCTGACCCGGCAAACGTTGTTTTGCCTTATAAATTATAGATAATTAAATTTTTCCTGAATTTTCTTTGCTATAAACCTCACGGAGCCCGAGACCTTTCCAACGAATGCAAAACCGTGGAAATCGGTTCGTGCGTTCTGGAGTTATAGCGTCAGGAAGGAAAACCCGACTTATTTTTATATAGTAGACTAGCTGACCCGGCAAACGTTGTTTTGCCTTATAAATTATAGATAATTAAATTTTTCCTGAATTTTCTTTGCTATAAACCTCACGGAGCCCGAGACCTTTCCAACGAATGCAAAACCGTGGAAATCGGTTCGTGCGTTCTGGAGTTATAGCGTCAGGAAGGAAAACCCGACTTATTTTTATATAGTAGATTTAGATACAAGATATAGATTAGACAGTTTCACACATCTACATATCGCAAGTTGAAATTCGCCCATAGCGCTTGAGCAAAATTGTTATCTATCTATTACTATTATAAAGCGGAAGAGTTTGTTTTTTGTTTGTTTGTTTGAACGCGCTAATCTCAGGAACCACTGGTCCGATTTGAAAAATTCGGTGTTGGATAGTCCATTTATTGAGGAAGGCTATAGGCTACTTTTGATCCCGATATTCCCACGGGATCGGGACTTATGCGGGTGAAGCCGCGGGGAGCTGCTAGTTTTTTGATATAACGTAATTTTATTATTACAGGAAGCACAAAGGCGTCCATTCGTAGCGGCCCATTTCCATGGCAACACCTCACATCTCAGCCCCGAGATTCACGAACATTACAAGGGTGAGACTCATTTCATTATAATAAAACCAGGCCACCACTGGGAATATCGATCTTCATTTTCAGGTTCATATAGCGCCGTTTTCCTAGAAAATTGGTAGGATGAGGAAACCTATGTACATGTTTTCTCGTTTATAATGCTCCTATGTATTGTGCTGTGTATGTTACAATCAAAACTCATAACCAGTCAAAACCACTTTTGACTGCAAAAAATAGGCAAAAGTGGTTTTGACTGGTTATGAGTTTTGACTGTAACATGTACATCTATTATTATCTATCTATTACTATTATAAAGCGGAAGAGTTTCTTTGTTTTTTTGTTTGTTTGAACGCGCTAATCTCAGGAACCACTGGTCCGATTTGAAAAACTCTTTCGGTGTTGGATAGTACATTTATTTAGGAAGGATATAGATATTTTGATCCCTATATTCCCACGGGATCGGGACTTATGCGGGTGAAACCGCTGGGAGCTGCTAGTTAAAGAATAAAAAAGAGGGCAGTCAAACGTGTTACAATCTGTTTTCCTTAGTGGCTGCACCAGCCTTTATATCGGAACACGTAATCGGAACAGTTGCGGGTTCGAGTCCCGCCGGGTACTTAAGTTTTTGAAAGCAATTCTTTTTTAAAAAAAAGGTAATTTCTAAGTGTGGTAAATATTACGAAATAATGTTTAAATGTATATTTTCGTAACAGGTAACGGTCTAGTCCGCGTGGCCCACGGCGCGGCCCACGACGTGTGGTACCCCGCCCCGTGGACCATCGCCTCCCCCCACCCGCGGCCCACGCTCACCAGAAACGGCAACGTCCACGTTCACCACACTGGCGTTTACTTGGTCTATGCTCAGGTGAGTTCATGGCGAGAAAAAAAAAACTTCGACGAATTGAGAACCTCCTCCTGTTTTGAAAGTCGGTTAAAAACAGGCCAAGTGCGAGTCGGATCCGCGTTAAGGGTTCCGTACCAAAAACATCACGTTTGTTTTATGGGAGCCCCACTTGAATATTTATTATATTCTGTATTTAGTATTGGTTGTTACAGCGGCAATAGAAATAGATACATAATAAGACTAGCTATCACGGTTCATGAGATACAGCCTAGTGAGTGACAGACAGACAGACGGACAGGAGTATTTGGTAAAAGGTCCCATTTTTATCTTCTGGGTACGGAACTCTAAAAAGCTCTATAAAATCATAAATGCTGTTTTTCTTCTACTACCTTCAACAGGATTGGAGTAATGAAAAAAAACGCATGAACCTAGAAAAATCTAATTTCATTTAATATTATTGAGTGTCAAAAATCATAATAATATCTAAGATAAGCCTAAAATGGCCTATCTTAGATAGGTATTATTTATATCTCTCTAACGCAGCGTCCTAGGTGGGCGATCGAATGCGAACGCGATGCGCGGAAACAAGGAACAGTCGAGAATCGCGCCGCATCGCACTTTACGTGCATTTGGTCACGTAGGACACTTCAATAGCTATCGACTGTTCCTTGTTTCCACACCTTACCGGATCTGATCGCTTCGCAATCGCGTTTGCATCCAATCGTCCACGTAGTACGCTGCGTAAGCTTTAGCGTTAGCCGTGAAGCTATATTCTGCAAATTGCTTTTTACATAACTGCCAGACTTATTCAATTTAGTTCCTTGAAAATGAACAGTAAAGGAAAGTTAAGTAATAAAGGAAAGTTAAGTAAAAATGAATATGAAAACTACTGAACATGGATTTCTATTGCCGTTTAAAGTAAGTGGCTTTTACTCAGTGTAAAGTATAGCCACCACTTTACGTTTCTCTTCATGGAATCTTGATATTATCCTTTTTAGGGTTCCGTACCCAAAGGGTAAAAACGAGACCGTAGTCCAACCTAAATAGAAGGACAATTTAAGGTCAATGATCTCTAACCTTAAGAAACGCTGATATTGAAGTAAACTTTAAACTCAAATTTTATGAAAACGACTTCGAATTTCCAAAAGTCGTAAAACAAAAGTTGTTCGCCTAGACGCCTAGAACAACCCCCTTTCGACTTAAATTACCTACCGTCCTCGAAACACGTTGTAGATAACCCACGTCAACTCTACTAACCTAATTTTACTAACTTCTAGCGTGCTACAGTGTCCTAAATTACTAATTTAACTGCCTACCAACAGTTTTCACATCATAAAGCACTTTTCACAAAAACAACACAACCCATTTTATCCAATAAGAGTCATCGTAAACTATACTCTACAGCAAACTAACGCTGGGTTTCTAAATTGAATGATGTACGACTCGTTTTAGTTACGGACAGTAGTTAGGGCATAGTATTGTCCACAAGATAAATTTCAAAACACTTTCAATCGGTAGTAAGGTAAGAATTATAAATCTTAGATTTCGCAACACAACGTAACGTTTAGACGCTTCAGTCTATTATATGACTAAAATGTCTCTTAAAAAATTGATTGCAAAGTTTCGCCAAAGCGATATTTAACGGAACGGGATATTTACCGTGCTTAATAATTTATTTAGATAGATAGATAGATAAAATATTTATTGCAACAAAAAAGGCACATGCTCACAAAACATAGTTAAATAAACGTTAGTAAAACAAAAATATTAACATTAATAAGAAAGTAAAAAAGAAGGTAGGTACTAGGTACATAAACAAAATAACTTTTATACCATGACTACGAGAAAAAAAAAAATTTTTTGCGGAGAGCGATATCTATTCCGCCAGTAATTACAGTGATGAGTTATGAATGACAGTTATTTACTATTAACTGTCAACACATTACTTACCTGCATTCCCCAGTCTCGTTAACAAGTCAGTTGCAACTACTGGCGATATATCGAGTCCCTTCATAAAGAAATATAAACATGGTAAACCATGTTAGCTTAAATGATAAAAACAATACTGTCCGTAACTAAAACGAATAGTAACTATGCTCAATATAGAAGCTCAGCCTAATTCCGTTACATAACCGTACCTTTAGTTTAACGACCCATAAACCTTTTCAGATTTATTACCTGGACAGCCACGACGTGATATCATGGGTCCTACAGAGAACGAACGCAGAGATTGAAGGACGAGAGACTCTGTTACAATGTGCACAGTCTGCCCATTCCTCAGAACCCTTCGATAAACCCAACTCCTGCTTCTCAGCATCAGCTCTGTTCCTCAAAGCTGGTGACAGGCTAGCTGTGAGGAACACTGGTGGTGATAGGCATTCGCTGATGCAGCCCGAGAAGAGCTTTGTTGGTCTGATAAAGCTGGCTGATGCAGAGGATCCTAATGAAGAGTTTTGAGCGTATTCCATGACTGTTTTTTTAACAATTTGTAGTAGATGAAGTCTTTTAAATCTGGTTAGGCTAATCTTTATTGTTTTACTCTAAGGGAATTTGAGCTAAGGTCTCTTTTATCTATTAATTAATTATATTACATTCTGTGAACAACGCACAGCGACATCTAGCCCTATGTTATGTAACTAAGCTTGTGTTACGGTGACTAGATAACAGATATAATACTTATAATTATTTTGTAAATACATACATATTATACCTAGAGAGACAGCCAGAACCAGAAACAAATATTTATTTTTAAGCACAAATACTTGTTCATGGGGAGAATTGAACCTGCAACTCGGGTATTCGTCCAATGCGCCACGGAGGTTGTCAAACATCCATACTCTTCTTTAGATTCCTTCGAAGGCTTGATGTCCCTTTTCTGGTATTATTATATATCAATAGGGATTTGTAACGAATGATATTGTGTAAGCGATCTTGATCATTACGTCCTTTGTAAAAATTACTTTATTTTGAACTCTCAACTTTTAAAATACCTACAAGTAAACATATAAAATTAAAATAAACCTTTATTTCCTATTGAAATACGTTCTAATTTAACTGTAGTTTATTTTCTACTAACTATTTTAGTTCAAAATGCTTTCGAGTTTTTTTATGTTACTATTTTATTGTTATTTTAAGTACGTACTGTGACCACGAGGCCCGAATTCTATAATTGCCTCAAGTATGTCTGAACTATGTTTTTTTTTATGACGGTTTTACAATTGTTGATAAATAAACAAAATTTGATTTTAATGTCACAAACAGTTGTTTTCTTAAAACATTCAACAGTGATGAGACATACTTGAGACATTGTATAATAGTAGAATACGGACCCTGGGATCAAATTCCCATTTGTCCCACTAACGAGACAAAAAAATGTGCCAAATGGGAACCAAGGAAAGTGATATATTGTTAAACCTAATTATTATTTAATTATTATAGTCGACAAAGTGCCATTATGATACGAAAATCGGTAAATATTAGATAAAACTTTGTATCAGAGAGCTTCGGTCCGAAACCGATATCACAATTTAAACGTTATCTCTGTCTCGCTCATCGCGACTCAATAAGACAATGACAGACAAGTCAAGTCGATCTTCGGTTTCGGACTGAAGCGCTCTGCATGCATACTCCTCCACTTTTGTTACATACTAAAACCTATTTGTTTAGAATTACTTTTAAACCTTACATAAGTCATGTAATAAAAGTGCATGTGTACCGTAGAATTATTGCAAAGTAAAGTTGGTAAGGATAATTCAATAACTTGTAAAGTTTTCTAGAGAAAACATAACATTATTACAAGTGAATATAAAAAGTTTTGTGTAACTTCAAAAACTTCAAGATGGAAAGCATTTTCGAATAAATAAAAAACAAAACTAATTAACTTATTGACTGTTTAATTCTTTAAAATATTTTAAGGAAAAGTACTTTTTTCGCTTGCAACGAGGCTGAAAATATTTATATGTTCTAGGCACCATATATCTAGGCTTACTAGAACCTAGGCTTTTTATTGTCTCGCAGTAGATGCTTAGAACATTACAACAAAATTAAGAAACATTTCTCTACGGTGGACATACACTATTGCTGCCGAACTGAGAACGTATTCTACAAATATTAAACTGTCTCAAACATGCCTAAGCCCTGTTCAACATTTATTGGAAACTTAACAGTGCTGAAGCTAGTTTGACGCATTTAAATTGTAGAATAGTGCTCAGTACACTATGGATACATAAAAGATCTGCTATGCCATTGATATTATAAGTACATTACATTATATAACTAACTCTATCATAATACATAATGTATTAAGTAGCTATCGTACCTCATCGTACGTCTATATACCTTACTTTAACATACTAGTTATTACAAAGTTCGTAATAGGGTTACATTGTAAATTGTAATTGAGGTTAAAATATGAATTTTAGGATTAAACTAAACGCTTGAGAATATAAATCATCGATGTCTTTGTATTATTGAAACAATAAAATGTTTTTAATAAAAAAGGATGTGGTACTTTTATTTTTATGCCGGTTTAAAATGAAGTCCAAATTTTAGTGTTTTTTTTCGCGGTCTAATTAAAGAAAACTCAAAACTCACTAAAATTCGTAAAATCTCGTGAAGAGCCTGTCAGAAAAGCAGCCGTTTTGTGTTAGGTTACTGATCTTGGAGGGTTGGTGTCAGGCAGGCGTCCGGCTGTACCCAAAAATATTGCCAAATCTATTTGCAGTAGGTGTGGTCAATGATTAACTTACCTACTGTGTCAGCTCCAAATAATTTGGGGTTCCTTACTTTGACTTTTACTGTGTTTCCGCAACTATAGCCCTATAACTGGGTCTTTTTGAGCGACTTTAAGCCGTAGGTTTCCTCACGATGTTTTCCTTCACAGTAAGAGCGATGTTAACGGCGCACTTAAATTTTTCTTAAAGAAAAAGACATTGGTTCGCGGTCGGACAGGATTCGAAACCACGACCTTCGGAATGAAAGTTGCTATCTACCACTAGACCAACACCGCTCTAATTTAATAATTATAATAATAAGCATTTATTTCAGGCTACGAAGGCCCATAAATACATACCTTATAGACTAACATACATATTTTATAATAATTGATTCATTTAGGGTTTTAGCGGATCCTGGGCTCACGAGAAGGCTGCAACAGGCTATGAGCTATGAGCTATCGCTAAGCTATGAGTGAGAGATTGTGTAGGTTATGGTTCCAAAACAATGGCTCGTCAATCGACAACATAAGAATGATCCATACGATAGGTATAATCACTGTGAACGTGTATAACCCAGAGGCGGCACGACATAGAACCGCTGACAATTTCATTATACCGTGGTGCCCGAGACATTCCTGAGCCGAGCTGAATCTTCAAGAGTGTAAGGTCAGGATCAAAAGTCGATAAAGATTTTCAAAATCGTTATACATCATAATTGTGGGGTGCCAAAACAGGACAGCTCATCAGGTTTCAGTAACGAGCCAGTAACGAATCTGCCGAGGCAGATTCTCGTTGGCAGCAGGCACACGGATCTTTGGACTTTTTTTGTTACTTTCTATGTTGTGTTTATATTTGCTGATTTCTTTTTTATATTGCTGTCATTTGTTTTGTGTGTTTTGTTGTCAATAAATATTTTCTACTAGCTGTGCCCGCGACTTCGTCAGCGTTTTTCGAACATCTACCCATCGCTGTGCAAAGGTCTACACTTAAACGAACGACCAGGAAAGTACTGAGCAGAAGAGAATCATGGCTGAGTTTGTTTAAGTGTGATTTTTGTATATCGGTATGTAACTTGTTCTATAAACTAAATCTATAAAAGTTGAAACGCGACTTCGAAAAAAAGGATAAAATAATAATAATAAGCTTGCCTACATATGTACATAACAAAGCAACCGACTTATTTGTTATGTAATCTGAAGTCGGGCATCTTAACTAAATGCAATATTTTTTTTTACGTGGGTGATGCCCCTTATGTACCGTCAGGCCACTCTCGGGGCAAATGACCCGGTTTGTTGGGCTCCCTGGGTACTACAGTTTGTCAACTAAACCCCAACGGCGTCCCTCGCTCCACAAGTGTCGAGGCCAGTGGGAATTCCTCATGGACTACATCCGTCAACCCCGACAACGGCGGCCTTTCCAAGCCCGTCCCCCCGGCATGGTCACACTACCGTCTCGTGGCCCCCAAAACCAGTGATAAACTCCCCCGAGTTCACCGCCACCACCAGAGGCTGAGGTGATTTTTCACAGTGGTTGTCATCCACGCGGCCCTTTTCTTGCGGAAAGGACCCCCGAGCCCGCTGACGCGGGTTTACGGGACATCTGGAGGGTAAAACGTAACGTCGTGCCCGGGACTCGAGACTCTAACGCGGTACCCTCGACTCGGAATCCACACTCTGCCGCAGCTGCCATCGTGCCTCGTAAACTAAATGCAATCTGCATCTACCCAGTAAAACTGCCCGATTTCAGCTATATTTTTTCCCCTTTTTCGTGCATTTTCGACTGCCACTAAAAAATATCAAAATTGTAACAGTAACTTTAATCATTGAGGAGTTTTCTGATGAGAAGGTAGTTTCAGGTGGTCCATCAATTCGTACCGAGTTCTTTATAAGCTGATTCTATTGATGGAAGTCCAAAAATTAGTAATTTACTGCATTGTGGGATGCTATTCTGCTCATCATTCCAAAGGTTCTCATCAGATCTTCACCAACAATTTGAGGGACCAATTCGAGACTCTCACTTTCCAAATCTAAAAAGAATATTCATATGCTGGAGTCCGGCGTGAACATATCCCCATACAAACAATATGCGGGTCGAATTGAGAAGCTCCTCTTTTTTTAAAGTCGGTTAAAAACAACCATTATAAATTTCCGTATGTCCGAAGGATCCGAATATATGGAGAGACATAGGTAAACGGTATTTTGGGAATTACCGGATATCCGGCTTTTTTAATTACGTGCCGGATATCCGGCTTTTTAATTACCTACCGGATATCCGGTTAATCATGTGTTGATTCCACATAACACACTTCTTCAATACAACATTCAAACTAATTAGGTAAAAGTAGAAATAACGCTTTATCCGGATAACCGGACTAAATAGCCGGATAAAAAGTAGCCTATATGTTAATCGGGGTATAAAGCTATCTGCATACCAAATTTGGTTAAAATCGGATAAGCCGTTTCTGAGATTAGCGGGCACAAAGGCACACACAAACAGACAAACAGATAAACAGACAAACAGACAAACAGACAACCAGAAAAACAGAAAAATAGGTTCTACTGCGTTAATAGATACCCATACAATTTATATTTTTTTTATATCTTCCAAAAACAGACACCGCTGAGTTACGATTTTATTATATGTAGATTTTATTCTTTTCTTTCAGCAGGACATTCCTAAGAGGTACGTATGATCAATCCTGAAGAAAGGTAAAGGTCTCGAAACGTGATTAATGCGCGATTTAAACCGAAATATGTGTTTAATTTCAATCCAACATCGCGAAAACAGAAGGAAAAACTTGGTATATACGAGCTAAATTCAAAATCCACGTCGGGTTCATCGAAAATTGTTGATTTTTTCATGACAGAATGTTTGACAGGCATTTTGAGTTTAGCTCGTATATACCCCCGAATAAAGAACTTTATATTTTCTCTTTTGTTTTCAAAATATCTGTCCTTTAGAATCGACTTTTGATGCTGACTGTACCTACCTCCTCTACGGTCGACCACGAAATTGTTTTACTTCAACGTTTTATTGAGGTGAAGTAAGTAGGTACATATTATGTACTAGCTGTGCCCGCGACTTCGTCAGCGTTTTTCGAACATCTAGCCATCGCTGCGCAAAGGTCTACACTTAAACGAACGACCAGGAAAGTACTGAGCAGAAGAGAATCATGGCAGAGTTTGTTTAAGTGTGATTTTTGCACTTCGGTATGTAACTTGTTGCATGCTTATTCACATTATTATAAGAAGAAGTGTCGAAAATCTATAAAAGTTAAAACCCGACTTTGAAAAAAAGGATAAAATAATAATAATAAGCTTGTACAAAGCAACCGACTTATTTGTTATATAATCTAAAGTCTGCCAGCTTTACTAAATGCAATATTTTTTTACGTGGGTGATGCCCCTTGTGTACCGTCAGGCCACTCTCGGGGCAAATGACTCGGTTTGTTGGGCTCACTACAACAGTTTGTCAACTAAACCCCAAAGGCGTCCATCGCTCCACAAGTGTCGAGGCCAGCAACCCGTTCCATGACTTCTACGCATATATGTTATAGCGTCCCAAGCTATAACCAGCTAGGGTATGAAGAGATGGGTTCGCTGTTCCGTCCGGCCACCCCGGAGGGCAACCGTGCGGGATCAGTTATAGACAGATCGTGTCCCCAAAACGCTAGTTTCGGTTCTCTGATAAGGGAGAGCTTCCCCGTGCCCAAAACGGCACTACCAGATGTCGATGTCGGTGTCGAGGCCAGTGGGAATTCCTCATGGACTACATCCGTCAACCCCGACAACGGCGGCCTTTCCAAGCCTCATCTCTGCCCGAAAGACAATCCCTCTCCGTCCCCCTCCCTCGGCACGGTCACACTACCGTCTCGTGGCCCCCAAAACCGGTGATAAACCCCCCCGAGTCCACCGCCACCACCAGAGACTAAGCGATTTTTTACAGTGGTTGTCATCCACGCGGCCCTTTTCTTGCGAAAAGGACCTCCGAGCCCGCTGACGCGGGTTTACGGTACATCTGGAGGGTAAAACGTAACGTCGTGCCCGGGACTCGGGACTCGAACGCGGTACCCTCGACTCGGAATCCACACTTTGCCGCAGCTGCCATCGTGCTTGTAAACTACATGCAATCTGCATCTACCCCGTAAATCTGCCCGATTTCAGCTATATTTTTTTCTCTTTTAGGTGCATTTTCGACTGCCACTAAAAATATCAAAATTGTAACCGTAACTTTAATCATTGAGGAG
This sequence comes from Idaea biselata, assembly GCA_958496205.1. Classification (NCBI taxonomy): domain Eukaryota; kingdom Metazoa; phylum Arthropoda; class Insecta; order Lepidoptera; family Geometridae; genus Idaea; species Idaea biselata. The sequence goes on along the minus strand of OY292396.1, from coordinate 29,831,551 downwards.
TTTTCTGATGAGAAGGTAGTTTCAGGTGGTCCATCAATTCGTATCGAGTTCTTTATAAGCTGATTATATTGATGGAAGTCCAAAAATTAGAAATTTACTGCATTGTGGGATGCTATTCTGCTCATCATTCCAAAGGTTCTCATCAGATCTTCACCAACGATTTGTGGGACCAATTCGAGACTCTCACTTTCCAAATCTAAAAAGAATATTCATATGCTGGAGTCCGGCGTGAACATATCCCCATACAAACAATATGCGGGTCGAATTGAGAAGCTCCTCTTTTTTTAAAGTCGGTTAAAAACAACCATTATAAATTTCCGTATGTCCGAAGGATCCGAATATATGGAGAGACATAGGTAAACGGTATTTTGGGAATTACCGGATATCCGGCTTTTTTAATTACGTGCCGGATATCCGGCTTTTTAATTACCTACCGGATATCCGGTTAATCATGTGTTGATTCCACATAACACACTTCTTCAATACAACATTCAAACTAATTAGGTAAAAGTAGAAATAACGCTTTATCCGGATAACCGGACTAAATAGCCGGATAAAAAGTAGCCTATATGTTAATCGGGGTATAAAGCTATCTGCATACCAAATTTGGTTAAAATCGGATAAGCCGTTTCTGAGATTAGCGGGCACAAAGGCACACACAAACAGACAAACAGATAAACAGACAAACAGACAAACAGACAACCAGAAAAACAGAAAAATAGGTTCTACTGCGTTAATAGATACCCATACAATTTATATTTTTTTTATATCTTCCAAAAACAGACACCGCTGAGTTACGATTTTATTATATGTATAGATACTGGGGGTGGAATCACAGGATGTTCATTGTCGGTTTTATCGGTTTTTTATTTAAACATCTATACATTAGAGATTGTATTTTTAAAGTTACTTAGACCGACGGGGCCTCCTAAATAACCTCGCCTACATACAGTGCCACCGACTTATCTGTTATGTAATCTGAAGTCGGGCAGCCAAACTACAATTACCACCCACCCAGTAAAACGGAGGTTATTATATGCTTTTATTTAAAGTCGGTTTTTAATTTTTTAATTCAACATAGATTTCATTACTTAGTCAAAGTTGAAAAAACGTCTCTGAGTGCGGCAGCAAAAATATCACAAAATAGTCGTTGGATATGTGATTGCGTTCGTTGTCGTACTTGAACCTGTCTGTCAATCACAAGTATCGACGACGCCATTATGTCATGTTCTTTGTTCTACTAGGTGAATTACGCGATATAATTAATTGCGACCATACCTTTGATTGACAGACAGATTATCGCGACAATGTAGGCTGAGAGACGCCACAGGAGCCTACTTCGGAATGTCCCATGCCTTCGGACCGAGGTGAGTCGCAGGACATGTCGGTTTCCTCACGATGTTTTCCTTCAACGTAAGAGTGATGTTATTATCGCACATAACTTTTTCATAAAAGTAATTATGTTGATATTTTAGAGTCTGAGGACTGTAGCGCTGCATTTTTCGGACTTCTTTCATCAAGAGGACTGTAGGTAGGTACTTAAAAGGCTGCTTAAGGCTTGCTACCTACTCATTTCTCCATACAAACTTTACAAACGTAGTAGATTGTTTCCTCCTTGGATAAAGATATTAGAAAAAATATGTTTATGCAATAAGTCCTATATCAGCCATGACCATGCTCCTACGTTTTTATTTTTTTCCTCTTCTAATTTTTCTAAATTTCATTTCTATTCTAATTAAAAAATGAAAAAAAAACAAAACGTAGGGGCATGGTCATGGCAGATATAGATTTTATGGCAAAAACATATTTGCTCTAATGTCTTTATCCAGGGAGGAAACAGTCGACTACGTTTGTATGGAGAAAGAGTAGGTAGGCTATCCTCTTAATGCTAAAGATAACTCTCTGAACACGAACAAAAGCTCTATCAAAGCTTTAGTTATAGTTCAAAGTTCAGACTTGTTAATTAATAATCTAAAACCAAAGGCTTCTGTATGAAGCAATCAAGAAGCAATTAATTAATTCTATGTTGCTAATCCCACTCCTGAAGCCCACTAATAATACCTAGGTATAATAAATTAATCAGGTGTGTTTGTATGTTTATTCCTTCTACAAAATGTACTGAAATATTTAGCGTTGTCCTAACTGCATATCGATCGCGCGGTCGGTCTGTTATGCGATGTGTTTTGATAATGGCAAAGGCATGTACTTAGACATTCTGTATTCGACAGTACGGGCCTCGATCCTTCGACTTCAATAAAAACTAAAATCGGACAAGTGCGACTCGGGCTCGTGCACGAAGGGTTTCGTACCATTATCACAATTGGGTAAGGAACCCTAAAATAAGACCAACCAATTTGACAAGAAAACCCTAATGCCAGGATGTAGCCATCTATGTTCTCAAGAGGTTCTCAATTAAATTTGGGTTTTTGTTATTATGATGATGGCCGAAGATGAAATTAGGACTTATTCGGGTAAAACCGCAGGAGCAGCTAGTCTATTTCAATATGAAATTGAATATAGACCATGGAAATTAAATTATATAAATAATTGGGAACTTGTTTAAATATAAATTATTATATCTAAACTTCAAAATATAAGGTATCTAAACGATATTCAGTCGATCGTTTCGATAAACAATTAAATATCTTAATGTACAACCAAACTGGAATAAGCTTAAGTAAAAAACAATTTTCCGCATAAATTATATTTTTTATTGAACAACTCGAGAGCCTCTCAAACAGAAGATCATTTATGCGTAACCTAGTATTGCTATTCGTTACTTATTCTAGTTTGATGGAATCGAACCTCAAAATAATAGTTATCTAACAACTAAAAAAAAGAAAAAAAAACGCGCTTGTTGAACGCGCAACAGCATCGGGCGGAGGGCGCGTTCCGAAACCACAGTAAAATCTCGACATATCAAAACGTACATATATGTAATTTATACATCGTCCTAAATGAATAAATATATTTTAATTGAATTGAATTGAATCGCTAAAAAAAGTTGCCGTGTGCGAGCGCTCCGTAGCCCGTAGATTACCGTAGAAACCTCTACGAAATCGTAGCTAATAAAAGAAAAGGCTAAAAAAAAAAAAATTATAAACTTGATGTTTCTGGGTCTTTAGGGTTCCGTACCCAAAGGATTAAAATGGGACTCCATTACTGAGACTTCGCTGTCTGTCTATCTGTCCGTCTGTTACCAGGCTGTATCTCATACATAAACCTTAATGCCTAGACAGTTGAAATTTTCACAGAAGATGTATTTTTGTAGCAACTATATACCAAAAACTTAATAAAACAAATATATAAGGGAGGTTCCCATACAACAAACGTGATTTTTTTACCACTGGAGCCATCTAGTGTGATAATAGTACGAAACCCTTCGTGCGTCAGTCCAACTCGCACTTGGCTGGTTTTTGAAGTTCTACGGTTACCTAAATTATTTTTTATTGCATAAATCCTTATTTGAAAGCTTTTGTCTTATAAAATCTGACGAGCTATCTAGATAATAGGTACTTGTGCTTCGTTGACTAAGCAAGGGTTATGAGTACATGATATACCGATCGTCCACCGCCAACTAAACTAAGTTAGTTTAGCTTAGCTCCGCATAGTCGACCCTGTTTTACATACATATGCGTCCATCGCAAACCGACCGTGTCCATCGTTCGAAAATATAAAATGACTAGCTACGCCCCGCGAAGTCACCCACGTACCCGTGGGAATATCGGGAACCGAACCCGTGGGAATATCGGTATGAAAGTTGGTTTCCTAATGGATCAAAAAGAATTTTTGGAATCGGCACAGTAGTTTTTTAGTTTATTCATTACAAACATACGAACACACACACACACACACAAAAAAAAATCTTTTCTCTTTATAATATAAGTGATTAAATTTATGAGTTCCAATCGTGTAAGTTTAAAAAGCTTATGCTTACATATTTGAAAAACAGGCGAGCTAAGCTCAACAAGCTTTAGATAAGAGTTTATGCGGGTGAAACTGCGAAACACAGCTAGTACGCTAGCACACGCAAACATTTCAAGAAATAACATTCCAAGGTTAGACCTATTCGATTACGGCAAAATGTTTCTAGAAATTCACTGTATCTATCGTAGTGGTGATAGAGATGATTTTGCCCTTCCCTCTAGAGTTCGTTTTTAACTCCAAAATGTTATAAAAATATATAATGCAGTGCAGTTAGACTCTAAAAGCGGTGAGAAAGTTTCGGGGTATATGTACCTACTCGTATTTTGGGGTGCTAAATCCGAATCTGAAGTTTGCGGACAAAATATCGTGACGCAACATTGAAAAAATCACAAAATTTCTGCTATTTTCCTGTTTTTTGTTAAAAACTCGAAAACTATCAACTGTAAATGTAAATGTGTAAATAGTTTGTTTACAGAAATTAAATAACTCTAATTTCTCCACAAATTTCACTATAAAATTTTTTTTTATCAGACAAACCGTTCGGCCGCAAGTGGGAGTTAAAAAATTGGTATATTTCAGCGCTCACAGTGGGGTGAGTAAATGGCTTTTTAGGTTTTAACATAGACATTATAAAATGTGTCTGTTTTATACAAAAAAGTATACATAGATGTCCTGTCTTTTCAGCTATGATATTAAACATCTACAAGTCGTCTATGTATTAGGTATCACTCGCATTTGTATATTCCAGACACTGACCTCCGTTACAACTGGACAGGACATAGCGCACCGAATTTTGTGCCTATTTGATCTGCGCCATGTCGCGCTGTTGTCGTGCGTTTTCTATTAAAAGTGATGGGGACCATCTCCGGAACTAATAGTTCCATGGACGGTCACCATCACTTTCAATAAAAAAACGCGCGACAACAGCGCAATATGGCGCAAATCAAATCGGCACAAAGATCTACTGTCATGTTTTGTTTTGTATAGTATAGGTATATCAATTCCAACGTACTGGTATAGTTTCAGTTCAGTGATTCCAGATCAGAATCTCACTATTTACTATTCTGCGACAGAATTGAAACCAAAATGTTGAAACTATTCAGACAACGTGACAGAAAGACAATACCCATTCTCACGAAACTGCCAACTCTAGTTTTCGATTAGTTCTCTCTCATATAGCTATTGTTTCTGCGTGTTCAAAAGTTTGTAAACAGCCGAATTAATTTGTAACTAGGTACATCATAATTATATGGATTTCATAGTTACTCGGTTTCTCTTACATGAGTAGGTCTCTCATGTAGCGTCTCTCTCTCATCCGAGCGATGTTCCGAGTGAAATTGTTTTTTTTTTAATCTGGGGTCGGCGCAGTCGGTAAGTCATCATTGACCATACCTTCTGCAATTAGATTTGGCAATGTTTTTACGGCCTGCCGCCTTCCTGACACCAACCCTCTTAAGGATCAAGCAGTTTATCCACCACCGCGCGGGGAGAACTTAAGGTTTGCTACTTTTCCTCAGATCCCTTTGTCGCCTTTTACGACACCCACGGGATGAGATGGGGTAACCTTATTCTATGCCGGGGCTACACGGCACTCCTACTCATGTAGTTTGGTTCGACAAAACCACACTGCCGGATATTTCCGAACACACAGATACATCGAAAGAAAATGTGTTGACGATTTTATGTCAATGTGTGCTGTGAAAATGGAAATTTCCGAATCGATTTTCTCCGTCTGGCTCTAAGAGATATAATATACCTACTCTTCTTTATGACTCCTTCTATATTTGTATCACGCAGCTAAACTACTGAAATTCGGCTCGGCAGTTTAGCTGTGTTCGCGTTATTATAACGTAAAGATCAAATAAACGTAAGTGGGTACCGTAAACCGGAATATAGCTTGGCAAATGAGTCAAATCTTAGACCAGTTCATTGTTGAGGACCACCTATAAATTATTAAATAATTATATAATAGAATAGACTAGGAGGGAGAAGTTGGTCATCTTACTTCATTAGTACCGATTGATCCCCTAAAAACGGGCTGAGTTCAGACAGGCCCAGGCTGACTCGAGGCTGACCGACTTTTTTTTAGCATAACTTTTACTACTCTTTTCACCATATAAGTCTCCACTTGGTACTTATGAGGTAAGATGACCAACTTCCCCCTCCTAGTCTATAAGACTTACGTCCGAATACATAAACGCAACTCAAAATTTGAGTTCTACTTAAACAACTAAGCACCTCTCAAATTCATAAAATCCCAAATAATTTTTAAATTTAGAAGCTGCACAATTATTTAAGTACGCCTCAAATTTTAAGTGGCGTTTCTGCATTCGGCTGTTAGCCCGATATTTTCCAGTATCGGGCCCTACACCGGTAAAACGGCAGTGCACCAAACAAGCTGTATTTTTTACTTGCTTCTATTATTAATTAAAAAGGTTCCTATATTTCCCCAGTTTGTAAAGAAACCGAGATTTCATTATTATAATAAAATGCCTGTAACGACTTTAAAACCCGGAAAGTCGTAAATAAAACGCCGACGCTCCACAAAGGCTTTCGCGCTGTAAAGTAATGACATAATTTTTTTCCATGATAAAAAATACTGAAATATTATAGAGGAAAATTACTGGTTAAGGCTTTATTGTCGTTGGACTGATGCAAAGATTTTAAAGGTATTTATTTTAATCTTCTCCCTACAATTTTTTTGGGGCAAATGTTGCTAGCGTCTTCTGAATTTTATTTGTACCACACGTGACACCTAGGTGGTGCTAATGTGAGGGAGACATCGTCCGGGATCTGTTATAGACAGAGTGAGTGAGTGAAACTGCGGGGCGTAGCTAGTTACTGTTAAGGAGCAACGCAAACAAAACAGTAACAACAAAGCCTATTTTAATATACTCCAATAAGCCCGAACTTCATTAACATTCAATCAAAATATTTGTCTCCAAACATTATAATCCCTCCCGTCGTCGCTGAGGCTTCAACACCTCTCACCCAGGAAAGAAAGACAGAGAAAACACGATCTAAAATCATCCTTCCCTCTCCGACAAAAGCTCGCTAATAAAAGTGAAGTCGTAAACCATGATCAATGTTTCAAATTAATTTAAAACATTGCAGGGTATAAAACAAAGAGTGTCCGGGTTTGGAGTCTTTAGTTTTCTAATAAAAATGTCACTATGCACAATGTATCTAAGCGCATTCCTGCTAGTACAAACGAGTAGTTCAATTCGTTGAAGTAGTAGCCGTAGTCATACCTTATTCGCACATAGAGAATGGAATTAGATCCCCGAGTCTTTCTGTCGTGTAAAATTGGGTCTTCAAGTGGCAAGTGAAAGGTAGGAAAGTTCTAGGTAGGTGGGTCTTTAACGAGTGTGAGTATTGAATGTGGTTCAGGGATATGGGCGCTTTGATGGATATGGAGAGATGCGAGTTCGATCCTCGTCCAGAGCAAATTTTTGAACATGTATATTATCCATTAAAATATTTCTAAGAACTGTGTACCTACTTATTACATTTTTGGCCCCACTTGCAACATCCAACACACAAGACATAGAGGTCTCGCGAGTCCAGACTTATTTAGGTTACTGTAAGTCAGTTTTAAGAAAATTAAATAACACTATTTAATTTTGCTTTTTTATTAATTGAGTAAAAATGAATATATGAAATTTAAATTAAAAAAAAAGGCACTAGAACTACTGCTTCCAATATTTTAACGGTAGGTAGTACTCTGCTCAGTTGTACTAGAGAGACCGCTCCAAAATGGTAGAGGCTAGGGCGGGCGGAGGGGCGGGCGGCGGCGGTACACCAATCGATCGTTCAGTTATATAACCCCCCCGCGAGCCTCGGCCTAGCTGAGCACAGGCAGCAGTATCATTCATAACTAAGGTTCCGTACAGCTGCTACCTAACTCCTAGGGCGACTTTGCGCATGAAAATCGCGCAAGTTTCCTGTCCCGACTTCAGTTGATAACTTCGTAGCGAAGTGAGAACGCGGTTTGGAATTTCGAGACTGTTTTGTTGTGTTGTCTTCGGGTGATGCTTTAAGGTATGTTAACTGAATTAGTGTCCTCGTTTGATGTGGTTAATTTTCTACATTATCGTAAAGAAAGTCAATGTTTTCGTCTGTCTGTTTTATTTCTGTAACTACTTCTAAGTACCACGCAGCGGGTTTAATGCCTGCTGTTTTTTTACTATAGTTTATGGCATTTCTTCTGAAGGTTTAGTATATTAAGCTGACAATTAAGCGAAGCTGGCGTGGGTAGGTAATTTTACATAAAAACATGTTAATATTTACTGCAATATGTTAAAAATAACTTATTGATTGTTGTGAAACAATTAGCATAATATGGAAATTGCGACATATAAATGAAATTAAAGTCATTAATCATTACCAATGCAGCAATAGCGTCATTGAACTTTAGTATCTACCTACCTTTAATTAAATTATTCTACACTAGCTGCGTCCCGCGGTTTCACCCTCGTAAGTCCCGATCCCGTGGGAATATCGGGATAAAAAGTGCCTATGTTACTCAGGGTGAATGTTGCTTAGTAGACACACAAACACACAAATACAAATCTTTCCTCTTTATAATATTAGTGTTCCTAGATAGTGTAGATAATTTCTTTTACTTTTTTCAATGATAAAATATAGTTGGTAGGAATAATCCACTCGTAGCTTTCACAACTGTGTAGTTCTTATAAAAACTACTCACTCAATCTCACTGACGTTAGTTCCACGTTGATTCTTTATGGTGGTAGGTATTTTAGATTGTCATTTTTTTCCGTGCGAGTGGCAAAATTACCGCCGTGTTATAGCATCTATTTAAAATTGTTCCGATTATTAAATTAACCGTCTAGCTATTACGGTTTATGAGATACAGCGGTGACAGGCAGACAGACAGACGGACAGACAGACAGCGAAGCCTCAGTAATAGAATAGCACAGGTAATAGGGTCATGTTTTTACCCTTTGGAACCCTAAAAGTGGAGTAACGGACAAAAATTAAAACGTTATCACCGTGAAAACGTTTTTATGGTATGATAATCACCAAGCGTACCATGACGACTAGTTTTTGAAGTGCGACAAACTCTAGCACTTTAAAAACTTAAGCGAAAATTTGCAAAATTTCCAAAAAACATTGAATCGTTTACGAAAATATATGAACAGAAGCATAATTATTAGAGATGGGCCGACTAGGGGTTCTGCCGACTAGCAGACAAGCCGACTAGTCGGCAATACAGATCATTATAATTCCGAGATATTTGGATTAATCATGATCACTCGGCGATTGTTGGTATTTATGGATAAATTTGCACTTCGAAAGCTGTAAGAAACTTCCAAAAAATTGTTGAAATAAAAATAAAAGTTGGAAAAAAATTGAATGGAGCTGAGACATAGTTATGACATTTTAGATGTATGATGTTAAGATGATGTATGTAGGCTATGACGTGTTTTGTTTACGTTTTTCTGACTACCCACCTTTTAACTGTACTACTAATTCAATTCATTTTTGGTTTTATTGCATAATTGTTAGTTGATGACTAGTCGGCTTTCCCGACTAGTCGGCCCATTTTTACTATATAAAAATAAGTCGGGTTTTCCTTCCTGACGCTATAACTCCAGAACGCACGAACCGATTTCCACGGTTTTGCATTCGTTGGAAAGGTCTCGGGCTCCGTGAGGTTTATAGCAAAGAAAATTCAGGAAAAATTTAATTATCTATAATTTATAAGGCAAAACAACGTTTGCCGTGTCAGCTAGTCTCTAATAATTATGACACTTTAGATTGGGAATAGGTGCCCAGGACCACCAGGACTACATATATGTAACTATAGGTGCCCAAGACTACATATATGTAGCTGTTTGTCGCGGTTTCACTTGCGTAAGTCCCGATCCCGTAAGAATTTTGAAAAACCCGTTCTTATCCGATGCCTCCATCATATAAAGAACACACTCTCCAGCTTCGAATTCCAGCTCTCTACTATCATTGATATTTCATTTCATTTCAAAAATTAGCATATAAGGCGTTCTTACTGAATCGCGTATGGTGATTCACCCACCCTAGTATAATAATAATACAGCGTAGGTGTCTCTGTTTTGATATTCTTTCTAGAGATGAAACTACTTGTTTTATACGACACATCATCACTGTAGGGCTATATGTAAATGTATCGCGGAACCAGAATGGCAATGAGGGAATTCGTCGTAATCGAACCAAATAGAAAATCTCATTTGGCGGGATCGTTTCGCAATAAGGGTTTCAATCCCTGAGGGCAATTTCATACGTAGTAGGTCCTTAGTAGGCACTGAATTGGTGGATATTTCTTTTTCTTTTTTCAACGAAATTGTTAAGGGAGCAGTTGACTTCTACAAATACCTAATTAGTGACGGTTTACGTACTTAGCTGTATGCTGTATGTAGGTTTAAATTGACCATGAAAATCGTCACATTACAATGGTAAAAGTACCTATACTTTATAATATTATAAAGTATAGCAGGGTCCCGTGGGAATATCGAAATCCAGAGGTGGCCTATGTTACTCCCTGATAATGTAGCTTTCTATTCGTAAAAGAATTTTTGAAATCGGTCCAGTGTTTTTGGACATTACGCCCAATATACATACAAACATACACTTTACCAACGTTACCTCTTAATAATATTAGAATTATAGTATTGTAGGTAAAGTTGTCTATATACCTCATAATTAAACCAGTTTTTGTTATTTGAATTTTGCAACTTGTCTTACACCTAGTGGTAGGTATATAAACGGGAAAATAATCAGTATGCGAAAAACGTTTTTGAGAGAAAAACCTTATCAACAGTAAGGGAATTGAATAACACGAAAAAAAGGAATACCTACCTATACTATTACTCTGTCGAGGTGAATAATCTCGATACCGAGAAAAAGACAGACGGAAAATTCGTCTTCGCTTACTGACTATATTATATGCGGGGTATGAAGAGAGAATTTTCGTTATTACATATTTTCACTAGCACAGAACGAAATTACGTGCTTGCAATATTTTGCCGACACTACCTTAGGTACCAACAGACTTCACGTGCATTTTATGTGATGATTCTACAAGAAATTGTTATCGGAAAGCTCTTAGAGCTTTACTGTTATTGCACAACTGTGAGCAATTTTTCCTATTTGCATTTTTACGAGACAGATTATTATAAATATAAATATAAATATGTAAGCGGTGTTGAGCTTTATAAACTTTGGAGCACTTTATCCTTGTAAATACGCTTATATTCAAGTAACTATCTACCTATGAAATATTCGATATGTAATAGCATAGACATAACATAGCATTATCTAAGGTAATAGCAACTGTTTGGCAACTTCCCTTGGACTTGCAAGAATGAAATTGCGCGTGTCACCCACATTTTTAGGTAAACCACGTTTATTGTATAGGAGCCCCACTTGAATATTTATTTTATTCTATTTTAAGTAGGTATTTGCTGTTAAAGCAGCTACATAAACATCTTCTGTGAGGTTCATGAGACACAGCCTGGTGACAAACGCACAGACAGACAGACAGCGGATTCGAGTCTCAGTAATAGGGTTTTTACCATATGGATACGAAACCCTTAAAATAAAAACCGTTTAAGTTTTATCTACGGAGGAACAGAACAAAACAGAAGAATTAGAACTAAAAGTAAGACATGCAGTAAAAAAGTCGCAAAATAAAACAGCTGCAATGTAACAGTGTGATGATAACTGATAACTTACTCGCTATCTAGCTAGAAGATTGTTCAAAAGGACACCAGTCTAGTTACATATTAAAAACTTCTTTGTACCGAGTTCTATTATGAGGACGTTGAACGTTAATGGATGAAGCGACCGCTGAAAATGGGAAAGATATACTAATACATCAAATATTTTTCATCAGCGCAATGCATCTTGGATACTTCGCTAAATACCTAGGTACTTTACGTTATAGATAGCCCATGATAGTAACTACTTTTCTTCATGTTTTTGAATAATAATTTGATCTAATTACACGATATTTTTTTATTGATGATTGATATGTACCTTCCTAGGTACTTCTATACCTGACTGACGTTTTTTTAGTTGATAGAGGATGGTTCGTTACGGAGTGACAATGTAGCACGCCACTCCGTAACGTGCAAGTTTTTTTTTTTGGGAAAATCTGCCTATTGTACCCAATAGTTATATAAGTAAAAACACATCTCCATATATAGTTTTGCTTGCCGTTGAGTGATCCACTTAGTTTGGATAGACGACGTAGATGTAGAAGACCTAAATAAATATATCAGCAAGCTGTCGTATTTCGTTGTCGCATTAAACCGCTATACTATAGTGAAATTGAAGCTGCGCGCCGACCTCCTTCGCTGAATTCGATTTAGTTCGTTTGCTTTTCACTTTTAGAGATTATTTATTTGTAGGCAAATAAACTCTCACAGAACTCGGCGTAAATACACGAATAGCTAGCTACACTATCCAAGGAAACAGTTTTCGGAAAGAAATTATGTTTACACGGTCATCCTACCGGGTGTGTATGGGGCCCACTAAGATCGTTGGGCCTAAACCAACCTCACCTGCTAGCTTGGTGCACCTGCTGATAAACGAACGAGGCTCTGGCGCAGACTTTCACTTCGGGGTTGGGAGGTAAGACGGTAGTCGCTCCCGTAAAAGTCGAAACTTGCCAAATCTAGATGGAAATTTCGAAATATAAGCGGACCCCGGACTCTCGAGAGGGCTGCAACCAGGAACATCACTCGGATGATAATGACACCGTCGTTCTAGTCCTAACCTATGACTCTGTTGCATTTTTCAATGAAATCGTTCGAATGAAAGAAACAATTTAATACGAATTGTACCTAATGGAACAAACATAATATATGTATAGATAAAGTGACCATTAGATTAGATTTGATCCATGGAAACTATCGTGTCAGTGATTTTCCAACTTTGTTCACAGTAGGCCTAACTACCATGGCTCTGACTTGGCTATGGGTGGTGGTATGTGTGACTGTAGCCGGAGCTGGCGCTGATCGGGGCGGCTCCTCATTGAGAGGCGCTTTGGAGGCCCTGCAAAGAAGGCAACGTGGCCGCATGCATGGACCCATCCTACCGCAACCAGACTACGATTCACTCTACGAATTCGTACCACCACAGACTTATCCAGGTACACTATAAAAACAATACAAAACAAAATAAATAAAAAAAACTTAATATTTACCGAAATAAAACACTGTTTTCCTTTTCACAGAAGCTGATTATGACATGATCGAAGATGGGAACGACGAACCAAACAGCAAATATGTAGTCAAATTCCTCGATGATACTGATAGATCTCCAGAAGCATATGAATACAAAATCATTAAAAAGAAGAATTCTCACTTCAATTCCGTAACTCCAAATAAACAAGAGTCGGCTTTTCGGGAAAGATCTCATTCCAACAATGATAAACTGAGAGATTTATTTATGGATAAGGGTGAAGAGGAAGAAAAACCAAAAGGACCAAGGGCTAATTTCAACGATAGAGATGAAGAATATGCCTTACTTTTAGGAGAACTTTGGTCGAAATATAAACACGGAAAGGAACATGCAAACAACGAAGAAACTGCACCTCGAGGAGTAGTAAAACTTTATAAAGAAAAAGTAGTAAAGAAACGTTATCCTGATAATTGGGGTCCAATTGCTTTTAAAAGGAAACGTAGCTCTGATTCCGATGCTGACCGTCCAATCATATCTGAATACGAAGAACATAAACATGAATCCGGAACTTCAGGCTCTGGCTATAGTCCGTATGACGTAAACGAAGACGACGATAAAGACGATTTGAGAGAAGAATATGCTATTGCTTTTCAACCGCTAGATGACGATACACTCTCTGATCTTGCTGACGACGACCAATATACTTATGATACTGTAGAGAAACGCTTCCCTGTTGCAAAACGAAGTAGTGGTCCTTACGATGTCGAGGCTAAAAATAAAGTTCAGAATCAAAATAAAAGAGAAGCTTTGAAATCGTTTAGAAGCAGTTCTGGAACTGATCCTAAAATTGTAAGAGAGTTGTCAAAAATATTTGGGAATCCAAGCCCTGAATTGTTCAAATCACCTGTTAAGCGCAGCACTGATCTTGCAGATGATACTCATGACGCTAAGCCTCCAATGCTACCTATATCTCATCACAATGTTACTCAAGATCATAATAATACGGCTTTTGAGGACGATAATAGCCACGAGCAACATGGTCACAACATACACCACCCAGGAATACCTGGGAAAGAGGCTATAGTAGAACACGATCATAATCTACATCAACATGATCATGAACACGAACATGACCATAGACACACTGAGAAAGAATCCGAGAAACCTATAAACATTAGAAAAAAATCAATAGATTGGTCTGATTATTTTGGCATCGATAAGCGCAAATCATTTGCAAACGATGCTACTCAAGATAGACTTCGAAAACAATATTTCGATTTATTCAACAAGGAAGTAATCTATCCGTTAAACTCATTTCAAAGTCATAATTATGCAAAGAGGAATCTCATAAAACCTAAACCTAATGAAGAAAATGAAGGCCAAATTGATCGAACTGAAACTATTCATAATGAAAAGAAAAGGAGTTCTGCAGAAGATAATAATTCAAAATTAGATAACATTGATAGAAAACTTAAAAGCATGGAGGGGTTAATCGTAGATGAAGCACTTCATTACTCAAATATCGGCGAAGAACTAGATTCAAAAGAAGAGCAAGAAATGAAGGAAAAGTTATTGTCACGCCTTGCCGCTGCCTACAGTTTGGAAAAAATGCGTAAAGCATTGAAAGAGTTTAAACAAAGTCTGCAAACTCAAAAAGAGGCAAGCGATCCTTTATCTCCGGATGAGTCAAAAGAGAAACGGGTTGCAATCAAAAAAGAACTTCTGAATAATCATATCCCAATTTCCAATAAAGTAGACGATAAAATGTTTGACTTTGAAGATGAACAAGGGGCAGGTCACTACTTGAATGGAAAGGTTGAAGAGCCATTTTCTGAGGGTTACATGGGCGGCAGTGGTAGACATCGAATTCCAGTAGTTTCTACCGGTAGGCTTTTTTGACTTAGGTATTTTATTTCTGTTATTTTGAAATCAACCTATTATAGACGGTAAGTGTAATGTTACAGCAAGCGCAACAGGAGCGTGTCCAGTACTGACAAAGATTGTCCAGCGCTGCCAAAATGTGGACCTTCTAGCCGGTGATCGTGGACAGCTGTTCCTACCGCTCTGCAGTCTCCATCAGATATGTTATCTTTGTGTAAGTTGCCATTTCATTTTGTATTAAAACGTTAAGTACAAAGAGGGTACTGTGCATTCAATAACTTCTTAAAAATACTGCAGGGAGAAGCACCACCAACGACCTGTGATCTGGTATTTCTGTCGGAGGCTGATACTACCTGTGAGGGCGACATGAGCTGCCAGCGCGCAGCACGCTCTGCTCTCATGGCTTTGCGGGAACTCCATGACACCCTGGTTGATGAGCTGGACGGCGAATGCGAGGCTAGTCCTTGCCTGCCCGCAACGCTCAAGCTTAACCTCGGCTGGCAGCGAGCTCTCCAACGATAAGCAGTCATTCACAACAACCATGGTATTCGGCATGAAGCTCGACTCACATTTTCCATCCATCCACACAAATGTGGACTGGCTTCGTTTGACAAACATTCCTCACGATGACTTTGTGGATTTAAGCGTATTTTTTGATTCGTCACCATTATTATGATTTTCATCATTATATAGTGGTAAAACTTAGTAAATATTCGTACGGGTCTAACCAGCCATAGACTCGTAAGGATGTAACTGAAGTTCATATATTTCAATAGTTACTTCGGCTAGTGCGTTATCTATCTGTGCGTTACTCTATGCTTTAATTGTTAAATGTATTTTATTATATATTAAGTGTTGTATTTATAAATTGCATTAAAATTAAGTATTTTTTAACGTTTTGGATTTTCAAAATTATAAATAACCATTTTGCTAATTGAGTATTTTTATCGAATGTCGGGGCAGGAATCCATAAGTATATCTGTATGTTGGTATGTCATTGTATGTAGGTATATCGGAGCGTTGGTATATGGATGTATTCGGAAGGTAACTTTATTATTGTTATAAGGATTGATATAATATTTATTCGTATATGTTATATTTATAAGTGTTTTGGTGTAAGGAAGTATTACATACTATTTTTAAACTCTACGGCGAAGATTCAACGTGAAAAAAAAACTGTAATGGGATGGCATGGAAGGGCATATTTTATGGTACACAACTTATAAAAGTACCAAAGGTACTTTAGGTTAATTTTATACATACGCAAAAATTAAGTTCCATTGTTTATCATTTCGAAAGTATTGTGAAAAATGAGAAAAATACATTGATTGGAGAAATTGTGAAAGCTTACGGACAGATGCTTCATGACGAAAAATTAAAATTACAAAATTTCGCATTAAATTGCGGCACTTTAGACTATACTTGGACAATAAAACTTTGGTCGATTAACCAAAATGAATCATTGTGCAAAATATTGGGTGTCAGCACACACTTATACGTCTTCCGAGCGAGATTGGCTTCAAACATAAAACTTTGTACCCGTCACGGAAATCATTTTACTCTTGAATGTTTTACCTTAAATTTAAGTACAATAAAATTTAGTATATTAGATAGAACGTTGATGAATGTAACTAACTATACGCGGCGTATGTTGCCGTATAGCAACTTCAATGTTATCACTTTTCGATTAATACACGCGAATATTAAATGGTTTTCCGTAACTTTGTTTTATTTATTCTGAACCGAAAGGACAGGGAAATACCTATAGTTTATCTACACGTGAATATGAATATACTAGGAAAATAACTATATGTCCATCCGTCGAAAGATCGGTAGGCATAGATTAGACCTCTAATGCCTCTTGAGAGAATAGGTACAGTAGGGATTAACATGTCAATAAATTTATAATGAAGCGATATCAGTACAAGAAAAATCGAAATACCTATAATAATAATAATAATAAAAATGTCTGTCACGTAGACACACGTCTTTTTCTCCGATCTTATAAAAATATCGTAAATTATAATTGAAATACCATGAACAACATGAAAAAAGGAAAAATAAAACAAGTAACATGTTCAAACATGATCACATAATATAATAAAATGATAACGAGATCAGCAAGCAGAAGACAGACAACACAGAACGCACAACCACCACCATAGCAGCCTGTGACCAGCCGCGAGCGCGAGTCGTCGGATGAGGAGGTGTACTTCACACCTCCGGACACTCGCGGCTCCGACAGCAGCAGCGAGTCCGAGCTGTCGTCGCCGCCGCCGCCACCACCACCTGCACGACGACGAGGGCGACCGCCGTCGGCACGCTTGGGGCCTGTGGGACACCGCGTCCCGCGCCCGGCCTCCGCTACCGATGGTGTAGTGCGTCGCATGCGATGGACTCGTACCATGAACGAGAACTGCATGCACGCCTACTATAGGGCTACAGAGGGAGGGGCCTTCATGACCACGTATCGTGATAGGATGCTGCCTTTGTTTCAGGCTCTTGAACCGACCGTGTCTGTTACTGCCCAACGATTATCGGATCAAGTTAGAGCTATCCAGCGGTGTAAACTGTTGGATGACTCTACGCTTGATCGTCTCCGTACTGAGGCGCTACCTATTGGTGTGACATCGGACTCGCGTCATGACCGACCCGCCCCGCTGCCGCCGCCGCAAGCACCGACCTCGTTGCCGTCGGTTGCGGCGCCCCGGGTCGGTTTGGATACCGAAGAAGTTGATTTCACTAATATGAGCGTAAGTACCCAAACTATTGAGCATTTGAGGAGAACTTTGGAAAATACGATTCAGGAGTACCGGTCTACCACGTGCACTAGGCCACGTCTGCCGCGTTTGCCGACGCATAGACGTAATTTAGCGCTAATGGGTGCCCTGGATGACCTACTAGCCCCCTATTTGGGTGCTAGTGAGGATTTAATTGATACTCACTCTATCTTGTACTGCGGGGCTATTGCGGCATGCCGTGTGGCTCGTGTTAGATTCCCGGACACTGACCGAACCCCGCGGCCGCCGTCATATGTCCCTGCCTGGCAGGTGCGGATAGAGCGACGTATCGATACATTCAGGACACTCATTGCAAAGCTTATCTGTTTCAGAGGGGGTAACACTCGCCCCAGAGTGATGCGTTTCGTGAACCAGGCTTTTGTTGGGACTGGTATCAGACCCCAGCAGTACATGTCTTGTGTCACGGAACGCATTGACTTTCTGAAACAGAAAATCTATGCGTGGGCAAACCGCATTCGACGCTACAGAGAGCGCGTAGATAGGTATCGACTGAATCGTATGTTCCAAAGTGATCAAAGGAGGGTGTACCGAAACTGGGAAGGGCCTAGTCAGTGTGTGGTCGATGGGCAAAGGCCAGATAGTCGTACCATGATTAATTTCTGGCGTGATATCTGGTCGGTGCCCGTCGAACACACCGAGAGCGATTGGATGCGTGTTGTCAATGACGTGTGTGAGCCAATCGAAACCATGGAGGCCATTAGTATTACATCATTAGATGTAAAATGTGCGATCCGGACGGCTCAGAACTGGAAAAGTCCTGGACCGGATGGATTGCATAACTTTTGGCTGAAATGGTTTCGGAGCTCACACGTTAGATTGGCTGCACAATTCCAAGAGGCTCTTGAACTAGGTACTCTTCCTATTTTTTTAACAACTGGTGTCACCTTCCTGCTCCATAAGTCCGGTAGTACCACGGAAGCTAAGAACTACAGACCTATTACATGCTTGCCTACCATCTACAAGCTCCTTACATCCATTTTGACCGTCAAGATTAATTCGCACATTGTTGCGAATAAAATTTTGGCTCCAGCTCAGAATGGATGTAGGGTAGGGTCCCGTGATACTAAGGAGTTTCTCCTCATAGACATGGCTGTTTGCCAACAGGTTCGCCGGAGTAGAGGGAGTCTTTCTACTGCCTGGATTGACTACAAGAAGGCCTATGATTCGGTGCCTCATTCATGGTTACGGAGAGTGCTGGAGTTGTATAAAATTGATGCAACTCTAAGAGCTTTCCTAGACTCTTGTATGGGGCAGTGGATCACGGTTCTTCGTCAACCAGGTGGTGGAGATACTTTTTTTGATCCGGAGGACTATATAAGGATTGAGAGGGGTATATTCCAGGGCGATAGTCTGAGTCCCTTGTGGTTTTGTTTAGCTCTGAATCCTCTTAGCACACTGCTGGGGAATTCAGGGTTAGGCTATCGTCTTCGGAGAGGGGGTGAGGTTATTTCTCATTTGCTGTACATGGATGATCTCAAGCTTTTCGCTGCCAAAAAACCGGAATTGGTGTCCTTGTTAGAAATTACGGATAATTTCAGCAAGGCCATCAATATGGAGTTTGGTATCGATAAGTGTGCGGTCTTACATGTGCAGCGAGGGAGAGTTGTGAATTCATCGAATTTGCAGCTCTCAGAGACAATATCACTCAGATCCCTCTCCGAAGGTGAAACATACAAATACCTGGGTATGTCGCAAGCTTTAGCGATTGATGGAGATGTAAAACAGTCAGTGAAAGAGCGTTTCTTTGGCCGCCTAACAAAAGTTCTCAACAGTCTTTTGTCGGGTGGAAACAAGGTGCGAGCTTTCAATGGCTGGGTTATGCCTCTGCTCATCTATTCTTTCGGTGTACTCAGGTGGACTCAGACTGAACTTGACGCCCTGGATCGGAAGGTACGTTCACAGCTAACAGCCCATCGCATGCTTCATCCCCGCTCTTCGGTGATGAGATTGTACATTCCCCGGAAGTGTGGTGGTCGAGGCTTTTTAAATGCTAAGACTCTACATAACCGGGAAGTGTGCAGTCTCAGAGAATATTTTCTCGGTTCCGAGAGTGGGATGCATCGCGATGTGGTAGCAGTGGACAAGAACCTTACCCCGCTCTCCTTGGCAAAAGAGAACTGGCGCAAACCCTCGATACTCAGCGTCGAGGACCGCAAGGACATATGGAAGAGCAAGGAGCTGCATGGGAGGTTTTATCGGGTCCTTACGGACCCCGATGTAGACCTCCTTGCGTCGGTGAACTGGCTACGTTTCGGTGATCTCTTTGGGGAAACCGAAGGTTTTGTTTGTGCAATTGCCGACGAGGTAATGATGACGAACAATTATAGGAAATATATCCTGAAGGATGGTACGGTCGATATTTGTCGGGCATGCCACCATCCCGGAGAGTCACTCAGGCATATTATTTCCGGTTGTTCTCATCTTGCCAATGGTGAGTACTTGCACAGACATAACTTGGTGGCCAGGATCATCCACCAGCAACTTGCTCTTAAATATGGACTTGTGGACCAAGAGGTGCCATACTACCAATATGCACCCGTTCCAGTTCTCGAAAACGGTCGTGCCACGCTCTATTGGGACCGGTCTATTATCACGGACAGGACTATTATCGCCAATAGACCTGACATCGTGATAGTAGACCGGTCGGAACGACGGGCAATACTCGTCGATATCACCGTTCCGCATGACGTTAATCTCGTAAAGGCTGAAAAGGACAAGGAAACTAAGTACTTGGACTTGGCCCACGAGATTACCGCCATGTGGCACGTTGATTCGACAAGTATTGTTCCGATAGTCGTGTCGGCAAATGGATTAATAGCGAAGAGCCTCGACCAACATCTTAAGAGGCTTTCGCTAGACGGTTGGGTCAAGGGTCAGATTCAGAAGGCAGTCGTCCTTGATACGGCACGTATCGTCAGAAGGTTCCTGTCTCTGCGTCCCTAACCATCGGTAGCCTGGGCCCTGCCCCGCTGCCGACGGGCTTCTAGGTTTAGGTTTTTATAGTAATTTACTGTTTTTGTGCAAAATTTATACATTGTTTATAGGACTTGTAGATAGAATTTTATATAAGTTTGTTACTTAGATGGAATTTTGTTTATAGGTTTTGTAGTAATGTATATATTTTGTATGTAGTTTATTTTTATAAAAACTTAAATTTAAGAAATAAAATAAATGAGTGAATAATAATAAGATTTATTACCATAAAGTATAAATACATTAGGTTCTTACATACTAGCACATCGTTTTATGATTCGACTAATGTAACAATAATTGTAGGTGATAGGTATATAAGAACAGTTAAACAATGATCCCTGCACTAAGCAAAGCTTGTGTCGCAGGTGATCTAATATTTCCGAAGTATTACATAAAAGAGAGAACAGAGTTTAGAACTGGCCGACAAAATAGTCTTATAAATAAGAAAAACAACCTTAGTATAGCACAGATGTGTGTGTGTGTGTGTGCGTGAGTATATGAGTATGTATGATATGTAAGGAATTAAATAAATTAAATAAACGACGAAGGCATAAGTTGCTCTGTATGAAAGTAGTCCATCTGGAGGAGCCATTGTTGCACTAATAGTTTACACAGGCTGGCAGAGCTAAACTTTAGGTGCGGAATACGCGTACTTAATATATTATATAAATAGATAGATAAAAAGGATGGATGGCGTTTTGCAAAAGTAGTATTAACGGAATGGCCAGGAATTTTAAACACTCTTCGAGATAAAAGATAATTGTAGTCCGGAGACTGTAGCACCGATCTGTGAGTGGAAACAACAATACGTTTAATGTATAGCTGGCGTACATTAAGCAGTTTGCATTCTTTGTAAAGCTGCTCGGTAGGATACCGAAATGGTTTCATAAGCATAACCTTAAGGACGGATCTCTGTGCCCGCTCCACATTTAAAAGTTTCGTTTTTGCCGCACCACCCCAGACTTTAATGCAATACATTAGTAAAGACTGACAAAGCGTTTTATAAATTATGAAAATTATATCTCTGCTAGCAGACCGCCGTAATGATTTCATAACGTATATGATTTTTCTTATTCTGGCTGCTAATATTTCAAGGTGTTTTCCGAAATTAAGACATTGATCAATTGTAACACCCAGGTACTTTATAGTCTCGACACGGACGATTGACTGACAGTTACAGTTTTGAAGAACCAGGCCCATTTGAGAGCAATCAGAACAATGCAGGGACAGTCTCACGTTAGTGGGAGGTTTGGAAGCTCGAGTCTTATGAAAGCAGACGTATTTGGTTTTTTTGACGTTCAGGGTCAACAGATTAATATCAAGCCAGTTTGCTACTTTGCCCAAACCAACCTATATGCTAATACATTCTAAGGCCGTATACAGAAAGAAAGCTGGAAACTTATAACCCTTATAAGTTATAACCTGGTGACCCGCGCAGGAAAATGTATGAACCCGCGCCGATAAGCACTGATCGGTGCCGACAAGCTTCAACACGCGCTGGTCAGCGCTGGGCTGCTGACGTCATAACATCGTCCGATGAGTCCGACATTCTGCCTCAACCTGCTTCCTTTGTGTAGAACGGACCAGCGCTGACAAGCGCTGGTAAGCGCTTATAAGTTTCCAGCTTTCTTTCTGTATACGCACTAATAATATATGAATGAAATCAGCAATACAAAAAGAACAAAAGAAATTGATGAAATGATGCAAGTACCTCTCTTAATGCAATCGATACAAACAAGCTTATTAGCCAATGATTATCATGTAGCATATTATCCACGGGTGATAACTGATAATACTGATTTATCATATAAAATACTTAGGTATTGATATTGATAAGACGATAACGTTTAGTGTACCAGTATGATCGGTAGACACGACACAACATAAATAGTCACTGTTGTACGAATTGGTGAATAAATATTGTGAAATTGACAAAATGGTGGATGAGGGAGAGTTTAACATGGCGAAAAGAGGGGTTGACAATCCTGCTGCTACAACAGGTTTGTTTGACAATATATTTCTTAGTACCTAAGATACAGTACAAATTTGCGAGTAGGTAGGTTAGGGAGTAGCTAGATTAGGATGTTTTACTTATAATATAGAAAGAAATGAGATAAAATTATGTACTTCAAAGCAAATAATCAAAGATTCTTGGTATCTGTCTTAGAAAAGGCATTAGCTAACAAGCTTTGTAATTCAAAACTACTGATCTTATGGATGACCGGTGTTCACTCTCGGAAAGTATTTTTTTTCTGAGATGTGGGGAGGGAGATACACCTACCTACTGATAACACAAGTAAACGTTTCACCCGGCGAACATTCTTAGTACCTACCTACCTAATAAAACCTCGAAACGACATTTATCTCGAATTTCTCATATGAACCAATTAAGACTAACACAGGTTGAACCTCGCCCCCCAGCGAGGTTAGTTGCGAACCACAAGTTTTATGTAAACATTGCAAGCCTTATTAATGAACATGGGGTAAGGTCGGAGCTGTGGGTCGGAGTAATTGTACCACTTTTTGTTTCTGTCTGTCAACTTTGAAAGTTCTTGTTACGGAAAACGACAAAGTATGTTCTCACGACTCCTACCTTATTTCACGTTTATAATAATGCTTTGCAAGTTTATAAATTTGCAGTGAGAATTAGACATGCCTATAATGGTAATCGTTATTATTATTATATATTAGGTACCTATTATTAAAATGCATCTCATATGCCTAAATACGTGACGTAGAGATAAGCTGGAAGGTAATTTACCTTCCGACTTGAAGTAGCTACGTCTTTTTTATTTACCTGGTCTTGGTAACAATTATATGATAACAATTTGGTGATTGTTTTGACCAGTGAGTCACACTGTCTGGCCGAAAGATTAAGATCTAATGTCGCTTCAAATGCTTGATTATAATTACTAATTATATTACTCTGCCTACAACCCCTAGTTTTACACGCGTTACATTTGAATTCTATTGGAAATCATTATTAGGTTGGAGTAATACACGAACCCAGTAACAGGCCCTTGAGGGTTACTTCGGCTCGTTTCGATACGACAAGGATACTGTCATAACGATGATGGTTCTACTGTCACCCTACTATCAGAATGTGACAGAAGAATCATCGTTATGACAGTATCGATGTCGTATCTAAACGAACCGCAGTAACCCTCCTTGTTACACTGGGTTTCTGTAGGTGCTTCTTCTCATCAAGTGTTATCCTAGAGTTTTCAGATCACCGTATAGGTTTTAACTTGACCTTACGACTGCCATCAGAGATAACAACCGGGACGAACTTTTCGAAGCGCGAAGGAGCTCTAGAAAATGTTTTTATGCCATCCACATTATCGGTCACCCATCCAAGTAATGATCACGCCAGGCGTCGCTTAAAACCCGCACGGCTATGCAAAACGGGCGCATCTAGGCTCCTTACTGTAGGTACTTAAGGGCCCTATTCTGAAAAACTGAAAATCCATGTCGGGCGCATCGAAAATTGTTGATTATTTCATGACGGAATGTCGTAGAACTTTTTTTTGTGTACAGATTGTAGGCAACATTATTTCCGATATTTTAGTGCAGTTTCCATACAAATATGTCGAAACGTATTGAAGCCTATCGACATTTTAGCCAAATCAGACATTTTTTGTCTAAAATTTGGATAGGCTTTGCACCAATAGGAGGTTCTTGTCTTAAAACTACACCAAAATGTAGGAAACAATGTCACCTACAATCTGTGCACAAAAAAAAGTTCTACGACATTCCGTCATGAAATAATCAACAATTTTCGATGAGCCCGACAGGGATTTTCAGTTTCAAGGTCGTTCGGGTATATACTCCTCTTAAATAGGTATTACTGACCCTGTATACTGCAATCATAAAGCTTAAAGTTGCCAGTTTTAAATAATATCTTGTTTCCAGATAATGGAACTAGAGTACGACCCGATTTGGTAATAAGTGTGCAGCCTTCACAAAGTAGTAAGTAGATTTTTTGTGTTTTATCGACCGAGTTTTAATCATGATCATTACATCTCCTTTACACACTAATCTCTTTTCCCCCAGGATCCAGAGCTGAGCTCCCAGTGCCTACGACTGATTGGCAGTCAAACCGTAGAGGACAGTTCATCCCGGTTCACGGACTGGACTTCCTCATAGGCGTCTCCAGCCTCCTCATACAGCAGACTGTTGAGTTAAACGATCGTATGTATATTTTAACTAACTAGCCGCTTTAGCCTGTTTGGTTATAAATGGTAACCGAAAAGTTAGTCGCTACGATTGTCACTCGTGTAGTCTTTTCAAAACTGACTCGATTACTCGTTTACGAAAAATAATAGACGTTTTCTTATCCTCGTAGTTCTTTGCATTGTTTTTTAAGCATTCTTTCACACTTGGTGCAGCCATTAAGGAAGACGGGTCGGATCTTGTTCCAGTGCCGTCTTCCTTCTTCTAGATGAGCGTGCTACATCATAGACTATCTCTATATCATCACTTACCATCAGGTGCAATAGTGGTCAAACACTCATCTTTAGCACTCTAGGGCAGACTCAATCGTCAGTATTTTTATGATATGTTACAAAAACCTACAAAAAAATTGGGTGCCCTTTCGATCGCATAATTTTTTTTTTCATAATGTTGTTTGGCATAAAAGTTTCAGCATAAAGTTTTCTCGCATAAATAGTGATCGGCATAATGTTATAATCGCAGAATGGTTTCATTGGCATAACGTTAACTTTCTCTAATCTTCTTTATCATAATTTTGAACAGCATAAATGTATAGGACATAATTGTTATACGCCTAAAGATGATTTATCATAAAACACAAAACGTATAATGGAGGTATCCATAACCGCTAAAGTCATAAACATACATGATAATAAATTGGACTAAGTCTATTTAACAAATGAAAAGACACAATGGTAATAGTCATCTTTAATCAAACTTTAGGTGAGAAGATTGGTGGTGAAGTTACGTTTCCCCATACGTAATACTGACCAAACCACGTCGCTATATCGTCTGTAACAATCAATGAAGAGTAAAAGTTTTAAAGAGCTTCATTCACTGAATTCTGTCATATTAACGGGCGTTTTACCCAAACTAGGAGTACGCAGAAAACTATACAGAGCACCCCGACTAGGATAGGTTAGGTTCATATTAGAACATGATTACGCACAGCGCTTTGGCGAGCGAGCGAAGCGAGCGTGCCGCGGCAGCGGTCGCCAAAGCGCCTAATATTATAAATAAACAAGGTGTGGTGTATCAAAATTGAATTTTATATGCAATTCATAGCAAAGTTTGTGAACTACTACATAATATGAAATGATATTCTAAATTTTAATATGATATTAATTTTAACTCATTTTACATTTGTTAACATTATGGTTTTTTATGCTTATGACTTGTAATCTTTATGCCATAAGGTGAGATGCCAATAAATGTTATGATTAGTAATCGTTATTCTAAAAACATTTATGCAAGAACATTTTATGCTAATATATCATTATTATAAACGAAGTTATGCGAAATTAAATTATGCCTAATGATTTATTCTAAATGAACGTTATGCGAAAAGAAGAGTATGCAAAAAAACGTTATGCAACCTTACATTATGCCTCTTAAATTTATGCAACCCAATATGGACCCAAAAAAATTAGGCATATATAAAACTGATGAACTGATTAGAATAATGGTTCTTAAAATATATGAGTCTACGAAAGAAATCCGAGTTGGTTGAAGAATAAAAATTATTTCCTTGAACTTTTGACAGCATCCACTTTACTGATGTCGATTTAGTTAGATAGAAAGAGAGTAGGTAATCCAGTTTCCAATCTAAGTTAAAGTTCTAAGTGGGATATCTATCTCACTTTATCTAACTTTGCATTTTTCCCTGAAGCAGAGAGGTAGGCAAATTTCATTATTCTCCCATCCTTCGATTTAATTTAATATCTTCCCCTTGTGAAGCATCGCTTTTATCTCCCTTTTGTCAGAAACATAATAGGTAAGCTGTATCACTTGTATTGTAATTATTAACGATTTATGTACCAGAAGTAAAACGTAAGTACGATCTGGTTTAAAACTTGATTCCCACCCACCACATATTTTATGTAAAAACTGTTATTGCGACGTAATACCTTCCTATGACATTCCCCGTCTTCAATCTAAGTTTATGGTCCAGTCTGACTAAAATTATTTTTTTAATTATAGCACAAGTATAATGCCGCCGGCTTTCCACTGCGAGCAGAGCGGACTTCAAAATGTGTCAGTGTAAAAAAAAAAATACAAATCCAACCATTGTCTCTACAGCGCGAAAGATTGATTGATTGATTGATTGATTAACGCTTTATTGTACCATAAAGAAACAAAATAACATTTTATACAGAGAATATCTTAAAATAAGGTGGCACAATGGGCAGCCTTATCGCCTAGAAAGAGTTGTATGACTATGAAAACTACCGTTCTATGTTGAACTGACACATTAATGACTCCGCTCACCTCGCAGTGAAAAGCCGGCTAAGACTGGATAAGGAAAAACTAAGAGTAGGTTGTCGCCTTACGTCTCAGTAAGTACTAGTATCGACTAAAAGACAGCTTAAAATGGCGGCTATACGTATGGTACCGGCTCTACCTAAACTCCTGCACGATTACCCGATTGACCTGTCTAGACGTCTTTGTCGGATGTAGTTAGACTGTGGTTATAATGCGCACTGCCCGTGTTTGTAGGGAAGAAAAAGCCATAACTATTCCATTGAAAATTGTTTGCTCAGTGCAGAACCACTTTTGAACTTAACCGTACGTTAAAGGTGAAACATCCATTCCGAATTATAATTTATTTAATGAATTTCGAAACATTTAATTAATTGAAGATTGTCGCTCCAAAGTCGTGCCCTTGGGGAACAAATAAGTACTCACCTATAGAGAAACGAGAAAACCTCCAGACTCCAGAACAGATATTTAATGAAACCAAAATGGTAATTTTCCTAATTGAAAAGGGAAAGCAGATTATTGAATAACATTTAATTTGATTAAAATTCAGTTATTTTCCCGGAATCATTTTTAGAATCAGATTTAAAAAAATGATCGTTAGTTAAAATGAATTATTAGGTAAGTAGAGGGTCCTTAAGTGGTCCTTAACTATCAGCTCTAAATTATCTCGTCCAGTTCATAAACCGGACTAGGGACTTAACGTTCAGCTCTTAAGTGGACAATACTGATTATATACGTCCTTCATTTGAATTGTTGATCTCGTTAAAATTGTTAAAGAACAAATATTAAATTAATTAAATTAAAAAATACGTTTATTTCTCCCACAATTTACAAAACCAACTTAAACTAGGTAGGTACATAATAAATTGCGCTTATACAAATTAATTTAAGTTCCTACGTAGGTGCCTATCCAAACATAATACTAACTATATACCTACACCTGCTAAAGGAGCAGCTAAAACGCTAATGATAGAGGTTGAACGTGCTCAGAGAGCTTTACTAAAAACAATGTGCTTCCTACCTTTCAGATTTCCAACCACAAATTTATATGTACAAACTAATGTTTTAAGCGTACGAAAATTATACATTTATCAGTGCATACAACGTTTCCACCGAGAAGTTGTTCCCACGAAAGTAAGAATAAAAAAGAGAACAAACCGCTGTCCTGAATCATTTCTTGTAAGCTCTACTGCTAAAAGACATTATATATACATTGCGCCGAAATTATATAATGCTCTTGACTCAAAAATGAAAATAGTAGAGTTGAACAAATATAAATTGAAAACACTAGTTTATAATTGGATCAGAGTAATGGATTACGACGGTGTGGAACAGTTGTTGGACTGAATTTTCTTTTTCTTCTTCTTGTAAATCTGAATTGTAATTGTCATTTCTTCTGTTTATACTTGTCTTAAATGGATCAGGCAGAACATAGTTTAGTTTAATATTATATATATAATGCACGTAAATATAATGAATATCTAAATGTAATATTAAGGGGGGAACTGTTATCCTGGGCCACAGCTCACGCTATTCCGGGAAACAGGGCCACATGTAAAAGTGTTTGTTTTTTATGTGCCAATAAATGATTTATTATTATTATTATTATTATTATTATTATTACACCTAAAAATCTCAGTGATGTTTGTTATTTAGAATGTTTTTTATTTATTTTTAAATTGTTCTAAATGAATGGAAAAAAATAAGATCTGCATAAGTTATCTCCTGCAATTCAGAGCTGAAAGTCCTTACTGTTATTTTATTTTCGATACACGTTGAAGTACACTTTTCAGAGAGAATAGAGTCTGAAAACCGGTACATAGTCCGAGTGCCAAACGGTGAAGCCCTCTACATTGCGAGCGAAGTATCGAACCAAACGCAAAGATGCCTGTGCGGAACCGGGCGCGCCTTCACGATGCACCTCCACGATAACACGAGGCAGGAAGCCATGGTGTTCAAGAGGAGGCTGGCTGGATCCTCTTGCCTGTTCCCCTGTTGGTTGCAGGTCAGTGGACACATATAGATGTTCTGTTTTTAAGGTTCCGTACCCAAAGGGCAAAGCAGGACAATTTTACTAAGACTCTACGGTCCGCCTTTCTGTAACCAGGGCTCCATGTCATGAACCGTGATAGCATGACAGTTGAAATTTTTACAGTTGATGTATTTCCTTTGCCGCTATAAGTAATTACTTATTAAAAACAAAATCTATATCTATCTATATCTATACATATAATAAAATCGTAACTCAGCGGTGTCTGTTTTTGAAAGATATAAAAAAAATATAAATTGGAGGGGTACCTACTAACGCAGTAGAACCCATTTCTTTGTTTTTCTGGTTGTCTGTTTGTCCGTTTGTCTGTTTGTCTGTTTGTCTGTGCCTTTGTGCCCGCTAATCTCAGAAACGGCTTAACCGATTTTGACCAAATTTGGAATGCAGATAGCTTTAGACCCCGATTGACATATAGGCTATTTTTTATCCGGATATTTAGTCCGGTTATCCGGATAAAGTGTTTTTTTTGCTATTACTTAATTAGTTTAAATGTTGTATTGAAGAAATATGTTGTGTGGAATCAACACATGATTAACCGGATATCCGGTCGAAAATAAAAAACCGGATATCCAGTTTTTTTTTTCAGGAAATTCCTCAAATACCGTATACCTATGTCTGTCCATATATCCAAATCCTTTGGACATACGGAAATTCTTTATAATGGCTGTTTTTAACCGACTTTAAAAAAAAGAGGAGCTGCTCAAATCTACCCGCATATTATTTGTATGTGAATATGTTCACGCCGTACTCCGGCATATAAAGTCCGATTTCGATCATTCTTTTTTAATTTGGAAAGTGAGAGTCCCGAGTTGGTCCCATAAATTGTTGGTGAAGATCTGATGAGAACCTTCGGAATGATGAGCAGAATAGCATCTCACAATGATGTTAATTACTAATTTTTGGACTTCCATCAATAGAATCGGCTTATAAAGAACTAGGTACAAATTGATGAACCACCTGAAACCACCTTCTCAAAAATTCCTCAGTGATTCAAGTTACGGTTACAATCTTGAAAATGCAATAAAATGGATTAAAAAAAAGACTGTAATCGGGCAGTTTTACTGGGTAGATGCAGATTGCATGTAGTTTACGTGGCACAATGGCAGCTATGGATTCCGAGTCGAGGGTTACGCGTTCGAATCACAGACCGGCGCATTCCCTTTTTAAGGAACGGTGGCCTACCGAGCCGAGTGATGGCTTCCGATTCGACGGCTGCGCGTTCGAGTCACGAGTCCCGGACACGACGTTACGTTTTACCCTCCAGATGGTCGTCCACCTTGCCGTTGTGAGGGGACTCAGTAGCTGAAAGCTAAGAGGCGCACGAGGTGGGAAACCGGGCTTGCTTGGCTTCTAACCCGTAATCCCGCGTCAGCGGGCTCGGGGGTCCTTTCCGCAAGAAAGGGCCCGCGCGGTAGACAACCACTATAAAAATCACCTCAGCCTCTGGTGGTGAATTGGGGGGGAGGTTATCACCGGCTTTGGGGACCTCGAGACGGTGGCGTGACCGTGCCGAGGGAGGGGAGACGGAGAGGGGTTGTCTATCGGGCAGATGCAGAGATGAGGCTTGGAAAGGCCGTCGTTGTCGGGATGTAGTCCATGAGAAATTTCCACTGGCTTTGACACTTGTGGAGCGAGGGACACCATGGGGGTTTACATTATAAGCCTATATATGGTAGGGAGCCCAACGAGATTGGCCTGACGGTGACGGACATTAGCCACGTAAAAAAAAAGATATCATGTTAGTTAAGCCAACTTCAGCTTACATAACAGATAAGTCGGTTGCACTGTATTTAGGAGAGCTCAATAATATTGTTTTGTCCTTTTGTTCGAAGTCGGGTTTCGATTTTTTTTATTTTTTCGATAAAGGCTACCTCTTATAAGCATGCAACACGTTACCTACCGCTGCGCTGTGCTAAATCTACACTTAAATAGACTCTGCCATGATTATCTTCTGCTCAGCAACATACTTCCCTGGTCGTCCGTTCAAGCACAGCGAGTAGCACTGGGTAGGTAGTCCGAAAAATGCTGACGAAGTCGCGGGCACAGCTAGTCTCTTAATAAAGTTTAGTTTTAGGGAGCAGGAGTCTTACGTCGAACGAAAATCAGCAGAAATGGAGTTATTTAAATTGCTCAAAGTGAGGTTCCTGAGCCGATTTGAATTAGGAGTTATCTTAGGGTACCTTTTGACGATTTCTGCTGAAATATTCTGCCTGTATTAACTACAACTTAGTCTATTGTTCTTTTACACTTACCAACACTCGGCGGCGGATTTTGACCGTTCTCAAATGCTTGCGCCGAGTCCTCCATCATAACGTCATTGATCTGTTGCGCCCATTTGATGACAACACCTTCAATAGGGCTCTTTAGATACAGGTCTACTTCTTCCCCTTTTAGCAACCCTTTCTCTGCATCGTAAACTAGTTCGACACCTATTTTTTTAATCCCTATCATCTATTTAGCATAGAAATAATTGAAACCAAGGAAACCAAAATCGCCAAAGAATCGCTAGTCGCAGGTATATAGGTGTTAAGTCAACTTCTCCGGACAACGCATAGTCCTAGGCTAACATCTTTGGTCCATGTTTCTCAGGAAATGAAAGTGCTAACACCTCCCGGTGACTACGTGGGACGCGTCCAGCAGCGCTGGACGTGGATGGTGCCTCATTACGTGGTCCGGGACGCGGCTGATCAGATCATCTTCGCAATCGAGGGACCTGCGGTACTGAAGCGGAGCGCCCTCATGCTCTCCGAGTTCAAGGTTAACAATTATTGTAATTATACAACGTGATCCGAGGAGGGGGTATTAAGCCGAAAGGGGGTTGTTCTAGAGGTCTAGGCGAACAACTTTTGTTCTACAAGTTTTGAAAATTCGAAGTAGTTTTCAAAAATGTTGAGTTTAAAGTTGCATGAAAATCAGCTGTTTTTTAGAGTTTGAGGTCATTGGCCTTAAGGTGCCCTTTTATGTTTGGACCTCTACAATCTAAACATGAATTGCCTTTTTTTTACAAAAACAGCCGTTTTTTTTAGTGATACCACTTTAAAATTTTCGAAAAAAAAGTTCAAATTTCCAAAAGTCGTAGAACAAAAGTTGTTCGCCTAGACCTCTAGAACAACCCCCTTTCGGCTTAATACCCCCTCGTCGAAACACCCTGTATAAACTTTTCGAGGAGTTCGATGGCCGAGATGCGATCACCTTTGGTGGGTGTAAAGCAACGTACGACGCGGTCAGAACTTGGATGGGTGACTGATAAGGTGTGTGGCAAAAACATTATGTTATAACCTCGGTGCTAGTGCTATGGAAGGCACGTTATGCTGTAGGGCAACTTGAAAACTATAATAGGTCCGGAAAGAAGAAGAACTCGAAACTTTTTCGGTAGGTACCTATAGGCACACCGCTAGTTATAATAACATGACGAAATTATGAAGAAAAACTACAGCCTTGAACACTCCAAAGTTCGGGGAGAAAAAGGACGCGGATAGATTTCCCGGAGTGTGAGATTACATAGGTAGGTTATACCTATACTCATTTTATAAACGTGAAAGTTTGAAATTATATTATTTAAGTAAATATGTGAGAGTGCTTGCTATTCCGTTAGATACGTAAAAACAAACTGCAAAACTGATAGCGATGAAACTTAAAAACGTAGGCAGGTGAACTGCTGGAAATTTCAGGGGTATCGGGATATAGGTATAGGTAGGTAAATAAAATTTAAGGCTCCATGTATAATACTCTCTTGTGATGTTTAAATGAAAATTGTTTCTACTCCAGATTTTGACAGGCGATGGACTACGAGAAGTGGGCAAGATAACCCACGGCTGGGATCGAGATCTAGTTAGTTTTGCGACCACCTTGCGGATGCCAGACTTAGCAGTTCAGCCGAAACACAAGTGTCTGCTACTCGCTGCTACTTTCTTGATGGTAAGTAAAATTAAAGCAAAAGCACTTTATACGTGGCCGTAGGAAAGTAACTGCAATAAGTAGGTACTTATATGAATATTATAAAGATGTAGCGTTGGTAACATTAACATGTAGGTACCTTTGTATGTAGGTATGTTGGGGGTAATCTCCGGGATCATTACGTAAAAATCATTTATTTTCGAAACAATACAATTTCATTAGCCCGATTGTGGTTAATAAGTTTATTAGTTAGTAATTGTAATATGGGCATATGGGCATGTTGCAAATGACAAATTGTACATGCCCATAGCACAGGTATAAGAAAAAATCCATAGTAATGTCCATGTAGGTACTATTAGATCAGAAGGTATCATAAATAGCATTTTGAAAATACAAGCCGAATCACATTCCTTCGATTCTGGACTTAAACTTCCCAAACTTAAAGGTAGGATTACAGCTATGATTACAGATACAGTAACGTAGGTACTTGTTAGTACAGATACTAACGTAGCAACAACATTCTTTGCGAAATAAATAAAGTCGCCAATATGAATAAAATTGTGCTTATTTCAGGAATACACGTACTTCGAGAGAACTAAAACAAAATGTTGCTGTTTTTAGAAGGATTTTATTTATAACGGGTTAATTAGTGATTAAGAAAATGGTGCGGTGCAACTTAACTATTTTGTTATTATTTTATACCTACCTATATGTTATTAAATGTTTTGTTATATACGATGATTTTTTCATTTCCAAAATCCAAACCTAGTTGTTATGGTAAATTACTTGGAGTTTTTGTAGTCACGAAAAATTAAAGATAGATAGATAGATAAAACCTTATACCTACACATAAGCAGACAAAGTATATTTTCGTTTCAACAAGTAACAAATCAAATTAATTTATGTAAGTAATCAAAAAGTTGATTACAAATTACAAAACAATTTGGTGATCAAAAAGTTTTAATTGAATTACATAAGCTTTCAGAATCTGTCTAACATGGCGCACGTCAAAACAAACAATTTTGGTGGTTATTTTGCAATATTTTTGTAACGACAGTTTATTTTATGATAGTATTTAGGTTAAGTGAGTGAAACGATGATGGGATCTGAAGTACCTTGTAGACATCCAACTAACCTAGTCAAGAGATGGCCGTACAACCAGTATTACCTTGGTAAAAGGGATGAAGAAAAGCAGAAAGTTGGTGAAGGAGAACACCACTGGTCTGGCGCCGAGGTTTTGTATGCCGATAAAGTTGATAATATGTATTAAGAAATTGAATCTATGGGTATCAAATTCGAAGTCTTGACTTATTGACTGACTGAACTGTAACCTAACACACAGCCTAAACCACTGGACCTAGATAACTACAATTTGAGGGTGAAAGATGATTGAGGAATTTGAAGAGTGTGTGTTCGTTATGACGTGTAGGTATCCACTAAGAAAGGGTTTTCGGAAAATCCCGCGGGATTGACAACACGCTGCGTCCCGCAGTTTCACCCGCGTAAGTCCCGATCCCGTGGGAATATAGGACTTAAAAGCTTATGTAACTCCTCGATAATGTAGCTTTCTTTTGGTGAAAGAATTTTTGAAATCTGTCGAGTAGATTTTGAGTTTATTCATACATACAGACACACACACACAAATACAAATCTTTCCTCTTTATAATATTAGTGTAGCTTAATTATGAATTAACCCTTTTCCAGTCTCTAGAATCATATACAGGAACCTTCCTTCAAGACACTATGCACGGCGTAGGAACATACCGGTGGCGATTCAAAGGACCTGAAGGAAATTTCGCCACTTACGAAGGGCACTTCTATGGCAACACCATGCATGGATATGGTCGTATGTCATACGATGATGGGAGATACTTTACTGTTAGTTCAATTCGATTTTCACATTCTAATGTCTTGTAGAACTTGCTGCAAGTTTGTTATCTTCACATTTGAGACAATCGTAGTCAGGCGAAGCTAGTTTGCCATTAAATTTTGCAAAAGAAGTGGAAAATGTCCATATTGTTTATTGTCTATGGCTTTAAACAGAATATGTCTAAAACTAGTTATCATTTGTTAAGATTTATCACTGACAATGACTATCATTAACATCATAAACTTTAATTTTATAGTAAGGACGTAATACCTTCAAATTCAGGGTCTGTTCCACCACAACCTTCGTTGGGGTCCAGGCATAATGTCTCACGCTTGTCTTCGAGAAGATGTAGGCTTCTGGCGTGGAAACCAGCTCCTCAGGATACCTTGGAGGCCAGGGACTTTAAATTTAGCTTTGGATTTAGGAGCCGGTCCCAACGGAAACGCTTGCATTGAACCTCATAGAAAACTATTGGCAACAGACTGTAAAATTGTAAGTTTAAATTCGAATTGTGTTTTTGGATGGCTATAGAAATGTATCAAAATAAAAGCGCTTTGTTTCAGGTCCGCGAAGTGAACAGCGCAATAGAACTACTCAAGCAATGCGGATCGTGCCCATTGTCAGCGTCAGAAAAGTGGCCCAAGCTGTACCCAACGCAATGCAACGATCTCGCTAGTTCACTATGCAATGTCAAGGAATTTGACTCTAAATATTATAAGGGAAAGATACGTTTTTTGAAAGAAGTGGATAGTTCTTCTAACCTGGAAAATACAGAGGTTTGAGATCTTCTTAATATTATAACAGTTAGTGGAATAATAACCCACAAAACTATAAATTAAATACAAATAGATATTCTTTGTAATACATAGACCAATCAAGATACTGATACTGCCTCTGAAGATAGTAATAATGCGACTTACTATGCGTGGAATAATAACGCAACATACATACACATGATGAAACAATGCTACAAACACGAGAAGCAAAGAACCAATTCTACTGTCCCCCTTGAAAAGATCCTCGTCGGACCTCGTACTGATTTCAGAAGGGCTGGAAAACATGAGCTGGATTGCAGGTTTTTGTCCTATACTCTATCTATACTAATATTATAAAGAGGTAACGTTGGTAACGTGTATAAGTATGTATATTGGCGGTAATCTCCGAAACTACTGGACCGATTTCAAAAATTCTTTTACCAATTCAAAGCCACATTATCGAGGAGTGACATAGGCTACTTTGATCTAGATGTTCCCACGGAATCAGGACTTACGCGGGTGAAACCGCGGGACTCTTCTAGTACTTAATATTATAAATGCGAAAAAAACTCTGTATGTCTGTCTGTTACGCTTTCACGCCAAAACCGCTGAACCGATTTTGTTGCATTTTGGTATAGAGATAGATGGGACCTTAGAAAAAGACATAGGCATTTGATCCCGATATTCCATCGAGATCGGGACTTACGCGGGTGAAACGAAAGGGCCCAGCTGATTCATCTATATCTATAAAATGTTTTGTTGTGACTGACTGATAGATCACGCACAGCCTAAACCACTGATAGTAGAGAGCTGAAATTTGGAGAGTCTTCTTGATGTAAAATATGCATCCGATTAGAAAGTGTTTTTCGAAATCCCACGGGATCGGGGTTTACGCTTATCGCATGAAACCGCGGGACAAAGCTGGTATGTGCCTGTTATAATTGCGCCATAGACGGCCTCTACGGCGCGTCGTCGGGCGAACTCCCGCCAGCGACCAAAGGTTCCGGGTTCGATTCCCGCCGGGGACAAAATCTTGGTCAATTTTTAACCAGTCTTCTTTAAATACTAATCTAGTCTATTCTAGATCATTATACTATTCTTGTCTACCCCGTATTATATGGCAACGTAGACAGTTATAGGTAGGCAATAAAATTTGAACTTTTCAGGACTGCATTAATGGCGAGTTACTTGGGTCATGTCACAAATGTTGTGCAGCTTGTAAACGAATTGAATGTACATCCAGATGTGTCTGATATTCAAGGAAACAACTGCATTATGTATGCTTCTGTAAGTATAACAAAGCAACAAATGTAGTATATTTGGTAGTGAAATAATGTTTAAGTATATGTATAGATTTTTTTTGTTACGGTATCATTTCGGCAATGGTAATTTTCTCGAGCTCCTCCGTGCTTTGAAAGGCACGTTAAGTAGTTGGATCTCATAGCAGTCGTTAGAGGCCTTAGGGCGACCTGAAAACTCGAACCGCTCGCTCGCTCGTGGTGAGCCACACCACTATACGAAAATAAGAATGGCTAATGTTGGGTTAGATTGTTGGATGAATGACGCTTATCAGAGCCAGCCATATTTGTACGTTCATTAACCTAAACATTATTTTTAACTAGCTGCGCCCCGCGGTTTGACCCGCATACATCCCGCGATATTTTCGGGATAAAAAGTATCATATGTCTTTTTTCTGGTTCTAAGCAACCTCTCCACTTATTTTCAACTAAATCAGTTCAGCCGTTCTTGAGTTATAAAATGGTGTAACGTACAAGACTTTCTTTTATAGAAGAAGATATTAATTGATGTAGTTGCTAATTATGATTTACTTTTATTATGAAACTGCAGTGTGGTAATCAAGCTGATATAATACATTTCCTAAAAGAAGCTGGAGGCAATATAGACTCTTTCAATGATTGTTGCGTAACTCCCCTTGGCATAGCAATCATAAGATACTTGTGCACTCAGTGGGAAATTACACCTAGTGGTATGGTCCAGGCTTTGCTTCCTCCTGCAGCTACAGCTTCGGCTAAACCAATATGTAAGTGACTTAGATATTTTGTGTTTATAGTTGCCGAAAACATGCTCAAGTTGTGTTAGATGGTAAAAGTACCGAAGCTAAGATTCAACGTACGAGTCACCGACGCAGGTAGACTAATTGGTAAAGTCAGTACTCCCAGATTGAGTAAAGATGCGTTGTTGGTTCGAATCCCGCTTTCCGTCGATCATGCGTTGTGTTTTTGCAGAGGTATTTTTCCTTTAAATATATTTCTATAAAAGCCCAGAGCAGGCTTAAGCACTTAAAAATAAAAATAGAATTTTATAGTTGTCTTTTCCATGTGTAAACCAACCACAAAAAACTTCGTATTCCAGCAGCTCCAACTGAAGAATTGATATCTGAATGGAAAATAACTCGAGAACTACCAACTGAAATTGCCGTGCAAGAAAGCAAAGCGACTCCAAAACCGTCACCTTCTAAAAGAATGACGAAAGCTGTGTCAGCGGTTCTAGCATTCAAAAGGAAAAGTGAAAAAGACTCTGTGGAAACAAAAGCAGGTAGTGAAA
The DNA here is from genome assembly GCA_958496205.1 of Idaea biselata. Taxonomy (NCBI): domain Eukaryota; kingdom Metazoa; phylum Arthropoda; class Insecta; order Lepidoptera; family Geometridae; genus Idaea; species Idaea biselata. Next base: position 29,793,178 of record OY292396.1, on the reverse strand, counting down.
GAGAAGAACTATACTCAGAAGAGACGAGACTTTACAATAATATAAACACAGAATACACGTTTCGAGTCAATGATTTATTTACAATGACGACAGCACTGTCTCCGATACCCTATATATTTGAAGTAAAGGATTTGGCAGCAGAAATAGAAATGCAAGAAGGAAAAACACCGGATAAGAACCCTAAAAAGAATGTTTCAAAGGTTATTAAGCCGAGTAAATCGGCAATGTGGCAGAGTTCTAGAGACGACGTAGGTTCCATTGATTCTTTAGTGAAAGCGAAAATGGAATCGTAAGTATATTGGGTTAAATCAGAATATGAAATACTAGTATTTCATAAAAGTATAACCTCCAGTACCCCTTCCAGAGTTGATAATATCAACTATCATACGTATCTAACTATCATAAATACGTACATACATATTTTGTATGTACGTACACTATAACGTTAACAGTTAGAGCATGTCCGCAATGCAAAATTTCGCACGACAACTGCGACCGATGCATCAGGGAAAAGGCAGATCAAGCGCGCTTCGCTCACCGTAACGTTAACATTTTGCTCAACTGTTAACGTCACAGTGCACGTATTTTTATATAAACTCATGTTAGAGGTAAGTATGTAGATATATCTCAGATATCCCGGCTATAACATATGGGAACAGACATTTATTTTGTTGTCGCGTACTATATGTTTTCTTGACTAAATTATTGTTTGTCTTTTCGTAGGTTGTCCCTCATAATGTCAACAATAAAAACGCTACTGAGCGACGGTGCCGATCCTCGTTTAGTTCGGTGTCCACAACCTGCTTTGATTCTAGCAGTCATGTCTGGCTCTTCTGAACTTGTAAAACTTCTTATCGATTATGGTGCAGACGTCAATGAAACGTTTCCACAGGTACTCAATTATTGTTGTATTTATCTAAGATTGTCATGATAAAAGCTGGCAATTTATTTGGCTTAAGATTACTATCTATACCGAATTTTAATTGCAGACTACGATTTGACACATCTTCCTGAGGAAAAAATGTCAAATACAACGAACCAAAACTTCGGATTATAGTCCGTAATTTAAAAACGTATTATAAACGTTGCTGAACAGCGAGGTTTCAAATATACTTTAAGATTTTGACATGGAATATGTTTAACTTACAATACATATACAATTTAAAAAATGACTTTATTTTTATTTTATTTTGTTTTTTTCTGTTCATGTATTACTGTTTTTGTTGCGAATAAACTAAACGAGGTATTCTTATTTTCAGTATCTAGACTATTCAACATTAGACATCGCAATAGCTCAACCTCTTTGTAACGAAAGTTTGAGTTTAGCAAAGACATTGCTCGAGTATGGAGCGGAGTGCAATCACAGGTTAAGAATTGACCCCGCCAAGTTTCCGAAGCCACCTCCGCCTGCTAAAGGCGCTGTTGAAGCCCCAACTATTCCAACTGTGGGTCCGACTTTACTGCACGCTGTACTGGCTAAGAGCTGTAATAATGAGATGGAAATTGAAGTAAGATAATTCATGAGTAGGTAATGAAATATGCCTTGTAAATCAATTTTCAGAGTAACTTTTTGGCGAAACTTTTTGTTACCCTTGACAAGTCCTATCCACGGGTCCTGTTCCTTATGAACCAAAAACGCACGATCATTTAGGAAGAATATTGATCTCCGTATAGGTATTTGATTTGTATTTTCAACAGATTCAGCGAGAACTATCAGATTTGCTCTTACAATACAGTTGCGATCCCCTCTTGAGATACAAAGGGCGTTCTGCTGTAGATGTCGCAATTCACAAAAGCTTAGATCTGTTGGAGACATTCATCAAATATCCTGAGACAGATTTAAACGCCACCATCAATGATGCTAACGAAACTGTGTTACTGAAGATGTTCGTAATGCCTTTTTGTAACACTATACCTTCTGCGGAACGTCTGATGATTGTGAGTACCTTTGTTTACCTCTGAGGTCTTCCTCAGACAAGGCCTTAGGGTGTAAGTTAAAAATGTGTGTTTTTAGGGCTTCGTACTCAAAGGGTAAAAACTGGACCCTATTACTGAGAGTTCGCATTTTGTCCGTCCGTCTGTCCGTCTGTTACCAGGCTGTATCTCATGAACCGTAATAGCTAGACGTTTGAAATATTCATGATATTTCCGTTGCCGCTATAACAACAAAAACAAAAAATAAAACAAATATTTAAGAGGGCTCATACAACAAACGTGTTATTTTAGCATAAAAACGAAACGATACCGCGATGTATTTTTACCACTAACGCCATCTAGTGATGTACTGATAACTTAACGTTTGGGTTGTGTTCACGGATCGGTTGGTCTAGTGTTGGTTTTAGGGTTCCATACCCAATTGTGATAGTGTTACGGAACTTTGTGCGCGAGTCCGACTCGCAATTGGCCGGATTTTATTTTCATTGTATATTAATTATATTGGGTATGTTACAGTATAAAGAATAAGATTAATCTATTTTTTCTTAACAGTTAACAAACCTGCTACTTTATGGGGCCGATCCTTTTATAGAATGTCAAATTGGAGAAGACATTTATAAAAGTCTATTTGTTTATACGAAACAGATTCTTAATAGTATTGATGGTGCAAAGTCTTCGGCAGCTGCCAGTGGTAATCAAGTTTTTTAATGTTTTACATTTTTAACCCTCGACGGAAAAAGAGGGGTGTTATAAGTTTGACGTGTCTGTCTGTCTGTGTGTGTATCTGTCTGTGGCATCGTAGCTCACGAACGGATGAACCGATTTCAATGTAGTTTTTTTTCGTTGATAAGTGACTTTTGCGCGAGTATTCTTAACTATGTTTGTTCAAAATCGGTTCAGCCGTTCATAATATATGTTGGTTAAAGCTCGGAATTAAAAACCGAATGTTTTCAAATATGCCCGAGTGGGGTATCAAATAAAAGAGCATGACTTTTGTGACAAGAATATGCATGTTTAATCAAAATCGCTCTGACAAAAAGGGTGAAATAAAAAAATTTAATTATAAATTTAAAAAACCGCGCGATAATCTTCTACCTTACGTTTACCACATACCTACTCAGAGACATGAAATTTGTTTTCGGCTTATTATTTTTGCCTTTTTAAAGTTTAGTTTTGTTTTAACTTGGAAGATTTTTTATATCGGGGGTTTTTTAAATTTTTAGTAAACATGGCCTTTTAAGGGTTCCGTACCCAAAACTAAAAACGGGACTCTTTTAATAAGACTCAACTGTAGTCTGTCTGTCACTAGGCTATTAATCTTCTATCTATACTAATATTATAAAGAGGAATGATTTGTATTTGTGTGTGTGTGTGTGCCTGTATGTTTGTTATGAATAAACTCAAAAACTACTGGACTGATTTCAATAATTCTTTCACCATTAGAAAGCTACATTCACCCTGAGTATTAAAGGCTACTTTTGATTCCGATATTCCCACGAGATTGGGACTTACGCGGGTGAAACCGCGGGACGCAGCTAGTTATCTATAAAATGCTTTGTCCTGACTGACTGATTGACTGATCAACGCACAGTATAAACCGCTGAGAGTAGAGAGCTGAAAATTGGCGAGTGCGTTCTTTTTATGATGTAGGCATCTAATAAGAAAAGGTTTTTCGGAATTCCCATTTGATCAGGACTTATGCGGGTGAAACCGCGGGACACAGCTAGTCGTTTACTATATCTCTGTTATGTTGTAGGTGGAGGAGATATTAAAAAGGCCGATGCTAAGTCAAAAAAAGATTTGTCATTGAAAAGTAAAAAGTCGTTCGCAACGAGTAAAATGGGTATGGACGTCATGGGGGATTATGGACAAGCGCGGGATCTAGTCGTGGAATGTGCTAGAATACTGCTGGTGAGGAGGTTGCAGGCCAAACTGTACGTCGAGCTGTTGGCGATTGTGAAAAAGTAAATAACCTTTTTTTAAGACATGTGAAGGGTAGGGGGAATCCGCAATGAAATGGGCATGTTTTGAAACGGACGGTACCAATATCTCAAGTTTTTGATCGAAAATATTTTAGGTTTTTTGGATGTTGACACCATTGATGGGTCCAGACAAGGGTCTATTGTCACAGGCCCACAGGTCATCAATGGTGCCAACACCCAAAAAACATAAAATATTTTCGATAGTGTCCGTTTCAAAACACGTCCGTTTCATCGCGAATTCCCCCTACATGGTAAAAAATTTGGGTTATTATGACGCCGAGGTATATATTAACGGTCGCATAATACCATATGAAAATACAGCAAAATACCTCGGTATGACGCTTGACACAAAGCTTCGCTGGAAGGCTCATGTCAAAAAGAAACGCCAGGAGTTAGATCTTCGCTACAAGAACATGCACTGGCTACTTGGCAGGCATTCATCATTGTCAGTATACAACAAAGTACTTTTGTACAAACAAGTACTTATGCCCGTATGGGCATACGGTATTCAGCTTTGGGGCTGTACAAAACGCACCAATGTTGATATAATTCAAAGATTTCAAAGCAAAGTACTTCGGAATATAGTAAACGCTCCCTGGTACATTAGAAATGAGGACATCCACCGGGACTTAGGAGTGGACCTTGTAGCTAAGGTTATAAAAAAATACGCCGAAGCTCACGAAAAAAAGACTTCTTCAACATGTGAATGTCGAGGCTATCCAGCTCCTTGACACCACGGACATAGTAAGGAGACTGAAAAGGACTAAGCCTTTTGAGTTAGTTTAGTGAAATGAGTGTTACGGAATAAAATTAGTCTTAGTGTGAGTGCTACCATTGTAGAACACAAGAACAAAGTGTACTTCCATTATAATAGAGACCATAAGAAAAGTGCCAATGGACACATTCTTTACTTTAAAAGTTTTTAGCAAATTAAGTTATAGTTAAATTACTTATTAGCCTCAAGGCTAGATTGTAATTGTTATGAGGTAACCATTCAGTTACACCATAATGAGAAAAAAAAAAAAAAAAAAAATTATGACGCCAAAATCTGAAAATAAACCGAAATTTCGGTGTTTTCTTTCTCATCCGAGCGATGTTCCCGGTTGCATTCCTCTATGGGAGCCCAGGGTCCGCTTAAACCCCAAATATACTTGGAATCGACACAGTAAATATTACCTATTTGAAAATAACTACAAGTACCTATTAACACATTCGTTGTCTAGTCACCATAACACAAGCTTACCACGGGGCTAGATTGTGCTGTGCGACGATCACATTATTCATTTTAACTAAGTGGAACTTCTAGAAAAACTAGAAAATTATTGTAGGTCCTGTGTACTACCTACATTTGAAAATATGCTTTTATGACAGTCTATCACAACTTTTGAATTACTTCACAGTTTTGCAAATTTGCACGATTTCCTGTCCATCATAAACGGGTCTAGATCGCGTTATAGATATAATTAATCAAATCAATCATTGTTTATAATTAATCAAATCAATCATTGTTTTAAATTACCATTATTATTTTGGTTTTGAATTACTTTTTACTCTTCTACAATCCAATAAAGGATGTAGAACTTCCAAAAATGCTAAAATATCAAGTTTCATCGCAATCATTGGTCCAGCGGATCCAAGATTCCAGCTGATTCAACAACAACGTTACGAAACCCCTATCTACGAATAGAACGCAACGATATCGCGACTTAAAGCGGCGAGTAGCGCCATCTAGTAGGCTGTTTGAAAGACCGAAATGTTCATCTTGATTGGAACAAAAATGTATCAGATTGTATTATGTATGCTTTAACTGCGATACAATGGATAGCCTAATCGCCTAAGGCTAGGGTGATCTCATTCAGGCATTTATCTCAATTGGAAGAATAACAAGTTATTTTTTGTTTTCTTTTATTAGATACAAACATCGTGCTTGGAACATGATAATCCCTGAACACAAAAACAAGAAAATTTGCGGCTTATGGCTGTCCAGTTTACGTTGCTTAGAAATATGGGACATTATGAAATCGAAAAAAAAGAGAAAGATCACTGTAGACGATCGTCGCGTGCTAAAGCTTTTACTCTGTATCGTTCAATTGTATTGTATGAGGCAAAATGTGCTTTTGAATCGACGGGTGACTACAGAGGAGAAAGACAAGGTGGGTTAGGTACTATGAGAAACTGCCTTGTTTAGATGCCATAAAACGTCTTAAGAACGAGGCGACTTTTACCATTTCCATACAAACTTAATACCAAAATAAATTATGAAAAATTTAGTTTTCTACCTTAATATCGATATTATTCGGATTAAGATTTTACTTTTAAAGGGTCCCCATCACAAGGTTTTATTTCATTTCGAATGAATATTTTGGAAAACAAAATAATTGATAATAAATTAATATGATATTTTTTTATGTCCTTATGTATGGAATGTATGTTTGTATATATTTGGTATATATATTTAATAGTGAACATATTATTCTATGTATTTGTGTATTTATATGTAGTTTATGTATTATTTATATTTGCTCCGTTCATTTTTCTATCACGTTAATAATTAACCCACCCATCCCCACAACATTTCTTTTCCATCCAAAGGTTGCCTGGAAGAGATCGCTTTTAGCGATAAGGCCGCCCATTGTACCTATATAATTGTTAGTTTTAAGCTTAATTTGTGACAAAAATGTGTCCATTCTGATTTTTCTGTCTTATTTTTAAAATTTTAATTTTAATATTATCTTTCTGTTTCTTTTGTACATTTTTTTTAATATGTTATATTTATATGTATTATTTGGTACAATAAAGCATTAATCAATCAATCAATCAATATTTTTTCCAAATGGTAAGAGTCGCCTTGTCCTTAAGAGGATAGTCTCCATTCTCTTTCTCCATAGAAACGTAGTTTACATTTTCCTCCCTGGATAAAGACATTAGAGCAAATATGTTTATGCCATAAAACTTATATCTGTCATGACTCTGTGACGACCTCTGTGGCGCGTCGTGCGAAAGCGCGACTACAATGCAGGAGGTTGCGGGTTCGATTCCCGCCGGATGCAAGTATTTATGCTTATAAAATAAATATTTGTGTCTGGTCTGGGTGTCCCTCTATGTATAATATGTATGTATTTACAAAAGAAAAATAAATATAAGTATTATATCCGTTGTCTAGTCACCGTAACACAAGCTTAGTCGCTTACCACGGGGCTAGATGGCGCTGTGTGTTGTTCGCAGAATTTATTTATTTATTTATTTATGACTATGCATCTACCTTTTTATTAAATTGAAATCTCTTTATTCAGGTGGAGTCTCAAGTGAAGTACATAATGTATGAGCATAGGATTGCAGAGGCAATGTCTGATGAAGAGATTCCTTTGACACGACCCTATGTCATGCCTGAATTGAATTTGGGTTGTGTAAGTCAGTTTATTTTATTGATAGACTAGCAGCTCCCCGCGGTTCACCCGCATAAGTCCCGATCCCGTGGGAATATAGAGATCAAAAGTAGCCTATAGCCTTCCTCAATAAATGGACTATCCAACACCGAAAGAATTTTTCAAATCGGACCAGTGGTTCCTGAGATTAGCGCGTTGAAACAAACAAACACACAAAAAACAAACTCTTCCGCTTTATAATAGTAATAGATAGGTAGATTTATGCTATGATTAGAAGAAGAGACGATTTCTAAACTAATGGGTAGTATATATTATGAAATACCTAATAGAGGACGGCGGGCTCTCCTTCGGGTTCCATAAATCCATTAAATCCATACAGAACTTTAACTCTTAGATACGGAAACATTTATTACGACTGAAATCGAACCAGCAACCTTCTGCGCTTTATGCGGGTGCTTGTCCACTGCACTACAGGATATGTAGTGGGAATTTACGCAACTATAATAACTATATAACGCTTGTGTTAACGTGAAACTTTTATCTAGATATTTGCTATAAAGCTTCACATCACACACGCAAGAGGGCGCTTTATAATGTTTCACCTCCCTGCGCGCGAGCGTGATATTAACTTCCATAGAAAAACTCGCACTAGGCCCTCAGAGTTCGTCATTTTATTATTACAGAACGAAAAATACGACGTATGTTTCGATTGCCTACTTCCCCTCGAAGAAGAAAAGATTGAGTGCTTCAACTGTAAGATCATCTCTTTCTGCAGTTTCGAATGTATGAGGGACAACATAGAACGCGCTGGATGTCATCCTTGTAGTGAAATTTTGAGGTTAAAGTACTTTCCAAGTCCTCAGGATAGCTTAGAGTCGGATCCTAACATAATTATTTAATCTATTTAATACTGATATTTTATTTTAATAAACGGATGGTAGATTTTATTGTGTTGTTTCTTTCGCAGGCGTAGACGTTCGCTCGCAGGGAAAAAAGCTCAAAGCTTAAACAGTGTAGGTTCTTACCCTATTACAATTAGGAGTTTGTATTAATCCGCTGTCACTGTCATCGAGATCAAGATAAAAAAAATTGGCGCAAAAAAATTACAATGCGCGCGCGATAGTTTATTTTATTTTCCGATAAAAAGAAAAATAGATAAGGAAAATAAACACAAGTCTTAGTTTTCTATTGTCCCTTTATTTTTTATATTACTGTATGGTAGAACAGAGTGAATGCGAATTCAAAACTTAATTTGTTTGAAAATAATCTCTGAAATGGCATCGGCTGCGAAAAAACCCAAACTCTCAGCTTCTGCCACTAAAGAAAAACCAAAACCACCTTCTAACGTCGAAGAGTTTATGAAACAATTACAATCAAGACGAGAAGACACAGCTAAGTCGATCTTAGACTACTCATTCAACAGAAAACGGTTACGAATAGTATCGCAAGAACAGATGGTTTCTGATGACTGTGAAGGCATTGTTTACTGGATGTCTCGAGACAGCAGAGTTCAGGACAACTGGGCTTTCCTATTTGCACAGAAGCTGGCCCTAAAGAACGAGGTCCCTTTACATGTGTGTTTTTGTATTATTGCTAAATATTTAGACGCTTCAGTGAGGCAATTTCACTTTTTATTGAAAGGTAAGTGATCTAAAGTTAATTCAGAAACAGGTTTAAAGGATCTGAGATGATTTACATGTTAAGCTAACAAGGAAGTCGTCCGAGACCGGTCGTATGAAGGCTACTGTGGCCGAACGATGTGTGACATGGGACATCAAACCTCGATCATTATAAAATTCACCCGGTTCTAAGCAATCTCTCTCCCAATTTTCAACCAAATCGGTTCAGCCGTTCTTGAGTTATAAATGGTGTCACAAACACGACTTTCTATACAATAATGGGGCCTTTCATTGTGATTAAAAAAAATATGAATTACAAACCTTGCATAACTTTTGATGCATCACATAGCACTTGATTAGGCAACTTGCTACATAAAGTTAATCACAACATAAACTTTATTATAAAGTAGCTGTCAAATTAATTGTATTTGGATGCTGTGAATAGTTCATTTTCTATTGTTCTAAATATCATGCTATTACATATTTCAGGTCTAGAAAAAGTAGCTAGAGATTGTAAAAAGTTAGACATTTCATTTCACTTACTGGAAGGTAGCGGAGCCGAGGCACTTCCCCAGTGGGTCATCAAACACAAGATTGGGGCGGTTGTATGTGATTTTAACCCGTTGAAGACCCCATTGGGCTGGCTAGATGGGGTCAAGAAAAAACTAAAAAAAGATGTTCCACTGATACAGGTAAACTTATATAAATAAATAAATTCTGTGAACAACACACAGCGCCATCTAGCCCCGTGGTAAGCGACTAAGCTTGTGTTACGGTGACTAGACAACGAATATAATACTTATATTTATTTTTCTTTTGTAAATACATACATATTATACATAGAGGTACACCCAGACCAGACACAAATATTTATTTTATAAGCATAAATACTTGCACCCGGCGGGAATCGAACCCGCAACCTCCTGCATTGCAGTCGCGCTTTCGCACGACGCGCCACAGAGGTCGTCGCGCGATTTAATTTTACATCTTTATTCTGAATCTTATTTACGATTGTGCTTTTTATATTGAGTTCTAGCTACGCCCAATTCCACGGGAATATTGGGATTAAATGTAGCCTATGTGCTAATCCATATCTCCAGCTATCGACATACCAAGTTTTATTGCAATTGGTTCAGTACTTTTTGCGAGAAGGAGTAACAAACATACTTGTATACTTACATGTAAACTTTCACCTTTATGGTATTTGTAGGATATGAATTAGCAAAAGTCTTGGTCTCCTCGCAATCCACTTACCTCGGTACCTAATAAATAACATAAGTCTTGATACTGAGGTAAGAGGACATAAAAGTAAAAATACATAAAAGGAAATAAGACCTATAATCAAAATTAACTTGAATTTATATGGTCTTTATCCATAATAATGCTTTAAGACTTATAACAAATGTTTCAGGTAGATGCTCACAACATAGTGCCGTGCTGGGTGGCTTCTGATAAACAAGAATACTCAGCTCGTACCATCAGGAATAAGATCAATTCTAAACTAGATGAGTATCTTACAGAGTTTCCTCCTGTTATCAAACATCCTTACAAGAGTAAATTTGAGCCTGAGGTAAGGAGGGAGGGAGGTGAGCATTCTTATTTGAGTTTTTAGGGCTCCATAACCAATGGGTAAAAACGGGACCCTATTATGGAGACTATGCCGTCTGTCTGTCTGTCACCAGGCTGTACCTCATGAACCGCGATAGCAAGACAGTTAAAATTTACACAGATGATGTATTTCTGTTGCGACTATAACAACAAATCCTGGAAACGAAATAAAACAAATATTTAGGGGGGGCTCCCATACAGCAAACGTGATTTTTTAAAATTAAACGAAACCTAAGCGCGATTTAATTTTACAACTGGCGCCATCTATTGTTGTAAACTGGCGTCAGTGGTAAAGAAAAATACAAACGTGTGTCGTTGCGTTTCCGGCTTTCGCTTGGTCCAGTGTTTATTTCAGGGTTCTGTACCCAATTGTGATAAATGATAATGGACTCTTCGTGAGCGAGTCCGACTCGCACTTGGTCTGTTTCTTTTCTATAATACTAATAGTCCCTGAAGTTTGGATATCTAAGAATAATATCTTGAAGTATAATAAATATTTTATGCTTAGTTTCGCTGGGCCTTTTCCGCACTAAGCTCACAATTGGGCCATTGTACGTGATTTCTTAGAGTAAGCAGTAAGACGCCACGGGAGCCTACTCCGGATTGGCGAATATCCCATGCCTTCGGACCGTTGTGAGTCCTACGACTTGTCGGTTTCCTCACGATGTTTTCCTTCACCCTAAGAGCGATTTTATTAGCGCACATTATATACTTTTTCTTTAAGAATAAGACATTATTCCATGGTCGGCCAAGATTCGAAACCACGCCTCTCGGAATGAAATCTTATGCTATATTATTTCCAGCCTATAGATTGGGACGAGGCGATAGAAAGTCGTGAGGCTGACAAGACTGTAGGACCGGTGGACTGGGCACAGCCAGGATATGATGAGGCCATCAAAATGCTTCAAAGCTTCATCGAGAAGAGGCTAAAGGTGTTTGCTACTAAAAGAAATGACCCTACCCAAGATGCTTTGAGCAATTTGTCTCCGTGGTTTCATTTTGGTAAGTGGCGATTGTATTTTATCATAATAGAATAGGTTATATGATATAAAGGCCTTCGAAGGTAAAGTGTTTTTAGGGTTCCATACCCAAAGGGTAAAAACGGGACCCTATTACTGAGACTCCTCTGTCTGTCTGTCCCCAGGCTGTATCTCTTGAGCCATGATAGCTAGACAGTTGAAATTTTCACAGATGGTGTATTTCTTTAGCCGCTATAACAACAAATACTGAAAACAAATATTTAAGGGGGGCTCCCATACAACAAACGGGATTTTTCTAATATAAACGCCACGATGTATTTTTACCACTGGCGCCAGTCGCAAAATACGTTACATTCGAATACGAACGTTAAGTTCGCGTTGCCTTCACGAATTGGTTGGTCCAGTGTTCATTTTAGGGTTCCATACCCAATTATGTTATTTCTATTCTCTTCTCTGTTTCCTCCGCACGCGCAGGTCAGATCTCAGTCCAGCGCGTAGCTCTCTGCCTGCAGCAGTACAAGGGCCAGCACACGGAGAGTGTGAACGCGTTCCTGGAAGAGGCGATCGTGCGGCGGGAACTTGCAGACAACTACTGCTTCTACTGCGAACACTATGACAGTGTTAAGGGGGCCAGTAATTGGGCCCAGAAGACTTTGGATGATCATAGGTATATCTATATAAACTAGCTGCGTTCCGCGGTTTCACCCGCGTAAGTCCCGATCCCGTGGGAATATCGGGATCAAAGTAGCCTATGTTACTCAAGGTGAATGTAGCTTTCTAATGGTGAAAGAATTGTAGCTATCGGTCTAGTTCAGGGGTTCCCAAACTGGGGGGCGCGCCCCCCAGGGGGGACGCAGAAGCATTTACATGGAGGCGCGAGCACCTGTGTAGTTAAGTATTAAAACCTGAGAGAATGCATTCGATACGACCAATTAAATTATTTGAATAAAATAATTGACGCCTGTCAAGAACATAATATTGTTTCCTCAGTCGGCCAATGTTAAGATCATGTTAAGACCTTATCAGCCTCTACCTCCTCACAGGCGCTATCAAAGGTATATGGTACAACTTGCCAAATACCTTTTGTATGACTTTGAAAACTACAATGAGCAATAAAAATACTTATTTTAAACACTTTTTATTCTGGCCTGATAATCTGGAATGGACGGGGGGGCGCGGATTTTTTTTTTATGGTCGAAAGGGGGCGCGCCTCAAATAAGTTAGGGAACCCCTGGTCTAGTTAGTAGTTTTTGAGTTTATTATTAACAAACATACAGACAGACACACAATCTTTCTTCTTTAAAATATTAGTATAGAAGTATAGAGGAAAGTCGTGTTAGTTACACTATTTATAATTCAAGAACGGCTGAACCGATTTCGCTAAAAATTGGTGGGGAGGTAGACCATAAATGTATGTATGTACCTATGTTTTGGAACTAATCAATGATTATGATTCGCTTAGAACCGGCAGAAGGACATATGATACTTTTTATTTGATCTCGTAAATCTCGCGGGATCGGGACTTACGCGGGTGAAACCGCGGGGCGCAGCTAGTATTATTACCCACACTGCAAGGAAAATGTGTATTTTAAAAACAAGCTTTTTATTTCAAAATTCAATGAACCCATAATCTCCGCGCGTTAACCTGGGCCGTGTCCGGGCCGGGGCGGGGACGGGCTACTTTAGTATGAAGACAGCTTTTGTTTTGCATATTGTCCGTACCGCGTCCGTGCTGTCTTCATACAAACGTAGCTCGTCCCCGCCCCGGCCCGGACGGCCCGGTCTACATGGTAGGCGGAGTGGGGGGTGTTAGGTTTTATTTTCGTTACGGAATTTCTTGATTCGGTCGCCGCGCTCAAAGCCCGCGATAAAAGCTATGCAATGGCTTAATAAAAAAAACGAAAAATAAAATAACTTTTATAACTCCTACCTTCCAGAAAAGACAAAAGAACCCACATCTACACTCTAGAACAGCTGTCGAAGTCAGAAACCCACGATGACCTGTGGAACTCTGCTCAGATCCAGTTGGTGAACGAGGGGAAGATGCACGGCTTCCTCAGGATGTACTGGTGCAAGAAGATACTGGAATGGACACCCTCGCCCGAAGACGCGCTCAAGTATTCCATATACTTGAACGATCATTTCAGCATTGATGGGAGGGATCCTAATGGTTATGTTGGTAAGTCAATACATGAAATATATTACAACGAGAAATGCCTCTACAAAAATTCTCCCGTGACAGGATTCGAACCTGTGCCTCTCGCTTGCTCTCACTCGCTCGGGCGAGTGCGCTGACCACTGCGCAGATGCATTTCTCCTTGCATAATATTTTTAGTAAAATACCTTGAGTAATAAACAGCCATATTAATATAAGCCATATTAGGTCAATACATTCTCGTATTCTAGCAAACTTTGCGATTTTCTCTCTTATTTCGATAGTAAATCGAGGAATAGACGAACAACGTCACTTTGACGGACCTCTGGCGCGTCAAACAAAACTTAACGGTTTTGTTCACGACTGCAATGAAAATCCCTGTCGAGTTTATCGAAAATTGTTAATTATTTCCTGACGCAATGTTTTTGAACATTTTTGTTAAAGCGTTAGTAAATTACCTTGTTTCCTACATTTCGGTGTAGTTTCAAGACAAAAACTTCTTATTGTTTTGAAGCTTTAGCACATTACACCCATAAAAACGTGATAATAATACGGAACCCTTCGTGCAGTCGTCCGACTCGCACTTAGCAGGTATTTTTTAAGTTCGTGAATTATATTTCAGGTTGCATGTGGTCGGTCTGCGGCATCCACGACCAAGGCTGGGCGGAGCGCGCTGTGTTCGGGAAGATTCGATACATGAACTATGAGGGGTGCAAGCGGAAGTTCGATATAAAGGCTTTCATAGCCCGGTACGGGGGGAAAGTTCACAAATATGTGCCAAACAAGTAAAATACTTACCTACCCATGGAAAAAACGGTAAAAAGAAGTTAAATACTTACCTACCCGTGTAAAAAACGGTAAAAGCAAGCAATATACTTACCTACCCGTGTAAGAAACGGCAAAATAGCGCTCATATGCAGGCTTTATGTAACATCAAATCCCCATAATATTAATTAAGCAATCTAGAATATTGAAGATTTATTTTTATTTGAAAATTAGTTTATTTAGAACCTTGTACCTAAGCCTAAGCTACGTAATGTATGGATCTGATGCAGTATTCTCTAGTTTTCTCGAATCTTTTACATCTAATCTCAATTTACAATTTACTTACAAAGTTTCTTCTGTGATAATAAGATTTAAGTATTTTATTCATCACTGTTTAACATTTGCTAAAATGATTACAACAAGATTTCTTAAAATAATGTTGGTTTAAACTTAAGTTGAAATAATTTTCTTATTCACTAGCTGCGCCCCGCGGTTTTAACCGCGTGAGTCTTGATCCCGCGAGATTTACGGGATCAATAGTAGCCCTTCTCCAAGGTCCTATCTATCGCTACATCAAAATTCGTCGCAATCGGTTCAGCGATTTAGGCGTGAAAGCGTAACAGACAGATACTTTCGCATTTATAATATTAGTAAGAGTAAGATAGTGGGATTGTCGTCGTCTCTCTTCTACCTCATTGTAGATCTGTTTTATTTGATTTTTATTTCGGCACTGTTGTGCCTTTTTTACTGGAAATGTACAAATATTGAATAGTTTTATTGGTAAAGTAGTCTAAACTAAACTTAACTTAAATTTAATAGTAAACTTGTGATAATTAAATAAATGATTGTAATTATTTATTTAATTACCACAAGAATATTTAATAATATTTTAGTTAAGCCTATAATTGAATAGATATTTCGGCTCTATTCCAACAGCCATGTTCACTAGATTTACAGCTACTTAAGGGGGCTATTTGCTACCTGACTTTTCATACAAAAAGAATTTTCTAACCCTCATCATTCGATTTTGTTGATTTTTTTTTGTGAAACTAATCTCAGAAAGGGAAAAACTTAAGTCTCCGTGTGATATTTGCACAAAAAACACCAGAATCGGATAATGATAAGGGGTAGAAAATTGCTTTTTTTAACCCTCGTTGTATGGAGAGGTATTGTCAAAAAGTTTTTTTACTAATTACTTTATTAGTAGGTAACTATTTAAAGTAAAGTTTAGAATTAAAAAGGTTATAGTTTGTTTTTATCTTCGTTTTTTTCCCTCTTTCATTTTGTAGGGCTAATTTTTCAAATCAGTAGAATCTAGCTAGATAATGTTATATAGCCTCATTAATAAACGTGGAGTAAGCACGGACTAGTTTTACCCTGTGGTTTTACCACGTTTTGTTCCTGTCTGTCAACTTTGAAAGTTCTTGTCACGGACGTCAGGTTGGCTGGACCGTCTTCAATTTCTCGCCACCCATCGTTACATGCTCCACGTTATATGTGCCAAGATTTTGTACATATTTGGTACCTACGTATATATTTTTTTCACAGTCCTAGGAAGCTCTAATAAAAAGTACTTAAACTAAACTCTAATAAAAAAAAATATGCGTAGGTATTTAATATGTACAAAACCATGGCCATGTATACCAAATTTTAATGGCATACATAATATTACTATGTAATATAATAAGCGTAGTTTCGTGTAAATCTATATTGCATGGTCCGGTCAAGCTAACGCACACCTTATGCATAGAGATTGAAAAATTAGTCCGTGAAAAATTAGATAAAAAAATTATCACTTATGCTAACGAAGAAGTGATCTAGGGTCAATAGTTTCCGAGATATTGACGTTTCAAGTTTGACAGCTGTCATCGGAAACGAAGATCTTGACGAGCTCTATCACTTATGCTAACGAAGTAGTGGTCTAGGGTCAATAGTTTCCTATATATTGACGTTTTAAGTTTGACAACTGTCATTCGAAACGAAGATCTTGACGAGCTCTATCACTTATGCTAACAAAGTAGTGGTCTAGGGTCAATAGTTTCCGAGATATTGACGTTTTAAGTTTGACAGCTGTCATCCAAAATGAAGATCTTGACGAGCTCTATCACTTATGCTAAGAAAGTAGTGGTCTAGGGTCAATAGTTTCCAAAATATTGACGTTTTAAGTTTGACAGCTGTCATCCGAAACGAAGATCTTGAAGAGCACTACCACTTTATGCTAAGGAAGTAGTGGTCTAGGATCCGAACTTATTTCCCCTCAACTTAAAACAATTGATGAGACAAATCAATAATGAAATGTATGTAGTGACAATTGGATGAATCGGGGAAAGCATGAAACGGACTTTGGATATAAAAAGAATTGTACATATTGACAATTGGATGAATTGGGAAAAGCATGAAACGGACTTTGGATGTAAAAAAAATTGTACGTAGTGAACCGGTTCGACCAACTGTCCGTCAGCTTGACCGGACCATGAAATAGATTTACACCAACGCTCATTATTTAGTACCTGTGTTCATATATTTAGTACCTACGTGGTTTCGAAAATATTAACAATACAAAGTGGTAGGCCATTCTAACGTCAGATTTTCAGTCTTAGGAAGCTCTAATAAAAAGTTATTAGTACTAAGTAATGGGTGTAGTTTGGTGTAAATCTATTGCATGGCGCGGCCAAGCTGACAGACACCGGGATCAGGAGGGTACTGCGGTTCGTTTCGATACGACATCGATACGATAATACGATGATTCTACTGTCACATTCTGATAGTAGGGTGACAGTAGAACCATCGTATTGTCGTATCGTTGTCGTATCGAAACGAACCGAAGTAACCCTCCTGTACGCTGCGTGATCGCTTCGCTTTAAATTAGCCAGTGTGATTATTTATTAGGCACTCAAGTCGAATTGGTAAATAAAATATCGTTTCGCTTATAAATATTTTTATTAATGTGACTGTCCTGTGGTTACACGATATACTTACTCGTTATTTCAATAAAACATTAGAAATAGTAAAAATAATATCAAAGACATTTTAATTGGAACTTCATTTTCAGTGAGTCTAGTAACATTATGTAAGTAACTATATCATATTATTACTACAATCAATTACATTTTACGTTACAATAATTTTGGTTTAACAAATTTAATTACAAGCTTTTCTCTATATTGTTTGCGTCACCATATCACTTAAATAAAAAAGCACTATTTTCATTACAAAAAAAAACCATCCTGTCATACATAATAAAAAATAATAAGTACTAATACAAATTGTCATATGAAAAGTAAATAAACATTTGTCTATTATGTCTCAAATTATTATTATAACATTAAATAAGTCTACAAAGAAAAGAAATATAAATGATTACTTAAACATTTGACCACACATTATAAGTAAGTCAGAACGGGTCAGAAAGCCATCGACTTTTCATATAGAGGGCCACTCAAGTATTGCGTAAGCAGAAGCTACGAAACTTATTTCAAATCCCACACCTATATCAGCAGAAGTAATCAAAGTTTTTATTTTCCCCTCCTATGCTTTCAGAAAAATCCTATCCCCTAATACGCGCGTGGGAAATTATGTCAAGTAAAATAAAATCAAGTCGTATTTAAAAGTTTTTGTAAAAAGCCTTTCCAAAAATCTACACTTGACAGGATTTGAACCTGCAACCTCTACAAATCGATTGTAGTGCGTAAACAACTTCCGCGACAGGTGCCGATCGCATCGGGATGAAATTTTATTACCGTCTTTGACAACTGAGACCTTAAAAAAACCACCTTGAATTCAAATTATTTCAGTAAGGTAAACTCATAAAAAAATAAGCATAGTTAAACTTCCAAATTCAATTTGTGCTTACTTAAAAAACAGGGGTTTCCTTTGGTGCTTACGGAATACTCGAATGGCCCCAAAAACTTATGGATAAAGTAATTTCACATATTATGTTTTAGTCTCAATACCCGATATTGTTTCGGCTGTGAACACAAATCGTGGCTCGCTTCTATTTATAAAAAAACCACTAGATACAGCTCAGTACACCACAAAGTTACAAAGTTACAAGTACTCATGAAAAATACAAACTTTTTAGCTTATAAAAGGCTATTAGTAGAAAATTCAGACGGAGATTACGAGAGAACAAAGAGATTAAACATTCTAACTCAAAGAGGACAGCTCAGTTCGTTTGTGAATTGTGGTTTCTCTAGAATTTGAAGTTTAATCTTTTTGAAAGAGAAAAAGTCTAAGGTACACGATCATGCAAGCGTCTCATTCAATTGCTTTATGCAAATATTAGTTGGATTATAGTGAATTATTTGTCAGTCATACCAGTGAGTGATGTAGGTAACTGACTGACGCTTGCCTGACCGTGTAATATCCGCCTTAACCGATAGAAATCAAAGGGAATGTGAGGTTCATCGGCTTTAAGTGTCAGAAAATAAAAGATCCAAACAAACGGTAAACAGAAGCGACGGATGATGCTACGGTACGGATTACATATCTACTAATTAGTTGTCTAAAGTTCGTCCAGTGTCAGTGTGTGTGTGAAAGCAGAGCTCGGTTCGCTGTCCTTGAGAGGACGGTCCCTACAACGTTACTTGACGTTACGTGACGTTTACTGTACGCAGCAGTTGTTCTTGTGCCCGTTCTTCTTCAGCCGCGACTTCGGCCTGTACTTTTCCAGGTAGGAGAGTTGCTTCGCGTTGATCGCGCCGCGCCGTTGGCTGGGGACAGAGACAACTAATGTTGGAGGATTTACTAAAATGTAAGCTCCTGTGTCCCATTGGACTTGGCATGTGTTAATCATACTCCATCTTTGCCTACAACTTAGAAAAACGTGTATCTTTCTTTGCTATTCCTGCAATATCAGACTTCCACACTTATAGCATGTTGTAACGACCCTGAAATTTGCTTGTCTATTAATTTGTGATGCAACTTGCTTTTTCTCAAAATTTCCATTCTTTTAAACCGTTCAGTTGAAACGGCCAAAAAAATAATTTTGCGTTTTGCTACGAACCTAGAGCTCGAGACAACATTCGCAGTGGTCTATCACAGCCCGTGACGTCAGGTTTTTTGGCCTAACTATCGGCTGTCCTCTAACAACATAATGTAGTCTCTTCTAACTGCGGCACTGGCCGTGCACCTACGGCGAGTGTACTCTCCATGGAGACATGGCACGCCGCTGACCGACAATACCTTCGTCTTATGCCGAGCTCTATGAGCGCGATGGCGACCATGACGGGCGCGCGGCTATGTACAGGTAGGTGTAGGTACTCACTCTCTGATGGTCTCGACGGCCTCCTCGTACTTCATGCCGAGCTCTATGAGCGCGATGGCGACCATGACGGGCGCGCTGCTATGTATAGGTAGGTGTAGGTACTCACTCTCTGATGGTCTCGACGGCCTCCTCGTACTTCATGCCGAGCTCTATGAGCGCGATGGCGACCATGACGGGCGCGCTGCTATGTATAGGTAGGTGTAGGTACTCACTCTCTGATGGTCTCGACGGCCTCCTCGTACTTCATGCCGAGCTCTATGAGCGCGATGGCGACCATGACGGGCGCGCTGCTATGTACAGGTAGGTGTAGGTACTCACTCTCTGATGGTCTCGACGGCCTCCTCGTACTTCATGCCGAGCTCTATGAGCGCGATGGCGACCATGACGGGCGCGCTGCTATGTACAGGTAGGTGTAGGTACTCACTCTCTGATGGTCTCGACGGCCTCCTCGTACTTCATGCCGAGCTCTATGAGCGCGATGGCGACCATGACGGGCGCGCGGCCGAGACCCGCCACGCAGTGCACCGCCGTCGCCGCCTCGGGCTTGTTCGCCGCTCTGAAACACATTACAAAACTCAACAACAAGCCTCAGTTGGCGGGAAACCTGGTATCAGCTACGTCTAGAACTGGTGAATTGATTTATATGCAATTTAGAGGCTCGATTTTCATGAATCGTATTCGGTATTACAGGTCATGAGCCTTTAACAAGCATCTACACACCGACTTAACAGACAGCCCGCTGTGCAGAGCCTGTGTGGAGGGAGAGAAGACAACCGCGCATATTCTTTTGGAATGTGCTGCATTGGTGGAGATTTGACTAGGAAATATTAGTGGCGTAAAAAGCCTTCCACAAATTTATAAAAAAAACCCCATCTAGTGACAAAATTTATGGAAGAATTGGTTGGTTCTCCCACTAACAAAATGAACCATTACACAAAAAAGACCCAATTCTATTTGCGGAAGACGAGCCCGTAAACAATTACATCGTATACTAACTTTTCGCGCAAAATCTCGAACCAGTCATCGACGACGTTCTGCGGTGGGAATGTGCCGTCGTCGTAGGCAAGATCTCGCACCTCGATGCCCTCGGCTTGCAGAGGCGTCGTGTCGTAGGAGGGCTCGCACACGCGCACCACCACACACACCTCGTGCTTCCGCAGCTCCTGTGTACAACACAACACATCAATCATGGGTGTCACATGTTGAAACTCCCGCATCAGGGGCACCCTTCATGTCCGAGACATTGCAAGAATGTCGCTTACGGTGGTACGGTTACGTTTTACGAGAACCGGCCTCTTGCTCACGGTTGCTTGGTACGGGTCATGGGCTGAAAGCTTTGCCTAAACCTTGTTCATATTGTGAAAGTATACATCCCTGGGCTTACATGCCTTAAACATTAAAACCAGCTATCCAACCTGAAAAAGACCTTGTTGCCACGAAGAGGGCTAAACAGATGGAGAAGGAATCGGTCTATGAAGATATGCTATGCGGTGAAAAAGCATCTTTCCATATATGCTTTAAGGAAGGACTAAACGCCTTTGAGGGGAATTGCTAGAGAGTGAACTCCTTTGGAAAAAATGTCTGTGACATATTTTTTTATGAGTGTCTTCAGGACTTTATGTTGACCGTCTTATGAGTGAATAGGTATCTTCTTGGTAACCGTGTTACACTTCAGTATGCATCACAGTGCGGTCGAAGCTAATGCACAACATAATACAATAGGACATTAACAATACAAAACAGAATCTAATCATGTTATCTAGATCAAGGCATACATACATATACACAGTAATTTGCCTTCGTAAATCATAATGGACAAATAAGTACGCCTGTGTATGTTAGTGAATAAACAGTCATACACTTAGACCACTGCTTCACTTATCATTTGGAGTCGTAGGACTATCATTTAACGTAGTCATCCCACTATGAGAAAGTCTAGATGTTAGTTTGGATGTTTGTTTGTTTGTCAATCATGTAAAAACGGCTATCAGATTTAGCTGAAATTTGGAAACTACAGAGATAAACCCAGCTATATTGTGTTATTTTATTTTAATTAGGTATAATAAATAAGTAATATTATCTACATACAAAGGTTAGAATCAACCTGATGATAAGGTATGGTATGACTATATGGCCTAAAATATACACCTATGCACTCACGCCACGACGCAAACTACTGACAATCAGCATGTCTCTGAGATTAGTTCATTTTGTGATATCAAATAATAATAATAATATAGGTACCTAATTGTTTGATTCTCATGCGCAAAGTCCGATTATAATAATAACGTAGAACCAGATGTATTACAAGGAGTTCACATGAGCGCACGTATCAAGTAACCAACATTGAATTTCTGCATCTAGTGGTTTTATCATCCTTGAGTTAAGGTCACTACGAAGGAAGGGCAAGCTGTGTCATCTCAAGATAGGATTACCTATTACCTGGTAATAAAACTGGGGCAACTTTTCAAGTCGACTTTTAAAACTTTTTTATTTATTTGTAAAGCGTTCTGAACACTATCTACTTAAATGGTAAGTGATGCGACAAGATTATTACGGAATAAAAATAACCAAAGAATCATTGCAGCCTATCTTTGATATCAAATTTGACGTTTTTCGATAAAATAATAAGCTTTGGAGAATACAGTTTTTCATACATTTTTGAGTCAATACATTTCTAATGGCAGTCCAGTAGCAAGTTTTATTTTGAATGTATTGTTTGCAATAGCAATCATGTTGAGATAGATTTTTGGACAAGTATATTACAGGAATCCAAGCACCCAAGCTTACCTACCTAGAAGATACTTGTTCACTCACAACTTGAAGCAGAAGTTTTAATGGTTCATGGGCATGTTTGAAAGACATCAGTGGAACAAAAAAATCCTGTCAGTCACTCTTTCTTAGTGGCTGCACCGACATACGTATCGAAACATGGACACGTCGATGTCTAACTAACTTAAGCCCGTGGGTGGTGAGACTCCCACCGGGTAGGAACTCCTTAAACACCGCCACCGATAGATAAGAGTTAAAGTTTTGATTTAATAGATATCTTCGGGGGAAACGTGTGTTTGCGTAGACCGCAGACGTCACTTATCAGCACGTTAGATAAGTGGTCAAACGACGGTATATCTATACTATGCGATATAAATGTGTAGTACGTAGGTATAGATGACATGACAAGCAGAACTTCTTGAAAGATAATAATTAGCCACAAGATCACGAACGGTAAAAGCAGAGTAGAATAGAAACCTTTGCCCTGCAGTGGGACACTAGAGGCTGATAATATTAATTATTAGCTTCTTTCCGCGGTTTTACGCTTACGTCCCGATCCCGTGGGAATAGCGGGATCAAAAGTAGCGTATGTTACTCGAAAGAATTTTTGAAATCAGTCCAGTAGTTTCGCAACCTATTCGTTACAACCAAATAAATAAATCTTTCCTCTTTATAATACTAGTATACATAGACTAGCTGCGCCCCGCGGTTTCACCCGCATAAGTCCCGATCCCGAATTACGGGATAAAAAGTAGCCTATGTGTTATTCTAGGTGTCCAGCTATCTATATTCCAAGTTTCATCGCAATCGGTTCAGTAGTTTTTGCGTGAAAGAGTAACAAACATCCTCACAAACTTTCACATTTATAATATTAGTAGGATTAGTAGGATGTTACTGACCTGCAAGTAGCCTTGTATGGAGATATCTGTTGGTCGGTCGGTGATGAGGAAGCGAGTGCCCTTGTATTCGATTAGCGAGGGCGCCGGTCTGATGTCTTTCTGCTTCATGGTGACCACGGTTCTTTCTCTCGGAGCTGACTTCTCTTCTCTTCTACCACTTGCCGAGCCTCAGAGAAGGTGGCACACTCCGTCACAGTCAACAGACAAACTCTTACTCTATTTCCACACAACACACGACAGTTTCTCGACTTTTTTTTAAAAAGGGTCCAATTATATAATGGGAACTACCCGCATGGATGTCGCTTTCAAAAGCTTGAGCGCATCCGAACACCGATAAACAAAAGTTCAGAATGTGGAATGAACCAAAACGTTAAATTAGTCGAAAATCATAAGATTCCAAATCACAACTTCGGGCGAATTAGTGATATGCTCCAATTAAAAAGCGGTTTGCAATTTAAGGTAACTGAAACAAAAAGAAATGCTTCATTAGTACTTGTTGTTGTAGTCTTTAGACTCTGTAATCTGTAGACACGGCTTAAAAACTATAATTACGAAGTATGGTCTCCGATGCGAAGAAAGAACTACAAGAAAATCACGAAGCTTTACATTTCTATCGGCGCGCGCGGCGTTTAAATTCGTATGCGATAGCAATACCATTTTCTAAATAAACGTATTTGCGTCAAAGGCAGAGCAACGACTGAAGTGGAATAAAAAATGGCTCCTAAATATAGATAGTGAAGTTACAGTCATGTGAACGTGTGAAGTTATGTGGTGTGTCTATGTGAACGGCGAACTGCGGCCGAGCTGCCGTCCGCCGGTATTTGCGTGCTGATCCACAGCCAATGAAGCGTCACCGGTTAGCACATTCACATCGTGTTCTCTTAGTACACAACATTAAATACTGATAACGAACATTGTAAACATATAAACTGAATTATTAAGTATAGATGTTTACAATATTTGTTGTTCTAACTACACGATTTATACTCATAGAAGAATAAAAACACGCAATTGAATAAACTGTTACTGTTGTAAATTTCTATCAACAACACTTTTTTGATGATTAGCAAAATGTAACGTACAATAAGACTTTAGTATCGTCAACGTAGAGTTCTTGACTTGGTCAGTAGCAGATAACGACTGATATGTATAGATAGTTTACTGTGTAAACAGTTTGCCCCTCCCCCGAAGAGTTGCAATGAGGGACAGTTTACCTGACCGTAGGTAGTAAAGTACCGACCGTATAATAGTAAATTTCGCACACATTTTAAGATTATATTACACTCCAAATTTCAGCTCTATAACTGGTTAAGACTGTGCGTTGATCCATCAGTCAATTAATTAACACAAAGTATTTTATAGCAGACTAGCAGCGTCCCGCTGTTTCCCCCCGCGTAAAACCCGACCCAGCGGGATTTTCTAAAAACCCTTTCTTAGTGGATCCCTACACCCCACAAAGAACACACTCTCCAAATTTCATGTCTCTAGGACCAGCGGTTTGGGCTCTGCGTTGATATTTAGATCAGTCAGGACTTTGAATTATATATATATAATATTTCTTATGTTTTTATTGCTCTAGGCATTTTTACTAGAAAATATTTTACAAGGAGAAATACATCATCAAAAATATTAAAAAAAGAAAAGAAAAAGAAAGAAATAGAAAATAGAAATCACAACATCATCATCATCATAATCATCATTTAGAAATATTAAATAGGAGAAAGAACGACATCTCACGTCGGAAGCGTTAACTGTAAAGTTAACCATCTGAGCTAGTCAATAGTTGCAAAAAAACTGTACTGGTAGATGGCGTTTCAAACCGAGCCTTAGTCGGTAAACAGTGAGAGATCATAATCAAAAATTCACCATGACACGTGGGTTCCCGTGTAGCGCAGCGGTAGCGCACTCGCCCGGCAAGCGAGGGGCACAGGTTCGAATCCTGTCATGGGAGGATTTTTGATGATGTATTTCTCCTTGTAAAATATTTTCTTATATATATATGTTTATATATATAGTTGAATTAGTTTAGATAGTGACCTGTGAGTGGGTGAACGTGTGGTCAGGGTTCAATGTTAGCGGTCCAGGCAGCATGGGTCCTCCAGCTCCCTCGCTTTCACGAACACCCTCCAATTTATTTGTGTTGGGCCTGGCAGTACTCCGCGCTGTCCAAGCGGAACTCCATCAATGTCACCACAGAAGGGATCTCCAGCTGAAACAAACATAACATTTATTATTGAACATTGTTTTTAGCTCGCTTATTTGTCTTATTGTAGGACAAGAGCCTCTTCTTTAGAGGGGTTACTCCTGAATGCTGAATGTCTCATGCTTTCGAACTGTAGTTTCTCCTAAAATAAATTTGTCTTAAAAAATCTTTAGTACCGAACTCCCTATCTTTTGTTTTTAGAAATGTAAATGGGAACGAGTTCACCGACAATGTTTATCATAATTTGGTTCAAGGAATAATGACTCTGTTAACCTCTAGTGGAGTTAAATATTTACAAAAGATGTTTTATTGGATAACAGTTGCCGCATGGCGTCGTTTTATCGCGATTGTCTCTCCGATAACAACATCCTCTGCGGATTTTGTCGATCACGGCTAGATAAAGAAGATTCAAGAAAACACTCACGCAGTCACACACTTATAAGATAGTTTTGGAACAACACAACGTCTTCACATTTATTTATAAGCATGTATGACACGGTGAAAAAAATATAGACAATCGAAGAAACCAATTCGTTCACAAACCAAATCACTAACATGCTTCCAGCGGCAAAAGCCTTAGTGTCAGAATCGAATTTTTATCAAATAGCACAAGAGAACGACGAGTAATGGAGGCGTCGCGATGCAGACTCAAAAATACGGCGCACGAAGATTTGGCAAACGATACTGCGGCGTGGGATTCACATGAAATCGTCATATGTTTACATTTCATTCCACAATCTTTAATTCTCTTAGTACAATAACATTGGCAGGAAATGGAAGTGAGTGGTCGTTTACGGTATTCGGTACGCATCACCGCGCTTATATCTGCGAAATCCCGGTAAATGTTTCGAAATATTTGATGCATTTCCTTAGAAATGGTATCAAGGCGGCAATTCAGACTTGGGTGAGGGCCAAGAATCATTTCAGTATCTTCAGAACTGGACTAAACGTATCTTAATATTGTATACTTGACTTTTTTCCTTGAACGCAAATAGTCATGCGTGTATTATTTAATTGCGATGGAGAACATATTTATTAATGTATTATCCGTCCAATTTACTAAATTGCTCCTGCCAATTTGCCGGCATAACTCAATTGGCACCAAAACTAATTTATTTCATGATATGAAATCGCCGTCGTCTAATGTGTAAGATCGTAAATTAATTGGTGCAAGAACGAAACTGACCATAAGTGTCTATCTCACTATGAGTTTAATTTAGCAAAACCCAATGCTGAGCTGAAACAGACGCTACAGTTTAATATTAAACTGCCACAGCGCTTTTGTAAAGGATTTTAGCAAATAGGGGAACCAACTCTCCAGACGAGACGGTCGATAAACTCAACTCAGACTATCTTACAGTCATGTGCAACTGAGCAAACATTTCAAACGATTTATTAAGCCCAGACTGGACCCACGACGCCTTTAGTAAATCTTTCAAACCACACTATACGTGTACGTGCTAAAAGCAGTTCAAATTAAGAGGACAGTCTACCAATTCTTTCTCCATAAACGTAGTCGACTGTTTCCACCCTGGATAAAGATATTAGAAAAAAATGTTTGTCATAAGTCCTATATCAGCCATGACCATGCCCCTGCGTTTTTATTTTTATCATTTTCTAATTTTTCTTAATTTTATTTCTATTCTAATTAGAAAATGAATAAAACCAAAACGTAGGGTCATGGTCATAGCAGATATAGGTTTTATGGCATAAACATATTTGCTCTAATATCTTTATCCAGTGAGGAAACAGTAGGGTAGACCCCCTAATGTTGTAAACAATGCACCATTCTCAAAGCAAGGACATGAGGATGCAAACATCGGTGTTATTAATCTATAAATAGCTTTGGCTCGTTCCTCTATGGAATTCAATAGACAAAGACGTATCGGAACCGAAACATCAACTAAGCAAGTACAAACACGTGGCTTATAGCAGCTAAGAAAGGACTAGACTTATAAACAAGCACGTAGTTGACATTCCAGCTGCTACTCGAAGTAATAATAGCAGATAGCTTAACGACATTCATGCATGACAAAACAAACCTAGTGGACTACACCAGTACAGGTACTTACGAGTCAGTATTTAATTTGAAAACAATTAAAAGGCAAGTTATATGACAAGCAACATATTTACCCCCTTACTTATAAACGATGACTTACTTTAGTTCAGTTTCTTAAATATTGGCTTGCCTACCAACAAGGGCAATTTTAAGCCACTAACATGAGTTTAAAATAATGTTAACATAACATTTAAAGAATGTGCCAGTTAACAGTGCCGTTGGTTACAATAAAAATGGTGACGGATTTTATTACAACCACATGGGAGCATTTGTTAGTTACGCGCTAATTCCGTGTGTGGTACTGTAGTTTTAATTTCAATACACTCGTTATCTTTCTCGGAATTAAATTGATCAATATGTCACAAAAATTAAACAATTTACACGCAACATAACTAGGTTTCACGAAAATAAACCTCCAGGACGAGACGTCCACCAACGCGTTCCTAACAAAAGTCTGTATTTAGAGTCAGTATTTGATTTGAAAACAATTAAAATCAAGTTATATGACAAGCAACATATTGTAGCATGAAGTTTCAAAGTTCACAGACAGAGACAATCGTTACATAAACTTAGTCATCGTTTATAAATAAGGGTGTTAAATAGTAATTAATCATGACAGGACCAGAAAAGTTTCACTAGAGGATCGTGTCAGTTGCAAGTAAAAATTAATTATACAAGTTTGAAAACTTGTCTGGATAGTACCTAGGTTACTTCAAGGTAGTTTTAAAAGACGTCGAAAAATGCATTTGCGGTTTTGCAAAAAAAAAAGGTTAAGTGCAAAAAAACGTGTTTTTTTTTCGTAATATTCTACAAAACACCGTTCAAATGTTTGTACTATATTTTTTTGGGTCGTACTATGTGTTTTATCCACAAATACTATATTTTTCGAAAAAACTGTTGGCAACCCTACTTACAGACCACTTTCCAATTTTTTAAGGATCCGTACCCTAGGGGTTAAAACGGGACCCTATCAGTAACGGGACTCTGCTGTCCGTCTGTTACCAGGCTGTATCTCAAGAACCGTGATAGGTAGACGGTTTAAATTTTCACCGATGATGCTGTTGCCAATTTATCAAATGTGTTTTTTGTGATAATAGTACGGAACCCTTTCCGATTCGCACTTGGCCGGTTGTTTATAATTAACAGTTAATGGTAGAGCAAAGCTGGAATTTGTAATTATCTACGGAAACACGACAAGCGAGGTCAGTCTAGTGGCGACAAAGGCATGCAATGCAAGCAAGACCATCGCATTGTCCTGTACTATTAATTATTCTGTGACACAGGTGGTTAAAACTTCATTACGTTTCTAGGAAATATGAAAGCGACAAAATTTTCTTTACGCTTTTATTTGTTTAGGGATTATTGCTGTTAAAAGACTTAAGCTTTTGTCAAACGACAATAGATTATCCTTTGAAACCTTCAGAAAGAGAAACGTTCGTCGAAATTTCTTAAGATTTACTAATTAAAAGGTTTTTAAGAACCATTGTTGTAGCCCAATCTCATTCTTGAAAGTTCTCTGAATCATAAATAAAAAATGCTCAACGGTAAACAGAGTCGTCACGATCAAAGTGAATAACAGAAATAGATGGCTTTGTCCTAAAATCCTAAATATTGTGTTGGATATTATTTCAAGCAAATACTATATTGAAATCAAACTCATTTTTCGGTTTTAATCGCGTGGTGTTTATTACTTTTAGCATTTTTTAATATCCAACGTTTTGTTTCCTTGGATGAAATAAAATATTGCAGAACGTTGCACACAGCGCCATCTAGCCCCAAACTAGGCGAAAAGGCTCGTGTTATGGGTACTAGACAACTGATACTCTACACAATATAATACTTGTTTGGTAAATACATACATACATAATTATGATACATTCTGGAACACCCAGAACCGGATACTAGTATTTATTGTCAGATAAGCTTCCCGGCGGGAATCGAGCCTCCAACCTTTTTTGTCGCAGCCGGGTGTTTGGCCGAGGCACCACGGATGACGTCAAAATATTTACTATTCGTTACAAATTAAGAAGCAACCACTAACTAGTTAGTAAGTACAGTAAAAGTCAGACAATTCGTCAACGGTTTAAGACAAGAAAAGTACAACCTTGTTGTTATAAAATGAGTTTCAAGGTCAGACCTGGTTTAAACCATGATTGAGGCATAGTAAATCATGGTTTAAACCAGGTCTGGCACTTAAAACTCATTTTATAATAGCATGGCAAGTGTTTTGGTACATAGGTAGGTATAGATATTATATCTTTATCACTACAATTCTAGACTAGAGTAATTAGACAACAAGGAACACCAATTAGACTATCGAATGCGTCATGAATAGGCGTTTTAATTTGAACTTAATTATTCCAATTAATTATCATGGCGGCTCTGCCCACGCAAGCTATTTGAAAAATGCTTTACATTGTTTACTTAATAAACAAGTGTGTTTTGTTTGAGGCAATGATAAAAATATCAAACAAAAGGCATGTGCCAGTTTCGTCGAGGACAACAAACTTGATATGCGAATAATAAATTGTGTTAATTTCGTGCCTGAAAATAATACTACTAAGGTATTTTGTATCTTTAAGAAGACAGTCTACCTACTCTTTTCTCCATATAAACTTTACAAACGTAGTCGACTGTTTCTTCCCTACGTTTTGATTTTTTTCATTTACTAATTATTCTGCATCTTATATTTCTATTCTTATTAGAAGATAATAAAAAAACAAAACGTAGGAGCATGGTCATGGCAGATACAGGTTTTATGGCATAAACATATTATTTGCTCTGATGTCTTTATCCAGGGAGGAAACAGTCGACTACGTTTGTATGGAGAAAGAGTAGGTAGAATGTCCTTTAAATCATAAAGACCAGCATTCGATGACTGTTTCTTCCGAGATATATCCCTATCTTACCCTATACCGGTTGTTATCCCTGATAACAGTCGTTTGTTAGAGGCCTTAGGGCGACCTGAAAACTCTAACTCTAGGTGATTCACACAACTATACGAAAAGAAGAAGATCCCTATACTATTCAAACATGAGTCAAACCTACTTTTATACCCGCATCCTAAATCGCATCGTCACGTACCACCTCAGATGAAATATTAGTCCAAAGTTGGTCTGAATAACTTTCTAGAATATCGTTTGGAATGAACCAAGCTAATTATAGCAACATTTTAAACAAGTGTATGCTAAAGTCATGCGACTAATCCCTTGAAATTGTTTAGAATGAGTTAATGTGTACTGAGTAGTGAGTCAGACTCATAATAATAAACTGTAAAGTAAACTGTGCAACAAATTACAGCGGTGTGAAATTTGTTAACAATTTAATCTTAAATGAGTTCCAAGTTATTTGTAGGAACTAGAATTTAAAAATTCCCTTTTAAAATTTAAGGTTCTCACTTCAACAACCCGATCGATGTATGTGAACATAGGTTAGGGATCATTTCCCATCTTTGAATTATGAAAAAGATAAAAATATTATTAAGTCTAAGTGCGCGGTTAAGATTCTTAATCTAGATCTATACGTTCTTTCTATTCCAGTAAAACGAAAAACAAAAAAAAAATAACTAGTATAAATATCTATGATAAATATCCAAAACAGCAGCAAAAAAAAACTAAATCATAACACAAGTCAATTTACATTAATCTGTTAATGAATGTTTGACCGTGAAACGGTGACATTGGCAATGAATGACGCAAGTATGGACCAAAACTAGATAGATTACAAATAAAAATGTACGTACATTGCATTACATTATATAATGATGATAATGCACTTTTTGTTAAGCCTCTTTCAGGAAGTGGTACTGTTTCTGTACTGATTTAGAGGAATACCAATAAAAGGAGAATATCTATATCTTTGTAGGGGAAATATCCCATATTACATATTGGAGATGCGAAAAACGTTTTCAGCGTAGGTTTTAATTCCAAGGGAAATGTTTAAAATTTATAATATTCAGGTCATACTACTAAATAGACTATTTGTCAACAATGTGTTTCAATAATTCATTGATAACATTAAGATTAAGACAAAGGACGGTCGGATGTGAATATGAAATGATTCTCGAATCAGAATCCCGGAAACGAATGTTAGGGAAAAGGTTGGATGCTCCTCTTCCATTGTATTTGTATAAATAACACAAACCTGAATACAGATAGTAGTAGTGGTGAAAGTAAACTAAGGAACTATATCTTTTTTAATAATGTAAGTGGTACTAAAGTACGAAACCCCACCCTCATATTAATGGTAAGTGAAAAGAAGGTAATGGAGCAGAAATTAATTAAAGTGAACCTCAGGTAGGCCACTGTCAACAACCTGGATAGCTAGCTATTCAAGATGAAAAGAGAAGGCCAATTAGAGGTAGCAATTTACGAAATTGGTTTCAAAAGGTAACATATTCTAAATACATCTCTTATCCAGGTTTGTTCGCCGATTTAGTCCACTTTAAAATGTATAAATTGATAGGATATTTTAAAAGAAAAGTAGAATATTATATTCGAGCTTTTAAATCTACAAAAACTTTACGTGTTGCGGAGTTAGAACCAACTGTAGTTCAAGCAAACACTTGTTGATTCAAGAAAATTGATGATGCAAAAAGCTAAAATATTACAGAGGTCAGTTTTCTGGCATATGATGAACAAAGATTTCCATTATATTTTGACCACACCAAGAAGGATACGTGCACTTCGAACAGTTTAAATTCAGTCACGCACCGCACCAAAGTTTTTTAAGAACGTGTCAGTAATGCAGGCTACCGACGTCAAGCAACAGTGACACATAAATCATCACTTACATGTATCGTGACGATAACAGCAGCGGTAGGAACACAGAATAGTTGCAATAAACCCGGTAGTACTAAACGAATCGAAACAATCGTGCACACGCAACAGAAGCTGTCGTTGTAGACAGAATTGAAGGTTAAGCGTTTACATCGCAGCGGGTCGACACGGTCCGTGCCGAGGTTGTGCAAAGACTGACGTGCGGCGAGGTGCCTCTCGTCGGCAACGTCACCCCGCCCGCTGACTTCGGGGGCGTTGGCGTCACGTCTCGCATACCCACACACCAGATACTATGCAAACCCGAAAATACGTACAATTTTTCCCTAGTTATCACTACCCATAAGCACACACTCGCAAGCGTTAAGTACGCTATTTCCTTTACTGTCCAGACGAGACGCTATTGCCGTTAACAAACCTCGTCAAATGTTAACATCAATTTTAAAATTCGTAAATATTATGAGGATCTGAGATTTCAGACTAAACACAGTGGAAAAGAAGACTAAACACAACGCAAGACAAAATAACGAGAAGACTACAATGTTACATTAACTTGACACCATGGTTATTAGTTTTTACCATCGATTTATGTCTAAAAGAATCGATAAATGAAATTAAAAGAAAACAATGTGAATACTAAGAAAATACAGTACAATCATTTAGAAGTCTGCAGTATCGGTACTGCAGACTTCTAAATGTCTTACTTTCTATTATTAGATATTGAGTTCAAATCCTCCCACACATCTCACGGAACGTCACAAAAAGAACTTAGCGAGAGACAGAACCATATTTACCCGTACTTCCGGCCTCTCATATCGATTGAACGATAAAATGTCTAATAATGGGTGAATAAGTCAACTTTATTAGTTCGGTACCTACAACCCAGCACTTACAATCAATATTAACTAGCTCAATACCTCTCAATAAAGCGTTTATTATTAGGTGTTTGTTTGATGTAAATACACAAATAACAAACAATTACACAGAGAATTGTTCTTGGCAATCTTGAATAAACTGCAACAACATTTTTCTGCCCACGTCAGATAAGCAAGTCTTAACTTAGAACCACCCACAAGGGCGGTGACCATAAACCGTTGGGATCGGAGTCGAACAAATTGAGCGAAATAAATTTGAAATTATGAGAATGCTACGTCGTGTTGGTTGCCGATTTTACACGTAATAAAATGTTAAACCGATCCGATTAAACTTTTTAACGGTTGAGGAATTGTTAAAATGCTCTATTATGTATACAATCAGGCAGCAAAAGTTATATGATTGTATTCAATTAATTAAATAAAACAGAACTTAAACTTGAGCTATAAAACCAGCCTTAATTACATCTTGAAGCCTCCGCGGTCTGATGAGTAACTTTATCAACTTGATTAAGGGGACAGTCTACCTACAATTTTCTCCATACAAACTTTACAAACGTAGTCATTTTCTAATTAGAATAGAAATAAAATATAGAACAATAAGAAAATGAAAAAAATCAAAACGTAGGGGCATGGTCATGGGCCATTGCTAATTTAGGACTTATGGTATAATCATATTTTTTCTAATGTGTTTATTCAGGGAGGAAACAGTCGACTACGTTTGTATGGAGAAAGAGTAGGTAGACTGTCCTCTTAAGTCCTGTAACTCAAGCAGGACTTCAAAGTCTGTTCTTCTTCTGTTCAATGGGGTAAAACCATTATAATAACAGCAATTTTGAAAAAAAAATTATAAAGGTATAATTCACAAAATGAAAGTAGGATACAATTGTGATCCTGATCAACAATCACGGTCCTAAATTTCGATCTTCATCTTCTTCGTTGGTATATTTATTAAGCGTTTACAAAAATCCGAAAATGGGCCAGTCAATTATATCCCGCGATATTTGCGAGTAATAAACATATTTCTCAACATATGCCTCCGGTTTCACGTGGCTCGTAGTTACCATCAGAAACGTGCATAAACAATATCAAGCTATTATTGGAATTTCCTTTCAAACACCCACGGTAAACGTGTTTCATTTCGAAGTCCGGGGGTGCCGTGGAACGTCGTCGCTCGTGGCCGATTGTTATAGTTTTCTATGCCATATTTTTAAATTAATCTTATATAAATCTATGGCTGCAGGCATGTGACGCTTTTGATCTTGGCTGCTACCACTAGGTTACTGAAAACTCAAAAACTAGTAATTCTGCGAATAGTAGTCGTCGCTCACACTTAGTCCCCTTAATTGTTCTTAGTGAGCGAAATACCCTAACAATCAAAAATTCCCGACGACCAAAAAGTTTTCCGAATTTGAAATATCTATAGCTATACCACGTTTCGTGACGATCGGTTACAAATACGACCTGAAGAGGAGAAGCAACATACTGACAGACGGAAGATTTTTTTTCCAGATACTCTTCGCTCACTCGGTTAATTAAAACTTCACATGAATAGAAAACTAACGATATATCTATGACCCTTAGAAACAGAAAGATCAATAAATGAAATGTCCACTTCTGACACACGACTCGAAGTATCAAATCTGTGATGTATGTATATTCCGTCTCAAGGGCAGACCGATAATTTAAGAATGTCAACTGCATAGTAACTAACTATTCTTGTTCTCTACCAAAAACATTTATAATGTCCCGATTTCTAGAATCAGCTATGTAATGTAGTAACCAGATAGCGTGTCTAAAATGGATTAAGATAACATTTTGTATCGCAAATTTGATTTATGTGTTCACTGAAGAATGTCTGTCTATACAGATAATGTAAAGTAAAATAGGTATATAGAAGCAAATGATCGACGACGAGCTTAAGTCGAGGAAATCAGTAGAGAAAACTGGTTGTTAGAATTGCTACCACTTAAGCTAAGCTAGAAAGCTGCATGCAACAGTGTTGCAGTCGTGAATTAATTTTAAATGCTGTTGAAAATACAGGTAGATTCTCAAACTATACAGATAGGTACTGCTTTAGCTATTTTGAAAATAGGTTTACTGAGAAACTCAGATTGAAAATGCAATTTTTTAGAATTTTCAATATACCTACGAAAGACTACTTTGACGAACACAAAGAAATAATTCCTATTTATATTAGGTGTTGGGAATCGTATGAATAGGTAAACAATCTCAAGTGAGCATTGGAATAACTTGCCGACCGCCCCAGTTTGAGAAGATAGGCTATTACTTGGTGAGTAGGTAACATGCCGTCAAAGTGTTAGTGGAAGGGAGGCTTGGTGCAATAACTTTCACAAAGCAAACCCGACTAAAACAGAACGTAGACATTAGCATCTTATTGTCCTGTCGCCTCACACAATCACTCTTTTCATCACAAAACTTCAGCGGAAACTTAAAACCAAATGGAGGACAATTGCGCTGCTCGCCGACTTTCGCTCTTCAATCGAGGAACGATAAAGTAAAATAAAAGCTTCAACTTCTAAATGCTAAACCTGAAAAACGTTCAACATCAGACTCGATTGTTTCTTCAATGAATAATTCAAAACGCCGCTAACATTCTCATTTGCAGACAAAGCCCCGAGTTTATAGCGTGACCTTTTAAAAGAAACCCCACGACTCAACTTAGGAAGAAATTAGAAGGTTTGCGGAACAAAATTGTTTATAAAGAAGTGAATTAGCAATGAGTCGGTACCGGTTGTAACTAACCACCGAGTTGACGTGACTGTCGACTGATGTTTGGCAAAACGCTCGCGAGCACTGAATTCTCGAAGGTCGAAGGTAGCTTTGCGAGGAGACAGTTGGGGATCATAAACTTTTATGTATTTACCTAGGTAACTGCGAAATAACCAGGTAAATTATGTAGCCAGTAAAGGTATGATATAAACTGCGCTTCGCGGTTTCACCAGATTATGTCACGACTACGAAAAATTATCGAGATAAAAGCAGCTCATCTTTGATTTAGAATTTCAGCTATCTACATGAATTGCATCATAAACGGGGTAGTAGTTTTTGTATGGAGAATGATACTTATAGAATAACTTCGAATTTGTAATGTGGTACCTACAATAGTCATAGTTAGAAGTTATTTTAAATAATCCATCCTCTCGTTATCTGTTCTGCCATTTCAGTTATAAATTTGCGAAGGAGCTCAACTTATTTTAACTGTTGAAGGTTTACTTATTGATAAACGCGGAGTAAGGTCAGAATAATTTTCCCATTTTTTGTTTCTGACTGTCAACTTTGAAAGTTCTTGTCACGAAAAAAGGCAGCATGTTCTCACTCACTACTCCGACCTTACTTCACGTTTATTAATATGACTATGAAGGTTTCTTGTTGACATCAAACCCTAAAAAGGGTAAACCCACAAGTGTTTACATTACGTATCCCTAGTTTGTCTACGTGGAACCTTAACTCGTGCAATTTCAAAATGGCACAGTTTGCGTAAATGAATGTAAGGCACGTGTCAGTAGGATGACCGGTGCACTCCCTAAGGGTGCAGTGCAATAGAAAACGGGTCGCGACCCACATCCCCGCCAGGATCGATACTCGGTCATCGACTTCGCACACCGCGCTCTGCCTGCCTGCCTACCCACAAAAAGGAACCAACCACTGAACTCTATTATACAAGTACGCTGGAATTGGTATACCATACAAAATTACATTAGATCTTTGTGCCGATTTGATAAGCGCCATGTTGAAAGTGGTGGTGACCGTCCACGGAACTATTAGTTTTACGGACGGCTACCATCACTTTCAATAGAAAACGCGCGACAACAGCGCAACATGGCGCTAATCAAGTAGGCACAAAATTCAGTGCGCTATGGCCTGTCCAGCGACTTGTACCATGGAGATCAGTGGAACCAACTCACTATTCAAAACTTTCTTTACCAACTTCGGTAAATAAGTAGCTAGGTATCTACAATATCGTTGCCTGTACTGTCGACATCCAGCCGTATTTCACTGTAGCCTCGATAATTTATCGCAATATGAAAATTAAATTGACTACGATTTTATGAATCGATGCTATCTGAGATTCGTGATAGGAATGTCGATTGTATTTTATGAGATGGCTTTGATAATAAATTTGTTTAAAAATTGTATTACAGAAGCAAAGTTAATTATTTTTGGAAGAACCAACAGTTTGAAAATATAAATGACGAATTAATTTACACGAAAGTGCAGTATCAGAAAGATAATAATAAAATGTATTCTGCGAAATAGATACAAAACACGAGAAATACTTTGATGTTGTGTTTAAAAATTCGTGATAACTGTTTTATCAGTAGAAGATAATCATTTAACACATATTCACAGCATTCAAGGTGAATATGTGCGTCGAATATATTACAATAATGCCATATAAACTGTTTGTTTTGATCCTATTTTTATACTTATTTGAACTAATGGAAATTTTGAGTGCATTTGCAAGTTATACTTTAAGTTTAAGTGTATTTTACCCGACTGCGCAACCCAAGGAAGGGTTATGTGTTTATCAGTCTATGTTTGTTTGTATGTTTTTTGGAATTGTAATAATGTCGAAATGTAATTTTTGACAATTCTAATACAGGACTCTATCCTACACTCGGGATTCTTTAAATTGAAATTATAGACATTTTTCGGTTTAAATCGTTGAGCGTTGAAACCATGCTAAAAGTAATAAACACCACGCGATTAACATCGCGAAAACAAAAGAAAAATCTAATTCTTTATGTCATTAATTTGGTATTTTGTCTTGGTAGAGCAAAGCTTCGAAAGAATAGTTCGTTACTCTATTCAACATAGTAATTCTTAGTAGGGACTAGGGATTCGATCCGAGAGGATGAGAGATGACGTCACCGTTGTGACGTTCTGCGCATGACGTCACCGATCGCCCCCGAGCTATTTCAGTAGACTACTATCTAGGTACGATGTAGGTAGGTACCTATACTTTAGTCTAGTCTAGAACATTTGTTCTGAGAACTGCTGTGTATAAATAATTTGCACTGCAATGTAATTTCCTCATTTATTTATAGCTTTCGTAAATTGAAAGAATAAGAATTGGTTTCTTGACCTTTGTGAATTATGTCCAGGTATTTAACATTCTGATGGTAGATGGCTTTGCTGTTAAAGATAAGCTCCCTTACTTATAAACGATGATTAACAGATGACTAAGTTATGTAATGTTTGTCTCGGTCTATCAACTTTGAGACGTCATATGACAGTAAAATACAAACGATACATAGTTTATGCAACTGTTAATCATCGTTTATAAGTAAGAGGGAAAAATAATTTAATTGGTCAAGCATTTGGTAAATGTACGTACAAAAGGTGTTCTAATAATCATTAATTAAATTTCTTGAGGAACCGAAGATATTACATACACAACACACGAACATTTACGTACAAACCAACACAGGAAATTTGCATTTAAACTACTAACTAACCTATTGAGGCAGGTAGAAGAATAGAGAATATCCTTGGTAGCTTAATAAACCATGATTAGGTGGGTAAACTTCTTTATATTAAGGTCAAATCGTTAAGTCTATTTTTGGGTCGGTTCAAACCTGACCGTGATGAGTATGACCCGCCTCACTGACCTGGATAAGTTACACCCTCCCACCTCCGTTATCCGACCTCCTAACGCTACCTAGGTGCTTCACAGAGAGACATAGCAGGCTGACTCGACTGTTTTCTTTAAACAAAAACCTGTACTGCAATAAAGCCTGAAGCCTCTGGACTTCAGGCTTTATTGCAATAGCGGTGCACAAGCAACTACCAATACTATTCTACTCCTTGCATGTTCCGAGGTGCTGAGATTTCAAAGCGTGCTGTTTCTATGAAGTCTACCTACTGTGGAGAGTGCCCCCTGCCCACCCACCCAGTCGATGTTTATACTGTGTCCTACCTAGCGCTACCTATACCTTGGTAGGTGTGTCTAACTTCGTTTTAAAATCTCGCATTTCCGAATAGAAACAAGCTTGCCAACGTATAATGTCATTCAAACGAGTGTGGGTACTCGAGTCGCACAATCAACACATGACATCTGGCAAGCAAACATCTGCGCAAAAAGCGAATGGTATTCGAAAAATATATTGGAAACAGATAGGTCAAAATGTCAAGTTAACTGCAAATTAAATTGTTTCCAAGAAATGGCAACCGAAAATAGATGGAAAGTGGCGGTTACAGCTCAGTCAATGGTCACGATATGGCACCGGTTTTGGTGTTGGTAGTCCAAGAGGTAGAAAATAATCTAGGATTAGCATATTTAATGGTTATTGATACCTATAGCTGTGTCTATAATATCTGTATCCATATTAATAAACCATCTTACTTTTTTTCCACATGCATGATAGATTAGCGCTGAAACACTTTCTCATGATGGTACGTGATATGGTCTAAGATGTAATACGCTACACGCTCATCTAGAAGGAAGACGGGAGTGGACAAATATCCGACCTGTCTTCCTTAGTGGCTGCACCGGTCTACAGTGCACCGTCTAAAAAACAATGTATCTATAAGTGATGAAATGAATAGCTGGTATTAAATGAATAGTCATGACATTGTGATGCATTACGTAACTCTTCATCACTACATCGTTTAAAAATGATAACCCTCATGCCGAAGTCGGGTAATAAGGGGTAAAATGATGAAACCGTTCTATTTCGCTTCTGAATCAGGTCATGACAGTACAATTGGTATATGAGATTAGGAGGTCTATCAATCAGGACTATCGTATTACAAACACACACGTACTGGTGTCAAAATAGACGTCTGAAGAGCGTCGCCCTTAGAAATCCCGCAGCACAGCGGATCAACGACCCGAGCCCTTGCTAAGGACCCCGCCGTTTTTATAGTATAAAGACCTATAGGTACTTGTACTTATACGTACGAATACATAGTCTCGCGTCTCCCCTTTCCGTTCATCGGTCGCCAGTTCGCCGCGGTTAATGGGCAATTTGACAACTTTTCGCTGTCTGAGTGGCGCTGTACGGAAATTTCGAGGGCCAGACGGTCAGTTTCAGACGCAGCAGAAAACTATTTTTTTTGCGGAAAATGGTTAGTAAATTCTCAGGAAGTATTAGTCGATTTTACGAAGCGCGAGCACCTAGGCGAAATGTGTGAAAATTATAACGTTGTGTTATGTCGAAACAAGTTTGTATTTGTTCACAAAATCTCACAAAAAACTAGGTCGCAAATTGCGTCTATTTGTATCGATCGTGTAGAAGTGCGTGTTCATAGTAACCGCCCAGGTTGGGCAGGCAGCGCCCGCGCAGGGTCAACATACGCTCGTCAAGGTCGGGTCAATGATCCATCCAGGAGTCCTTGCCTTCTCCTATAATAGACATCAACGGTCATACATTGCAGAATGGAGAGTTCACATTATTTGAGCGACATTTTTTTATTTATTATAGTGACTTTTTATACACTAGATTCGCCCAGCGGTATCCCGCGTAAGCCCCAATAACATGAGAATATCAAGGTATTTAAAGAAGAGAATATTGTAAGTACCTAGTTCGATATAAACTAGACAAGTTTATGTTTTATTAAAACGCGCAATTATATCGCAACTGCGCCATGTTTATTATTTTTCCAACAACTCATACGTACGTCATCGGTTGTCTGGGGATGTAAGTACCTACTTCGGTCTAGAATAAAACTTTCCGACAAAATTTAAGTCTGCGTCTATAATAGGATGGCGTATGAACGCAATTTCACCTGACTAAACTGGAAAGTAAGGCGAAGTTCGCCGTCGTGTTAGGTAGTACCCGACTTCTTAGAAAATGATTAAAGAACATTTCCACTCTGTTAGGTTCACGATAATTTACGGCAAGATTCCCGGAATCGGATATTGTTATCGAGGGTAACAGCGGTTTTTCTTTTTGTATCGAGTCACGTGACCAACAGTAGGTAAGGTAAGGTCCCTCAGTAAATTCGCCATCCCAAATCTGCATTGTTCGTTTGTTCTCCATACTTTCTTTAGCTAGTGAAGGAACCACTAAGACTTTGTATTCCGGCAGTTCCTTCCTACATATTTCCGAGTTTTTAGTCCAATAGCACGGTTCCTTAAACAGTTTCTCTGTAATCTTCTATGGTTTCGGTTTTTCGTACTGTCCCAGTTAAAAAGCACTCAGTACTGTATCTGTTTTCTTCACAGGAACTATATCTAGTGTCCGTAGTTTTTGCAGCTTTTGCAAAAAAACGACTACAATGTTAGTTCCAGTGACACCGTCAGCTTTTTCAAAGGATCTAGTGGGAATAAACGACATAGTTAATGATTTTTTTCAACAAAACTACCTACTTTAAAAAAAACGCGAAAGAGCGCGAATGGCATTAACTTATTTTCACTAATGTCTTTATCCAGAGAGGAAACAGTCGACTACGTTTGTAAACTTTGTATGGAGAAGAGTAGGCAGACTTTCTCCTTAAAGTTTAAAGGTAAGGTTGGTATAATGTTACTTACAAAACGTACCTACAAGAAACAGTACACCTACTCAAAACAATAGTGCAGTTTCTATTGCACAAGTAGGTAAGGTACGTAGGCGAGTTTGTTATGCAAGTGTGACGTCGACGCCGACTGCGTTTCTGCACAGGAAAATTTACTGTGTCGAACCAACTGCGATAGTTTGACGTCGACACATCGATGTTACGTGATATACTGATATACCATAGTACCACAGGTCGCGTAATTTTATCGTAGGTTCGTAAGCGATACGAATTATGATAATAAATCTACATTAATACTAGCTGACCCGGCAAACGTTGTTTTGCCTTATAAATTATAGATAGTAGCCGATTCTCAGACCTACTGAATACGAATATAAAATTTCATAAAAATTGGTCAAGCCGTTTCGGAGGAGTTCGGTAACTAACACTGTGACATGGAAATTTTATCATGTTTGTAATGATAAAATACTGTGCCGATTTAAAAAAATTCTTTCACCATTAGAAAGCTACATTCAACCTAAGTAACATGGGCTTTAATCCCGATATTCCCACGGGATCAGGACCTACGCTGGTAAAACCACGGAACGCAGCTAGTCTGTTATAAAATAAAATATTAGTTGTTCTCATAAACTGTATAACATATTGATATTCTATCTCAAAATCACGTAAGGATTCCGTCTGTAGAGAAGAAGAAACAGGTGTTGCTATGTCTTCTTCTCTGTTACCAACGGGCACGATATCAGAAAAATCTCATGTAACAAAAACAATTTTAATTGAGAACCTCTTCCTTTTCTGAAATTAGTTAAAAACCTAAGCCAGTCTTTATCAAAGTAATTTGCATATTAGAGCAGTTAATTAGTTTACTTGGGCGTTATTCCGCAGTATTGCTCATTGTTTGTAAAATGAGTCATGACATGACTGTGATGAATCGCAGACTTATTTGTTTTTTTGACGACCTCGGTGGCGCGTCGTGCGAAAGCGCGACTGCAATGCAGGAGGTTGCGGGTTCGATTCCCGCCGGGTGCAAGTATTTATGCCTAAAAATAAATATTTGTGTCTGGTCTGGGTGTCCCTCTATGTATAATATGTATGTATTTACAAAAGAAAAATAAATATAAGTATTATATCCGTTGTCTAGTCACCGTAACACAAGCTTAGTAGCTTACCACGGGGCTAGATGGCGCTGTGTGTTGTTCAGAGAATTTATTTATTTATTTATTTATCTTAGTGATACCATAATAAACAATATCTTGAAATCTTACTAATATTGTAAATGCGAAAGTAACTCTGTCTGTCTGTAACGGTTACACGCCTAAACCGCAAAAAGGATAATCTTATATATAAAATTTCCATGTCACAGTGTTAGTTACCGTACTCCTCCGAAACGGCTTCACCGATCTTCACCAAACTTCACATACGCATTCAGTAGGTCTGAGAATCGGCTACTATCTATAATTTATAAGGCAAAACAACGTTTGCCGGGTCAGCTAGTTTTGGTATAAAGATAGATGAGACTTGAAGGATAAGCTACTTTTGATCCCGATATTCACACGTGATCGGAACTTACGCGGGTAAAACCGCGGGACGCAGCTAGTAAAATATAGACTTTAAATAGTATGAGCACGTAAGGGGCAGCAGCCCTATAACAGGTAAGTATTTTTTTTAATAGAAAGATAAGAAATCCAATAGGCGAAGGTGGTGCCTTCTATTGAATTCTCTAACAAAACTAGTTTTTGTTGAGATTTTTTATTACTTGGACAGAGGATCAGGTAATGTATACTGTGGTAGTTATGTTGCATATCAAGCATATTCTTCAAATCTAAGTATCTACTTTTCAATTTTACTATTACTACTATTAATTTAATAAGAAAGTTTGTGAGTAAACTATAGTATGTTTGTTACTCCTTCACATGTTTGTTACTCCTTCACATGTTTGTTACTCCTTCACGCAAAAACTACTGACCTGAACAGATTGCGATGAAAATTGGTATGCAGACAGCTGGAGATCTGGATTAACGAATAGGCTACTTTTTATCCCAATATAAAACGGGATTGGGACTTACGCGAGTGACACTGCGGGGCGCGGCTAGTAATAACTAAATCACATGAAACAATTGTTGGAGCATAAACAAATAAACAATAGGTAGGTAGAAGGAAATTGATTTCTGCTCTCTTTTTTAGGGTTCTGTAGCCAAATGGCATAAAAACGGAACCCTTATAGATTCTTTTGTATCTATCCTCCTCTCTTGGTCCACCATACACATCCATCATTAACTTGTGTTTTTGTTACACCATTATTTCAATGTATTAATCGTATTCTTTTGAAGTGATGCAATGATAACATCAAGTCAAAAAGCTATCTATTTTATTGTTTGGCTTACTAAAATGAGTCACCCATTCATGATTGTTCTAATTATGTTTACAATATGAAGTCAATAGCTCTGTTCACATCCCTGAGCTCTAAATGTAGACATCTATCTCATAAAGTCATAATGTAAGACTTTATTTATACTGAACTAAAAATTTAATTCAAAAGCGGAGTGAAGAAGCCACTTGACGGCATCAAGCAAAATGTTATTGAAAGATTCCTCACAATCAACAAGAATTTAATGAATTTTGAAAGACAAAACCCCTTGTTTCTCAGGAATACTTATTATCAAAAAATTTAAACAAAAAGCATGAATTGGTAACAATGACCTGAACCTTAAACTCAACAGGTGTTAAGATTAACAAGATACAAGTAGGTACCTACTCTACCTACCGGTGGGTGTTATATGGACAGTTATTGGACAATGCATTTATTTATACAATATTAATGATGAATTGAAGACAAAGAAATGTTTTCAAATACAGATTAATAATAAAAACAATTTGTAAAACATGTTTTTATTTGCAATTTGTAAAGGCATGGCTTTGGATGATGGTAACAGAAGTAGACGGCAAACTACTTGGACTCTGACAATATTCTGTAAAGAATTTTGTATAGAAAAGGATCCGGAAAGTGAGGGGCTCAGGTTCAAACATTATTTATGGCACTATATTTTT
Source organism: Idaea biselata (assembly GCA_958496205.1). NCBI lineage: Eukaryota > Metazoa > Arthropoda > Insecta > Lepidoptera > Geometridae > Idaea > Idaea biselata. The sequence goes on along the minus strand of OY292396.1, from coordinate 29,748,373 downwards.
GATGATGCATGTCTCCTTGTAAAATATTTCTAATAGAATGCCCTGAGCAAAAACAATAAGAAATATTATATTATTTATTATCATGTTAAGTAACTAATTTTAGTGCCCATATGAAATGTATACAAATTATGTACTAAATTTGGGTCAATTATGTATGATGCGGAATGTTCATTGTTCTTGCATCATACATGATACAATTTCATACAAAAAGGCGGAAGGACTAAGGAAATTGTTAAGTCACAAAGTCAATTAAGAATACAGGGATGGGGGAGTTAGTAGATTTTATTATGTAGAAAAGTTTGTCCTGTTAGTTGTTTGCAAGAAAAAAACAATTGATGGTGCTGTGTGATGTTCACAGAATTTATTTATTTGATTTTTTATTAGGTACTTGTCTGATCCCACAAAATCTAAGAGAGTTAGGCAGTTATAGAGAGGGACTTACTTCCAAACACTTGAACCGCACTTAAAATTTGAGGCCTACATAATTAAGCAGCTCCTAAACTTAAAAACTTTGATACTAATTTTTAATTAAGAAGCTGCTGAATTATTTAAGTAGCCCTCAACATTTGAGAAGCAATTGAGTATTTGGACAAAGGTGCCTGTACTTTTAGCTATCATGGCATTGACAAATGTCTCTTGCCTTTGAACTGTGATAAGTTCTAGGTCAAATCAAATAGTTTATCAGAAGTGAGTCAAATAAATGTTTCTACATACAGTCAAAGCACAGCTGTATACATTCATACACTTTCATAATGCAATAAAACCTTTATTAGTCTAATTTACCCATAAAAATGTTATGCAGTTTTGTTTGTAAAGAAAGGAACTTAACAATGGATGACTTTATAAACTGAAGCACAGTGCCCGCCCACAAATGTAGGGTAGGTAGAAACATGGAACGAGTACACAATGGTGGAGCATTCAAAGCACCACGGTATTATGGAATGATCTATTATCAACAGTGGCATCGGCCTGTATCGACCCGGGATTAGATAGGACACTTGGCCGAATGGAATAAGGAAGTTTATAGGTGTCACGGTTGAGGAAAACTTATACACCAGACCAAGCAGTCCGACATTTTATGTGAATATGAGACGATTCTCGAACCTCGACGGCGAGTTTCAGACCATACATGCTGTATAAATGAAGAAAACGTGAATATAATTTGAATTAAAAATCATGATCATGACGCTTGGTGACGTCTCGTGGCTGGGTGGGAGGCACAAAAATAACTTGCACGCAGCACCTTTGAAGTTCTCAAAAACTTTACAAAAAGTAGTAAAATGATCGCTTACCTTCACAGCCATACACATTGAATAGAAATAGAACGGTTTTTGCCGTGAACAGCTCTGGAAATTCACGACACACGCAAGAAACGTGTGCACTGCACAAAGAAAATTTAAGAACTGAATTCTCGATGTTGCTAGTCCATCGATACAGTATTTCCACATACGTTAATATTTCTAAGGTAATTAAAATCGGCACCTTACAAAAAACATAAATATTGCTCCTATGATTATCAAATAATATAATAAATTAGTTAGCTCAATATCTTTGTATTTTTAATTTATTTGTTAAAAAAAATAAACAGAAAATACAATTTTTCAATCTACGAGTAGAATCAAATGTCCCATAATATTAGGGAAAATTGCAGAATGGTAACAATATTTTTTACAAATGTTGCTAGTTCAATAAAATATAAAAATAATAGGTTTTTTGTAGAATAAAAAAAATAATGGGCATACGAGGGCGGGAAAAATGAATTTGATTGGCCAACGAGTAGGTAACATAGTCGGATGGCGATGGAAGGTCGGCGCAGCGGAACCCCGGAGCTAGGAGGCCCCGGCGTAAGGATTAAACCGGGTTTCTAAGGTACCAAGTACCGACCGACCCTAAAACTTGGCCAATAGAACTGTAGCTATAAAGTAGGTATAAAGATCGTACAAACAATTACCATAGGCCGACTCACGGTAGACCGTGCCGGGCCCGAGCCGATTGTCGGTCGTAGCGCGGTCCTTTGTACGTAGGGTTACCAGATATCCGGATTTGTCCTGAGATCTCAGGGTTTTTGGATATTTCTCAGGATTGCGGCCGGATTTCGCAAATCTCTAAAAATCTCAGGATTTTCAGAAATTTCTACAAAAATCCACCTTAATTAAAGTTTTTTTTATCAAAAAGTTAAACAAACTAAAAATAATTATCCTTTGGTAATAATTGCCCGCGACTTTGTCAGCGTTTTTCGAAAACCTACCTATCGCTGTGCAAAAGTCTACCCTTAAATGGACGACCAGAGAAGTATTGTTGCTGAGCAGAAGAGAATCATGGCAGAGTCTGTTTTTAACTCGAGAGTTAGGCCACTCTCGAGGAAAAACGGCCCGATTGTAAATAAGTACACCTATGGGAAAAAAATCAAAGTGTAAAAAATCTTAGGATTTTTTGGTGTCAATCAGGACTTTTCTCAGGACTTTTGTTTTTTCATCTGGTAATCCTATTTGTACGTATCTCGGTAGTCGCTCGGTTGCTGCTGCGTATAGCGTGAGTGACGGACGACATACAATATAATATGTAATGTAACAATACTTGACCGTGCTACGGCCGACGCTAGGCCTCGGGCCCGGCAAGGTTTAGCGTGAGCACGTAAACAGAAATAAAACAACAATAGTACAAGTAATAAGTATAATTCCCCTCAGCTAGGTGTGGTCAGGTAGATGCTACATGAACATATGGTCGTTGAAGCCCCCTGGCGGCGGAAGGTGGTCGGCATCGGGGGGCGGCGGGCGGCGGCGCGGCATCGGACCCCCTGGCGCGGGGGGCGCAAACGGATCGAACCGGGCTCCGGGGGGTACCGAGCCCCTGGGGGGGAAAAGCACCACATTAATAAAACAATGGCATTGCGTCATGTCAATACCACACCCACACAGATGAAATACCGCAAACAGGTGCATACCGCCATATCGCACCTGTGTGGGGGTGGCTTGCGTGTACTATTCCCCCATAACCAAACCTATAAACGTTTTTTACACACAATGGATGAGCGTTTGACCACTAGATATCTCCTCACGTGATCATAAGTGATGATATGGTCTATGATGTAGCACGCTCATCTAGAAGGAAAACGGCAGTGGAACAAGACCCCAGTGGTGGAAAAAGGTCGCATGGTCAAAAATACTGATTTTACTGACCCCCTAAAAGGGGGTTTGGGTCCATTTATCCAACCAAGAAAAAGGTTGCATACCACAATACCACAGAAAGCGGTGTTGGTCTAGTTGTAAATACTTACCCCGAACTTTCATTCCGAGAGCCGTGGGTTCGAATCCAGGCCAACCACGCACCAATTTTTCTTTAAGAAAAAGTTATGTGCGCTAATAACATCGTTCTTACGGTGAAGGAAAAGATCGTGAGGAAACCGACATGTCCTAGGACTCACCACGGTCCGAAGGCATGGGGTGTTCGCCAATCCGGAGTAGCATCACGTGGCGTCTTACTGCTTCACCCATCTAAAGAAATCACGTACAATGGCCCAAATGTGAGGCTAAGTGCGAAAAAGGCCCAGCGAAACTAACTAACCACAATACGTAGTCGTAGAGCGGTGTTGGTCTAGTGGTAGATACCGCGACTTTCATTCCGCCCTGTGGTTTCGAATCCAGGCCGACCGCGCACCAATGTCTTTTTCTTTAAGAAAAATTTAAGTGCGCTATTAACATCGCTCTTACGGTGAAGGAAAACATCGTGAGGAAACCGACATGTCCTAGGATAAACCACGGTCCGAAGGCATGAGGTATTACGATTTAGTACGGGGTAGGCTCCCGTGGCGTCTTCAAAGCCCTCTAAGAAATCACGTACAATGGCCCAAATGTGAGGCTAAGTGTGGAAAAGGCTCAGCGAAACTAACTAAATACGTAGTCGTACGTCATGCGTAGTAGATATCTCTTTCTACACAAATGTTGTTAAAACGTAATAACTGATGTACGTTACCTAGGTAACCCTCCAGGTATGCCAAGGCCGGGGTTCTCTATGTCTCTCCGCGGCATGAAGGGGTTGAAGATCATTCCGCCTCCGCCGGGAGCGAACGGATCTAAATCTGATCGACCAATGTTGGGCAGGCCGGCTGGGGGGAGATCCCTGTCAACATAAAACATAATTAAGAAATTATACACTTGAAATTAAAGACATTTTTCGGTTTAAATCGCGTAGTGTTTATTACTTTTAGCATTGTTACAACGCTTAACGTTTCGAGACCCTTCTTCAGGATTGACTGAGATGAATGAATGTCTTTAATTTCAATACAACATCGCGAAAACAGAAGCAAAATCGAATTATACACTTTTTAAACATACACAATTTCAGTCAATCATTATTATTAGGCCGGTGTTACCCGTTTGCCGAAACGTCTAGGTAGATAATAAAAATGCTTATCTATAGCGATCTAGACCCGTGTCTAATAATAATGATCAGGAATTATGTTTGCTTTCTGGAGTTACAAACATTTATCAACACTTTTCCTCTTTATAATTAACTAGCAGTGTCCCACGGTTTCACCCGGGTAATTTCCGATCTCGTGGGAATATCGGGATAAAAACTAGCCTATGTTACTCCTCGATAATATAGCTTTCTTTAATTTAAAAAAAAAAAGAATTTTTTAATTCGGTCCCGTGGTTTTTGAGTTTATTCATTACAGACATTCACACAAATATACAAATCTTTCCATTTTATAATATAAGTATAGGTTCACTAGCAGAGTCCCGCGGTTGCACCCGCGTAAATCCCGATCCCGTGGGAATATCGGGATCAAAAGTAGCCTATGTCTTTCTCCAAGATCACATTTATCTCGATACCAAAATTCATCAAATTCGCTTCAGCGGTTTAGGCGCGAAGACGTTATAGACAAACAGACGGTGTTACTTTTGCATTTATAATATTTAGAAATCTATTATAAAGAGGAAAGATTTTTATTTTTGTGTGTGTGTGTGTGTGTGTGGCCAATTTTCAAAATTCTTTCTCCATTAGAAAGCTACATTCACCCTAACATAGGCTACTTTTGATCCCGATATTCCCACGAGATCGGGATTTACGCGGGTGAAACCGCGGGACTCTGCTAGTGAATCTATACTTATATTATAAAGAGGAAAGATTTGTATTTTTGTGTGTATGTTTGTAAAGAATTAACTCAAAAACCACTGGACCGAATTCAAAAATTCTTTCACCAAAAGAAAGCTACGGGACGCAGCTATTAGCTATAATTCTCTAAGTTATTGACATGCAGCTAGTAATCATGAGTTATTTTACCATAAGTCTGGAGTGTCAGGCTGTGCTCCAGGTAAAGGCCGAGGTGGGACCCTCAACGGGTCATCTGCTGGTAGGCTGCGGTTAGTTGGATTGGCTGTAAAACGAAATAAAGGACGAGATTAAGTACCTACTAGAACAAACTGCTTTAGCCTAAGTGAGTAAACACATTATGCTGAAAATACGCGGCCGAAGTTCCGTGGCTGATTTTACGTTCCGACGCAACACGATAGAAGCCGAAATTACGCGGCAGAAATTCAGTTGCGTAACTTTGTGTGGGTATTTCCAGTAAAAGGAAATAAAGGACGATATTAAGGACCTACTAGAACAAATTGCTTGAGCCTAAGTGAGTAAAGACACTATGCTAAAAATACGCGGCCGAAGTTCCGTGGCGATTTTACGTTCCGACGCAAAACGATAGGAGCTGAAATTACGTGGCAGAAATTCAGTTGCGTAACTTTGTGTAGATATTTTCAGTATTTATCAGTGTCTCGAGCGTTTTTTCAGTAAAAGGAAATAAAGGACGATATTAAGGACCTACTAGAACAAATTGCTTGAGCCTAAGTGAGTAAACACACTATGCTAAAAATACGCGGCCGAAATTACGTGGCAGAAATTCAGTTGCGTAACTTTGTGTGGGTATATTCAGTGTTGTCGTGGCGTCAATCGAACCGAACTTCGGTCGCGTATAATGTGTTGCTATCCGCCGAATCGCTGCCGAACTTACGTCCGACCGAAGTTTGGCTGTACGCTATAACGCGACGTAATTTCGGTATGGTGTGTCATCATCAGTAATCTTATATATAAAAATCAATCCCTATTTCCCTTGGTCACGGCATCACACTTAAACTTTTACACATATTTCGATAATTCTTTTTTTGTTGTGTTTGCTATTGTCAGGAGAAGGTTCTTATGAAAGAAAAAATGCTAAACCGATTTTGTTTTTATACTAAACGACAGGACAACGTCTGTCGGGTCAGCTAGTTTAAAATAAATGCAACGCGATTGAAACTGGAAACCTAAGTTTAATAAGAGAATATTTGTATACTTACTCCTTGTCTGTGTTTCAGCTGTAGCAGTAGATCTCTCAATGATTGTTTCAATAAGGTCACGTTTCAGATTGTAAATGAAATCTTTGTACGTAGGTAGTATTTTATCAATTGAACCTTTCACATCTTTTACGATATCATCAATTTTTACTGCAATGTTAGAGACGGCCAAGTCTTCCGATCTCTGGAAAATAGTTTTTTTTTACGTTTACAATTTTGTAGTACCTAAACTTTTTATTCCTATCGCTATATTTAAAGACTAAAAGACAAAAAAAAATATTTAAAGGACCGATGACGTTGAAGCAGTTGCAGGGAGTCGGTAGACTCCCATTCCCACTCCCACATTAAAAAAAGACGGAGAAACATTTTTCAATGAAAAAAATGTTTCTCCGTTTTATTTCATTCCGAATTAATATTTTGGAAAACCTTGCTGTGGGGACCCTTTAAAAGTAAAATCTTAATCCGAATAATATCGATATTAAGATAGAAAACTAAATTTTTCATAATTTATTTTGGTATTAAGTTTGTATGGAATGGTAACAGTCGCCACATTCTTAAGGTGGCTCGGGCAAGCTATTTGTGGTGTTATATGGGGGAGGCCTATGTCCAACAGTGTATGGATATGGGCTGAGATGATGATAATTAAATCCTACTAATATTATTATACGTTTGTGAGTATGTATGTGTGTTTGTTACTCAATCACGTAAAAACCGCTGAACCAATTACCATGAAACTCCGTAATCAGGATGGTATGTAGTTAGCAGACCTGTAATAAACTTTTTATCCCGACTTTCCCGCAGGATCGGAACTTTCATGGGTGAAACCGCAGGACGCAGCTAGTAAATAAATACTTGTAAGTTACCATGAGATTAACAATAAGATTTCCATCAGTATTTAATCCATGTAGAATGAACAGCTTATTGTCAAATACATATCGAAGTGTATAGTTTTCACTGTCATTCCAACCAGTGGGCAGCAGTTCGGATTTGTCTTCATCACCTGATAATGTGCGCTGAAATCAGAAGCAAGTTTGTAATCTTCTTCTTGTATTAAACTCATTTTTCAGTTTCATCATCACTTTTATTGTTTTAGCACTTTTTCAACACCAGTAGCCTTATTAATAAATGTGGAGTAAGGGCAGAGTAATGTGAACATGCTTTGTCTTTTTCCGTGCCAAGAACTTTCAAAGTTGACAGATAGAAACAGAAAAGTAGTAAAATTACTCAGACTTAACTGTAAGTTTATTTAATCCAATGCTACAGATGGTTCGAGGATGTTTGATCTATCACGGGTACGCTATACAGGTGGGTTCAGATTTAAACTGTACAGACAGACAAGCAAGTTAAAGATCACTGTTTGTCTATCTGTGGGGTTTTTTTTTACCTCCTATGGTAAGGAACCCTAAAAATTAATGAATTTAATATTATTAAGCATTGATTATTCTTTTACTTCTTTTCGTATAATGATGTGGCTCACCTGGTGTTAGTTTTCAGGTCTCCCTAAGGCCTATGAGTCTATGAACAAAGGAAATGGTTGCCAACAGACAATGTTTATTGTTTTTCAGAAATCGGGAGCCGAATTTCAAGTTGTTTGTTCAATGTTTTCACAAAGATGAGTTGATTTGTGCCATCTTATTGAACTCATAGAAACATGACTACATGGCGGTTCCTTATACATCGTAAATAGGCAATGATATTTTATAATGGTTCTGATCGGTTAACTCGTAAACAGTACTCTAGTTGTTAAAACACGACTAATGTGAATGAATGTAGGCTAAAATACACCAGATAGACTAGGTCCAGATTATCGTAAATTCGCGAAGTTATATCGTGTTATAAGGTAGTTCATAATGGTTTACCCACCTCATCACCAATTCCTATGGACCGGAAACCCCTTTTCGTTAAATTCCAATGAATAAAGGCAACAATAACATCAGACTTTTTCTTGATATCCCTTTCGACAGTCTTGAATGTTAGGTCCCAGCCAAACAGTAGATCTGAAGCCATTGTAACTGAAAATTGAATAAAAATTTTTACCTACAGATTTTCTTCGTAAGTTTTCATCGGTTAGATATTATTTTCTTGAACAAAATGGTACAGCTTCGCATGATCCGGCGAAATTGGTTTTGTTTGACATGTTGAACATTTTTTGTGACCAACAGCTGACGTAATGACAACCTATGACAACGACTGCGTCATTGACAAAGAAAGAAGGTAAAGACTTCGTAGCATTTTCGGCGGGATAAACAGATAAAATTGTTTTCACTTACTTGTAAACTTGTAAAGCAATAATATTTATCAGAATTGGTCGGTAATAATAACTAGCATTTTTATAGTAATTTATTTACCGTCTAGAGAAAAACACAGTAATCAAAACGTTAAATAAAAACACAGTAAATTCCTATTCTGTGACTGGCTATCTAAAAATAACACTGTAAGCAAGCGAAGCCTCGAATTAAAAAAAAACTTCGATTTTTCAAGTATTGCCATTGCAAATAAAAAACAAGCACCAAAAAGTATTGTTTTTTTGGATTATAGAGATTTTTTTTGAATTATGAAAGTGAGTAATCTTTTGTAATGATCAGAAGATATGTGAATCTTAGTCTATTGTAGTTATCGAAGATATCATGCATGAATATTAATTTTGTTTATTTTATGAAATTAGAAAATCGATGTTTGTCTACCATTTTTATCGGTTCTTTTACCGATTTTACCGCATGCCTGATACGCATGCACCGCACTAGGCAACAGAAAAACAACATGGCGGTCAGTGTCAATTTCGGGAACGTCGTGATCGGAGTATAAAATAATGAATTTTGTTGTTTTAGAATATGGGTGAATATGTGCAATAATCTATCTTACTTTCATGTGAAAAGTGTTGTGTTTTGATTATATTTGTGCAACTAAAGTGTGAAAATGGCCTCGGATAAGATTAAAGTGGCGGTTCGAGTTCGTCCTTTTAACAGGCGAGGTAAGCTATGCTGGTTTTGGTTTCATTTAAAACTAGGTAATAAATAAAGAAATCGCTATCGTGCAGGTGACTGCGTACCGACAACTTATCTATGTGCTATGTGGAATATTGATAAATGATTTTACAAAACAATGATGATGTTTTCTTGAGGAAATCGTTGCTCATCTGCAGTCTTGACACTTCATTTTTGTATTTTTGAAGTAGGTAAAGGTTCTCCAACTTGAAAAAAATTATGTACTTAATACACAATTTATTTTATTAAATTGCCTTTTAAATGATAATATGATCTATGATTGGTATGCATTGAAATGGAAGTTATAGATTAAAAACAGGAACTTAAAAATCCTATTTCTTTATCCACTATTTTCCATATTATTCTGATAAAATATGACTGGTAATTTGTAGGTCTTTTAAAAATATCTTGGAATATTCCTGATCTAATAATGAGGTTTTATTATTACAATGTTAGTATTTGAAATGTGATAAACATCGGTTACTTACCTAGTTCTTTGTAGGTATTTCTAAATTCTAAACTTGTTAATCATTTTGACCTTGTAAGTGTAATCATGATTCAATCGGTCTTTTAGTTCTTGTAGTTTATGTTATTTTTCATTCTGATGTCATTTTGTAATTGCTGTGTATCCCCGGCATAGAATAGGGCTATCCTATCTGGGTGGGTGTTGTAAAAAGCAACCAAGGGATCTGGGGCAGATTAATAACCCTAGAGTTCTCATCACATGGGTGGTGGAATAAACTACTTGGCCCCAAAGAGGTTGGTGTCAATCTGCCTGCCAACCACAAAAATATTGCCAAGTCTATTTGCCATAGGTACAGTTAATGAAGACCTACTGTGCTGACCCCAAATTATTTGGTATAAGCGCAGTATGAATGTGCACTTTATTTTATGTTGCCGCTTTATATCAATTTACTATAATACTGTTCTGCTGTAGGGTCACACAGCCTTCCCTCTTCTCTGTCTAGTGCTTTTGCTAGCTGATTCTTCCCCGAACTGTCTCGTGCGGTCTTCAACTGCCCAAACAAGGTACAATCTGATATCTTTCGATAAGGACATAATATAAGTCTTATCTTACTAAAGAAACGAGATCTTCTGCCTCTGGTAACAGAACACTGTTACCTGCACTGGCTTCTCAACATGGCAACAGAGTTTTAGGACAAGACTCTGTAATCTAGGTTGTTTGTCACCATTGACATGAAGAAAGAAGGTTCATCGTCTGATTGATTCTAATACAATTTTGACTGAGAACAAGATATTGTGTATGGTGAAAATAATCTCCTATGTTGATAGAACGATTACCTTTAAAGCTCTTTTAAGGGACCAGTTACAAATGGAGAACAATGAATTAGGTAATCTATTTCTGAATTTGGTTACCATAACTGATTCTAAAAAAACCGGGCAAGTGCGACACTCGCGCATGAAGGGTTCCGCACCACTATGACATTTGGGTACGGAACCCTAAAATGATTTACATTCAATTTTTAAATTTGATAGGAAAATGTGAAATATTTAGCTTCGATCCTTACTCCCTTCATACGACCACACCACTCAAAAAAAAAAAGAAAAAAAAACTTTGGCAAAAAGAAAATCTGAAACTTATAAGAAACTCTTTGGTAAGTAAAGGCAGATTGGTATATTTGACAGACAGGGCGGCCATTTTGAATTCCACGACCTACTCGATTCCCTTGTAGTTTTTGAAACACGTTTGTTGTATGGGAGCCCCTCTTAAATATTTGTTTTTTGTTTTGTTTTTAGTATTTGTTGTTGTAGCGGCAACCGAAATACATCTTCTGTGAAAATTTCAACCGTCTAGCTATTACGGTTCATGAGATACAGCCTGGTGACAGACGGACGGACGGACGGACAGACAGACAGACAGACAGACAGACAGCGAAGTCTCAGTAATAGGGTCCCGTTTTTACCCTTTGGGTACGGAACCCTAAAAAGATGGTCTAGGTACTTAATTCTTGAAAAAAAAACAAAAGATGACTGTCCATAAGCTAAATTACTTGGGCCTTAACACACCAGATTTCACTTACAATTAGAAGCTTAACCAAAATTGAGATCAATTTCAAAGATTTGGTTCCCAATGAAGAATCATACCTGCTGGACTCTAGTCATCATCCGAGCGATGTTCCCGGTTGCTTCCCTCTCGAGAGCCCGAGGTCCGCTTCTGCTGGACTCTAGTAACTTATTACAATACTTACCAGGAAAAAATATTCCTGTTCATGTAAGAAATAAAGTTACACTTTCACATCACATACATAACATACAATCATCTAGTAATGGTTATGGTAAATTATGTTGTTATGTTGATCACTATGTGATGATTTACTTTCAATAGTTGTGTAATGTTTTGGTTATTTGATATTTCCCTGTTATGTTGACAGTTCCACTGTAGTTAAAATTTATGAAAAGTTCTGCAGAAGCCAAGACTGACTTACCTATATGATATTGAGGCATTACTGCAGCCCACAGACCATATATTTTGTCTATGCTGTAACTCCTAAATTAAAAGAATACTGAGTTTTATTGTTGGCGATTTATTTCTAGCAATTGCGATATTATCCATAGAATAAACAATAGGTGCTACAAACACAAAGGGTTTGGAGAGGCGCCTCAGCCGCCGCGATTCTTCAATGAGCGTTCCGCCTAACTCTACCAACATCTTCCGTTCCTATCAGATGAGGCGAAGACGAGGTCCAAGCCTATATCGGAAAAAGTCGTAAACAAATAAACCGTTGAACAGACGTTTCACTGCAGTTTTTCGTCAGGCTATTATCGCCTTCAGGGTTGCATCTGATTGTTCATTAGTGGTTTTGATTCATAAGCTTTATGAGCTCTTACTGGTAACTAGTTCAGGGAAGGATTTTGATAGCCCGCTAATTTGTCCCACTGTAGGGCAAGTAGGATTAAAATCACTTTATCTAACTGTACATAAGCCATGTTCCGTAATTAATGTTCGAGTTTCATTTAACCCAGTGGGTGCAAAGTGTGGGTAGGTGTTGATTAATAGAAATGTCATTTAGTATTTAAGACTAGTTGGTTTTCCCCTTTTCCGTTGTAATAATAGTAATTTAGATGGAGGTAACACTATCATGACACGAACTATCGTCTAGCTAGCAGCTAGGTAGTAGATAGTGCTTGCGCTACTAGGTTGTTCTCGTTTACATAAAGTGCGCATTACTGAAAACCGGATTTGAAAGACAATCAGCGCAGACGCAACTACCGGCCTCCAAGCTGACTCATGCATGTTCAAATTGCAGTTTGGATGTTTGTTTGTATCGACGTCTATTTATAAATGAAGTCTCAAATGTCGTTGCCACGATATCAGGTGGTAGTTAGATATTATAATAAAACTTATTTTACGAATGTTCGGCGCATTTCTAGTATCTATGTTTAACCAATAAATAATTACAAAATAGATTCATTTTATATACCCAGACTTACTCAAATCTATTTAAATCGATTAGATAATTATAAAATCCGCATTTTGATTACTAGCATGCCTTTTGCATTTGTGTGGTTGCTTGAACACTGTACATTTAGTTCATGTATAAATCTATACAACACTGCCGCGTTTCGCGGCGCTTGCACCCGGTTAAATCCCGATTCCATCGGAATTTCAAAAAATCCTTTCTTAGTGGATTCATACCACAAAACACATGCTCCCCAAATTGTGTGTCTCTAAGACCATCGGTTTGGGCTCTGCGTTGATATAAAGGTCAGTCAATCGGTCAGTACTTTAAATTTTACATACTTATAGATTTTTTTAGCCGTATATGTACAGATATGCATGCATGATACTCTTTACTTTCCGTCGTCGTCGTTCTGCTCTAACCACCTGACATTATTTGAACCGAAGTTTACGCAAGCGCAAAGCCATCAGATTAATGATGCCTCGGATGCCTCGGATATCATTAACCCTAACACGAAATAATTACGGACGATTAGAATTCCAGGAGCAGCAGAGGCGTTATATCTGCTTCGATTACATTCACTTATCTCTATGTCATATTCACTTAGGTACCTACCTAGATTTGTTAGTTATGGTTCATGCGGATACGGTATGAATACGAAGCGAAAGGATGATTTAAGCTAGACCGGGCCGTGTCCGGGCCGGGGCGGGGACGGGCTCTTTTGTATGAAGACAGCTTTTGCTTTGCATGTTGTCCGTGCCGCGTCCGTGATGTCTTCATACAAAAGTAGCCCGTCCCCGCCCCGGCCCGGACACAGCCCGGTCTAATATAAATTATCCTTATGTGATGCGACGTAAGCATAAAAAGGGCAATAAAAAATCATTTACCGCCAATTTATTCAACCGATAATAAAAGTCAAAGAGCTTAATTGAAATCATCAACGAAAAATTTTCAATAAATATTTTGGAACGTCACTTTTAGCTGTTACCTTGTTATGTATTCTATGCTGTTATTTAAATGACATTTACTGAGAGCGCCGCGAGGCGCTAACTGTCGGCGCTCTCAGTAATACAACAAGGTATACCTACCTACTGTGCAATGCGCCATATTTCTTTTCAGCGAATCAACCGAGATCTATAAAGCTCTTTAATGAACCATCCAACAATACGACACCTATAGTTTTTAACGGAAAATGCACTCCAAACAAGCAATTCGTTAAAATTGCAAAGCTTATGCAGTTTTCGGTACTTAATGCGTTTTTCCATGAAAATATTTCTTAAAATGCACAACAGGTACGTTATTGCGTGGTTTATAATAACACACGAGCATAATTATCTCGCATCATTTTAATATATGCAAATTTTACTATTTTATTCAAAGAAAAGTCTGTGACGAATTACGTACGCGCTTATTGTTTTCTTATCGCTGGGTTTAGGACGTTTAGGAATAAATGAGATTGTTGCAAAGATATTATTATTTACAATTAAACTCGTATTTCCGGTTATTCGCGAAATAGCCCGGGTCTACCCGTGAGCAAAAGGTCTGGAAAGACCTCGAAACGTAGGACGTTGATAAAATGCTTAGCAACGCGATTAGAACAGGAAAAATAAGTTTAATTTCAATCCAACATCGCGAAAACAGAGGAAAATCTAAAATATTGTTTGTTTCAGAACTCGAACTCGGAACTCAATGTGTGGTGGATATGGAATCACAGCAGACGGTCCTGCAGTACCCTGTATCTAACCACGAGAAAGACAGGTAATTAATAGTCATACCAAAAATAATAGGTATTCTTCTAAAAATTAGACCCAACTTAAGCATCCAAGTTTGTAATATGTATGTCTAATTGGGTGAGTAGGTTTATTACTAAGTCCATATAAGATAAATAAACGCTTTATTGAACCAAATTATAAAGTAGTTACTTATACAAATATTACAAAAAAGGGCGGGGGCAACATAGGGCGCCCTAGGGCGATCTCTTCCAGGCAACTAATACATAAGAAGGTGTACTGACTCCAACCTTACCATTAAAACAAAAGTAAAATTTTAAACTAAGCTAGTTGAAATATAAAATTGAATAGCTAAAAACTAAGAGAAAAATAATTGGGTTGAATGTTATATGTATACTTGTATAGGTGTCAGCCAATAGACAAAAGACTTAACGTAGGCATATTCTGTTAATAAATGCTGAACAGAAGCATTTAACGTAATAAACAAATATCTGTCGACCATACAAATATTCATTTCAAACCTCCCACTTCTGGTTCGCACAAACGCGCAGCCCAAGCCCTTAATTACCCAAGTCATTGCTACCTTGAGACTTGAATCAAATAAGCAATAGCCGTATTGGATTGCACCCTCATATTTTACCACATTAGGAACTAAACCAGAAAACTTCCGTAACTTATATAGGCAGTATAGTATAGGTACTATTGTAATGTTCTACGCTATTATACTAAGTTCATCCTTGCCCTAGTTAATAACTCAAGACCACTTCAAAAGGGAAACGAGTTAGACCGGAACTCAAAGAACAGAATATGCTTTATTTATACTTTATACGCTTCCTCAATCGTGGGTTTTCGACATCATCTTATATACTAATATTATAAAGAGATAACGTTGGTAACATGTATGTTTGTATTTTCCGGGTAATCTCTGAAACCACTGAACCGATTTCAAAAATTCTTTTACCAATAGAAAGCTACATTATCTAAGAGTAACATAGGCTAGTTGTGATCCCGATATTCCCACGGGATCGGGTTTTACGCGCGTGATACCGCGGGATGCAGCTATAATATAAAGCGGTAACGTTGATAACATCAATGAATGTATTTTCCAAGTAATCTCTGAAACCACTAAACCGATTCCAAAAAATCTTTCACCAATAGAAAGCTGCATTATCCAAGAGTACCATAGGCTAGTTTTGATCCCGATATTCCTACGGGATCAGGATTTACGCGGGTAAAACCGCAGGAATCTGCGTTACTTAATACGCTTCCTCAATCGCGGGTTTTCGACATCATATTTTATACGAACAATAAATGACTACTCGATTTATTGCCGTTGTTGACCTACTTGACGTAGATTGTTTTATTGAGCGTCTAGATTGCAAACAGAAAGGTTATATTTCTTTATTGAATATCCGCTGGGATCGTATATTTTTACTATTATTAACGTCTAGGGAAAATTATTAATATTGGAATATATATTTACATAATGAAATTAAAGAAGGTCGTCGACTGTTCAAGAGGAAATTCAATGTTGGAAGAAGGCAGGTTGTTTTCATTGATGCTATTAATCTGATGATTGATACCAGTCTTCATTAAAGGGTCCCGTTTTTACCCTCTGGGTACGGAACTCTAAAAATCTCGGAATTGCAGTTCCCTTGCAAGTAGTTACTTACAATATCATTTCATTTTGAGTGTTTTTTTTTGCAAGTCAAAACGAAATTTTGAACAATTTTAATACGAGAATTTTGCTTCTGCGGATGCAAGTTAAGGCATACGTTGAATGAAATTTCAAACTAAACTTACGACCAAAATCGTAGGTATCCAAAATGCGTTTAACCTAAAATAAAATATATTAAGCTATAGTCCATTACGTTTTTTAGTATGTAATTTAAAATTCCAAATTTATTCTAATCGAACTGCACGATAGCTTTCTGAATAGCATGTATTATAGCAGCGCAAGCTGTAAAAATAGTCTGAAATACTAAAATACTGCTCTAAATAGCGGCTACACATTTTAAAACAAGAATTTTAATGGAATATCCAAGAAAATAAGTAAAGATGTCCAAATTCGTGTTAAAGTTAACTGAGACGTTTCGAGATGCTCTGATTGGCGCGTGTTGCATCGTTGTTGCGTAAACTGCACTTTCGCATTGGTTACAGTTAGGCACAAGCGTTTGCCGAACACACTGTTTGAAAATTTACTTTGGCTTTTTAAGGGCCCATATAACCCCAATTGCGTGTCAGGGATAACGCTAGCGAATTTCTGATGCGAATTTCTAATGAAGGACGTAAGATGCTAGTACGTATAATTTTAGAGCGTAAAATCAATAATAAAACATTAATTTTGAATTTCAAAACTTAGATGCCCTGCATTGAACTAAGATCAGTTCATCTATAAAGTTTTATAAGTATAAGGTAAATATTGACCAACAAAAATATTTACATATAATATTTGTAAAATTGAAAGTCACTTCAATGTCATTTTAAACTAACTGCACAATGTTGTCCTTGTATCTCTCCAATCCCTAATTAAATAAATAAATAATAAATAAAAAAATTCTGTGACAACACACAGCGCCATCTAGCCCCGTGGTAAGCGATTGGTAATTCATCGTTTATTGTCAGAATTTGTTCAAATTACCTACATTATAGACAGACATTTTATAACGATGTCTAACGATAGAAAGACTTCAGTTTTTAATCAGGTCTTGTTCCACTTTTTATAACCGATCAATTACCTATTCAGGAGTTAGACGGAGCTATGGAGCTATGAGTCATTCTTAGAGAATTCCGCGCGAAAAGTAGCTACTTCGTATTATTAATAGTACATATTTTTATATCATTTCATACTATCTATACCTGTGAAGTGTAATAAATAGTTTCATGCGAAGGTTAAACCCATTGCCACACGGTACCGCAACCGGCAACCCTGCATATTAGAATAACTAATGCCGCCCTTCAAATTTACATTTGACTTACAAATCCCTGGGAGATAAAAAAACCTACATACATATCAAGTTTCATAGCAATCGGTTCGGTAGTATTTGTGTGAAGAGATATAAACAAACACAAACTTTTATATTTATAAAGGACTAGCTGCGTCCCGCGGTTTCAGTGTAAGTCCCGATCCCTCGGGAATAACGGGATCAAAAGTAGCATAATTACTCCTCGATAATGTAGCTTTCAATTGGTGAAAGAATTTTTGTAATCGGACCAGTAGTTTTAAAGTTTATTCATTACAAACATACACACACACACAAATATACAAATCTTTCCTCTTTATAATATTAGCGTTGATGTAGACTAGCTGCGCCCCGCGGTACCACCGTAAGTCCCGATCCTGTGGGAACATCGGGATCAAAAGAAGCAAATGTTACTCCTCGATAATATAGCTTACTATTAGTGAAAGAATTTTTGAAATCGGTCCAGTAAGTAGTTTTGGAGCCTTTAGTACTCGTTACAAACAAACAAATAAATGAATTCCTCTTAATAATATTAGTATAGAAGTACGATAAATAAATTATGAGTAAGTATGAAACCCATTTTAACTTGAAACTCAATTTACCGTTTTCAACCTAAAGGTGAATGTAAACTAAATTTTATTAAAAACAAGAGGCTTAAATATAACAGTAAGCAGCTTTTGTATTTTGTAACGGAATTCTGGAAAAAGTTGGACGTTAATTTTTAATAAAGATAGTTGTTTGGGGGTTTATTGTAGGTACTATCCAAAATTTGTTTTGTAGACGCAAAATAATAGACACAATTTTGTTTCTTGACTAAGTGATTTACATGATTCGTTGGCTTTTAGCTCCGCTAAGCTGGGCTTCAGTGAACATGGACCTATTTCCACTGAAGCTGAGCTGGGCGGAGCGGAATTGGGCAATCACTGAACTCGAAATCTCCACTCCGCATCGGTGGAAACAATGTAAATGGCCAATTGACGGTCCGCTCCGGCCAACTCCGCTTCAGTAAAACCTTCTGGCCTTCCACTGCGAGCGGAGCGGAGTTAAAAATGTGTCAGTTTAATATCCAACGATTGTTTTCATAGCGCAAAAGAGTTGAATGACCATGAATACAACCATTGTATGTTGAACTGACAGATTTTTAACTCCGCTGCGCTTGCAGTAGAAGGCCGGCATTTTTTTTTATGGTGGCGAAAATGCATTGCAGCATCTCTGCTGCAACAGAGCAAAGCAACGGAGTATATGGACTTACCATTAAAAATCCCACCAGGTTTTTCGCAAACGCACCCTAGGTCAAGTCCGATATCTTTCAAAAGATTAACTGTGTCTTTACTTAGTTGTGTCTGACGTCATCCATTTTTAATTGTATTGTTTATTATCTACTGTAAAAGAGTTTAATGTCGTAGTGTAGTTTAAGTTTGTTGCTACTACATGTACAATATGTCTCTGACAGGCAGGTTACCTTGCAGCGTCGAGATAAGACGATAGATGAGGAACGGGCCCGATCATTTGTAAACAATAACAAGTACCGAGGCATTACCATACGTACACTAGCTAAAAACTACTAGATAAAGTAATAAAGGCGAGATTGTTACTTTTGCAGATTTTCGTCGCAATTATAAATCGACTCTTTCCCGTATGGTAAAGGACACTTTCGTCCACTGTTTCTTACACCAGAATGTCATTTATTCATTCAACATCATTGCAATTGCAAACAATACACTCAAAATGAATCTTAACTTGTAACTGAACTGGAATCAAAACTTAATTGACTTAAAAATGTGTCGAAAAGGAACTCGAAACGTATTCTCTAAAGAAAAATGAGTTATTTGGACAATCTTTGCCCACCTACTCGGTGAAATAACTGAACAACTAATAACTAGCAAATTCATAAGTTTCATATCCGTCAATTAAAAGGTCTTCTGACCTTTTGATCATATTATACTATGGCGTAATAGACTATGACGATATAGCAGAAATATGTGATAGGTACCTACATACCTCTTTCCTTATAAAAAATATCTGTAATGGGAAGTTGTTATACTAATTTAAGCACTAAGTACTTTTTAATAAATAATGAAGTAAATGTTTAGATATTTTAACCCCTTACTTATAAACGATGATTAACAGATGACTAAGTTATGTATTGTAATGTTTGTCTGTCTATCAACTTTGAAACGTCATATGACAGTAAAAGAGAAACAATACATACATAGTTTATGCAGCTTTTAATCATCGTTTATAAGTAAGGGGTTAAATTTTTAACTCTGCAGAGAATAAATCACCGTTCTCAGTTTATTATACTTAGGTACTTTTGAGCATAAAATTCGTTCAGTCTCATTTTTATTATCATCGGCACTAAAGTATGACAAAAACTCTGTTGTAGCTCGTACAAATTTTTTGGAACAAGTTTTGTTTGTTTGTCCCATGTGAGGAGTCAGACGTTTAATCTTTTAATCTCAGATCAGGCGTAGGTGCCTAGGTGGCTATTATTCTAGTTCCGATCTACCCAGACCATGGAGCAAAAACAGCTAACAGCGCAACTTTGTGATCAGATCATTGAACTGGACTCGATGTAGTTACGTAGTTAGGTAGATAACCCGTCACTGTATTACTGTAGATAAACTAGTACTACCTAATTATACGAAAACAAATACAAAAAAAAACTCGCTTAGAGTTTCTTGTCTTCTTCTCATGGAGGTTCTCTTCATCATTCTGAAGACACACATCCTAAATTTTAGACTGTGAATGTTTTTAGAGTTTCGTACCTAAAAAGGTAAAAAAGGGACACATATAATATCATTTTGTTGTCCGTCCGTGCGTCCGTCTTTCAAGACCCTTTTCTCAGGAACTCGCCGAGGTATCAGGTTGAAATTCAAACCATACACTGAGGTCTATGGTCCTTATTAGGTGAATAATCAAAGTTCTAAGTCATCGCAATAAAAATATATGGGCAAAGGGCCTATTAAGCCTGTGGCTACTTTTGATAGATTTGAGATGTTTCCCGCTCTTGTAGGTATATATAAGTAACATTCTACGTCTGAAAACGAAAACGTTCTGTATTTCCTATTCATTAGGTTTTTTTAGTCAGTGTCCTTAAGGAGTAGAAAAACGTTTAAATAACGTTTTTACCTAGTAAATTTATAGACAAAGAGGGAATCCGCAATGAAACGGTCGTGTTTTGAAACGGACACTATGGAAAATATTTTATGGTTTTTTGGGTGTTGGCACCATTGATGACCCGTGTGCCTGTGACCATGGGCCCTTGTCTATGGTCATCAATGGTGCTAACACTCAAAAACTTGAAATATCCATAGTGTCCGTTTCAAAACACGTCTGTTTCATTGCGGATTCCCCCTACGTACGTACAACATGTCGAAAGTTGTTGTTCGTCGTACATTTGAATCTATCTACGCGGGGCGGGCGGGCGTCGGAGTAATTTAAGGCTGTGGTATCTAATCAAACGTAGGTAATGTGGCCATCGATTGATGATTAATACTTAAACGTTCTTTCATGTCCGAAGAACACAATGGGTGTCGTTCACGACTACAGTATCGATTGACCCAAATGTACCGGTACCGTTGCCGTGCCCAGCAGTTTTATTATTTAATCTCTCTTGTCTACATTTCAAATGACGAATCGTGGGAATTATGGGAAGCGTCACTTAAAAGGCGTTTTATTACGGCCACTAATCCGATTATTTATCGTCTAAGCCAACCGTTGGTGCAAGCGGCGCTGTTGTTGCAGTTGTTAAGTTATTTTTCATGGTTGTTGTTAACTGGCTTTAAAAGGAGACGCACGCGTTGCACGCCGTAGTTATGTAGAAAACAAAAAATAACAACGACCTTTCATTTAATTAGCAAAACAGCTGGTTGCGCCAACTACCCTTAAGTACCCGCTGGAATGATATTACGACGCGACGCCTTAATAAAGGTTGGGTAATATTTACATTTACTGTTCGTAGGTACAGTTTAGCCTAAACTCCTAAGGCCCCAAATACAATACAGCGTAGCGTTCTAGCGTTGTTTGTAGCTTTGAGAGTAGTGAAGATCCTTTACGCTAGCGCGTACTTTTCGGTAGACCGTGCCCGCGAGCGTAGCGTTTAAGAGTGGCTGACCTATTGAAGGCCGGCCGCGCCGCGGCCGGCCACTACACTCGCGGAACGCTACACTCGCGGGCACGCTCTAACAAAACTTGGTATCGTAAACGTTCTACGCCACGCTCCAAGCTACAATACGCGCTAGAACGCTACGCTGTTTTGAAAGTGCGGCCTACTGCTTAAGAGGACAGTCTCCATTCTCTTTCTTCATACAAACGTAGTCGACGTTTTCCTCCCTGGATAAAGACATAAGAGCAAATATGTTCATGCCATAAAACCTATATCTGTCATGACTATGCATCTACCTTTTGATTTTTTTTATTTTCTAATTATAATAGTAATAAAAAAATGAAAAAATCAAAAGGTAGATGCATAGTCATGACAGATATAGGTTTTATGTCATAAACATATTTGCTCTAACGTCTTTATCCAGGGAGGAAAACGTCGACTACGTTTGTATGGAGAAAGAGAATGGAGACTGTCCTCTTAATACGTGGTGGGTTACAATTACAATGCAATTTTACATAAGGGTTTCTGAAGTCTTCTTAAGAAATCATAAAATAAATGACAAATAAAGATTGCATTTACATTAAATAGACTTATCCACTTTAGGTTTTGCTCATTGCATCTCGTCGTCGCCGATAATTTCCAACGAGAATCTAATTTCCGTCTTCCATTGATTTATGATTTATATAATATAATTTACGACAGATTAACGGAATCTCCAGTAATGCTTCGTCCGGCTATTAATAAACTATAAATCTTTAGATTAGTAATTCTTGTTCTTATGATGATAAATTATCTAATAAACCTTAACAAACTATTTAAACTCACACGATTAATAAATTAGTTACATTTTCTCAGGCCTAAATCGCGTATACGTATCACACTGACATATAGAATTTATGGTTAGATCATCGGTGTATCATAAAGTCGAGGTACTTTCTTACCTCGTCTTTTCGATTTTGTTGCAATACTCTCTGCCTGTAAACTTTCATATCAGCATAGCGAAAGAAAACCGAAGAAAAATACCTATATTTAAATATGCAATTCTAATATTTTTTTTTATTATGTACAACGTTGCCATGGTTGGCGGAGTGGGGGTGTTAGGTTTTTTCGTTACGAAATTTATTCATTCATAGCTCAAAGCTCGCGATAAAAGTTATGCAATAGCTTAAAAACTTCCTGTTTATTTGTTGATTCCTTTTCATTCGTCGGAATATTACTTTCACAATGACATTGAGGATTGTTCATTTCCAACACGACCTAATTACGCTATACTATGCCAAGCAAGCCAACCTTTCCATGGTCTTTAGTACACAAATAAATAGAGGTCACAAAATTCCGGAAATTGCGGACATGGCATCGTACACGCGATCAAATGATTTAAGTGCCTAATGTTTACTGCCTTTACTTTATATGATGCCTAAATGGCAAACGCCAACTGTCTCTCTCTTTGGAGGATGAAGTAGGTACTAGTACTTTTCTCTTATTTAAAACCAGACCGAAAATAAGATAAGATTTTAATGATCTTCTAATGTGTAATGGTGAAATTTTATGTAACGTGTGTGTAGTTTTCTCCTTTATTTAAAAACTTTTATTCGACCAATTGCAGTGAAACTTGGTATAAATATAAATAAATAAATGAATAAATAAATAGTACCTACGTTACTTAGAATATTATACATGGCTTTTTGTCTCAACATTCCTACAGGATCTCGAAGATACGCGGGGGTATAAAGCGAAGTGCAGCTACTGTTTAGTCAAAATCTGAATAACTTATATTCGGTACTAAGTTATCAATAACATGAAAACATTTTAGTGTTGTACGACGTGGTACCTAACTGAAAACGTCATCATCTAGATAGATATTATAAGCTCCCTAGATATGAAATCCCGACCGGTTATTTATAGCGCTTATCTCAGCCCTTTCAGCGCTCAAGAAAGGCTCCCGATTCCAGAGTATAATACGCGATTTTTTAGATTATATTTTGTAAAGAAAACGCTTGAGCGTAGGCAAATAAGTATATCCTTCAAATCGTACAATATTTACGTACATTTCTATTTGTAACTGAAAATACTAGCGAAATTAGAATGTTTCATATGAGAAACAAATGTTTTTCATTTATCACAAACCGTTTCAATAGAGGCGTACCTACCGGCAGATAAATCAACGAAAAGATAGTAGTTTTTTAGAAAGATCAATTTTTTAGTAAAGAACCCTCCTGGTGCAAGTGAGGGGTCTTAAAATATTAACCGCTATGTCTGAGGGTTTCGGTATTATGTATGATCGTAGCTCTCCAACGGGTGAACTAAAATTGATAACTGCTATTTTATTTGTAAATCGAATTCTCTTAGAGGATACTCGGTTACATTTTTAAAATCCCGAAGTTGGGATTTTAAAAGCACAGCAGCTCATCTTGAGCATCAAATAAATTTAAGACATAATTAATTCTAGTCCATATTAGGTATAAGATCAAAAAAATCTAGCACTGACAGAGGCCCACGGTTTCACCCGCGTAAGTCCCGATGCCATGGAATTTTCAGGGTCAAAAGTAGCCTTTGTATACTCCTCGATAATGTAGCTTTCTATTGGCGGAAGAATTTTTAAAATCGGGTCAGTGCTTCCGGAGATTACCCGGAAAATACATACATACATAAATGTTACCAACGTTACCTCTTTATAATACTAGTATAGAAGTATAGATTTAAAATAATTGCGCTCATAAATATCACTGTCTTATGTCTTTTCACAAAAACAAAGTTTAATTTCCACGTACATATCCCATTTCCCGATTGTTCTCTCAATTCGTCAAAGTTTAACAAGTCGCTTTCTTTCCTTTGAATACTTTCTAAAATAAAAGAACCACTTGATTCACAAGCAAATATGTTTTTTCGTCACGGTCGTGACAAAATGCAACGGATTGCTGCATTGACCGTTATTGGGCCATCTCTTGCGACTAATATGCTATTACTTCGATGTCGTTACCACTTATTACCTTGTTGGCTAATCGTTGGTATTGGACGACTATACCTACCTATTTTGCTGTTCATTCTAGACGAGTTGCATTACTTCGGAAATCATTTTCCTTTAAACTGTAGTGCATCCTAATTAACTGTCTGTTTATACTCTTACTAGCAGTGCCCGCGACTTCATCCGCCTAATATTTTTGGACTATCCAACACTAAAAGATTTTTCCAAACGGACCAGCGCTAGCGGTTTCTAAAATTAGCCCGTTCAAACAAACAAACTCTTCAGCTTTATAATATTAGCATAGATATGACACTAAAGAAATGTGTCATATAAAATAAATAGTTGAAATGCACCTTATTGGAGTTTTCATGACGTCAAAAAAGTGAGCGTAAATTATCTTGAGTTTGAAGCGAGATGTACTAATGTCGATTTAAGTGTTAGCGAAAAAGACTGCTGTCGAATTTGAATGTCAAATTTATTCACCAATTTGTTAGAACAAACCGTTTCTATGGTTGCATAGAGAAATGCAACCTATATTATTTGCTCACGATGCGAGGGGACGCTTTAAGGCCTGGCCGGAGGACCAGCGCTGCAGTGGTTTTCTATATCGCTGAGACTAATACTGTATCCGAAGTATTCCGAAGCACACGGCTCCTTAGACACATCATCTTCATATGGCAATAATTAAAACAAAATCAACGGAGCTGAGGCGTAGTTGAGACATTTTATAGTTATGGAATAGATGCTTATGTTCCATAGCCCCGTTAGTATCACGGGGCTATGGATCGACCGCTCTCCGTTTATTTATACCGCGACGCGAGCATGTAGTTGGAAAGCAACTATATTTTGTTACAGCCTGTTGAAATAT
Source organism: Idaea biselata (assembly GCA_958496205.1). NCBI lineage: Eukaryota > Metazoa > Arthropoda > Insecta > Lepidoptera > Geometridae > Idaea > Idaea biselata. Next base: position 29,723,004 of record OY292396.1, on the reverse strand, counting down.
GATTGCCAAACACCAAGGTTAGTTTAGTTTTCTAAAAGTTGAATTCCTAAGCATTGTTGATATCTGTATTGACATTGAGTATTTGGATTAGCAGTGTTTATCTAATCTTGTGTTTGTATATTTGAGCTGGGCAGTGACTCGGTTGTTTGTGTTTTACGCCTAGTTAGATAATGATGTTGCAACTACTTTGTGACATACGAACATCACAATACAACAGTGACAATGTCATGCAGCTGTGTTCACAGACGACCCTGCAAAGTTCATTGTTAATTGCCCTATACCCATTGAGATTATGAGAAGTTCATACATTTTCCATGTTCCTTTTACGCGAAATTAGTATAAAAAGCCGCTGCAGCGCCGACGATGTCGTTACGTCTATCGTAAAAATGAAATGAGTATCGCTGCGGGCGATAAGCTGAAGTCAAGAGTTTCATCGAATTTGAGGTAGCGTTACTTCAGTGGCTTGTTACAAATGTCTTTCTTCTGATGTCATATCTGCTGTTAAGGTTGAGTTGAGATTAATTCCTGTAACTTGTACTTTATTAATCTGTGTATTATTTTATAACCTAAAACAACCATTGCAATTCAAAAAGTTTCAATCTCAACTAATAAACCATTAGGTACAGTGTTGGTAAGTTTGTTTACAATGTTTCTTATTACGTATGGAGCTACCTGTCTTCAAAGGCTTAAGGTTTGCTCGTGATTCCCGAGGAGCCTTAACAATCTCTTTGTGCACGCAGCACGACCTCATTTTGTGTTGAATGCCTGGCTTAATAGAGCCATGCCGTTGTCAGATCAACATCTGCTCATGATGTGAGGTAGCGGCTATAGATGTCTTTATTTACGTCATTTCTACTAACATAATATTACCTACTGTTTGTTTGCGTCTGCACTTATGTTCTATTAAGTAGTATCATGTCTTTCAGTGTCCTCGTTTAACCTAAAGGTTGTTAATTGTTAACCCAAACTGAGATATATGTACATGTAGGTTGGTACCTACTTACTGACTACACGCGTTGTGCAGTTAGAAAGACTGAGGCTTCTGATCTGTAGGTTCAAATCCTATAAATAATTGATATTGTACTATCTATGAAAAATATAAATAACATAAACATCTTAAATCTAAAAAATTATATGCCAAAGGTTGACTCGAAGAGATCCTTGTAGCGATAAGGCCGCCTATTGTACCTTTATTGTAATTAGCTGTAAATTTTTGTTTATAAAATGTGTTTTGTAAATTTTTGGTACAAAGGGTTTCCTAATCGTATTTAATCTGGTCTAGATGGTACAAAGGGCCCTTCGTACCATCTAGATTTAAGATTTTTTATCGCTTAAAGCGATCTCTTTCAACTTTTAAATGGACAAAAGTTGTCTTATCGGATGTATTTAAGTAATTACGGAAAATATTTTTTGAAATCTTTCGACCTAGGTATATGTAAATACATATAGTAACATATGGTCGGATAGTAACAAAATACATGACAATAAGTTTAAATTACCGTGAGAATACAATAAAAACATTACTTAATAAATATTACTATTTAAGCACAAAGCTAAGAAATAGTCCAACGTAAATTCTCGCTTCAAAAAGTTTACATCCATAATTTCTCAGAAACTGGGTTAATTTTATTTAATTGTATACTTTAAACAAAGAGCGTGAACTGTGATAATTTACTGAACTATCGCAGCCAGTCCTGCGAGAATCAGATTAGTGTTTCATCCTGAGATACTCTTCCATCTTCGCGTTCTTTACATGAAGATGTTTTCTGCTGTGTTTGTCAGTACTTAAGTACCTACTAACCTTTTGTAATCATGATTTTGTAGCAACAATGAAAAGAGCACAATATGTCACGCAAGGTAAAACCGTAGTATTCTTCAGGGGACAGTCTACCTACTCTTTTCTCCATACAAACTTTACAAACGTAGTCGACTGTTTCCTCCCTAGGTAAAGATATTAGAATAAAAATGTTTATGTCATAATTAGTACTTATATCACCAATGACCATGCCCCTACGTTTTAATATTTTTCATTTTCTAATTTTTCTGTTTTTTATTTCCATTCTAATTAGAAAATGAAAAAAAAAAAAACAAAACATATGGGCAGGTCATGTATGGCAGATATAGGTTTTATGACAAACATATTTGCTCTGATGTCTTTATCCAGGGAGGAAATGTCGACTACGTTTATAAAGTTTGTATGGAGAAAAGAGTAGGTAGACTGTCCCCTTAAGTACCTACTTACCTTTTGTAATCATGATTTCGTAGCAACAATAAAAAGGGCACAATATCACGCAAGGTAACGGGAGTATTCTTATCGTAGAAAATCACTTTAAGATAAGGACACCAGAAAAACAAAGTTATCCCTTTTGGGAACAACAACAACGAGACAAATTTGTTGCCCACACGGGGACGATTATTGCTACCCAATCCTTTTGTACACAGAACTGTATCTGGAAAATAAAAAAGTAAAAATCCATACACAGTGGTTGCACTCCCTTTCTAGACATACTTACCTACTTTAACGATCTTGGTAGCAGCAGGGAAACAAGTTCTGACCCGTCTTCTTTAGTGGCTGCACTGGCTTTTTGTGTGAGTGAGTGTGTCGTATGTTTGTAATGAATAAACTCGAAAAATACTGAACCGTATTTCAAAAATTCTTTCACCAAAATAAAGCTACATTATCGAGGAGTAACATAGGCTACTTTTGATCCCGATATTTCCACGGGATTGGGACTTACGCGGGTGAAACCGCGGGACGCAGCTCGTATTTTATATTTTAGTACAATAAAGCGTTTATCAATCTATAATTCTTGTTTGACATTAACTTATTAATGTAAGCTAATCATTGAACCAATTAACAAAGCGTTAATTAGATCAATATCAAAGTAAACGTCAAACACATCAATAAGTCAGACAGACAAACATTAATTTCTCACTGAGCTTTATAGTTAATCCTGAACCGCTTCCGTCCAATATTGCTCGATAGCGGCAAACCTATAAATTCACCTACGGAAGTCCCGATCGGTAATGTTTCAAGCGATTAGTAGATCGTGAAAGTTAAATTGTTACTAAAGACATTTACTAGTTTGTACAGGCTCTATCTAGACGTAATAAAGCGGATATTTTTTTTTAATACCTTTAATAGATATAAAGTTCTTACTCCGGTATCAATGACTGCTATGTGTCGACGCACAGCCTAAACCGCTGGTCCTAGAGACATGGAATTAGGAGGTGTTTCTGTTGATGTGTAGGTAGGTATAATTGCAAAAAAAAACCGCATGAATTTCTTGTGTCTTCTCATTTGAGGTCGCGTTCCGAAGACACACTAGATTACTGACGATTCAAAATGATTATCTTATTGATTAAATATATTTTGAGTTTGATTGTGAAAAAATCAAAGGCTCTGTCTATACCACTGAAATTTAAATATTACCGAAGGTACCGAATCTCAATAGCCTAACAAATAAATCTGCCCGATGTGGTGGTTGCTTGATTAATGATTATCCTTTGTGAAGGTCGATGTGGTAACGCCTGTTGCGATGAGATAAAATGGTGCTCCGAACGATTTACAACTCCCTCACAATTTGTAGTTTATTTTGGGGAATTCAAAAAGTAACATAGTGTGTTAGTATGGTATGATATTTCTGGGATTTTTAGAGATCGGGTTTCGGCGTCTTAAAACAGTTAGATGTAAGTTCTGAGAAAAGGTATGTTGGTTGGTAGCCGTTGGGCGGTAACCACTGATCGAGCTTTTTAAAATTTTGAAAACTTTCAAGTTAATTAACGCACTCTCCAAATTTCACCTCTCTACTATCAGCGGTTTAAGCTGTGCGTTGATCAGCCAGTCAGGACAAAGCATTTCAAAGGTATATATTATAACATTTTATTTGTCAGATTTTTTAAATCTTAATATTGAACATTTAGCCCCTAATAACTTTTTTGCCTGACTGTACATAGATATTGTTACTTCGACACTATGATTAGATTACTTATTAAGTCATTAATTGAATATAGAAAATCTATACTGTACGCGACACGACATCGACATAAACTTCCCATCCCACCCATTACATTGTATTCTTTACTTTTAAACAAAGAATAACATTTTTCTTAGCGCATACTTTTCTATTCATCACTTTCTTGTGTTCTTACATTGAACGTACACTGTACAGACTGCAACTAAAGTGAATATCAACCTTTACGGTTCTAAAACTGCTATACCTACAGCAGAATGTTTTTACTCTAACAGGGTTAACCTTATGTGTTTCTTGTGTGTTTATTTCTGAAATAGTAATGTATTTCATGTCAAATTAAATTTAAGCTCAAAACTAGTAAAAGCGTACAATCTAATATATTCAATCTATATCTATCTATACATATAATAAAATCGTAACTTGGCGGTGTCTGTTTTTGGAAGATATAAAAAAAAGATAAATTGTAGGAGTATCTATTAACGCAGTAGAACCTATTTTTCTATTTTTCTGGTTGTCTGTTTGTCTGTTTGTCTGTTTGTCTGTTTATCTGTTTGTCTGTTTGTGTGTGCCTTTGTGCCCGCTAATCTCAGAAACGGCTTATCCGATTTTAACCAAATTTGGTATGCAGATAGCTTTAGACCCCGATTAACATATAGGCTATTTTTTGTCCGGATATTTTGTCCGGTTATCCGGATAAAGTGATTTTTCTGCTTTTACTTAGTTAGTTTGAATGTTGTATTGAAGAAGTATGTTGTGTGGAATCAATACATGACTAACCGGATATCCGGTCGAAAATTAAAAAAACTCGGATATCCAGTTTTTTTTCAGGAAATTCCTAAAATACCGTATACCTTTGTCTCTCCATATATCCGGATCCTTCGGACATACGGAAATTCTTTATAATGGTTGTTTTTAACCGACTTTAAAAAAAAGAGGATCTGCTCAATTCTACCCGCATATTGTTTGAATGTGAATATGTTCAAACCGTACTCCGGCATATAAAGTCCGATTTCGATCATTCTTTTTTTATTTGGAAAGTGAGAGTCCCGAGTTGGTTCTATAAATTGTTGGTAAAGATCTGATGAGAACCTTCGGAATGATGAGCAGAATAGCATCCCGCAATGCTGTAAATTACTAATTTTTGGACTTCCATCAATAGAATCGGCTTATTAAGAACAAGGTACAAATTGATGGACCACCTGAAACCACCTTCTCAAAAATTCTTCAGTGATTAAAGTTACGGTTACAATTTTGATAATTTTTAGTGGCAGTCGAAAATTCAATAAAAAGGATTTAAAAAATATAGCTGTAATGGGGCAGTTTTACTGAATAAATGCTGATTGCATGTAGTTTACGTGGCACGATGGCAGCTGTGGATTCCGATTCGAGGGTTCCGCGTTCGAATAGGCCACCGTTCCTTAAAAAGGGAATGCGCCGGTCTGTGCGGCGCATTCCCTTTTTAAGGAACGGTGGCCTACCGAGCCGAGTGATAGCTTCCGATTCGACGGCTGCGCGTTCGAGTCACGAGTCCCGGACACGACGTTACGTTTTACCCTCCAGATGGTCGTCCACCTTGCCGTTGTGAGGGGACTCAGTAGCTGAAAGCTAAGAGGCGCACAAGGTGGGAAACCGGGCTTGCCAGGCTTCTAATCCGTAATCCCGCGTCAGCGGGCTCGGGGGTCCTTTCCGCAAGAAAGGGGCCGCATGGAAGATAACCACTATAAAAAATCACCTCAGCCTCTGGTGGTGAACTCGGTGAGGGAGGGGGGGCTTTATCACCGGCTTTGGGGACCTCGAGACGGTGGCGTGACCGTGCTGAGGGAGGGGAAACGGAGAGGGATTGTCTATCGGGCAGAGGCAGAGATGAGGCTTGGAAAGGCCGCCGTTGTCGGGTAAACCTATGGTAGGGAGCCCAACGAGAGTGGCCTGACAGTGCATAAGGTGCAGTACCCACGTAAAAAAAAGATATCATTTAGTTAAGCTACCCAACTTCAGCTTACATAACAGAAAGTCAGTTGCACTGTATGTTGGAGAGCTTATTTTTATTGTTTTGTCCTTAATTCGAAGTCAGGTTTTGATTTTTTTAAATTTTCGATAAAGGCTACTTCTTATTATATATAAGTAATGCGTATAAGCATGCAGCACGTTACCTACTGCTGCGCTGTGCAAAATCTACACTTAAATAGACTCTGCTATGATTCTCTTCTGTTCAGCAACAGACTTCCCTGGTCGTCCGTTCAAGTGTAGACTTTTGCTCAGCGATGGGTAGGTAGTCCGAAAAACGCTGACGAAGTCGCGGGCACAGCTAGTAACTAATATATTCCTCTTCATCCGAGCGATGTTCCCGGTTGCACTCTCTCCGGAGCCCGGGGTCTGGTCGGGCAGTAGGTAGGTCTTCATTGATCATACCTTTTGCAAATAGATTTGGCTATCTTTTTACGGCCAGCCGGCCTGCCTGACACCGGGTTGGTGTCCTAGGGATCAAGCAGTTTATCCACCACCGCGCGAGAACTTAAGGTTTGCTAGTCTCCCTCGGATCCCTTACAGTCTTACTTACAAAAATCTCGCCATTTAATATATATATAGTCGCTTGTTAGCTATGTCGATAATAGCTCTTATTCACTGCATCAAACAAACTTTTCTTACAAACGCTATTAGTCTCTTTTTACGATACCCAGGGGAAGAGATGAGGTAACCCTATTCTATCCCGGGGCTATACGGCAAGTGTAAGTTTAAAATCGTAAATTGCATAAATTATGTATCATTTGTCTTTTATAGTGAGATGAAGTATTAAAGTTGACGGGCAGAAACAAACGTTACACAACTTAGTCATCTGTTAGTCATCGTTTATTTATAAGTAAGTCAATCGTTAATCGGCGTTGTTTGCAAATGTTTTTGTTTAATTACATTTTTTATGCTAAACGATTACATGAATTGTCTATTTCATCCGGCCATTATTGTTAACATGCTCTTTGCTCCGTCCCTGGTCCTTGAACAATCTTAATTGCATTACAGGAAGCTCGGGTTAGAAGTACATATTGTAGATAGAGAGAAACTCCAACCAGAAACAAATATTTAATTTTAAGCATAAATACTTGGTCCCGGCGGGAATTGAACCCGCAACCTTCTGCATTGCAGTCGTGCATTCGCCCAACGCGCCAAAAAGTTGGTCAAATTACTTTTTTTATGCTTAACCTTTTCATGAATTGTCTTTTTCATCCGGCCATTATTGTTAACGTGCCCTTTGCTTCGTCCCTGGCCCTTGAACAATCGTAATTGCATTTCAGGAAGCTCGGGTGGGAAGGTACAACTCGGTTGTGGATTTAGTTATATCCGAGGCTCTTAGAGAGATACACAAGCTGAGATAATAAAATGAAAACGGTAAAGGGTTTTTACTGTAAGCGGTTCCCACTGAAAGAAAAGAAGATATAACGTCACAATACCGCTTCTGACAGTAAAATTTAATGGTAACAAAAGGTCTTATAAGTATAAAAACCGGCCAAATGCGAGTCGGACTCGCGAACGGGGTTCCGTACCATTATCACAATTGGGTACGGCACCCTAAAATAAACATGAAGTCCGTGTACGCAACGACGACGCACGGTTTTATTGATCTTTATCAATGACGTCAGTTTATCATTAGATAGGGCAAGTGGTAAATGGTTGTGTTTCACTTTGAAAAATCACGTTTGTTGCGTGGGAGCTTAAACTCGGTAACTGTACCAAATAAAAAAACACGCTATTGTAAATTATTTCAAAAATAAGGAAAGGTCTCCTAGAAACGTTTTCTCATAGCTACAGCGGTTTTAGTATCTCTATTTACTGGTTGCTTAAAAACATCCTGTATATCTAATGAATTTATATAAAGGATCAAACCATATAAGAACTGGTATAAAAATATGAACCAAAATGGCTCTAAAGTATAGCCCTAGATTAGCCCTAAACAATTCATTTGGACTCAGGTAGGTACGCGGACCCTAGAATTGCTTATAAGGTTGGGTTGGGTTGGGTTTACCATATTTTCCCTCGGTCAGAGGTAACTTTTATTCTGAGAGAAATTGTTTTGAACTCGGTTTTAGGATATAATATTAATATACTTATTATTTTTTAGCGACAAATCCCGAAGACTTATTTTAGTTTTTTTTAATATTTAGCAACTTTTTCTACAAGGTCTCACCGTTTCCTAAAATATGTAAGTACCTACTTACTTTACCTACACTAAAAAAATCTTTAAGGTTATTTCTTATAAGTTAATTCTGTGAACATTGTTGTTTATAAAATCACCAAATAAATATAGTCTTCTAATTACGTTTTGAAGAATGCTAAGAACATAGGTACAATAGATGTGTCTTGTCCCTGTCCGTATACCCGATTAAGTAGGGATTTCCAAAAACCCTTTCTTACCAAATAAAAACACACTCCAAATTTCAGCTCTATACCTACTGTCAGCGGCGTTGATCCAACAGTCGGGACTTGTATTTTAATATTAGGTCATTCATTACATATGAAATTGGCGTTTTGTAAGGGAGGAACATAAAGTCTCTTTTTTATAATAATATATTTATTTAATCTAAGTATGTACCATTGCTATCTATGCACTTTTGCCATGTCATAGGTAGTTCATTGATCCCTTTACTAAAAAAACCATTAGGACGAGAATCAATGAAATCTTTGAAAGCGCTTTGGACTGCTCCATCGGAGTTGAATTTTTTCCCTTGCAAGAAGTTATCCAAATTTCGAAAAAATTGGTAATCTGTTGGAGCCAGGTCCGGAGAGTACGGTGGATGTCTTAGACATTCCAATTGAAGCTCCTCTAATTTGGCAGCCGTCTGTTGTGCAGTGTGTGGTCTAGCGTTGTCCTGAAGCAGCAGTGGCCTAGAGCGATTGACCAACCTCGGTTGTTTAGCAGCTAGCTTGACAATAGATATCTGCTGTAATCGTCTGGCCAGATTTAAGAAAGCTGTAGTGAACGACACCGGCACTAGTCCACCAAACGCTCACAAGTAACTTTTTTTGAGTCAATTTTCGCTTGGGGCAGGATTTGGCTGCTTCGCCAGGATTCAGCCATTGCGATGAGCGTTTCCGATTATCGTACAGGATCCACTTTTCATCACAGGTAATGATCCGATTTAAAATCCCTTCATTATTGTGCCGGTTGAGTAATGTAACGCAGCAGTTGACGCGCGTTTGTCGGTTTGCTGCACTCAATTCATGAGGTACCCACCTTTCAAGCTTTTTCACCTTTCCAATTTGCTTCAAGTGGATTAAAACAGTTTTATCACTAACACCGCAGCCTGCAGCTAACTCGGACGTGGTTTGCGATGGATCTGCTTCCACAATAGCTTTCAATTCTTCATTAGCAACTTTAGTCTCCGGCCGTCCACGGGGCTTGTTCTGCAGGTCGAAATTTCCAGAACGAAAACGTTGGAACCAAAAACGCACTGTGTTTTCTTTTGCGACACCGCCGCCATACACATCATTAATCCTTCGAGCCGTTTCTGCAGCACTGGTACCACGGTGGAACTCGTACTCGTAAATAACGCGATATTTCAAGTTTTCCATTTTGTAAACTGCGTGACGCAAAGAAAAAACCAAACGAGGACAAAACAAATGAATTACGGTTTTCGAAATACAAATGTATGAATAAATAGCTGTATAAATTTGAAATGGGAATCCCTAACCAAAGAAGAGATATTTGAGATCAAAGTGGCCAGTACGACAAAACGCCAATTTCATATGTAAGGACCTAACACTTAGTTTTTTAATCGTTTTGACACATCTTCGTGAAAAATGTCAAATACAAAGAACTAAAACGTCAGATCGTAGTCTAGAATTAAAAAAAACGTAGTATTTATACCACCTTTACAGTTATTTATAACGGCGTGAATATAAGACGCTACAACTAAACATCAATCTGAACCTTACTATAAAATTCCACGTACCATAGCCTGTGCTTATACCTGCTCATCAACGTAAGTGCCTCCTTACATAGGCAATGGCTATGTGACGCCTCCATTACTCTTTATGACGCCTCCGAAAATCCGAGTTTTACTGTTGATATTCAGAGAAAGTGAAATATCTTATAGGGGGAATCTGCAATGAAACGGACTCTATCGAAAATAATTTATGTTTTTTAAGTGTTGGCACCATTGATGACCATAGGACCTGTGGGCCTTAGGCCCTTGTCTATGGTCGTCAATGGTGCCAACACCCAAAAACCTAAAATATATTCGACCAAAAACTTGACATGTCGATAGTGTCCGTTTAATTGCGGATTCCCCCTACCTATCGGTCGAACTCATGAAACGGTCGGGTACTGCCTCCGTATAATTTTATGCTGGACATCTGTTAGACATTTCTAGACTTTTTTCCCCATCGTTCGTGACTAAAATAAGTTATTCTTATTCAAACGTTAACGCGAGTATTTTACGATTAATTTCTTTAGGACTTTTAAAGATAATAAAATCATTGCACACGACTAATTTTAAAACGACATCGTAAATTATGTACTTGATTAGAACACCTGCGGCACGCAGAACGCCACGTTCTGTTCACTTTCTTTGTTTAATTTTATTTGCAACTAGCAGAGTCCCGCGGTTTTACCCGCGTAAATTCCGATCCAGCGAGATTTTCCAAAAACCCTTAGTGAATACCTACCTACACACCACAAAGAACACAATCTCCATATTTCATGTCTCTAGGACCAGCGGTTTAGGCTCTGTGTTGGTATATAGGTCAGTCAGGATTATTAAAAATAAAAAATAAAATAATAAAATTCTCTGAACAACTCACAGCGCCATCTAGCCCCGTGGTAAGCGACTAAGCTTGTGTTACGGTGACTAGACAACGGATATAATACTTAAATTTATTTTTCTTTTGTAAATACATACATATTATACATAGAGGGACACCCAAACCAGACACAAATATTTATTTTTTAAGCATAAATACTTGCACCCGGCGGGAATCGAACCCGCAACCTTCTGCATTGCAGTCGCGCTTTCGCACGACGCGCTACAGAGGTCGCCAATATTATTAAATATTGTCTATCTATGTAACTTTATTGTTTTTAAGCAAATTATCACAGTATTTAGCTTCCTGTATCAGCACCACATACTTTGCTTATCAATATCCATGTTAAATTTCCATCCACGTTTATATTAATTTACTCATTCATATTGTTCATCAACGTAATTTTTACAAAAACAAAATCTTTTCCTCGTTAAATATCATTAACATTATTCTTTCTTACTACAGCTCCCAATAACAATAGCTTATACTTAAGCCAATACCTTGTACTGTTTTCCCGTAGCTACATCTCTATACTATATCAATGTTTGCTCAGTCGTTGTACTCCCGACCCGGAGCCTCTACATGTATTTCTTCACTGGGCATATTTGCCTTCCTCTTCTTCTTGCCTCACTTCGGTTACGCAATTTTATAATGTTTCCTATTTTATTAACTGTGCCCATTCCAAGAATATTTGTGTTATGCATTGCAGTACTGTTCTTATTTCTTTGATCTGTGTTTTCTTTATCTAAACTCTGATTTTTAAACTGATTTCTTTAAAGAAAAATATCTTGTGTATTGTTGAAATTAAAGACATTTTTCGGTTTTAATCGCGTGATGTTTATTACTTTTAGCATTGTTTCAACGCTCAACGTTTCGAGACCTTTACAGGCTCCTTCTTCAGGATTCTTGGTTCCTCAGTCAATCCCAAATCAAATACAACATCGCGAAAACAGAAGATTTTTTTTTGTGTGTTGTTTTAAAAAAATCGTAACTTTAGCGCTAACCTTGGTATTTATAGTAATCAAGTTTCCATGAGACTTCAGATTTGACATAATGACTGCAATCGTGATAATATAGATATCGAAGAAATTTCGAAATTGTTTTAATCTAATTATTTACAGCTATTCATTTGAATAACAGAGTTTTGGGAAGGACAATAAATAATAAACGACATTACAAATTCAATGTCTACAATAGGGGCTATATTTAGTTAATTATTCAAATATTTTGGACACTGATGAAGGGCCTTAGCTTAGTATTTTAATAATAAAAAACTTCGCTTTAGAGATATAGAGGTTTGATAATATCTGTTTATGATATTAAAACTCATCTACACTAATATTATAAAGAGGAAAGATTTGTATTTTTGTGTGCATGTGTATCTGTATGTTTGTAATGAATAAACTCAAAAACTACTGGACCGATTTCAAAAATTCTTTTACCATTAGAAAGCTACATTCACCCTGAGTAACATAAGCTACTTTTGATCCCGATATTCTTACGGGATCGGGACTTACGCGGGTGCTAGTTCCGAATATATTTAGTAGGTATATATGCAGTCCGAATCGTATAATAAGGTTAGCCTAATTTATAAGGATCTAAGTATCAGAAGCTGCATGATTTCTTCATCGTGAAACCAGTTTACATAATTTTATTACTTTTTTGTTTCACGATATTTATGTGTATCCAGCAGATCGTTTTTACTAATCAAAATAAATAAAACATTTTATGTTTGTTTTCTGTATAAAGTTGACATCATCGTTTAGTGACTCATTTTCTTCGATTAATATTATTAAGTTAATAATACTAAAAAATGTAAAAGTTTGTGTGTGAATATGTTAGTAAGAAAACGAGTATGTTTGTTCACGCAAACTCTAGTGAACCGACTGCGATGAAACTTGATATGAAGTTAGCTGGATATGCACATACTTTTATCGCGATATTCCCGCGGGACTTACGCAGCTAGTTATTTATATTTTGCATAAGGTTAACGTAACGTATGTACTTAAGTTAGAAATAGAATTCTCATAGAAACAATAATCTTCTTAGTTGGGTATTTGTGTTAAAACGACCCCAAGTTTGTCTACTTTATATGGTTTGTAAACAAACAAATATTTTATTGTAGTACTAGCTGCGCCCCGCGGTTGAAACCCGCGTATGTCCCGATCCCGTGGGAATGTCGGGATTAAAAGTAGCCTATGTTACTCCTCGATAATGTAGCTTACTATTGGTAAAATCTTTAAAAATCTTTAAAATCGGTCCAGTAGTTTCGGAGATTACCCCCAATATAAATACATACATGTTACCAACGTTACCTCTTTATAACATTAGTATAGATTTGTTTACATTCGTAGCTATTCCAGATAGTTTATTAGAAATGTTACCTATCAGGTTATCCACGTCCAACGTTAGAAGGCTATCTATCTATCGTTATCAATCAATGTCTGCAAGTCTCACATACAGGTTCCGTCTGCATTCGTCGGGTAACATATTGGTTCCCATTGAGACGCTATCCTACACCTTGATGGAATGGGATACGGTTTACTCTTCCCCTGATTAATGTTAGCCGTCTTATTTTTTTAACAAAAATATTGACAAACAGGGGTTTATATGTTTATCTTTTTATATTCGATATTAAACCGTTAATTTTATTTATTTCTTGAAACCCCACTATTAGCCGCCATCTCCTTTTCAGTCCATCTCTTTCATATACCGTCATACATAGTCTATCTAACGTCTCTATCTATCTATCTATCTAATGATTAAAGTTACCCTTTAACTTTATTTATTTCTTACATTCTCCTCTATTAGCCGACATCTTCTCATTTATTTTCGTCTAAATCTATCTATATAAGAAAAAACTTGCCATAGCCAAGTAAATTCAGAGATAATTCGTCTGTACAAGTAATATTTAAACACGTTGGCTATGAAGATAATATTGAAGACTAACAAGAACGTTTAGTTGTAAGCAGTTAAAGGCAAGCATCTCTATAAAACTAGTTTAGTTTGTGACGAATACGAGCTGTTTGTTGGCGTGCTAACTAATGTCAAGGCGAAAACAAGTCGTTGTTTAATAATATGAAGCCTGTATGTACTCCTTTTCTTGAAAGTACTACCTATTCTTAATCTTTCTTTGGCATCATCTACAGTAATATTATAAAGAGGAAAAATTTGTATTTCTGTGTGTGTGTGTTGTATGTTTGTAATTAATAAACTCAAGAACTACAAGACCGATTACAATCATTCTTTCACCAAAAGAAAGCCACATTATCGAGGAGTAACATAGGTTACTTTTGATCCCGATATTCCCACGAGATCGGGACTTACGCGGGTGAAACCGCGAGACGCAGCTAGTAAAATATAAAATTTAAAGTTTATTTAACCATTTTTTACATACGGTAGATGAGCGTTTGACTAATATCTCAACTGATAGTAAGTGATAATAAGGTCTAAGATGTAGCACGCTCATCTAAGAAGAAAGCAGTAGAACAAAATCCTTATTCCTTAGGGCGCTCGTCCACGGCGACTTTTTGTAGCGATGCAGTCGCGCGTTTAGCATACGCGCGACTAACGCGTGGTAGTCGCATTTGTAACGCGCTACAGTAGCGATGCTAACGCACTACCAACGCGTTACTGCAGCGCGACTAAATCGATCGTGTCGGACGACATCGGGGAAAAAACGGAGGGAGGGGACTGAATTGCGCTTGCATCGCGACTGAAGCGCGATGGTATCGCGTTTGCATCGCTACTGAATCTGAGCGCCCCGTGGGCGAGGGCACACAGCTAGCGACCGCTTTGCGACTGTATCGATGCAGAATCGCGTTAGTATCGCTACAAAAAGTCGCCGTGGGCGAGGGGTCTTAGTGGTCGCAGCGGTTTACGTTTCGTACGTAGCACGGACGTGTTAGCTGGAAAAATAAATAAAAAAAAAGATAAGGAAAATTCATCGAACAAAAGAGATGCGGACAAGTAAATTAACTTGGAATATTATAAACTACGATAGCCTTATTAATAAACGTGGAGTAAGGTCGGGGTAGTGAGAACATGCTTTGTCTTTTTCCGTGGCAAGAACTTCCAACAGAAACAGACGGAAAAGTGGTAGAAGTATTCCGACCTTACTCCACGTTTATTAATAAGGCTACGAGTGTTTTTCCAAATTGTTTCACCAAAAGATGAAGCTTCTATTACCTATAAAAACTCGTTAAAACTTGGGATACAGCGGAACTTTATTAAATTAAACTTTCTATCAATTTATCAAGACAATTGTAATAAATTTCATGGATTCTCCTTTCAATTTGTTAAATGATTTGTTTCTTTAAAATTGTGAATACCATATACAAGTCTTACTTTTGAAAGGTTACGACTTTCGTAACAATTATTCGTCTCAATTACAAAGTTATTTATTACTTACTTAACCAATTAAAAAAATAATCATTCCTCGGCCTAAAATTTAATGCACTACAGTTATTATTAAGTTGCGTCAGCATTTCCGCCCCCATAATAAAAATACTGTTCTAACAGTGAGGTAATCTTAAATTTTTACCTGATTGCATTGCTAATTTTGTACTAAAATCCGAATTTTTATTTAAAAACAAGTGTATATTGCAATGACCCCTGTTGTTATCAGAGCGGAACCCACTGTGCAACCTTGCGTACACCAGAACGTTCGCCGTATAATTGTGTATTAGCGGTTTACTCTTTCTGAATGAAAGTTATGTTTTATTCAGTGTTTACTAGGACTGTTTTTGTTCCATCTATTAATAGCCTTGTTGTGGCTGGAATACAGCTTTCCAGACAGAAATTATAACTTGTACGGCTTTTATTAACACCATTTTTTTAAACTAAACGATCTATCTATCAACAAGATGGACGGACGACTTGGTTAAGGCCGCGGGTTCACGGTGGATGCAGGCCGCTTATAACCAAAGCATTTGGAAATCTATGAGGGAGGCTTATGTCCAGCAGTGGACTTCTTACGGCTGAAATGATGATCATGAAACTATCTTTACTAATAGTCTGAACAAGTAACGTTGGTAAAATGTATACATATAGTATGTATTTTCCGGGTAATCTCTGTAACTACTGAACCGATTCCAAAAAATCTTTTACCAATAGAAATATACTTTGTCGAGGAGTATCAAAGCCTACTTTTGATCCCGATATTCCCACAGGATCGGGACTTATGCGGGTGAAACCGCGGGACTCTGCAATTAATAATACTTTAAGAGCTTACTCTCATTGTGTTTCCATCAATGGAATTAAAAAAACATAATAAATCAAACGATCTAATAGATCGAATAGCTAAAACAACTGATACGACCTTCATCGTTCGTAGTCGAACTAATTTACCAAGTCAAATACAGACAAATCATAGGCACCAACTGATATAATATAGCGTTTTAGTAAAAAGCCTTTGTATTAGAAAAAAATCACAATGAAGCACAGAATTTCTCATCAACAACAAAATTGTTATGTTCGAAATTTTCGCAGAATATTCAAGTCCATGTCTTCAGAGCAATGCGCTTGCACATAACTGTATTTTGTGCTGGTTTCAAACAAATTGTTGTAGAACTACAGCTGAGGTACTCAGTGTTAAGTCACGCTATTAATCACTGTTAAACCAGCCTATACATAATAGATTAAGCAGTGGTTCCCCATACATACATGAACAGGGGTGTTAACCGACTACTTCTTGTTAAAAGTAAGTCCCAATTTGTCTCCTTCAGTTTCGCCTTACGTACATTTTTCTTACTTACAATTCACGCTTGTTAATCTTTAACAATATTGCAAAAAACAATATATTATGATGATCGCATTTGTATAGGATTACGACCTTGCGCACGGCCTTGCCTTTGGTTGTCTCGTACAAAATTGATTCAACTCCACACAAACGTAGTAACACTGGTATACATTTGTTGACAAACGGAAATACAGTAGGCATCTGACTATATTGCCTTTAGCAGGTACTGTAACGACTAGAGGTTGTTTGTAAGGCAATACATGTTTATCTACTTATCTAGACTGGTTTGTGGTTGCGTTAGAGTTCACATAGCTTACCCTTTTGATCAAAGTCTGGATCTAGAAGAAACAAGTTGAGCGAATTCTGTATTATTAGAACTGTGGTCTAGACTAGATCTTGTTTAAGGGCCCTATACCTGCTAAACTGAAAATCCATGTCGGGCGCATCGAAAATTGTTGATTATTTCATGACGGACATTGTTTCCAATATTTTAGTGCAGTTTCCATACAAATATGTCGAAACGTAATGAAGCCTATCGACATTTTAGCCAAATCAGACATTTTTTGTCTAAAATTTGGATAGGCTTTGCACCAATAGGAGGTTCTTGTCTTAAAACTACACCAAAATGTAGGAAACAATGTCACCTACAATCTGTACACAAAAAAAGTTCTACGACATTCCGTCATGAAATAACCAACAATTTTCGATGAGCCCGACAGGGATTTTCAGTTTTAAGGTCGTTGGCGTTGTAATTCCTCTTAACAACACGACCACGGCTGGTGTAACACCTTCGTGGCTGTTTCTGCTTCAAGTCGGACAAAATTTGGTTTCCTCTTTCAGTTGGTTGGTTTGTTGCTTTTCTTCAGGTCGTATTTTTGAATCGATCTTGACGAAACTTGATATACAGATATGTTGAGCGCACAGATTTTTTGCCGTTTAGAATTTTTTATTCAACTTCAAGTGTGACTCATAAAAAAATCAAGATCTGATGATCCTTAAAACGATGAATAGAAAATCTTACTAAAATGCATCCTAATCTCGTTTAAAAATAGAATTGGCCTTTAATCTATTAGGTGCAGATTACTAGACCACCTGGATCCACCTTTTCATCAAAAATCTTCTCAATTTGTAATGTGTCTGGTCGAGAAAGTTTGTGCTCGTATGGTGCTCGCCAATTAAGAGTGAATATTCCATGCCCCCACAGCACAGGGGTTTCCCCGTGGAGCCTTCCAACACTTCTTGAAGTAGGGTACCCTACTGATACTGGGACTACGAGTATTTTTTACGAAACGGGTCTGGTTTTTAGTGAGTAGACCGGTCGCTTCACGGCCGTAGAGCCCTACACACCCTATCGCTTCCCCCGGAGGCAGTAGGGGTGCAATTTAATGCAATTTACAGACCCAAAAAAGGTATTTACTGACGTACACTTTCGTGATTAACTTAGTTCATATCCATTTTAACCAACAAAATTCGCAGTAGTTACAGAGCACAGTTCGCTTTATTACTTGTTATTATACAAGTTCTAAATGGGTATTTTCATTGGAGAGACACGTACACTCGGTAGTTTACAAACAATGTAGCTCGAGTTTGTTTAATAACTAACATCTTGAAGTTTACTGCTTTCTTTTCATGTTCATCGTAAGCCATACCACTCAGGAACGCGGATGGCTACAAAAGTGTAAAATAAACCCCTCTTATGCGGACATATTCTTCATACACAGACGGAGTGTAATGTCGCTTTTAACTTAAAACATGTCTTAAACCTTTTTTTATGACGCAGTTAATTCTTTATTGGATAAGAAATTTGAGACTTTAAGACCAGTTGTAGTAACTACGCAGTTGAATTGTAAAACAAATGTTATTACTTATTATAAATACATACACGGTTAGAGTTTCCGATTTCGTTTGATATTCAAATTCATTATTACGACCGGCTGTCACCAATATTTGTGGACCTACTCCATATTTGATTTCGAGTCCCAAATCAACAGTAGCTACGAATATAACCACGCTACGGCGAACTGTATGCAAAATGAATAGTGTGACGTCATTAACTATCCAGCTGGAATTGATGTTTTCAATATGGGGCTAGTCTTTTTTCGGCTAACACGTCTACCGGATAAAAGTTTTATGTTTTCCAAACCTGTGCTTTTTGATGTAGATTTAGTTGTAGGTTTGAATGAATGAATAAATAATGAATAAATTCTTTATTGTACACACCAAATAAATTACATTACAAAGAAAACATACACAACTTAAAACTAGGTGGCACAATGGGCGGCCTTATCGCTTATAGCGATCTCTTCCAGGCAACCTTTGGATGAACAAGAAGTTAAGACAGGTGAAAGGTAGGGTGTTTACAAAGGAAAAAGGTGAATAAAATATAAATACAGACAAACATAGCTAAATACAATAAGTCATACATATATGATATACCTATACCTAAACTATATATACCAAAAATAAAAAATAAAAAAAAAATAAAAAATATATATATATATATATAAATATATACCTATTCATACATATATTATCTTAATATGTATACTACATGATACTAAAGAACCAACCACAACACGAAAAGTGACACAATCATAGGACTTGACGTTTCTCAGCCATAAGCAGATAGTGTTTGAAAACGCAATTCTTGAAAACTTCTAATGATTTCGACTGTCTGATGACGGCAGGCAAAGCATTCCACAACTCCACTGCCCGAGCCGTGAAGGAATCTCCATAAAAAGTGGAAAGACGATTTGGAACTTTAAGGAGAAGGGCTTTTGAAGAACGGACAGCTTGAGAAGGGGGATGTTGAAATTGAAACCGTGACTTAAGATAAGAAGGAGATGAAGGTAGAAACAGAATTCTGTAGAGGAGTGATAAGATGTGAGAGTTTCTACGCAGACGAATAGGCAACCATTTGAGTTCACCGCGAAATTCCGACACGTGATCAAACTTTCGAAGACCATAAACAAACCGAATGGCAAGATTCTGGAGCCTCTCAAGTTTGTCCAACTGTTCCTCGGTGAGATCAAGGAAGCACTCATCCGCGTAGTCTAGAATAGGAAGCATAAGAGATTGAGTTAGCATAACCTTGGTGGCAGTTGGAAGGAAATTCCAAAGGTTTACTGTGCTTGTCCTGATCCCTGATGTATTAGATAATTTCAAATAAGTAGGTATGATCATAATGAATGAAAGGAGAAACATAGTTGTAGGTTTTCAAAATATTTCGCGATAGGAATATTTATTACACTATTTAGGCTAAACAATTCTGGTCACTCGAACTAAAAAAAACATTATAAAATGACACATTTTGATAAGGTTTATTTAGTTCACTTTACACTTACAAAATTTAAATCACTTCATGTGATTTAAATTTTGTTATTGGAAGAAATAGTGGAAGAATTTATCAGGCATTCATTAATATCAATATCTCTGATTTTACTGCTATTGGAAACGATATTCCAATTATAATATAGTTTTTTGATACTTGCTTAGGAACTCGATTCCAAAAATAGCTCTAACATTTGTGACCTTCTATGTCATTTGATGATAAACGACGAGGATATTGATTCGTTTGATGCCTCCAGAGAGATCCTAAAGTTATTGAGTAAACCTTAATTTATTTCGCAAACAAATACCACGGAGAATATCCTTACCCTTACGAGAGTTGTTAATTGAGTTACCGCACCATATAACGTTTGATTCACTGTACAAAAATACATAGTAGGCCGACTCGCCTGTATTCAACCTATGAGCGGGAAGTACGAGGGCTGTATAATAAGTACCCGTGTTTACCGACTGAGGGCACCACCGACGCAAAACAAATATGCCATCATGTAGCGTCATCTTTACAACGGTCAACATTTTAGACAGATTATAATTTTTTGCAGCGTAATGCTAATGCTACAAAAAATAGCGTTAGCATTCCGCATGTGTTTAGCATCTGCTAATTGCGTTTTTTTCTCCATGTGAAAAGTCGAGTGACGTGCTTTTCACGCCATGTGTCTGTAGTCAACGCCAATTGCGGCGCACATGTGACTACTAACAATATTTAGTGTTTGTATCAAGTGTGCTGTGATTTCAAGGCGCGCGGGTTTCCATGGAGTCAGCCTACTAGGGCAGCCTTTATGCTGTGTCTGAATGTAGCAAGTAGCTATACCTAGCAAATAAGAAAAGTTTACCGTTTCACCCAGTGCTTGTCCTGACCCCTGATGTATTAGATCATTTCAAATAAGTAGGTATGTTCATAATGAATGAGAGGAAAAACATTTGCACGTTTCAGCAACTTACTTAGTAGTTTTAGTAGGGCCGTTAATGTCTCATTTCATTACTAAGGTACTTGTACTACTTTCAAGATAGAGATGCACACAAATGAAGGAAACTTTACTGAATTACTTAATTACTATCGAATTAGTGTAGATTATTATTAAGGGCCCACACAACTCCAATATCGTGACAGGGATAGCGCTAGCGAATTTCAAATGTGTAAAAAGGACGTGAGATGCGATTATGCAAAAATGTTGGAGCGTTAAATCATACAATTGCTAAATACAGGTTATCAAAACCTTAATAACACGTATTGAACTAAGTTCAGTTCAAATACAAGGTTTTATTAGTATGGGTTCAATATTGACTGACTACTGTTTATTTGTAAAATTTAGAGGGAAATTTTTGGGTTTTTTTTGAATCGTGGTTTCACATCTTAAAGGACTTAGTAAAGATCCTCTACTTTAATAATTATTTCAAAAATCTTTTATAGATATTCATGCAAGAGAAATCAGTTCTGGGGTAGTGTAAAGGCTTAACTTCTTGTAGTAAAAGCAGTATTGGATCGCTATATCAGCTAGTTACCTATCTAATGTAAGTAATGTAACGCATTCACGATCCGCTGCGTCCAATCACAAGGTAATCTATGAAGTTGGTGCCTGATAGCTTTCTCATATCACACATTATAGGTAACTCCCTCTGGTAACTGCCATAAATATTTATAACTTTACATATTGTGTCTAGCATATATTAAATACAGCGCTGAGACTGTGGTATAATGTTCTACCCAATTGCTAGTTAGGTGAATCTACATTTTCGCTCAAGAGACTTTAATGTGGTGTTTGTCGTTGGAAATTAAAATTTTCTCCTTATTTATATTAAGTTCTGCTGATTGAATTACCGTAAATCCGTGGGCCTGGCCGGAAGACCAGCCAGCGCTGTGGCTTAGACCTAAAACCTCTCTATTTGCTGGCCACCTTTTTCCCTGAGGCCAGCCCTTTTAGGGTTCGCACACGGCTTTCTGGTTTGCTAGTGTTATGTGAAATTGTTATTTTTAATATATATTTTAGTATTTTGTTGCCGTGTGCTTGTCCTAATAAACATATTTTCTTTCTTATTTCTAAACTATGCTCATTTTCATTCACTGTCACTTTCTAGAATTCATATCTAGAAATTGCTCACGTAACAAAATAAATCGGACAGCAGGCGAGGGCTGTCACGTGGGGCGCGTGTGCCCTTGCTTATCCCTATTGGCTTGGGAAACAGACAGCCTTACCCCGCTCTGTACCTACCACGTGTAGCATCCATGTGGAAACGGTATTAACGTTTCTGACGGGTTGAAAGTCTATTTTCCTCACAAACTTTCTTTTATAAGGTCCGAAATGCGAAAGAAAGTTAATTCCGACCTCGTCCTACAAATCCAGGTACACACAGTTGTTTCTTACCATACTAATGTCTGATGTTTCTGGTGATCGACGTTTTTGGTAACACTACTGACTCATTTCTCCATGGTAACTGACAAAGATCTTGCTAAATGCGCATCACCTAAATTGGTAATGTCCAATCTGAGCAGCTAACAAGATTTTTCGAGTTCGTGCGTCTCGCCCACGCAAGGATACTAACTAGAATATATAGGAGATTCGCCTCCGCACCCTTTCACGTATAAGATTGCTATAGATAAAAGGAATCCGTTGCATTTCTCGACAATTCCTTCCTATATATGGTATTGAATCAGCTCGGAACGTGACCAGAATTTGAATGTGACACTCTCGTCACATACGTTTTCTTATTCAACGTGTTGTCACAATTTCCATTATTTCTTTTCGTTAACATAATTTACTTTAACGAAAAAATCGATATTAATATGTGTCAGTTTTGTCACCAACATTAGCGTAACAAAATTATATGTTGGCGTTGATTGATAAGACAGGTAACCCAGAAAACTTGTCCTGTTTCACACAAAAGTGCGCGAAAATATTCATCAAAGTTTTCTTCCTAATTCTTTATTCTGTTATTCTCTTATTTCCTCGTTGTGAACGTAAATCCTTGTTTGTGAGATACTGTGATTTACGACCCCGCCAGAATACAGTCACCCCAATTGCTGTTTGTTTTACTTTGCCGTGCTCAGGGCGAAAGCGGTCAAACATTGCAACTACCGTTTGCTGTCTTATAAATACTATTAAAGTTATATATGTGATTTGAACTAGACTTTTGCGTTCAGTTCTTAGTTTACCCCTTTTAGTTGCAAAATTGGATAACTTACTCGTATCGTACTCCCACCTCCACTGAACCTGTCTACCTACGGGAGGTTTACTGGTAGGTAGGTACTAGGTAAATTATATTACTTTCACTTTATATTATGAAAAGTGTCAAGTCTGATACAATTAGACGTTGGAAATAAGTTCGCTGCATGAGAGTATAAAGGTAAACCACACACATACTATTATAATGTCGTAAGTACATTGCAATTTGCAAACGTATACTGAACTCTAAATCGCTTGCCTTACCACGTAAACGAATTCCACTTGGAATAAACGTGGGCTTATTCCATTAGCAGAAACGTTTCAGGACAAATTTGAAATGGGAATCGGGTCTTTAATCCGAAGTTATGACCTATTTCTCTGCTATTTATAAAATAATCTGACCATTTCGGAAACGGTTTAATCTAAGTTAATTTGGTTTCTAAATAAACATATTTTTTATTGTATTATTTGTTTTCTAACACAGTTTTACGCTTATGTTTGCGTTACATAAGTTATTGTTTTGAAATTATAAGAAGTTGGCAGCTGCGAAGCAAATTTTGCTGATACAAACGTAAGTTACGAAACCCAACTCAGGCAACGTTGTATTGTTTAAACGGACAATAAGTTTGTAACAGATAACGAGAACAATCTGAATGACGAGCTCTTCGCCAATAAGACAGAGTTGTACATTGTACAACTCTGTCTTATTGTACATAGTTACCTGCTTCAAACATTCAAGGTTGAGGCGAGACTCCTTCGTATTTGTATGTAGGTATTCCGAGTTCCCACTGAGGTATGTTAAGTAAGTAGGTACATACATATAAGTATAACAGAAGAAACTTTTCTATTTGCCTCTATAGTGACGGTTCTAATTTCAATTTCGGAACAACGAGCTGGAGTATTGTAGTGAGGTGTTCGTCTGAATAAGTTTCGAGGAGTTTCCATCTAAATCGTGAACCCGCGGGAAAGGGCGCATTTCGACGCGGCATCACGTACACATGCCAAATGAAATTTCCAACTGCTAAGAGAGTAGAACTGAGTGGCGCAATGTCTCTGGGGGTCGCTCAGCTGCTTGTGAATGGAGACTACCAATACTATTCGCTTGCATATTTTCCACGTTTTATTCCAGCTAACGCTTCTTATTCCAGCAAACGCTTCTTATTCAGAAAGAACGCGTATGAATTGGAATTTGTATGGTTTCATCGCCATACGAATTGTTATTGTGATCGTCGTCGCTTCCCTTTTTTAATCAAAATTGTTTTGTTTTTAATAAATTAAGAATGTTTTCTGGATAATTGAAACGAGGATCGTGTATAAATGTCTAAATCCCACTTTAACTCGCGACGGCAGCGAAATATTAATTAATGCAAAGATGGTGAGATAGCACCAATTATTTCTAACTGAAAAGGGACTTTTTAGGTAAAACACGGCAGACAGTGGGTCGTTGCGCTGGGGGTGCTTATTTTTAGAGCGGCCACAGATGGCGAAGGTCGTTCCCGTTCAGAATGCCACTTATTTATTTAACTTAGCTCACAATATGACTCCCGTTTGCAGTGAGAGATATAAAACAGAGGACAGACATGTGCGACTGTTCTTTTTATACATTTTGTCATAACAACTCGTTTTAGTTCGTACACATACTGTACTAGCACTGCAGTATAAAGCTTTAAATTGTAGCTCTTGCTCTAGAAATATAAAGTTTGATGCTAGGTTTGAGACTAAACCCGAGGTGATAAAACAAGAACTTCTTGAGGGTATTAGCGTATGGGAATACGTACTGCTGAATTGTGAAGCTAAACGTGAGAGAAAAGTTACGACCTAGTTCGAAGCAAGAATCACGGATTTTATATTCATGATAAGCTAGAGCTTTGGGAGCGGGCGTAGGTGGACGATTTCTAAATGCATTTTGCCTCCGTGCCGTCCCAGGGAGCCTACTATGGTTTAGCAAAAAATGTGTTTACGTTCTTTTGTTTTTTTTCTACTACGGTTCTAGTACTTTCCGCAATTGTATGACGTTAAAGTCTCAAAGCCCACTATAATTCCCAAGAGTGAGGAGAGTGTGGATTCGAAGTTATTAAATGGAAAAGAACTATACAATTCTTTTATTCAAAGTTTATTTACCATAATTGTCTATGCCAGAGCTTAGCATAGACAATTATCGTGAATAAACTCCTTCCTCCCACTAACTTCGAATTGATAGACCACGGATTCGAAGTTAGTGGTCCGAACTAAAAAAGAAGATAGTAACATGGTAGTTCTGAATTTCGGTCGTCTGAAATTTTCGATCGTTCATTGGTTCGTAAAAACATAGTAGGTCCCTAGCATAAAACGAACTCTACTTTCTAAAAAATCTGTATGCCACACAAGGGATTTTCGATTTTAAAAGTAAAAACCATTTGGCCGATGTGATAGCTTAATAGAAGCTGATTCAGACAGCTATTCATAGAATGGTTATTAGTAAATTAAAGGTGATTAGAGTTTCAATTTCGCTTTTACTGTTATGCATTTCGCGAAAATACTTTCAGCTCACTTTGTTGTCCATCGGTTATGGATGAAAATAATGAAAATGTAGAGGGTTTCACGAACTTTCACGAACATGGGGCATGGTAGCGAAGGGTGGAGGCTCGCGTGTTTGGCTTTCATTAGCCCTCGTCCACACCCAGTTACACTATACTTACCTACGTATATCTACTGCGTATTATATGTCTCATCGTGGAGTTGACTGTCATATAGAAGAATTATAATTTGGGGCAATTTACTAGTTATTTGATTAATGTATTTTGTCGAATTGGTTCTTTGTTAATCACTACTTTGCCGCTTTCATTTTTGATAAAGAAACTGCAGTATCGTACCTATTATAGAACTAGCTGTATCAAGGCTGTATTTCGCAATTTCATCTGCCTTGCAGGGTTATTCACAGCATTTTGGTTCGATGCGGATATGGGTACTGTTATCTCCGTCTTGCTCAGCGTGACTCATTAAAACAGGGACAGATACAGTCATGTCGAATCGACTGCTTTGACTGCGAATAACCTTGTTGATCCCGTGGGAATTTCCTTTGCAAATGTCTAATTCAAAACAGCTATCAGTCAGTTAACACAAGAGCCCGATCCGTCTAATGATAGTCAGTCATGCATGACAAACGTATCTATAAATAAGTATGTAATATGTATAGATAAATAAACGAAAACTGATATTAATGCAGTGTCAAATAGCGGAGTCACAAGGACATCATGACGAGAAGTTAACGTGTACCTACCTACACCGCACCCTACGCATCCCCCTCCCTGAGGGGAAGGTTATGAAATTATGCGACTATTCCCACTAGTCATTCAGAGGGAGACCGCTCGGAAAGGAACGAAATAAAAATTCCTCGGGGTTTCATTTCGCTACACGTTAGTGTACCTCACGTTGTATGTAAGTGGACGTGAAAAAAATGTTACGAAAATATGTATGAATATGATTTGAAACGACTTTCTCGTAACTGCTTATATGAAGGTTGTGATATAAATGTAGATAGATTACTAGAGTGAGAAAATGATGAGAATTGATGATGAATTCTCTATTGTTTTGTCTATAGGAATTATTTTTCACTTGGAATATCTAAACTAAATCATATTTTTTGCACGATAATCTCGGTGATTTTCGTTAAATTATTCCTCTAAACGATTCTCAATTTCAGTGCCACTCATAAAAGCAGAACCGTAAACTCGTAAATACTGTAAGAAAGCCTTTCAGTTGACCTTTTTGAAAATGCTTGAAGATTTAATTTCTAAAATACCTTCCCGCCCGACTCGGTAATATCTTTTGTTTCATTAAAGCCTCGATCTCAATATATAAATATGCTGATGCAATAAACGGCTGTATCAAAAACAAATTGCCAGTTGAGTAGTAATTTCTTGGGGCTTCCGCAGTTTCGCGATCGATTCGCAACGAGATTAGGCTGCGAATTAGTTAGGGCCTTTCGTCCCTATCTCTCGATTCGGCACGTACTTCCTCCATTGGGAATGTAAAATATTTTCAATGTTTATTCGTTACTTTGTAACTTCCTTGAATATTATTTTGTATGTAAATGAGGAACAGCACAGTTTTATTACAGAACGTTGAAATTCGTCTTATCGTTGAGATCTTCTGGTCTGTTCAAATAAACTATAGAAAATTAGTCGTGTTGCTGTGACCCGCGGTTTCACTTGATTTAAGTGCCGATTCCATAGTAAAAAAAAATAATAGGTTTTTTTTAAATGAAATTTGAGTTTTATTGATTTTAATTAGTTGAAATTCAGCAAGGAAAAAAATATAATATTGACTGACGTGATGCATTTTACGTTAGTGTAATTTTATACAAGTTTCAGTTACCAGCTCATCCAATATCGACTATGACTACTATTACCTCAATAAATGAACACAATCTACTTAAACACTAGATCAATCGTATACCTCAATACCTAATTCAGTTACACTTAATTTATCTTAAACATTAGGTGCTATATGAAAACGATTACACATTGTGACTTTATGTGTCTGAGGCGCTATAAAAGAGATAAGATAAGAAGCAAACGGAGGGAAATGCGTTATGTCTAACGGTGCGTCGATGACGTGTGTAGGATCAATTCTGCTAGTGGAACCGCTTCAGTACGTCACTAACCAACTCAGCCAATTTCGACTACGACTAATACCTGAATAAATTAAGACAATCTTCTCAAAAACACTAGATCAATCGTATCCCTTAATACCTAATTCAGTTACACTTAGTTTGTCTTCAACATTAGGTGCTATAAGAAAACGATTACACGTTGTGTTTTTATGTGTCTGAGGCGCTATAAAAGAGATAAGATAAGAAGCAAACGGAGGGAAACGCGTTATGTCTACCGGTGCGTCGATGACGTTAGTAGGATCGATTGTCCTAGTGGAACCGCCTTAGTACATCACTTAAACCAACTCAGCCAATTTCGACTATGACTACTATTACCTCAATACATAAACACAATCTACTTAAATACTAGATCAATCGTATCCCTTAAAATACCTAATTCAGTTACACTTAGTTTATCTTAAATATTAGGTGCTATAAGAAAACGATTACACATTGTGTTTTTATGTGTCTGAGGCGAAAGAGATAAGATAAGAAGCAAACGGAGGGAAGTGCGTTATGTCTACCGGTGCGTCGTCGATGACGTGTTTAGGATCGATTCTCCAAGTTGAACCGCCTTAGTACGTCACTTGTGTGTTTACCTTCCGTCTCTATAGCGACTGAATAGATTTTATAATAATGACGTTTCCTTACTACTTGCTGGGTTCGGGGTTTGTTGATTCGGTGTGCTACGTATTTTTAGAGCTACGTGAAATGGAAAAGACTTATTTCTGTTGTAATTGTTTTAAGTTTTGTAATATTCTGACGTACCTTATACTATCTGCTCCTTAGTTATCTATCTATCTATATCTATTAAATGTTTTGTCCTGTCGTGAGTGACTGACTGACCGATTGATCTATCAACGCATAGCCTAAACCGCTGATAGTAGAGAGCTGAAATTTGGAGAGTGTGTTCTTTATGTGATGTAAACAACCGATAGGAAAGGATTTTTTTATAATTATAACGGAATCGGGACATATACGGGTGTAACTGCGAGACGCTGTTATATTTCTCTTTCTGTGGAACCAAATTTATATTCAAATCTATACATGTTCAAATTATCCAATTGCCAATACAATTTACACTGGAATTGGAACCAGAGATCTGATTCGATCAGTGACTGCTATAAGATCAATTCGAAATCCTTTTTTCTTCAACAATGATCACAATGAAATCTACGTTACTTACTTACTCAAGCGGAATTCATCCGTACTCTCTTATTGGTTTTTCATTCATTATAAATTAAATAAGAAGTTTATTTTTTATTTGAGCACAATTCGTTTATAACTCTTTTTGTACTGTAAAACTTTTGTAAAACTTATTCAAAATATAATTTACAGATTATTAACAAGACTTTTTTAATTGTTACAGGTACAACAACATTATCTGCTTGTTTTTTTTTTTATGGTACCTCAATTGGCACAAAAAACCCTTATAGGATCACTCATTAGTCCGTCTGTCTGGCTTTCACGGAAATCTAGGCCAACTGGTACTATCCTATAGGTTTCGGTCTAATTCTGGTACTTCCCGTAGAGTAGGCCTACGGGAAGTAGCCATGAAATTTGGCCAAAAGTAACATCTTACAGCACAAATAAAGGAAAAACTAAAAAAGAAAAGAAAAATGAATAAGTGTAAGAATAGGGACATACATAGTAGGCGCTGATTAAACTAGTCCTCTAAGTTGAATGAGAGTCCATACAATTCATAGGCGCGTTCCGAAACCACGCTAAAATCACAGTCTTAAGTCGACTTTTCAAAATGATCATGTAAATGTCAAATATGAGCAATGTCTGAAAATCAATGAATAAATATTTGTTTCAATTTGAGCGTTTACTATATAAATGATATAAATAACACCTTTATTATGGAGGTATAATGGGTTTGTACGGAACCCTCGGCGCGCGAGATTGACTCGCGCACTCGACAATACTATATCTAACGGTGTCGACTATTATCTGAAACTATCTATTTGATCGATCGAACTTTGTTGTTGTAACTTACTTTTATATTGTATTTTTTTTCTCTTTAAATTAAATTTAATGTTTTAAACCCATTTCAAAAATACAATTTATACGAAACCCTAATCAAATTTGCATTGTGCGCGAAGAATCCGCCTACAAATTCACATACTTTCACAAATACGCAAATTCAAAGTCACACCTACAATTTTGGAGATCACCGGGATTATTACCGTAGCTCTTGGCATGGGGAAATTCTGCACCCTTCCGCGCCGCTTATACACCGTGGTATTCGTGGGATTATGTAATTTAATTAATCCTTGTTTTAATTTACTTTTACTCTATACTTCACTGTAGAGTATTTTTGTACTTTAGGTACAAAAATAAGTAAACTCTGAGGTCTAAAAGACATTACTTTCCCGAAATTAGTCAATTAAAGGAACTTCCTGTTACAGAACGGCGCATATTTTGCAGTCGTTCCAAATAAAGTGTCCTCCCAAAGGGACAATTAGTGGCGTCTGCTGCGGAAAAAACATTAAAGGAACGAGTTGGCAACGGGCGACATGAGGCGGCAGCAGACGACGTGTCGCGGCGACACTACAGGTTTCTATGTATTTCTATGAAATTACCTACGCTCGCTCGACGACGCGACGCGTCGCTAGCTTCGTGTCGCTGACTACGTAGGGAGTTTCATAGAAATACATAGAAACCAGTAGTGTCGCCGCGACACGTCGCCGTCGTCCGCTGCCGTCTCATGTCGCCCGTTGCCAACTCGTACTTTAGCTGTTTCAAATTCCCGGTATTTCCGGACCTGCAGTTTCTTTTCCATTCTTGAAGCCATCATTTTGTACCTACTTGTTAGATTATAGTCTACCATTCATGCTATGAACCCGTATTAACAAATAACCCTCCTTCGGGAGTCATGTAAATAACATACATCTAAATGGATAACATCCTCCCTTATTGAAAGTCGGTTAAACATTTATCCTTATCGTCTGAAACAAATCTAAGAATAGAAAAGTAACAGTATTGGAAATTTTCTCGTTAAATCTTTCATCAAAGTTTGTAGGCAATACAGTTCTTTCCTAGCCTATGTTTTCATTATTCCAGTTGCTACCGTAATTTAATCACAAAGTAAAGGTTGTTTGGAAAATTATTTTTATTAAAGGCAAAAGTATATTATCGAATTTGAATATTTAGATTTTTTCCGTCCCTGCTTCTTACTCAAGATCAAAGCCATACGGGCGTCACCCGACATTTACCAAAGAACTCGTGCGCGCAACTGAGCGGAAAATGAACGCAATTTCACCATCACAAGCTATTTATCCCCTTAATTTGCGAAGTGGCAAGTTCGGGGACGCCTCGTGACAGATTGTCGTATCAACCGGTTGTTAATTAGTGTTACGTCGTGTATTTTGTCTCATTCATCATTCGGTGCGTTATTAATTTCAGTAAACGAAGTTAAATTTTCAACGAAATTTATGTTACAACATATTCTAATTAAACAGTTATTGTTGTTCGTAACGTTTACTGTTGTACATTCAGACTTTCCACTTCGGTAGTTTCGGGGCAATATATTCATTAAAATGAGGCTGCAGCTTCAATATTTTCTACGTACCTATACAAAAACTTTAATAATATTATCATTATCATCTGTATTTTCTTTTCTATGTAATCTTACTGTGTCTAATACATTACGTGACATCAAACGTGTTGACAAAACATGTGAGGTAATAACACCGTTTTGTAACGAGACCTTATTATTCAATGAAGACGCGGAATTGTATGTCGCGAAATGTATTTCCTTACATTAATATATCCTACTACGTGCGAGGAAGATGGGCATCGTATTTGGTGTAATTTTTTTGGGATGTCAGTATTTGTTTTAATAATAAGAGGACAGTCCACCTACTCTTTCTCCATACACACGTAGTCGACCGTTTCCTCCCTGGATAAAGACATTAGAGCAAATCTGTTTATGCCATAAAACATATATAGGTATGCCTTGACTATACCCCTACGTTTTAGTCTTTTTTTATTTTCTAATCAGAATAGAAATAAAATTTAGAGAAATTAGAAAATGAAAAAAATCAAAACGTAGGGGCATTGTCATGGCTGATATAGAACTTATGGCATAAACATATTTTTTCTAATATCTACGTGTGTAAAGTTTGTATGGATCAAAGAGTAGGTAGACTGTCCTCTTAAAATATGTTATGTTATATTTGCCAATCTTGTTTGTTGGGATATCAAAAAAATGTATATGAAGTTGATATTGTATTAATGCAAAGTAGATTTTAATTCAAGCCAGTTAACAATGGAACATTAACATACGTACTTACTATCGTCAATTCGGAAACGTTTCAACTCGAGTTCGTTGTAACGCAACGAGCCGCTTCGGCGCCATCTCGTGACGTCATCACCTCGCCTGCCCTCTCGTAATAAAGGGTAAACATGACCTCTGCGCCGTATTTACCTTGTCTCACGCTCTCGCATGCTACAGTGCTACTGTTTTGCACCTTTGTTGTACAAATACCTAATATCAACTTTGTAGTGGCTATCAATTTCTTCGAGACAGGAGAACAATGGTGCGGTGATGATGAATGAGGTAGCGTGGGCGGAATGACGAATATAATGCCCATATCGGGGCGGACGGTGTACACAGGAGAGCTAGGTTAAAGTCTGCTAGCTCTTGCGATGAATCGTCTACAAATAAATCCTTTCTTTCAGTAAGAATGCTATTGTTGGAATTCTTTGTAACCTACTTTGTTCGAGCACTTCGAGGCTACCTACCTAATGAAATTGGAAACAGTTGAGGAATGTCTCAAAAGCCTTTGTCCTTTTAAGAAAAGCTAATCACGTTTCGCTGTCGTAACTTTTCTAATAAGGTTATTCTTTCTATTCTTTGTACGTTCTAAATTTTGTATTCAAAGTTGTTTAAATAAGTTATCCCATTTTAGTTATGATCACAGTTGTCAACTACACAACACGAAAGTTATTTAAAGTTTCTTTAACTTTTCTGTTGAGGTGTTTTTTTGCTTGCTTCAGGTATTACTTTTGTTTTTTCTGAATTCTTGTTATTATAATTACCTACTTTTTTTAAAATTTTTTCGACTAAGTTACTATGTTGGGTTAAGCCAAATACCAAGTAAAAATTACGCCATTAAGACCCGGGTAAATATGTAATTATGG
This sequence comes from Idaea biselata, assembly GCA_958496205.1. Classification (NCBI taxonomy): domain Eukaryota; kingdom Metazoa; phylum Arthropoda; class Insecta; order Lepidoptera; family Geometridae; genus Idaea; species Idaea biselata. The sequence continues at coordinate 29,690,208 of OY292396.1, read as the reverse complement.
GTTTCAATCATGTTAGTTTAAAAAGTTTATTCTTGTATTAACAAAATTGTTTTAAATCTAGATATTAACGTGAGATTTCGTTCCTTACATCGACAATATAATCAGCCATTACCACTTCCTCCTTGAGTCCAAAAATTGTACTTCTGCTCAACGAGCGATCAAAACAATAACAGTGACAGTGGTCTAAGTGGGTCACGCCTCAAGTAGACTGAGAAGCGAAAGTGCTTTACTGGAAATAAACTGCGGTTTTGTGACAGATAAGGCTTTCTTCGCGCAGCAATACTCTCTTGCTAGCTACATGTTCTGAATTTAATTCAACTTTGTCATAATAAAGACTAGATATTTTAACTTTTTCCAATGGTAGCCAGACAAAGCAGGCAGGATATAGGTACAGAATACCGAGTGTTTGTATTATCCTTTAGCTAAAGTTATATTGGTTCAAATACATTTCTGATTTAACGCTTGTTCTTTTTTACCTTTCTCTTTTATTTGAGGAAAGTATCTGAAGGTATTTTAAAGGAACAATACTTCTGCATAAACGCAACGCATGATCGACGGAAATCGACAGGTAGACTAATTGGTCAAGTCAGTTCTCCCGGATTGAGTAAAGATGCGTTGTTGGTTCGGATCCCGCTTTCCGTCGAACATGCGCTGTGTTTTTGCAGAAGTATTGTTTTTTTAAAATGTTTCTAAGAAAGCCCAGTGCAGGCCCTAAGCACTTAAAAATAAAATTTAGTATCTGAAGGTGTCGCTATCCTTTCTTGTATTATTTCACGTTACTTTTTCATATTGTAAAAGTTTCATAATCATCATATTATTTATTTAGCATAAACATTGGTACATAACAAATGTTACTTTTCAGTAGTTCCAGCCATGTTTTGCTTTTCAGCATACAACATTTTAAATATATTACAGCTTGACTAAATGATGTTACGGTCTCAGTTTATTTAGTAAGTATTGCTATTGTCGTTAACTAAAAGAACAATATAAATTGTTGGCAAAGATTAAAGCGTGACAATGAAGGCGAAGCAGAATGACACCGGTCATAATCATTAGAAAGTTGACTCGCTTAAGTTTAACTGCTTCTTACGTACTTTTTATGGATATTTTGTTTGCTAAATTTACCATATTATGGGTACTAATTAGTGTTAAATTTTAAATACATTGACCCTACTAGCTGTGCCTCGCGGTTTCACCCGCGTAAGTCCGTGGGAATATCGGGATCAAAAGTAGCTCATGTCCTTCTCCGAGGTCCCTGTTTGTACCAAAATTCATCAAAATCAGTTAAGCTGTTTATGCGTGAAAGCGTAAGGCCGTATACAGAAAGAAAGCTGGAAACGTATAAGCGCTGACAAGCGCTTACCAGCGCTTGTCAGCGCTGGTGACCCGCGCAGGAGAATGTATGAACCCGCGCCGATAAGCACTGATTGGTGCCGACAAGCTTCAACACGCGCTGGTCAGCGCCGGGCTGCTGACGTCATAACATCGTCCGATGAGTCCGACATTCTGCCTCAACCTGCTTCCTTTGTGTAGAACGGACCAGCGCTTATAGTTTTCCAGCTTTTTTTCTGTATACGCACTAACTGACAGACATAGTTACTTTTGCATTTATAATATTAGTATAAAAGTATAGGTTAGATAAGTAAATAGAGACACTATTGTCTTCGGCCTCACAGACAAGACAACAACAACGGTACTGTACAGTAGGGTAGGTATAATAATCAATAGAAAAATACTAAGTAAGATTTAAACGTCCATATACTTTGTGAAGCATAATACTGTATTATCAAAGGTTCGATAGAACTTGTACGTGCAAAGTTTGAGACATGATAATCTTCGAGGGCTTCAATATCTCCGAATATTATGTGGACATATCTTTCTCCTCGACAGCTTTGAGGAAGGAGATTTTATTGCTTTTTGTCGGCGGCAACTTTCGCCTGATTTGGAATGAATATTACAAAATTTTCTGGTAAGTTTTCATCTTTATCGCTCAAGTGTCCCAAAGTTCAAAGACCATTAGATTGTTCTTTTAAGATGTCATTACCTTTACCTATCAGACCACGTCTCAGAATGTTGACGGTAAAATTACTGTAGAGAATTCACTGCAAAGATAGAAAACCTTTCAAGTCTCGAAAGCCATAAAGTATAAAGTCAGACAAATATCAGCTGACTTAAACGGTCGTAAACCTCTTAAGTTGTTGATCTGCTGCCGAGCACGTATGGTTTTATTGTTGTGTTCAAAATTCCTACAAAATATGACTACTTACCACAAAGAATATTTAGGAGAAAGCTGTTTCGCCCTTTATGATGTGTTTTTGTCGTAGATCTACGTGTGTTTCGAATTGATTACACTTCAATTGCGTCAAGAATTTGACAACCTAAATCGATTTACTTCGTTATGTAGGTACCTTCTGTACCTTGGTAGGTATTCTATTGTTGCCCAATTTCGTCTTTCTACGATAAATCTAATTTTGTTATTCTGCTGTCATCCTTTATCACATTCACATTCGTTGTTTTTCCAACTTTTTATCTCGGAATACATACATTGCTCATATGAGTGTCGTCTGTTTCATTGAAAAAAGGGAATTTCATTGTTGAATTGTTCTGTTTTATGTAACGGGATGTTAATTGAATGCAAATCGTCTTTATGGCGATTATGTTGTTACCGTTTTCGTTGTTGTTTTTCAGTGAGTGAGCAACATACTTAATTTTTCTTAGTGTCTTTCGTAGGTATTATAATTTTTTTTTCATAACATTTTTTTTTATTTATATAAATATATTTTCAAAATGGTGGTAAATATACTTTTTCCATGCCTCAGTTTATTTTATTTGCACAAAAAATTGAATAGTTGTATTGACACTAATCAATAGGGTACTGTATGGTAGGTATACTGGTATACATGTATGGTGCTTAATCTTAAATTTAAACAAGACATTGCAATGCTCGCAATTGAGTTTTACAATGACTTGTTTTCCATTTGGCACTTGAGCTTATAATCACAATATCTCAAAATTCTATTAATTTGTCTTTTATAACTACAATTGAGCCTTACCGTAAATTGTCACTAAGAGTTCTGAATTGGTTAAAGTTTCCAAGCTGCCTCAGTTTCCAACTCCCTATAAACCCTTGGAAATATTCCTTTACTGAATTTCGGTACTGATTCGGGACTGTTGATAGGCGGTGTAGTATTAGACCTTTCCTTACTCGAAATGTCAAAGAGGTACTTAGTTCCAACTTTCTCGTGTTTTTTGTAGAGATAAAGAATAGGGTCGAAGTCTAAACGACCTTTTGTAATTTTTCCCTATTTACCCGACTTCGAAAAATGAGGAATTTCATAATTTGGCTGTGGCTTTTTATGGACATTCACTATTCACCGATTATGCAGTTCAAGTTTACGCCTTTAAGCGACCTCAAAACTCCAATACCAGGGGAAACACACCACTATACGAAATGGAAGGCCGATTATGTATTTTAATTTGAGTAAAACTTGTATTATTGTATTATTTGTTTTTGCGCTTTGTACAAGCTTTTAATGTGTATCATTTCATATTTTTAAAATAAAAAAATACCTTAACAGCTTTAAGTTAAACGAGGCCACGGCCTATGAACGCTGTAGTAGCACAATTAATTATTTTTTATGTATTTACTTACTCATCATATCTCTCAACTCATTATTTGGGTATAAGTTACCCAAATAATTATTTATTTACTGTAGCTCAATATTTGGACACAATATTTACCTAAAAGAACCAAGCACTTATTTTAAACAAACTACAACTATTAATTAAAAAAACTTAACTAAACAAAATTATGAGTATATCTATACATATAATAAAATCGTAACTCAGCGGTGTCTGTTTTTGGAAGATATAAAAAAAATATAAATTGTATGGGTATCTATTAACGCAGTAGAACCTATTTTTCTGTTTTTCTGGTTGTCTGTTTGTCTGTTTATCTGTTTGTCTGTTTGTGTGTGCCTTTGTGCCCGCTAATCTCAGAAACGGCTTATCCGATTTTAACCAAATTTGGTATGCAGATAGCTTTATACCCCGATTAACATATAGGCTACTTTTTATCCGGCTATTTAGTCCGGTTATCCGGATAAAGCGTTATTTCTACTTTTACCTAATTAGTTTGAATGTTGTATTGAAGAAGTGTGTTATGTGGAATCAACACATGATTAACCGGATATCCGGTAGGTAATTAAAAAGCCGGATATCCGGCACGTAATTAAAAAAGCCGGATATCCGGTAATTCCCAAAATACCGTTTACCTATGTCTCTCCATATATTCGGATCCTTCGGACATACGGAAATTTATAATGGTTGTTTTAACCGACTTTAAAAAAAGAGGAGCTTCTCAATTCTACCCACATACCTACTGTTTGTATGGGGATATGTTCACGCCGGACACCAGCATATAAATATTCTTTTTAGATTTGGAAAGTGAGAGTCTCGAATTGGTCCCTCAAATTGTTGGTGAAGATCTGATGAGAACCTTTGGAATGATGAGCAGAATAGCATCCCACAATGCAGTAAATTACTAATTTTTGGACTTCCATCAATAGAATCAGCTTATAAAGAACTCGGTACGAATTGATGGACCACCTGAAACTACCTTCTCATCAGAAAACTCCTCAATGATTAAAGTTACTGTTACAATTTTGATATTTTTTAGTGGCAGTCGAAAATGCACGAAAAAGGGGAAAAAAATATAGCTGAAATCGGGCAGTTTTACTGGGTAGATGCAGATTGCATTTAGTTTACGAGGCACGATGGCAGCTGCGGCAGAGTGTGGATTCCGAGTCGAGGGTACCGCGTTAGAGTCTCGAGTCCCGGGCACGACGTTACGTTTTACCCTCCAGATGTCCCGTAAACCCGCGTCAGCGGGCTCGGGGGTCCTTTCCGCAGGAAAAGGGCCGCGTGGATGACAACCACTGTGAAAAATCACCTCAGCCTCTGGTGGTGGCGGTGAACTCGGGGGAGTTTATCACCGGTTTTGGGGGCCACGAGACGGTAGTGTGACCATGCCGGGGGGACGGGCTTGGAAAGGCCGCCGTTGTCGGGGTTGACGGATGTAGTCCATGAGGAATTCCCACTGGCCTCGACACTTGTGGAGCGAGGGACGCCGTTGGGGTTTAGTTGACAAACTGTAGTACCCAGGGAGCCCAACAAACCGGGTCATTTGCCCCGAGAGTGGCCTGACGGTACATAAGGGGCATCACCCACGTAAAAAAAAATATTGCATTTAGTTAAGATGCCCGACTTCAGATTACATAACAAATAAGTCGGTTGCTTTGTTATGTACATATGTAGGCAAGCTTATTATTATTATTATTTTTTTTTTTTTTTTCCACGACCTCTCTACATTAACGAGCGTCTAACTAAGCACAACCGACAACTTTTCAACAAAGCACGAGAAGCAGCGATGAAACATAAATGGAGGTATGTGTGGACCCGTGAGTGTAAAGTTTTCATCAGGAGGGAGGCTGGAGCAGCCCGATACCGACTGCGATCTGAAAATGATGCCATGATGGTTTTTGGTGAGGATAAGGTTGGTGTGGCCTCGGTTAAAGGTATCATCTGATTTATTTTGTACCTTTGAACTGTTAAATTATAATCCTGTTTGGTTTTGTTTGTTTGTGTCATATAATACAAGTGGATTTAGATGCACCTTTTTTGATTATTTATGGCTACAAAAAGTAAGGAGGGATTGCCTAGAGTTTGAGGCGAGAGTAGGATGTACTTGTGTTGCTCTGAGCAGGAATGAAAAGGGTAGTTTAGAGTTAAAATTAGGACACTATATTGTTGGAAATGGGAACTTCTATGGTTACATTTCGCTGGCTGTAGGGGTGTTTGTGTTCATTGAGGCTTTTCAATTTAAAACTTATGATTTTGATTTTTCCAATAAGTATTCTGTAAGGATGTTTGTTGTTATTGAGACCATTACTTTAAAAACTTACTATTTACTGCTACAAATAATTGTGACTATAAACAGTTCTTCCTCTCTAGATAGTTTAAACACATGTTATTCTAGTTATTTTAAATGGTATTGAAAAAGAAAAATAGTTTGAAACTGGGACTACTTAATATTAGATCTTTTAACACGGGTAAGGATGAGTTCCTTGCGAGTATGAAAGACCACCAGCCTGATATATTGGCGGTAAATGAGACGTTTCTGCGCAACGATGAGTATAAATATGCTCCTGTCATTCCTGGATATAAATTTAAACATAGAGGGAGGACAGATATGAGGGGTGGTGGGGTTGGTTTTTACACTAGGAATGGTGTGCGCGTGCGAACAAAAGCACATCCAAATGCTATCCTTGAGCAGATATGGTTAGAACTTACTATACCTGGCAGAGGTTGCATAGCTCTATGTGCAGCATATAGGCCGAGATGGGTTTCGGTGGCTACAGCTATCAATGAATTGAGTGAATCTATTAGCTGCTTTAGGCACTGTAAGCATATATTTATATTAGGCGACCTAAACGTCGACCTCTTAAAGCCTGATAAGGAATGTGCTCCTCAGCTGTTAACATTTTTTTCACAGCATGGTTTGGAATCAGTGGTACAGGGTGCGACTAGGGTTACAGATAGTACAAGTACTCTGCTTGATTTAATAATAACAGACTCCCCAGAGCTCTGTAAAAGTATTCATATCTACCCCAATCCATTGTTAAGCGATCACTCTCTTGTCATAGCACAGTTAAACATTAAAAAGCAAAAAGAGAAACCAAAATTTATCTACAAAAGATGCTTAAACAAAATCGATGAGGAATATTTTTGTGCAGACCTTAGGAACATTCCATGGGAGAGTGTCTGTGTTGAACCTGATGTTGACTCAAAGCTGTCACTGTTTGATAGTTTCTTGCTAACATTATTTGATAAACATGCACCAGTGATAAAAATTAATACTAAGTTAAAATATCCTCCCTGGTTTACAGATAACATTAAACTTATGATGTCTCTGCGGGACTCTGCACTCAGTAGAGCGAGGGCAACTGGTAAGGAGGCACATTTGAACTACTATAAACAGCTGAAAAATCTGGTGAATACAGCTCTAGAAAGAGAAAAATCTGCATATTTTGATTTTTATGTTAACAACAACATAAAAAATCCTATTAAAATGTGGAAGTACATAAAAAATGTGTCACCATTAAATGCTGGCAATGTAATGCTAGACTTACCAGTGGACCTGAATAATCCAGATAAAATAAACGAGTTCTTTTCAAACATACAGAATGCTGATAGTGTAGATGAAAATGAGTTACTATTCTTTAGACAAAATAGATTTTCTGACAGTAGGTTCAACATAGCTCTCTGCACCGAATTTGATGTAGCTAAGTTTATTTCGAGCATTAAAACAAATGCCATGGGACATGATGGAGTGTCTGTGGAAATGATTCGAATGACGCTTAGTGTTACTCTTCCGATAATTACGCACATAATAAACTCTTCCATATCAACAGGTGTGTTCCCTGAGACGTGGAAACTGGCTCGAGTAAAACCAATTCCCAAATCATCTAGTGTAGAAGAGCTCAAGGACCTGAGACCTATAAGCTTGTTACCGGTTTTGTCAAAGGTGATTGAAAGAATTGTATGTGGACAGCTGACTAAATACCTGGAGCAAAATGAGATACTACCTGAAACCCAGTCTGGATTCCGCAGTGGTCATAGTACTGAGACTGCCCTAGCGCATGTTACAGACGATATTCTATCGGCGTCAGACGAGGGGATGGGAACAGCGCTCGTACTGCTAGACTTCTCAAGAGCATTTGATTGTATCAACACAAATATGATGGTGGAGAAGCTGAAATACTATGGAGTCTCCGAAAATAGTTGTAAGTGGTTCCGTAGCTTCCTGCTTAATAGAAACCAATATGTAGAGACGGAAACGGCTGATGGTGAAACCTTGAAATCAGGGGTTAAAACGCTCAATAGAGGAACGCCGCAAGGGTCGATACTAAGTCCGATTCTATTTATACTCTACACGGCAGACCTACCTAAAAAGGTGAGTAACTGTAAAGTACATCTCTACGCAGACGACACCCAGATTTACAAGTGTTTTAAGCCCGCTGAAACTGTAAGAGCAATAGCTGAAGTCAATGAAGACCTCAATCGTATTTATGAATGGTCACAGAAAAACTCACTGCTCTTAAATCCTTCGAAATCCAAATTTATGATCCTAGGAACAGATGTGCAATGCCTTAAAATTAATTCACAAAATCCGGTTTTGGAAATGCAGGCACAAAATATAGAAAAGACGGAAAGTGCAAGAAATCTGGGTTTAATCATGGACAATGGTCTACGATATATTGAACATATTAATTTAAAAATAAGGAATGCTTTTTACAGATTAAAAATTCTCTACAGTATAAGAAAACATTTGTCAGTGGAGGTCAGGAAGACTCTGGTTGATGCACTGATTCTTTCAGGCTTCAATTATTGTGACACAGTGTATGGACCCCGGCTGTATGAAAAAACAAGAGAAGCTGTCCAACGAGTTCAAAATGCTGGTGCACGTTTCTGCTTCAATGTGCCCAAGCATGCACATGTTACCCCCTATCTAAATGACAATAACATGTTGAAGATGAGAAGCCGCCGGTATGTACACTTAGCATGCATGGTGCACAAGGTAGTAACGAGGAGGAGGCCCCGGTATTTATATAACAAGTTGGAGTGGCGTCGTGGCGCTGGCAACGGCGCGGGCGCTCTGCCTGGATCTAGACAGGTGCGTGAGAATCTCATGAACTTACTTATCATTCCTAAGCACAAATCGAAAGGTTTTAGAGGCTGTTTCAAATACTCAGCCTACAAAATATGGAACGACCTACCCCCACCGTTACGTAAGAGTAGTTCCCAGTATAGTGTGAAACAATATACTAAGAAACTAATGAAGAGCTGTCAGGAGTGGGAGGAACTGTTTGTAGATAGGGAAAAGCTTCCAAAAGTTTAGGTTACGTAGGAATTTACTAATATACTAAAGCACTATAAAACTTGTTTATGTATAGATGTTATTTTAAGTTAATGATAAATATTGGTACATAGGTATATTTTTATCACCAACCGTTTTTTACTGTTTCGGTAATCTGTTTTCCTTCTTTGTATTCATTGCTCTGTTTTGTTTTATTGGGAAAAAGAAGAGAAAATGGAATAGATATATTGTATTTTCTATTTAAAATGATTTTTTTTTCTTTTAAATATTCTTACACCTAGTTTGTTCTTTCTGTGTTATTATTTTATTATGCCAGCACATGCAAAGACAATATAGATCCCATGTCAGGGGCAGGCTGAAAACCAGTAGCGATGGCGTGGTCTATGACCATGTCATTGCATGACACTGAGCCCTGTACCTTCCATGCACATACTTGCATACAGAGTTGCTTTGTATAGAAATAAGCATCTTCTTTGTACTTACTATATTAATACAAATTATTTTTGTTTTGTTTTTTCCCCTAAGTTAAATTAACATATTGTATCTATATGTGTCTATGGAAATAAATGGTTTAAATGGTTTAAATGGTTTATTTTATCCTTTTTTTCGAAGTCGCGTTTCAACTTTTATAGATTTAGTTTATAGAACAAGTTACATACCGATATACAAAAATCACACTTAAACAAACTCAGCCATGATTCTCTTCTGCTCAGTACTTTCCTGGTCGTTCGTTTAAGTGTAGACCTTTGCACAGCGATGGGTAGATGTTCGAAAAACGCTGACGAAGTCGCGGGCACAGCTAGTCACTAATATTTTTCAATGTCGCTATTTTTTTCAAGTTTACGCGAGTTTATATGGCTATGTCCACTCCGCTGCTTTTGTATGGTCAACAACCAATTAGATTTTTTATCATATTGTTCTTTCTCATATATTTTCTTACCTTTGTACCTCGCTGAGTAATTGTCGTCTAACCTAACATGGTTATTTCCTTTCTGTTGTTTGCATACTACTCATAAAATTAGGGAGAACGAACGGACCAAGTAGTAACATTTATGGCAAGGATTGAGTTTTGGCGAGTTGCCAGGTGGTTTAGTAGTTTTTTTTATACTTTATGTGGTATTGTTAACCCTTCCTTTTGTACCTAACCTGGCAGTATTGTACGTACCGCGTTCGCGATTGTAAAAGACTTGCATCTTGATTTATTTTTTAAAGTGTTTCCTACACTTGGATGACTGATTATTTGAAGATATGCTTTTCCAAAAATGAATCGAATGCAAATTCAATAATCAAAGACTTCGTTTTTATGTCATTTGCAGTTTAGCCAATTTCTTTAATGCTGATTATATCATGCTCGTATTAATATTTACAATCTCCTAATGGAATCATTAAACAGTCTCTGTCTTCCTTACCACGCACTGGTTGAAGGTCTTCAAATGTCTATTATTATAAAGCTGAAGAGTTTGTTTGTTTTTTTTGTGTTTGTTTGTTTGTTTGTTTGAACGCGCCAATCTCAGGAACCGCTGGTCCGATTTGAAAAATTATTTCAGTTTTGGATAGTCCATTTATTGAGAAAGGCTACGGCTATAGGCTTTTAATCCCGATATTCCCACGGGATCGGGACTGCGGACTACGAGACTAGCTGCGTCGCTTCTGGGACGCAGCTAGTCTCGAATAAATAAGTAGGTATATTCACGCTAGTATTTTGAAAAAAAGAAATAGGTGTATGGACTGCGTTAGGAAGGATATGAAGAAATACATTACCCTTCCTTTTGGCTTCGCCGTAGTTGGGTAAAAAGAAGGAATGACCTAGATATTCACAGGTAATAAATACTAGCGGATGAGATAGACATGCTATGAGGAATAGTAGGAAAAAGAAGACCTACTTCCGACCAAAACTATTGTACCATAGCCGAAACGTAGAGGTAAGAAAATGAATAATAATAGGCGATTATGATTAAGAAGGGTCAAGGCATTTTCAAACACGAAAAAAAAACTTTTATCAATATTTGTTGATCTAATAAGTGAAACGAGTATAAATTGAAATGTAAAAGCATATCGTGTGTAGGTTCATCACTTTGGGGGATTGGCTTTGGTAGGTAGTTACTGAAACAGGGCTCTGACCTTCGAACAAATAGTTATCATTAATAGCAATAATAGCTATGTCCTGTTGGTAAACTATGTTTTCTATATCGACTTGATTTTATTTTAGATTTGATGTGATTTTTATATACTAGGTATGTTTCCTAACTTAGATAAAAAACAAACAAGAGTAGATACGGTATATTACATTGCGTATTCGAAAAATGAGCTAGAAACACCAAAATGCATTTTCATAAAATTATTGTATTTAAAAATATTTGTCTTTAAAAATTGATTTTAATATAGGTATTTTTATTATTTTATTTTAGTTTTATATTATTATTTGAGTAATTACGCGCTAAATGTTTAAAAAAAAAAAAAATGATTTGATTTGAAAATTTTAATGGGATTTGTAAAATTAGCAAGAAGGCATTCTGATGGATGTCAAAAAGATAATCGCAGTGAGACAGCACGTGCTCACGCGGCAACAACGGTTCGACATACAACTGAGGCTAGTTCGTCAGCTAGACGCAGTTTTATCGTCTCATTTGCCGTGACTAGGTACCGTATCTTTAGTTTTTTGTTTTAATCTAAGTTTCCTAATGTAATATTTGTTAATTATTTAAGCTTCCATAGTTAAAAAAAATGCTTTAAAATATACTGAAATGTTAATAAACTATTTATAGGTGCTTACCCTGTGGGTACATTATACACATGTGGCCAAAGAATTCATCCTATCGCGATTTTTTATACGTGAATGTTCGTGACTCTATGTAGCCATAGCATTACAGTTAACTTTTTCTTTGATGTTGGTCATATAAATAATAATATTTCCTTCTGATTGACCACATATGTATACAGAATCTATTAGGTCCTTAGATATGAAATTGGCGTTTTGTCGTACTGGCCACTTTGATCTCAAATATCTCTTCTTTGGTTAGGGATTCCAATGTCAAATCTATACAGCTATTTATTCATACATTTGTATTTCGAAAACCGTAATTCATTTGTTTTGTCCTCGTTTGGTTTTTTCTTTGCGTCACGCAGTTTACAAAATGGAAAACTTGAAATATCGCGTTATTTACGAGTACGAGTTCCACCGTGGTACCAGTGCTGCAGAAATGGCTCGAAGGATTAATGATGTGTATGGCGGCGGTGTCGCAAAAGAAAACACAGTGCGTTTTTGGTTCCAACGTTTTCGTTCTGGAAATTTCGACCTGCAGAACAAGCCCCGTGGACGGCCGGAGACTAAAGTTGCTAATGAAGAATTGAAAGCTATTGTGGAAGCAGATCCATCGCAAACCACGTCCGAGTTAGCTGCAGCCTGCGGTGTTAGTGATAAAACTGTTTTAATCCACTTGAAGCAAATTGGAAAGGTGAAAAAGCTTGAAAGGTGGGTACCTCATGAATTGAGTGCAGCAAACCGACAAACGCGCGTCAACTGCTGCGTTACATTACTCAACCGGCACAATAATGAAGGGATTTTAAATCGGATCATTACCTGTGATGAAAAGTGGATCCTGTACGATAATCGGAAACGCTCATCGCAATGGCTGAATCCTGGCGAACCAGCCAAATCCTGCCCCAAGCGAAAATTGACTCAAAAAAAGTTACTTGTGAGCGTTTGGTGGACTAGTGCCGGTGTCGTTCACTACAGCTTTCTTAAATCTGGCCAGACGATTACAGCAGATATCTATTCTCAGCAACTGCAAACCATGATGGAAAAGCTAGCTGCTAAACAACCGAGGTTGGTCAATCGCTCTAGGCCACTGCTGCTTCAGGACAACGCTAGACCACACACTGCACAACAGACGGCTGCCAAATTAGAGGAGCTTCAATTGGAATGTCTAAGACATCCACCGTACTCCCCGGACCTGGCTCCAACAGATTACCATTTTTTTCGAAATTTGGATAACTTCTTGCAAGGGAAAAAATTCAACTCCGATGGGGCAGTCCAAAGCGCTTTGAAATATTTCATTGATTCTCGTCCTAATGGTTTTTTTAGTAAAGGGATCAATGAACTACCTATGAGATGGCAAAAGTGCATAGATAGCAATGGTACATACTTAGATTAAATAAAAATATTATTATTAAAAAAAAAATACTTTATGTTCCTCCCTTACAAAACGCCAATTTCATATGTAATGAATGACCTTATATTATTTACTTCCATCCATTGCATATTATTATAAGTACAGGTATTTCTAACAAACTATTTCACTCGCTGACGTCACTCGAGATTAGTCACTCGATCGATAAACGCGAAAGTAATTCGTCACAAAAACACAGTACATAAGTTTGTTATCGAATGATTGAGTACGTTAGATAACCTTTCGGGAATTATTAGATATAGTTTATTATTACTACCAAACTCGTCGAGTTCTAGGAAACTTAGTAGTGTGTAAACTTTTCGAACGACTGCCCAAAAATGAAAGAGGTTTTTCGAGGAGTAAGATAGATTCGCTATCCCTAATATAGTACGACGACGTCTAAACTACTAGTCTACTACATACATACTACTCAATTCTGCTTCATATTTTTCTCATCTGAGCGATGTTTTCGGTTGCATCCCACTTTATAAGTCCGGGGTTCGCTATAACCCCAAATTATTTGGAGTCGGTACAGTAGGTAAGTCATTCACCATACATACTGTAAATAGATTTGGCAATATTTTGACGACCGGTCGCCTGCCTGACTCTCCAACTCTGACCAACTCTCCTAGGGACCAAGCAGTTTATCCATCACCGCGCGGGGAGAACTCGAAGTTAGCTTAGTCTCTCTCAGATCCTTTAGTCGCCTTTAACGACACCCACGGAAAGAAATGGAGTAACCCAATCTACACGGTCTCTCTTCTTCTTTGTCACATTATCACGATATAATTGAAATTTCCATATTTATCACATAAAGTACAATTATTTTAACGCCGCGATTTGAATTATTTTAAAAGTATAATTTTCTAAGTCCATTAAGTTTATATGCTGCTTATACTTAAAAAGCAGTAAACAAATGAAGCATGTTTAAGTAGTTATAGTTGTTTAAACTTACGCTGTTAAACTTTAAACATACACAGACGTAAACGTGTAGAGCGAACGCTCTCCCGGATTTTTATTGCAGTTTTATCGTTTACATCGAATATGAATGCACATTAAAATAGTCTTCAAGAAATCGGCCAAGTGCGAGTCGGAGTCGCGCACGACGGGTCCCGTACCATTGTCACAATGGCGTACGGAACTCTAAAATAAACACTGGACTACGCGAAATATGTGTACGCAACGACTACGCATTTGGCATTTACCACTGACGCCAATTTATTACTAGATGGCGCTAGTGGTAAAAACACACCGCGCTTACGTTGCGTTTTACTGTAAAATATCACGTTTGTTGTGCCCCACTTAAATATTTGTTGTATTTTGTTTTTAAGTATTTGTTGTGGCTACAGAAATACATCTTCTGTGACAATTTCAACTGTCTACCTCTCACGGTTTATGAGATACGGCCTGTAGACAGGGACAAACAGACAGACAGCGAAGTCTCAGTAATAGGGTCCCGTTTTTAATCTTAAACCCGTAACCCTAAAATCGTACATATGTCTCGGTATTTTACCGCGGTAACTATGTTTACCATTAAATTTTTAATTAACTTCCGATTTCACAGTTTCAATGCCTCTTTGCCTCTTAATTAGGAAACGGAAACCAAAAGACTTCTTTGTACATCAGCCTTCCTATTAATAATTAGGTATCATGCAACAATTAGTCCTAATTCAGTAAACAAAATTCATTGTTCACGAAAAATCCTTGAGCTGAATCGGAAAACAGTTACAAAGACCCTTCTTTACACATATCGGAATGAATCAGCTGTAGGTGATGTCATGGGTATAAGACAGGTCGTTGACTCTGTTTGCTGAAATCTTGCCAAAATCAGGTAGCTAAGTTAGTCCTATAGACTTGTAGATGTTTTATTATAATAGTACCGTTGTTTTTGTAACACTATTATGGCTTCTTTTGGGGTTTGTTAACGCTTCGTTTTGGGTCTTTCAATCAATTTTATTGCAAATTCATTTTATTTATTTTGTTACTGAACTGCCAATATAGGAAATTAATTCATGTGGTCCTAAGATCGATGATTAATAAACTGTTTTATGAACTTCTGAGTTCTTAATATGACCCGTTCATTTATTACGTAAACATTTTTTTTTTGCAATTTATTAACCCCCTTCCCTGCCCTCGGTTTACTTTAACGTTGTTTCAGGCATTATTTAATGAGCTCTGGTTTATTTCTTGATTTATTTATTTATGGTTTGAAAATGTATTTCAGTTGAAATTTTGGTCCATTTTGGGTTTCCAATTTTATTTGTGTCTGTCGAATTTGACTTAATTATGAAGAGAATCTGAAAAGAAAAACTTTATCAAAATCCCTTCGTCCGTTCGCTAGCTACGATGCCACATACAGATAAACTGTCTTTTCTTCCTCTTTTTCCGTCAGGGGATAAAAGTAAAATAAAACTGCTGACGTAATCACCATCCAGACCCCGCCATCCCACATGTGCGATATCAAAAATTAGCAACATAAAGAGACGTGCTTGCTTGTAATATTAGTTTATGTATTAGTATGATATACTACGTCCAAAGCATGGCTATTTTCCTACTCAGCAGCGGTTTCTACCCAGTGACCGTAACTGCAATAAATAACAATTGGGGCCTAAACTTTTAAGTGACTTGTTTGAGTTCAACATTTGGAGGGTGAAGTTTCCAAGACATTAGTGGAAATTTTGTCAAAAATACGAACAGGACTAATCAGTAGAGTAGAGCTCTTACTTATAAACGATGATTAACTAGATGATTATGTTATGTAACGTTTCTTTCTGTCTGTCAATATTGAAACGTCTCTCTCTGTATCATCCGAGCGAGGTTCCATCCCTCTCGGGAGCCTGGGGTTCGCTAAGCCCCAAATATTTGGGGTTGGCGAAGTAGGTAAGTCATCACTGACCATACCTTCTGCTAATTGATTTGGAAATATTTTTACGGCCGGCCGCCTGCCTGACACCAACCCTTCTAGGGACCAAGCAGTTTATCCGCCACCGCGCGGGAAAAAACTTAAGTTTTGCTAGTGCCCCCTAAATCCCTTAGTCTAATTTTACACCTACAGGAAGAGATGGGGTAACCCTATTCTATGCAGGGGATACGCGGCGTCAACTTTGAAACGTCACATCGCAGTAAAAGACAAATAGTTCATAGTTTATGCAGCTGTTATTCATTGTTTATAAGTAAGGGGGTAGGTTGTTATCTTATTCAGGAACTCCAGCTAATATTGATGGTTAATAATCAGTTACTTGGTGCGGGGAACATTAAGTACCGGAACCTACCTAATAAACCATTTCACTTTGGTTTTTAATTGACATAACTAATGATGTTTAACCATGAAAGGTGTGGTGCTTATCTGCGGTATACCCTATCCAATATAAACAAACTAATTACGTGAGGTCACGAATAATTATTCATCGATTATATGGTGGAAACTTTCTTAGAATAAAATGGCCCTTTCTATTGGAATTGGTATTTGTTTTCTTTTCGTAAAGCGGCATGTACTACGTTAGGTGTTAAGAGATTTCAGGTCGCATATCTAACATAAGGTTAATGACTGATACATGATCGCCATTAAATCAGCCACAGGACATTCACTTCTTAACTAAGTCTCCTCTCTTTTTCTTTATTTTTAGTATAGTGATGTGGCTCACCTAAAGTGTTCAGGTCATCCTGAGGCCTCTAACTTGACCTCACGAGTGCTATCAGTGATAATAACCGGAACCAACTGCTTAACGAAGTACTTAGGAGCTTTTGCCACATACATTATCTATTGGTCACCCATCCAAATAATGACCGCGATAAGCGTTGCTTATCCCGTACATCTAACCAAGATCGGCGTGCGCAACTCGCAAAGCTGCCCAAAGAACTCCTCAAAAAATGAGCCTTGCCTTTAATTTTTTAGGTTATGTGGCTTACGTTCTGCATCCAGTGACTTCATGCGACTGTTATTTTATTATTATGTATGTAATGTATTTACGTCATGAATTGATAAAGTTAAATTTTTTTGTTCGCAGAAAACAACCAAAGACATTCGCGTTTGACCATTGCTTCTACTCCCTGGACCCAGGGTTGCCGAACTTCGCATCACAGAAGACTGTCTTCGAATGTTTAGGTCGAGATATTTTAGACAATGCCTTCGAGGGGTACAATGCATGCATTTTTGCATATGGACAGACAGGTCAGTGTTTCTAAGGTTAATTCTTAGTTATCTAACTGCCGTCCTGAGAGACGTTTTATGGTTACTTAAACTATCACTAAGTAAAGATTTTCTTTTTCAGATCTTTACTTACTGATAGTTTAAGTAAACTCTGAGTACGGCGCGGTAAAATTGTTTTAATGGTTTAAGATTGTTTTAATGTTTTAACTACTTCATTACCACCTTGTATGCACATAATGTTCATTAATTTTGGAACATATATACCTACGTCTGGTCAGGCATCTCGTACAGAAACCCATCTCACTTTATTTGTCTGCACTAAGTCTGTAAGCCACGTTGCAGAATACTTTCTAGAATAAAATAACAATTCTATTCGATGCACTGTTTTCAATTTGTTTTATTGTATGTCATTTGACAGAGTATGTACGTTATAGAAAAATATATTGCAAGAGATATCTGTAAGTAGATTTGTCTTTATGAAAGAATATTTTCTGAAGCAATTCAATAACTAACTTGAAGAATTCAGATGTTGAAGAAAATATTAAACTAGTGCCTATTTATTTGATATATTATGTAGGTACCTACTTATTGATAATATTTAAGTGGTATGAGAAAAATGTTTCACGAAAAAATATTTTCTATAGCAATAAGTAAGGTGAATAATTCAATTAAGAAGCATTAAATGATAGAAAAAGACATAAATTAAAATAACAAATAAGTATGTTTGAAGCTATTGCATAGCTTTTATTGCGGGCTTTGAGCGCGGCGACCGAATCAAGAAATTCCGTAACGAAAATAAAACCTAACACCTCCCACTCCGCCTACCATGTAGCCAAAGAAAAACTTCCGTAATTGTGGATAACAACAATTGTGGTCAAATATAAAGCTCTTTTCTGATCGAATCGAATTATGCACTAAATTGTTAGTTAATAGCTAGTAGTTTGTTAAGCAAGAGATCAATTTGTTTAACGGACTTCTTACAGAACCCGGTTCTTTTATAGGATAGTAAGTTATAAGCAGTCCCTGCTGCGTGGATACCCGTTCTGGTTTACCGCTGTGATTAATGTGTTTAGATTAACTAGTCTCATTCGGATTTACAGTAGTTATTTATTACAAGAAAAATGTGCTTAACGAAATTCCTGTACTAAAACATCTTTGCATTTTAATTGAATTCTTAATGGTTATGCTGTTGAGGAATTTTAGAATCCTTTCATTTTATTTTCTTTCAACAGAGTTAAAAGATTCTAATTATACCCTTGATGAGTAGATAAGGACAGCTAGTTCTTAGTTCTCTTCAGTTAAGTAGTAGGTAGAGACGTTAGACTAACTTACTATTTTTCTC
Organism: Idaea biselata; assembly: GCA_958496205.1. Classification (NCBI taxonomy): domain Eukaryota; kingdom Metazoa; phylum Arthropoda; class Insecta; order Lepidoptera; family Geometridae; genus Idaea; species Idaea biselata. The sequence goes on along the minus strand of OY292396.1, from coordinate 29,671,609 downwards.
TCTAAAAAGATCATTGAACTCATCTTCAGCTAAAATGCAAGATTCTAACTCTTTCTAAACTTTGCTCTTTCGCTCTCGTTTAAATAGTGAATAATTCATTTATTGTCAGCATAAACGTGTACTTACTTCAAATTATGTTTATTGATGTTTTATAGCTTCCAAGGCTTTCAACATACGTGTGGTATGCAGTATGTAGTCGTACCTTCCCGTCGTGTCATAAGTTATTCAAACGGAACAAAGCTCCGGAGCTGGTTCATTGTTTCCACTGTTTGCGTATCTCTGCGGACTTTCAGTGGCTACAACAACTAGCCATTCAGGCATAAGCTCGACGGCTTTCCGACCAAGATTTACGACCTAGTCTCGCCCACTTCACTCGCTGTAATTTTAATATTGTTTATCGCCCTCGCGCCCACGAAAAATTGCAAAACATATTTCTTTTAAAAATGAAAATATTAGAAAGGCAATTGTTTCACTGCGGATTACTTGGTCAAATTGGAAGTAGGTACTATCAACAACGAAAGTGGGGATACACCGTATGGTCTAATTTCGCTTGCAAGGTAAATCACGGTGCGGATTGCTTTTTATATTAAAATCAATGCAGTAAGACCGCTGTAATAACCAGGCACTTATGCATTGAGTTGAAATTTAGATACACAATAATAGTCACACATTTGATATTTATAGATATATATCTACATCAATGTGTGTATATTATGCTTATTCCACGCTCGGCGCTCGGTTCAAACGAATCTTTCGGCTAACTGGATACCCACTTTTGTTGTTGATAGTACCTACTTTATTTTGCTTCCGCCATAACTAATTTGCATTCTAAATGGAATTGATGATTTAATTGTCCACTTTGTATTAATTCGCAGTAGGCAATTGATTTGCATTCCACCTGAATGAAAAAGTGGCAGGTGTTCTCGTTGATCTGTGGAAATTTCAGCGAGCTCAAACAGTACTGTAATTTGCATACAGGATGCACTGAATATTTAATGTTATGTAGCGAAACGTTCTGAGTCGTTGAGGTGTGAAGGCGTGCACTCAGAAGGTACGTGTTCTGCACCAGTTTGGTGCTCCCTAATCGGGTTTACACACGTCGTCACCTTAGCTCGATAGCATTCTCGGGGAATGTTTACAGCATCTTCGGGTTCATGGAAGTTTTATACTGGAGATACAGAAGAAATCTTATGCTAGATTTTTCTTCTGTTTTCGCGGTGTTGGATTGAAATTAAAATCATTTTTTGGTTTTAATCGCGTGGTGTTTATTGTTTCAATGCTCAACGTTTCGGGATCTTTGCAGGTGACAAAAACCCATGTGACAAATCACATCTCAGTTAATCCAGAAGAAGGACCTGTAAAGGTCTCGAAACGTTGAAGCATTGAAACAATGCTTGATATAATAAACACCATAATTGCTATTATAAAATGAGTTATAAGGCCAGACCTGGTTTAAACCCTTCCTGATCATGTTACCTAAAAATCAAATTAACTACGAAGCAAGAGTGACTAATTTGTACCATGATTTAGGCATAAGTAAGTCATGGTTTTAAACCAGGTTTGGCACTTAAAACTCATTTTATAATAGCATGGTGACTGTATAACACCTAAAAAAAAATCTTATGCTTCTTATTATTTTCTTACGTAGTGTTCACATTGAGGTTAACATCATAATTAGGTAAAAACATCCACGAGTTTCTCAGTATCAGTTAGTCATATGAATGTCATGTTGCGGTGAAAATTGTACATAGGTAAGATAACAGAAGTATAGGTTAGTCAGTACACACTGTAGAGTGTGGAACATAAAATGTGAAACATGTGTAGACATTGTTAATTTGCGGCGGCAATATAAAATGTTACACAGCAAAATATCTTCTCTCATGAAAAAGGTTTTATTCGACATTTTACTTTTGTACAGCCAACAGTCTCTCGTTATTGTATCTTTGATATATTTTCCTTTCGCCTAAACTCACCAACAAATAATAACAAAAAAACCAAAAGGAATTTAATTTATTTGATATTTATTTCATTCGCTCGGTAACTTTCGGGTTTTTCTTTCGAATTGAATCTGATTTAGCCGTTTGGTTCATTAGACATTCTAATTATTGAGTCAACAGAAACAGATGCTGGATGTTAATTTGTTTACGCACAATTTGTGAGTGGTGTCTCCATCCGTGGTCGGTTTAATTGCCGTGTCCTTAATTATTCGCTTGAGTTCGTCGCTCGCGCGTGCCTCCAACCGAGATGCTCGAGGCTCGGGGTTCCTTGAAGAGTTTCAAATGCAAACTTCCTCGCACACTCTCGGGAAAAATTAATCGATGTCTAAATGAATTGCCTTTGCTACGGATGTTGCAACTTAATGAGATGCCTTTAAGTTTGCTTTGAAAAGTTGAAGTAGCTTTAAAGTACTTGCTGTTGTTAAGGGCTTTTTTATTCTTAGTTTTAATTATTAATATTTATCTATTTTATTGCTCAAGGCATTTTTATTAGAAATATTTTACAAGGAGAAATGCAGCATCACGAATTCTTCCAGGGTCGAATCCTGTCATTGGAGAATTTTGAAGATGCATTTCTCCTTGTAAAGTATTTGTAGAAATTAGTTTTTCAATGAGGCTTGAGTTACAAGAAATCGTAAAGTAACTATTCCCGCTGCGGTTGTCAAACGGTGAAACTGTTTTATTCGGTTGGTAGTATTTTTGTTTGACGTCTCTGAAATAGTCGCTGAGATAGTAAGAAATATCGTTCTTGACGAAGGTCTCAGGGGTCCCACAACCGCAATATCGTATCGTACTAGTATTTGAATACGATTGAGAACAACTTTACAATGGATGTTCTTTCCTGTCAAGTTTTGCCGAGTTTATAGCTGTACAAACTTGGACTTCATAACATACAAGAACTGCATTGTCACGGACAAAGTAGGCCATTGTGAAATAAAATAAAATCTTCCTTTGCGACAACAAGTCAACTTCTCAACAGGAACTGGAGCAGGCCAGCTGAAGCCGAGAGCTTCATGTGTAATTGTGTTCTTAAAGTGACATACATTTTATAGCACAGTAGGTTAGGTACACACTTACGTTAATGTGTAGGTATAGGTAGGTATTGCTAGGTAGCAAGGCATATAGCTAGGTAGGTCAGACTTGGTGCTTGGTTATTCAAAGAATCATTACCGGTACGCGGTGCGCAAAAGGTTAAAGGTACGAGTTGGCAACGGGCGACGTGTCGCAGCGACACTACTGGTTTCTGTGTATTTTTATGAAATTCGGCGACGGCGTGTCGCTAGCTTAGTGTAGTGTTGCTGCGCCACGTCCCAACGGGCGACATGAGGCGGCAGCGGACAACGTGTCGCGGCGACACTACTGGTTTCTATGTAATACATTTCAATTTCATAGAAATACATAGAAACCAGTAGTGTCGTCGCGACACGTCGTCCGCAGCCGTCCGCTGCCGCCTCATGTCGCCCGTTGGCAACTCGTACCTTTAACGTGTTTCTGAAACTGCGCCTTTCAGGAAACTTTCACACGTTTACAGTATATTTAAATTCTTTCATCTTATAATGATCTTCTTTGAGGCTTTTTAACTCGCTCTGGTCGTAATTGTGTTTTATTTTGTTTCTCTTTGAATTTTAGGAGTGGCTTTAGTTAGAACTCTGTATTTGGTTTTTAGTGATTTAAGTCTTGGCTAATAGTGAAGTAAACAAGTTGGAAAATAATAAAGTTCTAAAGAAGAGTTTTCTAGAACATTTTTATCGAACGTTTTCTAGTAGTTAGGCTACAGTACAAGACAAAAGTTAGATGAAATCGTCAACTTACTCTGAGATCAATTGAAAAACAGCCCTAAAAGGGCTAAATGTAGTTTAGGAAGTTCGAGATTCGCGTATAAAAGGCAGAGTCACAGTTCGATTGTAAACACTGTTCTATCGTAAAAAAACTTTAAATGGATCCACTATCAGAACTAAGTTTTATTTTATTTTCTTCTTTAACGTTGATGTCTTTGTTACGGTTCGGTTGGGACGTTTTCAAAATGAATTATTTTCGTTTGCGGAGCGGAACAGTTTCGGAACTAGAGGTATTATGAATATTTACCTACTTATTTGTTTTCCCGCATTTTTTATACAATAGGGACCGGGAAGCCGGGAAATGATCCGAGAGCGGCACTGTGGACCCATAGACCGCAGCTGGTCTATGTGTGACATAGTGCACAGATACTTGATAATAATTAGAAAAGTAAAACTTATTTTACCACTAGCGCCAGTCACTGCATCACTTGATGGCACCAATGGTATTAAACATCGCAGTATCTTTGCGTTTTTTGTCAATCACGTTTGTTTTATATTTATATCAATATATTTTGTTGTTTTTTTTCCTTTCATCATCTGTGAAATTTTCAACCATCTAGCTATTACATTTCATGACATACAGCCAAGTGACAGACGGACAGACAAACAGCAAAGTCTCAGTAGGGTCCCGAACCCAAAGGGTTTTAACCCAAAGGGTTAAAACCCTTTGGGTACGAATGAACCCTAAAAATCACGCCCTGAACGCTTAAAACGCAAGAAAAACTAGGTTCGAAAACTAATTATGCAGATACGTACTTAATCGAAATAACGTCAAACACTCGATCGAGCTCTTCCGCCAGTAATTTATGCTCAAGAGTGGTTCACATCCGTGGAAGCTCAGTTACATACAATCTTGCCAAGGCCTCTCATCAATCAACCCTCAATGACAAACAAGGGTTTATCGACTCGAGTGTCACTCAAACATTGCCTATGTAAATTATATATTCAGACCTTAGTTCAACATTCTAGACTAGTTTAATGTTCAGTATGATCTCCTTCTCACCCGAACGATGTTCCCGGTTGCATTCCTCTCGGGAGCCCGGGATCCGCTAAACTCCAAAATGGTTTTTGTTTTCTTTTGGGGTCAGCGCAGTAGGTAAGTTATCATTGACCAATTGACCATACCTTCTACAAAGAGATTTGGCAATATTTTTACGGCCGTCCGCCTACCTGAGACAAGCCTTCCTAGGGACCGAGTAGTTTATCTGCCACCGCGCAGGGAGAACTGCTAGTCTCCCTCAGATCCCTTAGTCGCCATTTACGACACCCACGGGAAGAGATGGGGTAACCCTATTCTATGCCGGGGCAATTTAATGTCCAGTACAATACAGTAGGTACCTATATAAATGCCTCTGTAAATTATCAATTCAAAGTTCAATTGAAAACTTTTATTTTAGGATGATCCTGTTTTCAACCCAAATTAAATGTTAAAAGTTTCCTGAATTTTATGCCAAAAAAGTTTCGTCCTTTACACTGTTTGATATTCTTCCGTCCTTAAAAAATCCGTAGCTACACACAATCTTAGCATTACCATAGTTGAAAGAAGCAAAACTTGCCTGTTTTCTGAAAACGTGCTTTGACGAGTCATGTGTCAAATTTCCTACAAATTATGTGACTTTTCCTACAACTTATGTAACTAGTCCCGGGAAACAAATTTGTATAAAAGTTGGGCAACTAGCTAGAGCGCCGCGAGATGCTTACTACTATGTAAACTGTGGCATTCACTGACCTGAATTATATGGACAGGAGGTCTCGCACTGAATTTTGTGCCTATTTGATCTGCGCCATGTTGCGCTGTTGTCGCGCGGTTGGTGACCGTTTTTGGAACTTTCCGTTCCGTTCCGTTCCGGAGACGGTCACCATCATTCTCAATAGAAAACGCGCGACAACAGCGCAACATGGCGCAAATCAAATCGGCACAAAGATCTAATGTCATTTTGTATGGTATAGCAATTCCAGCGTACTTGTATAGTTTCATTTCAGTGGTGGCATTAAATTGTGTCTAGCGATAGATGCCTACATAGTGTGCAAGAAACATGAAATACTAACAAAACGATGAAATAAACCAAATCTTCTTATTGTGTTTCCTACAACTGCCGACTGGTTTCATAACGGTTCGACAGGTTCATTCATTAGTTTGTCTATTCATTCGTCCACGTACAAGTCTGTCTGTAATGTCAGACTTTTGTATTGGCTGGCTTCTGCTTATCTGTCTTTATATCTAAAAGTCCTTTCTTGGAAGGAACTAAAGACAAGTTTAGTGGTCTATGCTCGGTTTTTGGAGACTTTTAACGGCTGTTAAACACTTTCCCACACTTTCCCTCTTATTTATAAACAACTAGCTGGGTATCGCGGTTTCATCCGCGTATTTCCCGGTCCCGTGGGAATATCGGGATCAAAAGTAGCCTATGTTACTCAAACTGAATGTACCTTTCTAATGGTAAAACACACAAACACTCACACACACAAAATACAAATTTTTCCTATTTATAATATTAGTATTTTTCGGCCGCGTTATTTTTTTGAACTTGAATGGTCGTGACGGAGGGAACTCGACGCAAGTGACGCCGTTAGGCGCAGCTAGTGACGAATAAACTTGGCAAATACGCCGCACCTTTCTAGCGCTTACCACTCGAACATTACTGCTTTTATTAATAAGGTGCTAGCTAGTAATGCTATATCCAATAACATTTTAAGAAGTAAAACAATCTTCTCTACTGTTATTAAGTTCGTAATTCTAAAAGAGAACAGAAACAAAAACAAAATTATGTAATATTTTACAATACTTACTTAGATTATAAAAGGCAAAAGAAAATGAGCAATTCACGTCTAATGTATCAAGTAAATGGGCCAAATGTGTAAGCAGACGATGTATTAAAATTTCTCAAGTAACTTTTACGACTTGAGATAAAATGCTATGGGTTAAATGGCTCTATTTTTCACTTTTAAGTGGTAACTGTTTATTGTACGCACCGGGGTCATGGTTTGTTAGTTACCATTACCATAAGAATGTTATTCTAGCACATGGTAATGGCACTGGTAAATAAGTAATCTAATATTGAAATTAAACTCATTATTTTTTAATCGCGTGGTGTTTATTACTTTTAGCATTGTTTCAATGCTTAACTTTTCGAAAAGTTTACAGGTCTCTTCTTCAGGATTGACAACGAGAATTGACTGAAGAGACCTGTAAAGGTCTCGAAACGTTAAGCAAAAATGAGTTTAATTTTAATTCAACATCGCGAAAACAGATGAAAAATCCAAGTAATCTAAGGTAAAGCATCCAAATAAAGTTTAGTTTACAAGCTAGGTTTCTCAAGGGTTTTTTAAATAGTTTCAGGACTTTTTGATAAAAAGAACCGTGAAATTCTATCGATTTCCTTAGTCCTTATCGTGTAGTCCTGGTATAGAATAGGGTTACCCCATTTGTTCCCGTGGGTCTCGTAAAAGAAGACTAAGGGATCTGGGGAACACTAGCAAACCTTAAGTTCTCTCCGCGAGGTGGCGTGTAAACTGCTTGGTCCCGGGGAGGGTTTCAGACAAATAGCGCTCGTTTTAACCACCGTTAAAGTTAACGGTCTTCAAACATCTTAGAAACCGTGGGCCAGTCAGTCAATATTTAATCAGTTGTAAAACTATTTCTTTGGAGTCCATTATGTTTCAAGATCAAAGTTCAGCCAATAATTTACGAAGTATCAAAACCTTTGTAATTTAATCTAAAAAGAAAAGTGGTAATAAGACAAATATCTTAAAATCATTATATCTAAAATGTATAAACCCAAGGCTTTACTTTCAGATAAATGAATTTGAAATAAGCTTTGATTATTCAGCTTTGAGTTCTGTCTGATAAACCAATCCTATTCTGAGTTGTTTTAAGTACGTTTTGGAAATTGCTTTTTATTGGTATTCGTTTTAAGATTTTATTAAAACTGAGGATATGTTACCTTTCAAATTAATTTTTGTATGTAGATTGTTTGTTTGTATCATCGATAAATATGATAATTAAATTTATTTATGTATTTGTATTTACCTACTCTACATGTTTAACAGTGTGATAAAATCCTCAATCCCCATATTAATAAAATGAACTCCACATAAGTACAGCTTCCATATGTTCGTAACATATAGAAGAGAGTTTACACGAAAACAACATTTGCTTATATTAAACTAAGGCGCGGACAGAGTAACATGAAGAAAATAAAAGGGTTTCTTGTTGACTACGAAACCCTAAAAACTTTAAGTGGGTTCGACTTTTGAAATCTAACTGTACCTATTTTATATCTGGTCTACATAATCCCCCATATTTTAAGGAGTGTATTTTTTATATGATATAGGCATCCGATAAAAAAGGCTTTTAAAAATACCCACTTTATCGGGACTTACGTGGGCTAAACCGCTCGACACAGCTAGTTAAGTGTGTGCTAATTGATTTGCAAACAAATGTTGAAAATCGTTGCGAAGTTAGAACCCCAGTGCGGCGGTTAACCATTTTCCGTTCCGAAGTAAAATTCGAATAATAAATTTTATTAATGTGGGACAAAATAAGTCGGGGTTCCCGTTTCTAAATTTGATACATCAGAGTGCTCGAGTGCCGCAAATCCCAGTGAGAGCCGGTCGACCGGAACATTTTACCTGACCTGACCTTTCGGGGTCCAATCAATCTTATTCATGCTCGTCGGCATTTGGCATCAGATGTATGCTGCCATTTTTACCTTTCCGAAAGCTGTACTTCATCATATTATGCAGTTTTTTTAGAAGCAGAATATAGCTCACACTTTTTAACTTACACTTACACGATTTCCGTCCATCGTTATCATTAGAAACACGGGACTATATCGCGTTGTAGAATAATCATTGTTATTAATTATCTTGACGTTTCGGCAAACGGGTCACGCCGGCCATGGTCACGAGGATCGACGTTTCGGCAAACGTGACATACCGGCCATAGTCACGAGGAAAACACATCAGAAGAATATAGCTTACCCACATATCTATCGATTTAATGAATATCTTATTTCGCGGTGAAAGCAAAAATCTGCTAAATAAAGAACAGTTTAATTATTCAGTAGTCGGTATTCTCTACCGAAGGTTAACGCTGAAACCCTACTTAATTGTCTGGGATAAATGCCTAAACCAAGCTTCCAAATTTGTTTACAGATGCTTAGGAAAGAATATCTATATTTCGCGCAAAAATACTCGACGAAAATAAATAGGGTTCGTGTTATCAAATGCCACATTTGCAACTGTGTTTATGTCACCTCTCTGAAATTATGGGACGAGGTATTTGAGAAAGCTTGTCGTTTTTCGCAAGTTTTGTCCCATGTAACCTCCAGTTTACATATAAATCCTTTGTGCAAAGCAGCTTTGGTCGTGTTACGAGTATGAAGGTCTCTGTAATAGGTGCCTATAACCGTTCCATAATGTACGTTTAACTTTATGTATGTTAATGGATTCCTGTGTTGGTCCGCCTTCTTGCTGAAATTTGTAACCCGTACGGCTTCTACGTAATGAACCTCCTGTAATTTATGTTCAAATTAAGTTGGTTTATTGTTTACAATGCATACGTTTTGTGGATGTCAAGAAGCAATTTCACACCGAGCTGAATGGCGGAAGTCATCTTGATTATATGACTTGTTTATCTCGCAGTAACGTTTATTGAATCTTGTGGTAATTGTTACATTTTAATGGTAGGTATATTATATGAGTTAGAGATATTTCTTGAGATTTATAGTCCTTGAAATTAAAGTCATTTTACGGTTTTAATCGCGTGGTGTTTATACTACGTCATTAAAACCGAAAAATGAGTTTAATTACAATCCAATATTCATAGTTCTATTATGGATCATCGATGAAAAAAGCATAAAGGAAACATGTAAAATACTTTAAAATAAATAACGATTTGGATCTGGAAATATTTTACGATACCGTTGACGCGTTGAGTCGGCCGTCAGTTAAAGGGAAATTGATTTCAGACCGTTAATGCAAATCTTCGGTTATGATAGTTTTCCCTCGACCACTCCCAGATAAATTGACAGCTGTTTAATTTATTGATCGATATCGGTTCGAATGAGGTTGTTGTGCCAGCCAACTGCTCGACAGGTGGCACCTTCATTACTGAACGTGTTTTTAACCTGAAAATGATTTAGCCTTCGATAATAATTCTGTACGTCGAAATATACAATACCTACACTTCAGAACTTCACTGTATGTAAACTTTTTAAACTAACACGATTGGAACTCATAATTTTATATTTCCTGGGTCTTAATCGCGTGAGTTTTTACTTTTTAATTTTCTGTATGTAACTCCAGTTCGATCCTTACATTCGTTTGAACTGTGTGGTGAGGTCTAACGATTCAGTTCTGATTAAACTGATGACATTTGCACCGTATTGTATTCTCCAGTAGCCACTTCTTCTTCTTCAGGTCGATGACATAAAATTAAAGTTATTTTCCCGCTTTAATCGCGTTGCTTTTATTATATTAGGCATAGATGCTTCCCGCGGCTTCACGTAAGTCCCCATCCCGTGGGAATATCGGGATCAAAAGTAGCCTTTGTTACTCCTCGATAATGTAGCTGTTTTGGCGAAAGAATTTTTGAATTCGGTCAAGTAGTTTTTGAGTTTATTCATTACAAACATACAGGCACACACACACATAAATACAAATCTTTCATCTTTATAATATTAGTGTAGATTTTATAAATGCCCTTCGTTTCAAGGTCTTTACAGACCTCTTCCTCAAGGATAGATTTTTCTTCTGCAGAAAAACTATAGCAAGAAATTGTCAAAGGAATGAGGTTAAACCCGCCCACTTCAGTATATTGCGAGGTCTTTAGTCGTACCTACTGCTGCAGCCACTTGTGACATATCCTCGTGTATATTTTAAAGAGCGAAGCTTGTATAAAACTTTTTTCATAAAGAATTCAACCTCGCCAGACTTTCTTTGTTCCAGAATAATCATAAACATGACGCTCTCGTAAATTCGTTTACGTTGAAGCTCTGAAAATGCCAGACACATCGCTTTACCTTGATCTTTGGGGAGAGAGAAATATCTTATGATTTAACAAGAAGGAAAACAGGTAGTTTTCAATATAGGAAATGTGACTGGTTTCGGAAAACTTTAACAGATTTCAGTAATCTACTACTATCCGAGATTCGTTAGTATCAAGTGTTAAAACGTAGATTTCTGGACTTCATGTATCATCATCAATGCTGGTTTTTTTTTTAAAATCCTTACTAGGTTACTTACGTAAGATTTTTGATAACAAAGGCTTTGGTTAACCATCGAGTGCGCACAATTTACACGAGCATTCTATCAGAAAATAACTCGATAATTGCTTCTTTGTTGTACAGATTCGCGTCCTCTCTCGGATTGCTTTTTACTCAATCTTTATTGCTTGCTATGCGGACTTGACATTGACAAAGAAACGAGATTCTAGTTCGAATCCAACTTACTGTAAATTCATTTGATTGAGTTTGTTATAATATAATTATAATTTGCGGTGATGTTATTTGTTCCGGGATTATTTTGAAATCAGACGCAGTTTTTAAGGTCTACCTCAGGTTTCTGCATTGTATTTTCTAATTATATCAAAAGTCCTTCTCAATCCTTCTCTCATAGTTAAAAAATATTGAGTACGACTCAAACCCAATACCCATACTCTTTTCTCAGAATCTTAGATCAAAAATGTAAACATAGAACTGTCAATATCAAAGGGTAAAGTAAATAAAGAGGTGTCGATTTAAAATAAATGTATGAGTTAATTGTTTACATTTTTGATCTAAGATTCTGAGACCGAGTATATAAAGGTACATATTATTATACGAAAGTTTTGCGGTTCATTTCTGAAAGTTGTGCATTATACTTTTGCTAGCTCCAAATATATTTAAGAAGATTATGTCGCATGCGACACGTACGTAGTTTTACCTATCCTTGTTTCTACCTAGACGTAGTTACCCAGAATCATTTGCAGAATAGTTGTACTTATTTGTGTTTTCATCAGTGTTGAGAATGTGAGCAGTTTGCGCTAGTGCATTGTCATGTTTTTCCCCGTTCCCCGACGTTGCTCTACTTAATAACAATTTGTCGGAAGTTATCGCCTCTCTAGCTCTCTGCAGGATTTTATTGAAATGTTCTTGTCACTTTGTCGTTGTGACCTTTGAAGTTAGACGAGATAAAACTTTACCCTTAGCAGTTTATTTTTAGACATGGTTTTGAGCCGGAAGCTTACTAAAATGTATTTTTGAATTTGATTAAATATTGTTGACCGGGCGTCTATTTTGCTTCTATTGCAAATATTGCTTCAAATCTGGCAACATTTGATACACATGATGATAGCGAGGTCTACTGTTCGCAGAACTACTAGTTTAAAATATTTAGTGACTCTCATGTTTATTAACTGAGGCACTGGATTCTCATAATCCAAGAATGAGCCTTTAAAATATTTGTCATTAAACATCTAAACCTACTTCGTTTTTAGGGTTCCGTAGCCAAATGGCAAAAACGGAACCCTTATAGATTCGTCATGTCTGTCTGTCTGTCTGTCCGTCTGTCCGTCTGTCCGTCTGTCCGTCTGTCCGTCTGTCCGTCTGTCCGTCTGTCCGTCTGTCCGTCTGTCCGTCTGTCCGTCTGTCCGTCCGTATGTCACAGCCACTTTTTTCCGAAACTATAAGAGCTATACTTTTGAAACTTGGGAAGTAGATGTATTCGGTGAACCGCATTAAGATTTTCACACAAAAATAGAAAAAAAACAATAAATTTTTGGGGTTCCCCATACTTAAAACTGAAACTCAAAAAAAAATTTTTCATCAAACCTATACGTGTGGGGTATCTATGGATAGGTCTTTAAAAATGATCTTGAGGTTTCTAAAATCATTTTTTTCTAATCTGAATAGTTTGCCCGAGAGACACTTCCAAAGTGGTAAAATGTGTCCCCCCCCTGTAACTTCTAAAATAAGATAATGATAAAACTAAAAAAAATATATGATGTACATTACCATGCAAACTTCCAACGAAAATTTGTTTGAACGAGATCTAGCTAGTAGTTTTTTTTTAATACGTCATAAACCATAAATCGCAATTTTCCTTTCATTCAATTCAAAAATGTACGGAACCCTTCGTGCGCGAGTCCCACTCGCACTTGGCCGGTTTTTTTTAATTCTATGATTTCACACATCTTCCTGCAGAAAAAACCGTCACATACAAAGAACCAAAACGTCAGGTCGTAGTCTGCAATTAAAAAACGAAGCAATACGGTGCTGTAGATTGCATAACAGCCATCCCAATTTAATCTACCGCGAAATCCAATATTAATTCTCACTCTGTAAATCTATTATGTGAATCAGTGGGTTCTGGCCGATTCGGTGGCATGCTTGCCAAATCATTTTGAATATTCATGCTTGTATTTATGTACACTTGAGAGCAATAAAATCTCATACCCTCGTTTTCCGATTTACCGCTTCTCCGCTGGATCTGCTAATAGCGACGCGCTCGCTTTTGCAGCATTGACAGAATCCCTATGAGTCCGTTATACAGCCTCTTGATTTTCCTTTGTGGCCGTGTAATCCTACACTCGTTAGTAAGTTATTTATTTATTTATTTACTGTTCTAGTGCGGTAGGCGTGCCAGTTCTGAAATTGCTGATATTAGAATGTTTGTGTTTCAGAATTGACTTGAAACTTCCGCTTTACTTTTTAATGTTTTCCATAATTACCAAATACACGGTCGAATACTGAAACGACGTTTAAAATTTGAGGACTACTTAAATTATTGAGTAGCTCTAAATTCTGAATTCGTATGAGATTTTTTAGTTTAGCAACTGTTTAATTGTTTTAGTAGCCTCAAATTTTGAGTTGCGTTTTAGTATACGGCCGACAATTGGTTAATCGACAATTTGAATACTAAGCCGGATTATCCATTTTTAACGCCTTGTTAAGCGCACTTCTTTTAATAACTTTAAGTTCAAGCTTGTGAATTACTGACTATGGCGATACTGTAGAGAAGAAAATACAAAAACAGAAAATTAAAAAAAAAACTGAATTTAAGTACATATCCGATGTAAAACAAATTGTATTTAGTTTTTTTCGAACAATTCCCTTACCTATCACTATGTAGTCTTTTTGTAAAATAAAATAACACTCCGAGACAATGAAATGTTTTATTATCTCGAGTTTTAGCCGAGTTTCGCTTATTATCCAGCAATTAACGCTTCAACAGACCCAGGCGTCTAGAGGAACATTGTGTGGCACTGAACAGAAGCACTTAACGTTACAGCTACGTTGCCTTAGCTGTTAACGTTAGAAAATATGGCGAGGACTTTATTTATTCTGAATATTTTTTAACCTCAGTCGCAAACAAAAGATGGCTCTTTAATTAATTTCAACCCTGTGGCAGTGTGAGCGCCGTAACCGGTACATGATGCGTTGATCGTGAATAGAAATGTCATCAAGAGCATTTGAATTTTGATATTCATCTATACATATAAAATTCTAAGGCCTGATTAATTGACTGACTGAACTATATATCAACGTACAGCCTAAGCCGCTGGCCCTAGTAACATGAAATTTGGAGAGTTAGTTCTGTGCCATGTGTAGGTACACTAAATGCTCCTACAGAGCGGCATAGAGCCACATCACCTTGTGTGCTTTGTGTGGCAAGTCCGGCAGCAGAAACACCCGCCGGTACTGCACCCGGCATTGTGTGTAGTAGCCTTAAGAAAGGATTTTTCAAAATTCGCACGAATCGGGACTTACGCGGTATTCAGCTAGTTTCTCTAAAGTTCCACATAACAAATAGAAGCGATTCGGTAGCAAGACATTACTAGTTAACCCAGCAGCGTCAACGTGGCCCGTGCCCTTTGTCCTACGCCTCATCAATTTCCCCGCGTCTGCCACCGTAGGCTTTAATCAATGCCCGTTGTTCGGATTGTTAGCCGATCGCTTTGTTCGAAAGGGCGATTGGAGCAAACGTGTTGATGACCTCTTCATCCAAGTAAACAATCTGTTGTAGGTTTGGATTTTTGTTCATTGAAAAATTGGTGTAACGAAGTATAACAGTAAAATTTAGGATTTTTCTTCTGTTTTCGCGATGGTGTATTGGAATCAATCGATTAAAACTGGAAAATTAGTACAATATATTTTACTTCTGCTTTCGCGATGTTGTATTAACTTTAATTTCAATACAACCTCCCCTCCCTCTCCCCCTCTTCTTCTTCAGTCAATCCTAATCGAGACCTGGAAAGGTCTCGAAACGTTGATCGTTGAAACAATGCTAAAAGTAATAAACACCACGCGATCAAAACCGAAAAGAGTCGTTAATTTGAATGAGTTTAATTTCAGGAAAATTTAAAAAAAAATGTAGATTTTGACTGTTAGGGTTCAACTGATTCTGATGAAAATTTGGACTTTACATAGAAGGGTATGTACGCTACGATTAATTAGTTTGTAATGAGCGAAACCGCAGGTAAACGCTTCTCCCTAGATATCAATTTTTCTGACATGTTTTCATCCTTTATCATTGTCGAAACTTAACAAAGGTTTAGCTGTAGCCCATTCGGGATCGCCCTAAATACAATAGCCCGGAGCCTCTACCAGGAATCGTTTCTCTCAATTGCACGCTTCCAATAACCATGTAATACTGGCGAAGAGGTTTAACTGTAAAGTTGTCTGAATATGTTCTGTTTCGTACAGCGAAGAGAGAAATATTTTAAACCAACCAGGCTAATTATTTACCCCCTAACTTTTAAACGATGACTCAGTTTAGGTAACGTTTGTCGCTGCCTGTTAACTTTGAAACTTCATGTCACAGTAAAAGACAAACGATACATAGTTTATGAAGCTGTTAATAAGTAAGGGGTTAATATTCTAAGTGAATCTCTTGAAATACGTGAGCCCCGAAGTTTGTGGCAGATTGGTATTGTAAAGCCGAAGGCGGCGCTGCGTTATTCTCTACCGTCTCTGCGTCAACATCATGAGTATGAGTAATCGACATGAGTAATCGACGCATCGATTTTTGGCATTTTCGCGGTGCGAAATTCGCTGTCAACTGTCAAAATGAATTCGATGACGATATCGACGGTGCTAGCGCGGTAAACCCCCTGGCGTGCTGAAATCGCTATCGCAGATATTGTAGTTTCTCGTTTACATATCTAATCTTACTGTCAAAATATCTCGAAATAGATCAAAGTTAATCAAAATATTCAGGAGCTCTATCCACCTCTCTGTAATTTAAACCTCTTCGGGCCGTAGTAGCTGTGTGCTCTGAACTGTTTGAGCGGATTTTTGTAGCTTATCGTACCGTTTATTTTCGTCCATCTGCGATAACTGGACACGGAGGTTTATCTGGTATTGATTTCAGCAAGTCCATCGACGTCCAACCTGGAAACTGGAAAATCGTTTCAATGTTTTAAGCTCTTTTTAAACCCCAAATGACAAAGGGAAGATAAAAATATATTGGAATTAAAGACATTTTTCGGTTTTAATCGTCTGGTGTTTATTACTTTTAGCATTATTTCAACGCTAAACGTTTCGAGACCCTTACAGATCACTTCTTTAGGATTAAAATGTTGAGAGTTAAAACAATGCTAAAAGTAATAAACACCACGCGATTAAAACCGAAAAATGTATTTAATTTCAATACAACATCGCCAAAACAGAAGAAAAATTAAAAAATATCGAAATCACATTTTGAAGCTTAATTGCTCCGTTTTTCTGTGTTTAGTGAAAATGGGTTGAGTTGTTTTCAAGTTGAAGATACTTATTTATCTAAGAGGGAAGTCAACCTACTCTTTCTCCATACAACCGTAATCGACTGTTTCCTCGCTGAATAAAGACATTAGAGCAAATGTAAATCCAAGCAAATCCAGGGAGATACCAACTGCGCTCCGGAAGCTCAAGCCACAGGGTAGAATTTTGTAACAAAAAGCATTTTCCTAGGCAACAGACTTATTTTTAATTCACCTGAACCTTTCAGGAAACCGGCCACTTTGTACAAATATGATTTATGGATTCGGCCTTCAAGGTCTATTATCCGTTTTTCCTTATCGTTTTCCCTAAATCAGTAGCAACTGCATGCAATAAGCACAGTGGAAATATTGAATCTATACTAATATTATAAAGAGGTAATGTTGGTCACATATTTGCATGTATGTAAGTATGCATATTGGGGGTAATTTCCGAAACTTCTGGGCCGATTTCAATAATTCTTTCACCAATAGAAAGCTACGTTATCCAGGAGTAACATAGGGTTTTGTTCCCGATATTCTTACGGGATCGGGAGTTCCGCAGGTGCGGGACTCCTCTAGTAAGTAATAAGGTAGTAGAATAGTTTAAGTGTACCTACATCGTAATAATGGAGCTCCGAGCTTGTATCGCACGCATTTTGGAACGTTGCCATACGATGTAGGTATAAAACTTGCAAATATTACTTCCTGGTACCTAAGCCATTCGCGTTTCAACAACTTCGCATGGAATTCTGCCCAAAAATGAACTGCTATTGGAATTAATCCAACTCTTATCACAAGTTTCAGTTAAACATGTAATGCTAATGCGCTGTAAAAGCCTAGACTGGACTACTTTGATTAGAACTGGAATGCAGTTTTTAAACTTATACGATTTCCGTCCATCATTATAATTAAACACGGCTCTAGATCGCGTTAAAGATAATCATTGTTTTGATAACCGGGTTATACCGGCCGTGGTCCCGAGAAGACTCGTCTGTCTTCTTCACGGCCGGAATAACCCGTTTGCCGAAACGTCGAGGTAATTAAAAACAATGATTATCTTTAGCGCTATCTAGACCCATGTCTAATTATAATGATAGAACTGGAATGGTTGGGCGTTACTGGTTATTTTCCTATTTACATTATTGATTAGACTGTGCGTCCAACTATTTCGATATCAAATAGTGGAGTAGTTAAAGAATAAAACATCAAAGGCCTATTCTAAAAGTTCGGGTTCTTGTTTTTAGGGTTCCGTACCTAAAGGTAAAAACGGGACCCTATTACTGAGACTTCGCTGTCTGTCTGTCTGTCTGTCTGTCTGTCCGTCCGTCCGTCCGTCCGTCCGTCCGTCCGTCCGTCCGTCCGTCTGTCACCAGGCTGTATCTCATGAACCGTAATAGCTAGACGGTTTAAATTTTCACAGAATATGTATTTCGGCTGCCGCTACAACAACAAATACTAAAAACAAAGTAAAACACATATTTAAGAGGGGCTCCCATACAACAAACGTGTTTCAAACATAACAAGGAGTCAGGACAGGAAGAGGGACAGGAGGACAAATCGAGTTGGTCATGGAATTCAAAATGGCTGCCCTATCTGTCAAATATACCAGTCTGCCTTCACTTTCAGATTTTCTTTGTGCCAAGGTTTTTTTTTTTTGAGTGATTCGGGCGTTTGATGGGAGTAAGAATCGAAGATAAATATTTCATATTTTCCTATAAAATTTAAAAATTGGTTGTTGTAAACCATTTTAGGGTTCCGTATCCAATTGTGATAGTGGTACGGAACCCTTTATGCGCGAGTGTCGCACTTGCCCCGTTTTAATTTCAATAAACTATTTGAATGGGTAAGGGTATATAAGACAAGTGATCCAGTCATTTAAGCTTAAATTAGGTAAGAATCTCGGAATTCGAGATACCCAGCTGTAAGTCTGAAATACTTGTATATTGACACCCTAAAAGTTATCTCAAAACCTACATATGGTAGGGTGTGCGCAACTATGAAATTTCATAGTTGCGCACACCCTACCTATATATAATTTCATATACAAGTATTTACAGACTTACAGCTGGGTATCTCGAATTCCGAGGTGAACTTACTATAATGACTGGATCAAAAAGGACGACCTGTAATTGAAAATTTTAAAAGAACTTATTTGAAGGCAAATTACAATTTTGTTGTAATTACAATTAAAATTGTCAAATACAGGCATACACAAAAGTTATTTTTAAAATTGCTATATAATTAGAAAATAATTGATTCAAATTGTTTTAGTTATTCTGAATTTAACTTTAACGTACATTTATCAAAATATGTTTGTAGCGTCGTTCGTTTGTGAGTCAGTATGACGATTTGCTTTATTTACGAGAATCGAGCCGCATATGGCTTATTTGAAAATTTTACAAAATAAAATGTCAAATACTATTTGACATTTTTCGATAAATTTTATCTGTGGAGAATACCGTTTTCCATACATTTATGAATCTATAAAGTTTTGATTGCATTCCAGTTGTGTATAGTTTCATTTTGAGTGTATCGTTTACAAATTGCAATGATGGTGAAATGAAATTTTTGACAAATTTACCTATTACCTACAGGAATCGCAATAACCTCTCTGAATGATTTGAATCTTTTTGTACTTTTTGTACACAAAATGGACTTACATTCCGTTAGGTCTGTCTCCGTTTAAATGTTACATAAGAAAGAATGAAAGGGACCGGTTAGAAAATAAAAACTTAAAAATATAACTCATTAAATTTCCTCTTTCTTAAGACGTCTGGTCTACTCGTGACCAGGAGGTACTGTATAAGTAAAAATTCATTTTCAATATTTGTTACTTAAA
The DNA here is from genome assembly GCA_958496205.1 of Idaea biselata. Lineage (NCBI taxonomy): Eukaryota > Metazoa > Arthropoda > Insecta > Lepidoptera > Geometridae > Idaea > Idaea biselata. The sequence continues at coordinate 29,652,214 of OY292396.1, read as the reverse complement.
TATAACTTTTTTAATGAGCAATACAGAGACGAGATAAAATACAAACACCCCGTACGTACACGAGCGGCCGCTCGGAATCAGCTGGAGTTACGTATGATGACCGGCGCGAACAATTCCTACGGCGAGCGAACTACTGCCTACCTTGTTCCTCGATTTATAAATAAACTACCTCCGGAATTGCGTACTTTTCAAATTATTAGACCCAACAATGTTAAATTAAAATTAAAGTCCTATTTCTTAGATAATATGATAGACGTCGTAGATTAGATAGTATAACATTTGTTACAAACCTCATTGGTTTTTTATAATGTTATTTAAGCAATTGTTTTTGTTTTGTAAATTTTTAGAAGATAAATAAATTAAAAAAAAAAAAAAAAGTCTTTGAAACGTCGGGCGTTTGAAAAATGCTAAAAGTAATAAATTAAACGCGATGGAGCCCGAAATAGTCAGTTATTTTTTTTGCTCTAGCTAGTATTTTGTGTATAGGTACAATAGGTAGGTAATGAAAATTAATGTCACCAACGACGTATATGAAAAAGACACATTATTTATCTTGATATCAGACTTGTCTGGAACTTTATCTCAATATCCACAGATTGAAGCTCAGTCTACGACCGATAGGTAGGTACCTACGTAATTGATAAAGTTGTGAATAAAAGGTACGATAACATTTATCAATTTTTATGTATTAAAATCAATAAAAAATCCATAACTTTGAAATGAAAACTCATTTCATTATGTAAATGCAAGGAAGTGTTATGATATGTATGACTAACTGAAGCGATAAAATTTATCAGTGTTTAGGTACTGCAATGAGTACAAGCAATATAACTTTAGAATTAACACTCATCATACAAAATGATCATTTAATTTTAAAATACTCTCTTCGCATGTAGTTTTTCAAATTTTCGTCATACTCAAAGAATCTAGGTCAGCGTATATCAAACATCGTTCAGAAATAAAGTATAAAAGAAGCTCAATTCCCTCCGGCAGGAGTAACGATAATGCTTACCTGGATTTGTGGGATCCTCCTGCGATCCCCAAGACAATACCTACCCTTTGAGCACACAGGAACGATAGGATTAAATATTACATTCGTGTGTCCCTTAAATTGCGGACAAAGGAGAAGTAAAGTTAGTTCGCTTTCTACTTTCTATTGTAGGACGTGAGTCTCCATACAGACAGAAAAAGGTTTTTTAGAATTGCTAAGTGATGTGTATAATCTCGATTTCAGTCAAAGAAATGCAGCCATAGAGGCGCCATGTTCTAACAAAACTGTGACTGTAATTGGACAACTGTCTTTTTCGCTCTCATTTAAAATGACGTAAATACATCTCGCTCTTGCTTCTTGCTTGGTAATTAAGGGTAAATTACCCTGAGTTTTTCTAGCCATGATAAATAAAAGAAGGCGAAACACAATTTGTTAAGAGGCACCCTCCTCGTGCACTTAACTTGGCGGTGTGGTAATGTGATTTAGTAACCGTCGTCGGTCCTATTCCTTGGAAAAGTCCCGAAAAGTTCTATTTCGTAAGAAAGTGCAGTATAATGCGTGGTTTAACCACAGTGTAAGTTAACGGTCTTTGAAACCATCGAGAAACCTACCATTAGCGTTTATCATATTACCATTTATAAACCTTCGACGCAATATGCCTCTAAACGACACATAATTAGAAAATAACCCTTTCTTGCGTAGTCGGGTAAAAATACACTGTAATTATAACACACATATAATTCTAAATGAGATATTTAGGGTCCTAATATAATAATATTATAGTTATTTTAGGCACGGTACCGTTTCGTTTTAAATTAAATAAAACAGTACAGGCTTTTATATGTATTAGAGTTTTCATTTCACCATAAAGAAGATTAAATAAATATCATATTCAAGATAAGAGAGAGAGAGTCACGCAATACAATAGAGTTGGGTTTGTGATAAGCTATATTTACTGCGTTATCATAGTTGTATGAGCATATCGCATGATCGTGTTATTTACGCAGACTCATACCTAACACCTTTTGGTAGGTACTGTTTGTGGAAATAATTCTAAATATCTAATGCTCTAACAGTTTACAAAGAAAATGAATTAAACGTAAAAACCTAGCTAAGAACACTCGCTCATATAAGTTACCATAAAAAACTATATTAAAATCGTTTCATCTATTCGTGAGCTACTATGTCACAGACAGATTCAAACACCTCAAACCAAACTTGAGTTTACTCATTAGTTACTAGTAATTGTGGCAGTCATTCTCAATTATCACTATCATTTTTGAGTGTCAACGCTTCGTTCGTCCGCCATTAAATGATTTGTAGAATTGTCTCTTAATCCACAAAATATTTGGTAAAGCAGTTATTCTTCGTTCCTACTATATGATTGCTAATCATGGAAATTATGTTTAGTAAAATAGCAAAATGAATAACTCCCGAAAAAACGGTCGAATCCGCCCTAAATGATTTAATATTGACTATGTTTGCTGATTGCTACTAACCAAATATAATCAATTAAATTGTTCCTAAATGAAAGCGGGGTAGTATTTCCCAACAGTTTCTAAACAACACTATAACAAATTGGAGTTACGTACGAGTTGTTATTATATGGCTTACAATTGAAGTATTTGTACATGCAAATACACAGAAGTTGGCATTGTAAATTTACTAGACTTCAAACTGCCACTGGGAGAGTTGCCGTTTCGCTTTCAGCCGAGGCTTATTGCTAAACTCGAAGCATAAATTTCCATTCGTAATTCAAACAGTAACTTTAGAAGTTTGAACAACTATACCCACCTGTATTTTTAAGCCCCGAATTGATGCAGAGAATTATTTTGATATTCCATCCGGGTGTTCCTTGTTTCCCATATCTAGGAATCTTTCGTTCTTTTTAACTGACTTGTCCTTTTACCAAAATGAAAATGTGTGTATGTTGTCGTAGCAAGCTACGAGTTTGCTACGAAAGCCTACGCAATAGAATCTTGTAGCAATAAAACGTGCCGTAATCAAAAGTTCATTGTTTAAACTTCTTAAATTATGCTTTACGTTCTAAAATAACTGTCCTTGTTATGAACGCGACTTTAATTAAAAGCCATCGTCTAAAAATGTAAAAAGAAGAAAAAACGTTCGAGATTTGGACAGTTAAAACGAATCGGTTTAATTTGTAGCGTCGTTTTTGGGTGGTGGTAGGTACATTAAAGTGGAAACCTAATAAGAACGAATCGAGGGAGGGAAGCTTCGCCTTTAGGTGACCTGAAACTGCAGGTGCCAGCTACGTGTCGCACTTCGTTCCGCCTACGTATATGGTGCAAGCTGTAAAAATTGGAGCGCATTGCGTTGTACTATTTTTTTTTTTAAGATCACTACTACTAGATCCTAGAATCTAAATACTAGTCTGATCTTTACAGCCATAGCATACCTAACATAGCTATTAAACGCATTTTTAGGTTTTAATCACGTTGCTTTTAATATATTAGGATTTTTTCAACGGCCGAGCGACCTTTCGAGGTCTTGCCAGATCTTCCCGTCTTTCCAGACCTCTCCAAGACACTCTAGAAGGTCTGGAAACAACTAGAAACGTCGGGTGTTGAAAATGCTTAGTTAGATAAAAGCAACGCGATTCAGTTTATTCAGATAAAAGCAACGAACATCCCAAGGGGGGTCCTGCCTGATACCAATCTGTAAAAACATTTCCTGTCAAATCTATTTATATCAGGTATGGTCAATAGGCTTATATACTGTTTTTAAGGCTCCCGAGAGAGATGGAACCGGGAACATCGCTCGGATGAGGAGAAAGATGGAAGACCGACCAACGTTTTTAACCTTCATGATTTTAAAACCTAGTTCCGATTTCTTATCCTTAGATCTTATTCTTAGATTTCTTATAGCATCACAAGGCTAAGAAAACGGTTGGTTTATTATTTAGCCTAAAGTATAATTCGTTATTTCTATAAAGTCAGTCTGGAACTTAAGAAAACTAGGTAACCTACTTGAAATGTAGCGCCTAAACTTGTAGCCTAAGTGTTTGCAGACTTACTTTACTAATTGCTCTTTAGCTCGCTAGGTAATTAGTTTCGTGTTTTGATTAAATTTATGAATTGAGTTACTGGATAGATGCTGTTTAATTGGCTCAGACTCGCGGCGTGAAATAACCTCTTGCTCTTGCATATTCTTTAATCAACTGATGCTCTGTCTTTGATATAGTTTCTTCGCTAATTTACTCTAGGAATTACGTTTTAATTGACCCATTTTATCCATCTATGAAAATGAACAAACTTAATAGAATAACTTTTGTTGGTTCTGATACTGAAAGCTAAGATTTTTGTTAGCTTTAGTTTTAGAAATTAAACTCATTTTCGGTTTTAATCGCGTGGGTGAGTTTAATTTCTACCCAACATCGCGAAAACAGAAGCAACATCTTGGTTTTGTTTTGTTTTGCCTAGTTTCGAAGGAGGAATCTAGTTGCACAAAGCGTCCGCCCTAGCCGTCACAAACTGGCTTTTAGTATTGTCAACGGATGCAATGCTTTGCTTTGTTTGTAGCTAAAGAGTCTAAAGTTACAAGTTATTAAGCAGTTTAAAGATTTTTATTTTTTTAGTGATAGAGGGATATATTTCAGCCCTGCCTGTCGCTTGAGCTCGCTTAGCGCAGATGGTTAGCGCGCCCGTCGGGAGCAATTTTCCTAAAAACTTTAAATTTAAACATTTTAATTAGTTTCATATTTCTCTTGGCAGTTCTACTTGAAATATTTTGTGATGTATTGATTTTTTTCATTTTCTAATTTTTCTGAATTTTATATATAGGTACTCTAATTGGAAAATGAAAAAAAAAAAAGGAAGGGGGCATGGTCAATATGGTCATGGGAGATATAGGTTTATGGCATAAACATATTTGCTCTAATGTCTTATCTAGGGAGGAAACAGTGGACTACGTTTCTATTGAAAAAGAGTAGGTAGACTGTCCTCTTAACCCTGTCCCAGTGATTACAATTCTGCAAAGTAGAGTTGAAGATGACGAAGAGGTTGGTTTTGTCACAATGACGCTGACACGTCGCATCTAGGTTTGGACCTCTGCCAGCGGGTGATCATCCCTCAAGCCGGGTTGCAGTCACGATTGCTGTTTCACTTAAACATTTCGGAGATATTACATTATTGTTTAACTTTGTTTGTTATTTGTTGTTTTAGCTCTATGAAGATTTAATATTCAAATTCACAGATACCTGATACTTTTGTGATTTGTTGAAGGAGTTATTATTAAAAGTTATTCATAAATAGAGATGACTTAATGTACGTTACCCTTCTCGCAAAGCGACCGTGACGCAGCTCTGCCTTTAAGATGTATGCCCATGCCTATCCCCACTAAACATTTAATAATGATATGTCTGGTAATAATAATTTTATTAATCTAACGATTTCTATTAAATTGTTTACGTAATCTCCTTTTTTGGACAACTGAAACCGAAACTGAGTTTAATTTCATATCAGCATCGCGAAAACTGAAGAATATTATAAAATAATTAGGGTACTTATTTAAAAGAAAGGTTCTTAGTACCTAGTATTACTAGGTACTAAGAACCTTTCTTTTAAATAGAAGTCCTGAAGACGCTTACTAGGCTAGTAAGCGTCTTTGAGCTAAGCGGGCACGACTACGAAACTCTAAAAATGAGTTTTCGTTTTAAAAACCATATTGCACACAACTCGTTTTGGCATATTGAAGTATGGTCCCATTCATTCATGTCTACTTAGATACAAGTCTTTTGCCAAAGAAATGTAACTAAAATGCACACAGATAGCCGTGCCTCCGTGCCCCATGCCATAACCGTTTCACATACGGGAACAATACGAGTATGGGATCGAATAAAGCTTGACATTCCCATAGCAATTGCATTGGAAGACTTATGGCGTTCCCATGTTTCTTGAACATGTGAGATGTTTTCTTTTTGTTCCGTGTAATTCGATTTTCCCTGGTAATAGTTACATTTTGGCTGTTGCCGGAGATTGCTTGACCTTTGCGCTAGTTTCGTTGGCCATTTTCCTTTAGCTTGGATGGTAGGTGCCGTATTGAATGAAAGTAAATACAAGGTTGGTATAGTACGGAATTAAGTTGTGTAGGTACGTGTGCGCTAAAGTGGCATGTCTCAATCAAGTGGTATGTTATGTTTCTATCAATATTATCAATGTGAGGAGCTCATTGTATTGCCGTGTTAAGCGACGCCTGGCGCGGTCATTACTTGGATGGAAGATCATCCAAGATAGTACGTGTGGCGTAAAAAAACATCGTCTCGAGCTCCTCCATGCCTTGGAAGGCACGTTAAGCAGTTGGTTAGGTTAGTCCCGGTAGTTATCTCCGATATCAGTCGTGAGGACTTTTTCGTCGCTCTAAGGCCTTTAACTTTATTAAAGACCTTGGAGCGACGAAAAAGTCCTGAAACTATTTCATAAGAAAGTGCCGCAACAGGGTTGTTAATTTTTTTTGAGAAATCGAAGGTCAATTGTAGATAAGTTATTATTAACCGACAGTTTTTGCCCCACTCAATACCTTAAAAGTTAATTAATGACATTCCAAATAAACAAACTAAAAATTAAACACGACCTTCCACACAGCAAAGACTGTTTGCTTATATACCTGCCTAGGTACCTACACACACGCAACCAAAATCTTGGGGTATTACTCTCTCGTCAAGTCACAAAGCGTTTCGTTTGACGCACGCCTCAAAGCTACGAAGTGAAACGGAATACGCGAGTGAGACGGTACCTATGACGTACCGAGGTGCGGTATGGCGACATCGCGTCTGGTACTAGTTGGCCGAACTTGATAATGCCTTCCGGAGTATTCTGTCTATTATTGTGTTATTTAACACTAATATTATAAAGAGGAAAGATTTGTTTGCTTTTGTTTGTAATTAAACCTACACACACGCAACCCAAATCTCGGGATATTACTCTCTCGTCAACTCACAAAGCGTTTCGTTTGACGCACGCCACAAAGCTACGAAGTGAAACGCGAGTGAGACAGTACCTATGACGTACAGAGGTGCGGTATGGCGACATCGCGTCTGGTCCTAGTTGCTCGAATGATAATGCCTTCCGGAGTTTTCTGTCTATTATTGTGTTATTCTACACTAGAGAGGACATATTTGTTTGTAATGAACACGCTTGCAATTCTATACTAAGCTCCTCTTTACACGTAGAACATACTAATAAGAATATAACGAGTAAGGCTTAAGTTTTACTAAAGGAAGAGGAGTCATAAAGCAAATTGAAAACAAACAGTTAGGCTCACTAAGCAGCTGATCAGGAGCAGCCGAACATAAAGTTATGGTTTATAAAATTCACGATTGTCTGTGTGTTTCTCTGTTACTTACTTATGCATTCAAAAAAGACCAAACCGATTTAAGTTTTCAGTACTGGATAGCTCTGTTTTTTAATTAAGGCCGTTGTTTTATTGAAATCCAACAAGTAGATCCTGGAAATGTATGAGTTTTTCACTAGGAATTAATTTATTTTTGTTCGATAAGGGAACTCTACTATTTTCGTTGTCAGCGACTAGACCTACATCTTAGACCACAATCCGCACTTACCTACGTATTACTTTGGATGCGCATTTATAATATAAGTGGGATAATAAAGGCCTGACATTCGATAGTAATTCCCTAAACGTATTCTAAACATCGTGCTATTGTAGACACACCAAGAACAGGTGGAGCAGGTGCCGACTGCGGCGTAATGCCGCCATCAATCCGGTATATCTTCCTTCAAATACTATTGTTTCAATATTGGGTATGTTTCCATTTAGAACATATGCGGCGGTGCCTATTGAACAAGGGTGTATTGAATTTATGCTGATTTTTTATTCCACAGATAAAAAAAAACGTGTGGCACTCGGCGACTGCCGCGGTAAAGCTATTGCATAGTAATTTTTATTAACTTATCAATTATAATTATTTATTTATTTTGTACCATGTTGCCATGGTTACCATGTAGCTATATTGGTAACCATGGCAACATGGTAGGCGGATATAACATAATAGGTGTTAGGTTTTATTTCGTTACGGAATTTCTTGATTCAGTGGCCGCACTCAAAGCCCGAGATAAAAGCTATGCAACAGCCTAAAAATATCTGGCGAATAAAATCGAACACAACCAAATTGAAAAGCCTTCTAAAGTTTTATTGAATTTTAAAAGAAACAGACGTTTTTATTCGTTTGTGTTACATTTTATTGGACAGATCTGTCTTTGGCTGACAGATTGAAATATGCTGGTTTTTCAGGGTTCCGTGCCTAAAGGGATAAAAACGGGACCCTATTACTGAGACTCCGTCTGTCCATCTGCCACCAGGCTGTATCTCATGAACCGAATTATCGAGACTTTTGAAACTTTCACATGATGTATTATGATGTATTTCTGTAGCCGCTTAAACCGTACCGCTAAAGACGTTTTTTAGGGTTCCATAGCCAAATGGCAAAAAACGGAACCCTTATGGATTCATCATGTCTCTCATTCTGTCCGTCTGTCCGTCCGTCTGCCCGTCCGTATGTCACAGCCACTTTTTTAACTTTTGAGGTACAAAACCCTAAATGTAATCAAAATGACTAAATGGTTATCGGTTTGCAGGAAAAAAATGCATTTACCTTTCTATCTGTGTCTCTGTAGCATATGTGTAAATGTATTTCGTACATTTAAAAATAAACAACTGGCGACACTTTCACAACTCTACAAAGATTTCAACCTGAATATTTTGAAATAGAAAATTCTTTTGTAAAACTGTCTTCCTTTATCGTTTCAAAAGCATATTTGTTGTCTATATTGTCTGGAACGGCACCGAGTCAGTTGTGGACTTTTGTCATAATATTATTTTCTGTGATTTTTGGCTGACTGATCGTACCTAGAAGTATTTTACAAGGAGAAATGCGTCATCAAAAATTCTCCCGTGGCTGGGTCGAACCCGTCCCCTTTGCTTACACGAGAACCCACGTGACACGGTGAATTGATGACTATACATCTCCCCTGTTTATTCTTTCGACTTTCGGCCCGATTTGAACTTCATCTAATAGAACAGTAGGTACCTACTTTGGATTGAAGCAGCGATCGAAGTAATTGAATAAAAAGTACATAGTAAAGCTAAAGTATTAACCGTTTAAGTAACGGTAAAGCAAGTTAAACTACTAGTTTACCGAGTCGAAGTAACTCGGTCTGATAAAGATTCTAATACTAGACTACAGTCATGTACTACCTTACATACTTTCAGAACTTCCCACGCTTCCCATTTTGCGCGTTTTTCATTTGAACGGAAATTTTATCTAATTTATTCAGTTTTGTACGTACCTAGGAAACAAATACCTAGGTACGTACCTGAAAGATTCAAATCCCAACTCTACGGAGAAGTACCAAGTGGCTAAGCTTGTGTCTATAGCGCCCATGTGGTAATTAAAAAAATAGCAATTTTCGGGCGTATTTGTATCTATACTAATATTATAAAGAAGAAATATTTGTTTGTTTTCTTGTTTGTAACGAATAGGCTCTGAAACAACTGGGCCAATTTCAAAAATTAATTTACCAATAGAAAGCTACATTATCGATGAGCTACTTTTGATCCCGATATTCCCATGGGATTGGGACTTATACGGTTGAAATATGATATATACCAAAAGCGAACAAGGCCTCCTAAATAGTGTATGAACTTTTTGTATGTACTCGTAAATTGTCCCGTTATACTTGTTGTAAATTAGATACAGGGACCAGGGGTAGGTCATCTGTTTCATTTAATGGTTAATAATGTTAATTTAAGTGCGGTCTGCAGAAGATTTTGACTTCCGTAGGACGTTATACTGGAGGTGTAAAATACAACAATAGAAAAAATATTTGTAGCTATTTTAACCAGTATGGTTAACGAAACAACTCAACAACTCTTATTTTTAAATCGCTTGTGCCACTTCGAGCGATTTAAACAGCTCGATTTCTAATGATTTTCGTTCGATGTCGGTATTTTTTCTAAGTAAATCTGGTCTAAATCAATCGCAGCAGGAGTCCGACACCGAACGATAATCAGCATAAATCGAGCTATTTAGATCGCCTGAAGTGGCAAAAGCGATTAAAAAAATGGCTCCTGTTCAGATACCGCCGATGTTATCTAATATATAAAATTTCCATGTCACAGTGTTAGTTACCGTACTCCTCCGAAACGGACGAACCGATCTCCACCAAACTCCACATGCGCATTCAGTAGGTCTGAGAATCGGCTACTATCTATAATTTATAAGACAAAACAACGTTTGCCGGGTCAGCTAGTTTAAGTATATAATTAAGAATGCGCCACGCCTTATTTTTCCATATCATCCAATAAGATCAAATAAAATCAGACCTTTGAACAGCTCAATTCCATTGTTACAGGTTCAGGCAAATCCTACACGATGATGGGAGCACCTGGGGCTGATGAGGGCGGCATCATCCCCAGGTTATGTGATGCTCTTTTTGAAAGGATAGCAGTACAGCAGTCACCGCCTGCACTCACTTATAAGGTAAGACGTCCTGTCTGGATTTGATAAATTTCTTAGAATACACTTTGGTGACACTATGCTAGTCTTCGGTTCGGAGTGTAAGTTGGTAAGCTACCTTATCAGTTGCAGAACTACCGATTTTATCCGTAAAGATCTCGGTCCTGCATTGATGTGGTCTCTAAGACGATATAGACACCTTTAGACGTAATTTTGTTTGTCTATAGATAATATGCTTAGGTGATAAGGTTAAAATTGAAATTGTAAGTCAAAGTCAATGGATGTTAAGACTAGTAGTCTACACTAAATAGAAACATAAATCCATTAGATTATTGAATTATTGACCTCTCATTCCAAGAAACAGCTGATTTTCGAATAAACGTAACCTCAAAATTGTCGAGGAAAATAAAGTTTTTGAATATCCAAAGTTGTAGAACAAGATGTGTTCGCCTAGACGTTTAGAACAATAGACTGACCCAATTTACCTAACGCTCACCTAATGTTTTCTCGTTCTCAGGTGGAAGTATCGTACATGGAAATCTACAATGAGCGAGTGCACGACCTCCTAGATCCTGAGACGACAAGAAGGTCATTGCGGGTTCGGGAACATGTGGTCCTGGGACCCTATGTGGATGGACTGTCCCAGCTAGCTGTTTCTTCCTACATGGTTCGTATACATTCTAGTTTTTTTATTTGGAATTCAGTTTTAGGGCTCCATTTTAGTACTAATAAATTAATCAGGGAGTGCAACGTTTTCGCAGCACTTGATGAGGTGACTTTGTGGTGATATATACGATCATGCAAACGACATATACCCTATCCATTATTTCGCCTTTTATCATCTCTGATAGCAGTCGTTAGGTCAAGTTAGAGGCCTTAGAGTAACCTGCACCAGGTGAGCCACACCACTAAACGATAAAAATAATTTCACCCCTTAAACTTTACTTAAACGATGATAAAAGAAACCACAACTACCTAATGAAGTAGAATCACAAACGTAGTCTTTAAAATTAATTGCAATTTAAACGTCCTCTTCTTACCTAAGCACTTTCCATTAGTCTTCATTGCTAATTCCTTAAGTCCGCTGAGATAAAATAAATATAAATTCCATAGTACTTATTTTTAAAGGGTATCAAAGTATCAAGTAACGTTTCTTCGAGCGAAGCTATTCGGCACCTGCCCTAAGCCTATATTTTATAGCCTACGGAATCACCTTCGCAGTCCGTAAACGTGGGGCAATTGCAGTACATCATAGCTTGAGTGCCTGCAGACCTTTAATATCTTTCACTACCTTATTAAACTTGTATTTTGTACGTGCGACTCGTTCCCTGTGAAAGATGGTCTTGTTCATTAGGGTCTTTTCCGTAAATATGTTTTACTAGCTGTTAGTTAGCGCATTAGTCCCGATCCGGGATTTTCCAAAAACCCTTTATTAGTGGATACCTACACACCACAAAGAACACACTCTCCAAATTTCATGCTTCTAGGACCAGACCGGTTTGGGCTCTGCGTTGATATCTTATATATAAAACTAGCTGACCCGGCAAACGTTGTTTTGCCTTATAAATTATAGATAGTAACCGATTCTCAGACCTACTGAATACGCATATAAAATTTGGTAAAAATCGGTCGCGCCGTTTCGGAGGAGTATGGTAACTAACATTGTGACATGGAAATTTTATATCTATTCTAATCTAATCTTGTCTTATATCACCAATCTGAATGTGATCTGAAAGTTAACTTAAAATGAATGAAAATGGTGTAAAAGTTTCCGGTATCAATCTTAATTTTCATTAAGTTGACTTTAATTGTTAAGTTCATTAATTGACACTGGACGTGATTGCTTTTAGATTCACATTTTTAACACAGATTTTTCCAAATAAAATATCGATAAATGTAATGTTTGGTTCGAGATAAAAAATATATTTCTACTGAAATAGAGACTGAACCACAGCTTAAAAGAAATAAATCTAAGAACAGAGCACACATACAGTGACATGTAGCTCTTGCCTAGGCTTGAATCATGGAGCAAGCGGGGCGGGCAAGCGGGTGCCGTTAACAACATAGTTTCTTATGTGCGTGTGAACATGTTACCAGCGGGGCTGATGCGCGTTTTTCTTTCTACACCCGCTTCCGCTGCCCACCTCGCTCCCACTGTGTCCGAACCCTTAAGTTTTGACAGACTGGTCGACCGAGTATACTTTGTACTAAGTAGTTAAGTTTGCTAAGGAGTTAATAATAAAAACTGTTCAGTTATTAAAAGCAAAATAGTTATATTAAACGGTGAACGAGCCCAACCGACGGATAGTTTCATGAAATGATTCTATTGTAGAGTAGATGAGGGTATTCAAAAGGTCAGAAGTCGTTTCAGAACTTAATTGCAATCCAGTGTCGCTCATTACGCTCTTCTCGCTCGTCTGTTTGAGATTAAATTTTCATTGGTTCATAAAATATTTCGAAAGTTTTCCGAGAATTTTCAACTGGTGAATGTTACGTTACAGTTATATCCATTGTCTTATCTATAAATGTTTGAATACAGTTTTAACTATATTACCCGATTATATTATTATGAACGAATAAGCGATAAGTGCTTGTTGTGTTTCTTTAGTGTCATTGTCACTGAGTGCATCACTGAATTGTTTAAATGTGATGATTATATTGTTTTTATGCATTTACTTAGGTAAAATAAATAAATTTTGTTTCTCGTTTTCTGCTGTGGGGTATTGTTAGATAGGTCTTTTGTAATTATTATGGGTGTTGGAAAACCATTTTTCATTTTAGGGTTCCATTTTTGAAATATTGAGCTTTAAAGTGCTATTTTTAGGGTCAAATACATTTACATCTTAAAATACATCTTAACTATTTGGCTGTTAGAGGGGGGGTACACCCCCCTCTAACAGCCAAATAGTTAAGAACGGTAAATCGTTATCAAAACCAATGCAATAGCTTATCAACTAACATAGTACATCCAATAAGACACTTCTATGCCTGACTGTATATTACACAACTTTATAAAATAGTAAGACGGCGGCGAACAAACTGTTAGTAGACTTTTCGTCGGTATAGTATAGGTATAGGTAACATTGATTCACTAAATTCCTATTAAGTTCGGATAAGGGACCGCACGAAACAGATACTTACGAAGTCCTTGAAAGGAGCTTCGACGTTTGCGGTAAAATATTCAACGATTCTCTCTACTTATCGATGTTATTTCTGTGTAACACAAATAAACACGGTGATAAAACATTTATCTACCTTCAGCTTGCCCTTTCAGTGAAACTGTTCTGGGAAGTTCATTAAGCCGACATAGTTTTGCTCAGGGGTATTTGTTATTTATAAAGGCAAAAGGCATTTTAGACTAGCGGTAGGCAGATAGATGAATAGACATTTTGCTGTAACTATTTTCTAATTAAGTTTTTTTTAATGTTATTCAAAATTCTGCACCCAATCGGGACTCGCCTCCGGAGCTTTGCGGCCATAATTTCTTTCCCTTCCTACAGTCTTGAATTTTTATTGAGGTTTGATTAAGGAACGTTTGTACTTTAAATAGCGAAGGTTTACCAGATAAACCCATGGGTGGTCCGTTAGTAGGGGGGACTCCTGGCTTCCTGGTTTTTGACGGCTTCTACGGCTTCTCGGGCAAAACGCGACTACAATGCAGAAGGTTCTGGGTTCCATTCCCGCCGGGTGCAAGATAAATACTTGTATTTATGCTAAAAATGAATATTTGTTTCTGGTCTGGTTATTTTCTATCTATACTAATATTATAAAGAGGTAACGTTGGTAACATGTATGTATGTATGTATATTGGGGGTAATCTCCGAAACTACTGGACCGATTTCAAAAATTCTTTTACCATTAGAAAGCTACATTCACCCTGAGTAACATAGGCTACATTTGATCCCGATATTCCCACGGGATCGGGACTTACGCGGGTGAAACCGCGGGAATCTGCTAGTAAATAATAAATATGTAATTACAAAAAAAAGTACAATAATGTAGTATATCCGTTGTCTAGTACCCATACTACAAGCCTATACTACGTTACACACAACGCAATCTTTCCCAAAACTGTGCTTAGTTTGAGCTGTGTGTAACATCGTGCATTATTTATTATTATTTCTTCGAATCTATCGACCAAAAATTTTCAGTCAATCTCATTAGAATCCTTTCAGAATACGAATACTTAACCTTATATTGTATTTCACTAATCCAAAATCTGTTGTTGACGTCAAGTTTGCACTCGGACTGAAATTAACACGTTTACCGAATAAGGAATTCATTAGATAATAGCACCGCGGGATCTTTTAGCCAATTAAATTTCATGGTACGTCGTTAACATCAAACGTTATGACTTTTGTATGGTAACCATTTATGGGGACATTTCGCCCTTGATGTCGTGCTTAGTAATTTCTAGAACTTTGCATTAATTATTACTTATTGGAGTTTTGATTTAGGCTTCATGAATTTTTCTTCTGTTTTCGAGATGTTGGCTTGACATTGAACTCATTTTTCGCATTAAATCGCGTGCTTTGCTATTATAAAATGAGTTTTAAGTGCCAGATCCGGTTTAACCCATGATTTACTATGCCTAAATCATAGTTTAAACCAGGTCTGGCCTTAAACCTCATTTTATAATAGCAAGGTGGTGTTTATTACTTTTAGCATTGTTTCAATGCTCAACGTTTCGAGACCTTTACAGGTCCCTTCTTCTGGTTAGACTGAAAATAGTCAATATTATCTTACGATAGGTACTACAACAATAGGTGTAAGTAGTTTGATTTTCATCGTCATTTTATGTACCTACGTATTGTATACGATATTGAAATGCTTGAATAGGAAAAAGGAAAACTCAAGGGAAAACCGTATCGAAGGCTAAAAATATTCGATATTTATACATACATGCCCTTAAATGTTATCGTGAGTTTGTGGAATTATTTATTGGAAGTTATCCACGGCAAAATATAAACCAAATGATCGATGCATGACCTCTCATGACTCTGCAAATATTTATAACGACCTTGTCGTCCTCGTTGTATGTTTGACAATATTATAGCTACAATATCCTACTAAAATTATAGGTGAAGCTGAAAGTTTGTGAGTATATATGTGTGTGTTTGTTACTCAATCACGTAAAAACCGCTGAACCGTATACCATGAAACTCGGTATGTAGATAGCTAGAACCTGGAATAACACATAAGCTACTTTTGATCCCACCCGATATTCCCGCGGGATCGGGACTTACGGCGGGTTATGGGCCCTGTAGTCCGGGTCTGAAAGAATATGGCTACAGTATCCTCTGCACGTCGTCGTAAAGAGCGACCAAAAGGGGGTTTCTTGGTGGGAGGCATCCGCCGCGGCATACGACCCCCCGGTGTAAATCGTAGCGCCAAGCAAACTCGTCCGTGTTTCGATACGTTGGCCAGTCCACCCACGAAGTCGGGTCGGGTCTTTTTCCACTGTAGTCTTCCTTCTTCTAGATAATCGTACATCTTAGACCTTACCATCAGGTGAAATAGTGGTCAAACGCTTATCCATCAAATGTAAATTAAAAATAAAACTACTACGGTACTTATATATCCACAATTGCCCAAGATTGAGACCTAAGCGGGTGAACTGAGAGTCACACACGGCCAGTAAAATTTGCCATAAATACCTATTAAAAGTATCTAACTAGATTCATAAACAAAAAGTTAAAATAACAGTTATTGAAACAGGTACTGAAATTTATTTACAGTATACGATTTTAAACTTACATGGTTGTTTTCACTACAAATATTATTAAATAACGGAGTATTTACCATGTTTTAATTTGTTTTTGTACGAGCTCGATATTAGTAATTTCAGCCGAACCGGTTCACTACATACAATTTTTTTTACATCCAAAGTCCGTTTCATGCTTTTCCCAATTCATCCAATTGTCAATACGTACAATTCTTTTTATATCCAAAGTCCGTTTCATGCTTTCCCCGATTCATCCAATTGTCACTACATACATTTCATTATTGATTTGTCTCATCAATTGTTTAAAGTTGAGGGGAAATAAGTTCGGATCCTAGACCACTACTTCCTTAGCATAAAGTGGTAGTGCTCTTCAAGATCTTAGTTTCGGATGACAGCTGTCAAACTTAAAACGTCAATATTTTGGAAACTATTGACCCTAGACCACTACTTTCTTAGCATAAGTGATAGAGCTCGTCAAGGTCTTCATTTTGGATGACAGCTGTCAAACTTAAAACGTCAATATCTCGAAAACTATTGACCCTAGACCACTACTTTGTTAGCATAAGTGATAGAGCTCGTCAAGATCTTCGTTTCGAATGACAGTTGTCAAACTTAAAACGTCAATATATAGGAAACTATTGACCCTAGACCACTACTTCGTTAGCATAAGTGATAGAGCTCGTCAAGATCTTCGTTTCCGATGACAGCTGTCAAACTTGAAACGTCAAGGAAACTATTGACCTTAGTTCACTTCTTCCTTAGCATAAGTGATAGAGCTTTTTAATATCTTCGTTTCGGATGACAGCTGTCAAACTTAAAACGTCAATATCGAAGTGCCCTATCACTTATGCTAAGGTAATAATGGTCGAGGGTCAATAGTTTCCGAGATATTGACGTTTTAAGTTTGGCAACTGTCATCCAAAATGAAGATCTTGAAGAGCACTACCACTTATGCTAAGGAAGTAGTGGTCTAGGGTCAAAAGTTTCCGAGATATTGACGTTTTAAGTTTGACAGCTGTCATCCAAAATGAAGATCTTGAAGAGCACTATCACTTTTGCTAAGAAAATAGTGGTCTAGGGTCAATTTCTAAGTACCTATTCAACGAGAGTTTGATAAAACAAAATTTGTATGAAACTGATTTTTTGTGAAACGGGAACAGTATGAAAACGAAATTGTATGAAATGGGAATTTGATATTAAATTAACTTGGATTTATAGAGGACTTGTTCATAATGGTCCGGATCCGCTCGTCCAAAAACAAATTAAAACATGTAAATACCCCGTTATTTAATCATATTTGTAGTTATTTACAGTATTTCACCAGGGTCTGTTGTCAGTGGACAACTGAAATGAATAACATTTGTGTTGATTGCACGCCATTGTTAACTCACTAGCTGGAGCTTAGTTTGTATAGGTCGATAAATAGTTTTCAATTTAGAGTTTAGAAGCTAGAAGCGTTAGTTACATGAGTACAAACTCTGGGTAACTATTTCAATTGCAAACTTTACAAGCAAGTACACTTTGTCCTACAATGTAGTATCAAAATGTAAAGCAAGATGTAGGTAGTCTGCCCCCTGATCATGTAACTCTCTTGCTAACAAACCTTGATTGAAACAATTGAATTTGTAGTACTAGTTTTAATTGCAATGGCAATTTGTTAGCGACATGCCGTGTCCTGAAAAAAGACGTGTATTCAACAATTTCAATTGTTTCAATCGAGATTTGTAAGCAACAAAGGTACATAATCAGGCCCCAGAGTTTACAGACTTCAAGTCGTAGTTGTGCGGTCACCGGTCATTTTATGATTTTTCTCGTAAAAATACAAAAAAAATATATTTGAGATCGGTGGAAGTAAATAAAGAAACCTATTTTTATTTTGAAGTCTTATGAAAATTGAATTCTTGTCAATTAAGGACTATAAATTCCAGAGATGCGAGCAACGTGGATTACAACGTGTAACCGAAGCCTTAAAGGGAAAGTCTACCGACTCTTTTCTCCATACAAACTTTACAAACGTAGTCGACTGTTTTCTCCCTTTTTAAAGGGAGCTAATATGTTTATGCCATAAATACTATATCAGCCATGACCATGACCCTATGTTTTGTTTTTATCATATTCCATTTTTTCTAAATTTTATTACAATTGTAATTAGATAATGAAAAAACCAAAACGTACGGGCATTGTCATGGCAGATAGGTATGGGTTTTATGACATAAATATATTTCTCTAATGTCTAATGAAGAAGAATTGGGTAGACTTTCTTCTTATATTGTATGTACTTATTATAATAAAAGGCTTTTCCGCAACAACTAAAAATAAATTATTGTAATAGTTATACGAGATGATTGATCTTGCCAATACGAGAAATATCATTTGTAACAACTCGCCGAAGTAATTTTCCCTCAATTTTCTGACCTCTCATTCATCGTATTAATACTATATTGCGGTCTTTATTCGATTTGTATTGACTAGTGGTTTTCTCTATTATTATATTAATCTTGTATTGTTTTATAGAATACCTTTTTTTCATGTGTCGTAAATGCTTGAGTGTCGATAAAGAATTTATTACTTACTTTTGCTTTTACGTATCATACCGTGGTAGGTTGGTAAGTATTCGGTACTTGGATGTGATCGGAATGTTTATAGATGTGGCTCTATGTGCTATACTAATGTTTCTCTGAAATATACAGCATAGCTGCGTCCCGCGGTTTCACCCGCGTAAGTCCCAATTCCGTGGAAATATCGGGATCAAAAGTAGTCTATGTTAGTAGGGCATGTAGCTTTCTAATGGTGAAAGTATTTTTGGTCGGTCCAGTAGTTTTTTTATTCATTAAAAACATACGACACATACACACAAAACTACAAATCTTTTCTCTTCAATAATATTATAACTTGACTGGCCGAAATTATAAAGAGTATACCGGGTGTTCCGAGGAGTTCTAGAAAAATAAGAAACAACTTCGAATTTCCAAAAGTCGTAGGTAAAAGTTGTTTGCCTTGACGTCTAGAACAACCCCCTTTCGGCTTAATATCCCCTCGGAGCACATTGTATAGAAAAAATAGGCGTTCATAGACGTTCACCTATTTATAGTTATTGCGTATGCGACGTAATTCGACGACGACCTCTGTGGCGCGTCGGGGGAAAAGCCGACTGCAATTCAGAAGGTTGCGGGTTCGATTCCCGCCGGGTGCAGGTATTTATGCTTAAAAAATGAATATTTGTTCCTGGTCTGGGTGTTTTCTATGTATCATATTATCTATGTTTTTACAAAAAAAAAGTATAATATGTACTTATATAGTATATCCGTTGTCTAGTACCCATAATACAAGCTTAGTGCTTAGTTTGGGACTAGATTGCGCTGTGTACAACGTCGTGCAATATTTATTTATTTATTCTGTACGACTAAACTTCAGGATGGCAAACTTTAACAACATAACCCTTTCTTGGCAATCGGCTAAAACAAGACGGGGAAAGCGTTCCGACAGCGGACCTGTACACGGGCTCAGTTTAACAAAATGCATAGAAATTTGAACTTTACAAAAAAACCCACTTGGACGGTCTTGGCGGCATGTGTATGTACTTAATACGAGCACAAAAGTTAATCTGTAGATTAAGATTTACACAAACAAATACATAACTTCAGCTTTAATAGTATCTTTGACTTTGGAACGAAATAAGTTAACTTTCATTTGTTAATGTAATCCTATAACTATAACTTTACTACATTTTATGGCCTTCAGACTATGTATATTTAGGTATACCTACCTAAAAAGGAGCTAGTATATATGTACCCTTAGTACACGAAGTACTCTGCATTAGCTGTCATAGAACGATAAGCCATAATGTTAACCCAATAAACGTTTAAGCTTCAATTATATTTAGTAAGGCGATTGAGCAGCAGTAGATGCGTGTAAACTTTTAGCGGCATAGCAGTATTTATCATTGCCGCTACAACGCGCTGCTTTCGCGCCAAATTGACGCCTTAATGTTTAGAGTGGTGATGTTCACACTCTTATGTTCCTAATAATTGTGTTGTTGGATCAACTTGAATGCCATTTCGTACGTAGACAGCCAAAGAAGAATCGTTTACTATCGTGATTAGAACTATCCCTTCGCGACTGTGATTTTTCTCGCGATTAAAATAAATTTCCATAAAAACCATTGTAGATTCTACGTTTAGTAAATAAAATATATGCTCGCCGAAGAAGTTCTAGTTCATTTATTCTATACGACACTAGTTGCAGTTCCAATTTTATTATAGAAAGATTTAAAGTCGGTTGGAGAGTTGAAATTGTGGATTCTGAATGGAGATGAATTTCATATCTAGAAATACATAGCGATTTCAAATACATATTTTATTGGTAAAGCCAATATCAGATTTAGATTCATTCAATACAAAAGGAGAAATATATTGTCTGGATAGAATTATCACTGTAGGCACTGATTTTTTTTACATTTGCACATAGAGCTATATCTAGCCTCGAGTTAAGGATACTAGGTTTGTGTAGTGTAACCAGATTTTATTCGATTCGGTAGTTTTACTGTGAGAACCCAAATCAAAAAGTAATCTCTAAGTAAATTGTCTATTGACAGACTGAACGGGAAATAAGAACTAAGTAAAAGTATGTCGTTTGCCCTTCGGTTATGAAACCCTAAACCTGCAGACTTTATCCTTAAATAGTATCAAACAAAGTCGCTGTGTTCGTTTGTCTGTTTCTCAAATAATTTCTTCAAAACTACGCTACTGATTTTCATTACATTTTATAACATGGATATATGTAACTATTATGTGACCCGTGAATTTAATAATATATAGTAAGCTTTACCTTTCATTTGGCATACGAGATTTTGATACAATTTATCATCATAAGCCACATGACGTCTAATGCTGTAAATAGGCCTACAGACTTCCAGACCCATCGGTCACAAAGGCTTAGCTCATTGGCCTAGCTGCACCTGCCGATCTTAAATGGTCGTGCGGGTTAAGCAACGCTTGGTGCGGTCATTACTTGGATGGGTGACCGATAATTTGTGTAGCAAAAAACTACTTTCTCGAACTCCTCCGTGCTTAAGCTTAAGCAGTTAAAGTTGGTCACGGTTGTTATCTCTGATAGCAGTCGTTAGGTCGAGTTAGAGGCTTTAGGGCGACCTGAAAACTCTTAACTTTTTGTGAAAATCAGGATTGATTTAGGTATTCTTGGTCTTTCGTGATATTATTTAAATGTTTATACTCTTTTTAATACAAAAACTCTGTCACCAAAGTAAGTGACCCTTACATAGGTATCACTTAACTTGGCTAAAACAAATTTAAATAAGAGGGTAATTTAGGAAATCTTTTAGGTTATAGGTGAGTCACATCACTATACAAAAGGCTTTCAAGTCCATTATCATTCAATGAATTTCTTCCGAAAAGTTTGCATTTATAAAACAAGTTCTTCACCCATGTGAAGCAGGGGCGACTCGCTAGTTTGTATATAAATATAAGCCTACTGGTTTTTGGTTCCGATATTCACCCTTCGAATAAAGACAAATAAAATATCATATTGACTCTCTTGCGAAAGGTTTTCACACTGTATATTTCATTTTACCTAAATTGAATTATTGTAGGTAAAGGTTCTTATCTTATTTATATTAGGGTTGAAAATAAACAGATTCAAAGAATGGAGGGCACTTAGAGAAAAGAATGGTTCAGGAATTTAATTCATATAAATTGGTTATATTTTTTCAGCAAGAAAGTGTTATGTTTTCTTTCTCATTCCAGATAAAGCCTATGTTATTGTGTGTTACGTAAATAGGTTGGGAGCTAATTAAGTATTTTCATTCGTAATATTTTTTGTGGGGGATGTGAAATTAAGCTTATTAAATTATAGCTATTAATCCGTAAACATATCTATATCTCATTAACCGTGATAGCTAGATAGTGGAAGTTTTCACAGATGATGTATTTCTGTCGCCGCTATAGCAACGAATAGGTACTAAAAACAGAATACAATAAATATTTAAGTAGGGCTCACAACTCACATACGACAAATGTGATTCTTAAATTTTAAAAGCAACGTTAGCACGATTTATTTTTTCCATTGGCGCCATCTAGTGATATACTGATGCTAGTGGTAAAAATAAATGCTAACGTTGCGCTAACGGATTTCACTTGTTATGAGTGCCCTGCCCAATAGTGATAATGGAACGGCACTCTTCGTGCGCGAGTCCGACTCGCACTTGGCCGTTTTTATTAGTTTAATAGGCTCACTTTTGTACCTATGACTATCAAATCATACAACTATCAAATACAAAACATAGGACGATCGATACGCAAACAACAAAATAGTTTCATTTCGTTTATCTGTGAAAAATAATAATTGTGATATTATTTCATCAACAGGGATTAACATCAATATCTTGTTATCTTGTTCATGAACGTTGAACATGCAACTACGAACTACTTACTACTTACTTGTTGAACAACCTAACTAATAACC
The DNA here is from genome assembly GCA_958496205.1 of Idaea biselata. Taxonomy (NCBI): domain Eukaryota; kingdom Metazoa; phylum Arthropoda; class Insecta; order Lepidoptera; family Geometridae; genus Idaea; species Idaea biselata. Next base: position 29,629,528 of record OY292396.1, on the reverse strand, counting down.
AACCAAACTGCTTAACTGTTCGACATGCCTTATCGACTCAATTCGGCTCCGAGGTTGCTACTCATAGGAGTTGATTTAATTTAGTTTTAGCAGGGTAACCTTCTTCATCTAAGTTCGTAAGTCAAGGTAAACGGACGTCTAAAACAAAGTAGGTAGTCTCAAGTTTCGGAGTTAAGGCCCTCGCAGACACATTGACAAGTGAAAGGTTGAACCAATTTAGTCGGTCACTGTAATATTTTTTGACAGTAGATACTTACTTTCACACCGTTCTGTTTTGTTGTTGCTAGATAAACCTTAAATACTAACACTAGGCACAAAATGCATAGTACAAGTTACTAGATGAGCCACATGACTATATGAAAAGAACAAGGAGTTGTAGATTGAGCTAGAACGCATGGTTGGCACCATAGCACTGGTAGGTTCAGTCTCCTGAAATTTCGGATCTCGTCATTATTGGGTTGGAACTCTATGACAATGGAGTCCGTCACTGCTGTTATAAAAACTCCTCATTATTATACGAAAAGAAGAAGCAGTTGCTAGATTATGCTAATATCTACCAGGGCAACCCCTCCTTGCAACTAATCTACCATATGATATAGCGTCTCCACTTGACAGCCTCGAGGCGTTCCAGGCGGTGTTCGCTGTTCCGTAAGGTCACTCCAAAGAGCACCGTCCGGGGTCAGTTATAAACAGATATTGTCCCCAAAGCCCCAATGGCACTGATAAGGTCCAGTGTCCAGACATTTCAGATATCGTAATTATTGGGTTGGAACGCTGACACTGAAATGCGGCTGCATAAACCACGTATATCGCTGTTCCGTAAGGTCACTCCAAAGAGCACCGTCCGGGGTCAGTTATAAACAGATAATGTCCCCAAAGCCCAGGCAATGGCACTGATAAGGTCCAGTGTCCAGAAATTTCAGATATCGTAATTATTGGGTTGGAACGCTATGACACTGAAATGCGGCTGCATAAACCATGTTTAATGGATTCTAGTTCTTGTGCCTTTTCCTCATGTCAGCCGACAGAAAGTGTGTAGTCTGACACAGATCCTAATGATATTGGGGTAGAGTCTGTGGTTGTTTGAGTTACCGTCGTCTAAGTCCGCTTAAAATAACTAGAAGTAAACAACATTTTAACGTTATAAGCCAAATTGTTTATGTATTCGTTCATAAACGTTGGTTCTCAACTTTGTTCTGTGGCTTGTTCAAGGTTGGCTCGCTGTACCATTTTAGTCCATTACATTTATAAGATAAACAATCATTTTTTTTCTCCGTGATTGGATAGAATTGTCTTCTTCAATGATTGTAATAATATTAATAACGTTATCGTAGAAATTACAGAGGATTTGTATGGAAAGGCTTAGCAAGAAATAACGATTGGCTTGACTTCAGGATTGTATATAGTTATTCTGTTTTATATGACGTTTATTAAGACTATTCTGCCCATTTATCTGAGCAGTTAAAATGCCATGGTAGATGGCGATACTCAGTGTACCGGGACAGCTAAGCAGATAACAAATATAATTTTGCATCAAGTGTATTGCATAAGGACTTAAAATGAGGTTGAGTGGATTTGTAATCCGTCCGTCGGTGTCCAGCGGTTAGGTAAAGTTGTGAAATTCAATTTTCCGAACCGAGTTGAGGAGTTTTGTGGCATTCGTGCAACTTCACTGACCTAAATTGAATATTTAGCGAAGTTTAAACACATCATCGCATCATGTTTTCTTCTCATTCGTGTCAAAACTACACGTACGTGTTATCCAACAGGGATGTTTTTAGGACATCTAAACGAAACATTATGTATACTTACGAATCATTTTTGTCTCTGAATCCGCATCCTCATATACCTAGTCCCCTTTTATCACAGATATTAAGCCTTGTCTAATTAAAAAAACCTCTTCCACAGGACATAGACAACCTAATGACGGAAGGCAACAAATCCCGTACTGTCGCCGCCACAAACATGAATAGCGAGTCCTCTAGATCACACGCGGTCTTCAGCGTCGTTCTCACCCAGACACTAACTGATGCTGCGACAGGTGTGTCTGGCGAGAAGGTCGCGAGACTGTCTCTGGTGGACCTGGCAGGGTCGGAGCGCGCCGTGAAGACAGGCGCCGTTGGTGACAGGCTTAAAGAGGGATCTAATATTAACAAGTTAGTATCAACGTGACATATGCATCCAAAAGACCTCACTACACAGGATGAACGCAACTCTAACAAAAATGCTTTCTTTACTGAGTTGACCAGACGAATACAAAATACTTGACCAGACGAATACCAACTGTATTCGTCTGGTCAACTCAGTAAAGAAAGCATTTTTGTTAGAGTTGCGTTCATCCCTTGTAGTGAGGCTATTTGGATCCATGTCAGCGAAAGTTGAATTCTTATAATGCCAAGATGATCTAAATTGAGTTCACCAGACGATTACAGTAAAATCTAGTAAGATATCTAATTAAAATTAAACTCATTTTCCCGTGTCAATCGCTTTGATTTTATTATAATAATATTAAGCATTTTATCAAAGCCCTACGTTTCGAGATCTTTACAGCCCTATTCCTCAGGGGTAGGTATTCCTCAGAGGTAAAGATGTCTGTAATGTTGTTTAAAATTTCCATCCAACATCGCGAAAACAGACGAAAAAACTAAGATATCAATGATTCACTTAACATGTACCTACCGAATTATTATTAGATCGTATTCATGAGACGTTGATGTGTTTATTTACTCCTATACTGACCTTGTATTCTTGTTTTCCAGGTCACTAACGACCCTCGGTCTGGTAATATCGAAACTGGCAGACCAATCGTCTGGCAAGCCGAATAAGGATAAATTCGTGCCCTACAGAGATTCGGTACTCACCTGGCTTCTCAAGGACAACCTCGGTGGAAACAGCAAAACTGTTATGGTAATTCGTACATCCTATCCTATCCTACTAATATTATAAAGGTGAAAGTTTGTATGTGACTTTGTTACTCTTTCACACAAAAACTACTGAACCGATTGCGATGAAACTTGAAATATACATAGCTGGAGACCTGGAATAACACATATGCTACTTTTTATCCCGATATTCCCGCGAGATCGGGACTTACACGGATGAAACCGCAGGGCGCAGCTAGTATATTACAAAGGTGAAAGTTTGATTGTGTGTGTGTTTTGCTGCAATAACTTACTAAACCGATTGAAATGAAACTTGGAATAAAGATGACTAGTAGCGTCCCGCGGTCTCACCCGCGTAAGTCCCGTTTCCGTAGGAATATCGGGATGAACCATAGCCTATGTGTTAATCCAGATCTCCAGCTATCTACGTAGTAAGTTTCATCGCAATCGGTTTAGTTTTTGCGTGGAGGAGTAACAAAGTCACAGACAAACATACATACTTGCAAACTTTCGCGTTTATAATATTAAATAGGACTTTAGACCTGCGGAATAACCTGGAATAAGATTTGTGTTTTTTAGACTAAAAAAAATAGCTCCATTTATTAGGCCTCGCTTAGCGCAGCTCCGGTGTAAACGTCTTAGCGGAACGTACAAAACAAACGTCTTAGTATAACAAACGCATTCCTAGCTCCGTGTCTAGTGTGGAAACGCAGCCTTAACGTCTAGTATTTTAGCTGATGTCCCGATAAAATACAAATACCCATCATATCTATAGAATGACTCATGTTTTCGATGGGAAATGTTCATTGCAATCCATTAAACAGTGTCGATACAAAATGCTGTTAATATTCTATACGAAGCTCAGATGTTGCATCCTTTGTGAGTCACAATCACATGATCTGAGATTGTAACTGTTGGGATTGTGATGTGTAAAGTCCTGTTTGTAGGAAGTAGGTTTTTAAAATGTAACTTTTTTTTGTTATGGTTTTCTAAACTGCCATTTTTGGGTTCCGTACCCAAAGGGTAAAAACTGAGACTTCGCTATCTGTACGTCCGTCTGTCTGTCACCAGGCAGTATCTCATGAACCGTAATAGCTAGACGGTTGCAATTTTTACAGAAGATGTATTTCGGTAGCCGCTAGTAGTGTAGTGGTATAGTGGTACCCCAACTATAATTCTGAGGGTCATGATATCGAATAACCCTTTCCAGGTGGCGACAGTATCCCCCGCCGCCGACAACTACGAGGAAACTCTATCGACTCTCCGGTACGCGGACCGAGCGAAGCGCATCGTGAACCACGCGGTCGTCAATGAGGATCCGAACGCTAGGATTATACGCGAGCTTAGACAGGAGGTGGAGGCTCTCAAGGAGATGCTTAAATATGCTACTGTAAGTTATTATGGGTACAAATTTATGGCATTACTACGAGGAAACTCTATCGACTCTCCGGTACGCGGACCGAGCGAAGCGCATCGTGAACCACGCGGTCGTCAATGAGGATCCGAACGCTAGGATTATACGCGAGCTTAGACAGGAGGTGGAGGCTCTCAAGGAGATGCTTAAATATGCTACTGTAAGTTATTATGGGTACAAATTTATGGCATTACTACGAGGAAACTCTATCGACTCTCCGGTACGCGGACCGAGCGAAGCGTATCGTGAACCACGCGGTCGTCAATGAGGATCCAAACGCGAGGATCATTCGCGAGCTAAGGCAGGAGGTGGAGGCTCTCAAGGAGATGCTTAAATATGCTACTGTAAGTTATTACGGGCACATCTTTTTGGCATTGTTTTCAGAGCAATATATTTGTAAGTGTAATAAATATAAAATATTAAAACAAATTTTGTTTTAATACTATGCTTACCTCTCTGGCAACAGTATCGTGCTTTGCAAAAAAGTTCGAAAATATCTGTGTATAATAAAAATAAAAGAAAAAAAGCCACTTACTTATAAACGCTGTACAGCTGCATAGATAATGTATTGTTTGTCTTTTACTGTGACATGACATGAAGTTTCGTAGTTGACATAGAAAGACAAACGTTACATAACTTGTCATCTGTTAATCTTCATTTATAAGTAAGGGGTAAATGTTATACCTAATCACTACATATTTAAACAAAAAAATCGTTCTCAACTGCGATAGTTACAGTAAGATCGCCCTCCTCGGGGATTAAGTACCTATTTAAAATTTTTTTAATGGTACTATAAATATAAAAGTTTTAATTCATTACTTAAATAATGGCATTCGTGTATCAACAGATGACGTCATCTATTATCTATTACTATTTATTATAAAGCGGAAGAGTTTGTTTGTTTTTTTGTTTGTTTGTTTGAACGCGCTAATCTCGGGAACCACTAGTCCGATTTGAAAAATTCTTTCGGTGTTAAATAGCCCATTTATTGAGAAAGGCTATAGGCTACGTTTGATCCCGATATTCCCACGGGATCGGGATTTATGCGGGTGAAACCGCGGGGAGCTGCTTTCTTTAATATTTCGACCACTGACCTCATCTGTTGACACTGGAATAGCAGACTTGTTTTCTTAGACCATGCCCTAAAGCATAAGCTCAATTCCCATGTTTGTAATTCCAGGGTTCCCCAGTAGGCGAGGATGTTCACGAGCAGCTGGCACAAAGCGAGCACCTCATGAAGGAAATGTCAAGGACTTGGGACGAGAAACTTGCAGAGACCGGCCGAGTACAGAGCGAGAGACAGCAAGCCTTGGAAAAGATGGGCATTAGTGTCCAAGCGAGCGGCATCAAAGTGGAGAAGAACAAGTATTATCTGGTTAATTTGAATGCTGATCCTTCGCTTAATGAGCTGCTTGTCTACTATTTGAAGGTGAGACACAAATATAAGACGCGAGTTTAGTTATATAAATAAGTTTGGTGAATATGACACGGCGCCATCAAGCCCCGTGGTAAGCTACTAAGCTTGTGTTGGGGTGATTTAACAACGGATTCAATACTTTTTGTTTTGTAAATACATACATCTACACTGATATTATAAAGAGGAAAGATTTGTATTTTTGTGTGTCATATGTTTGTAATGAATAAACTCAAAAATTACTGGACCGATTTCAAAAATTCTTTTACCATTAGAAATCTACATTCACCCTGAGTCAAAAATCAAAAATCAAAGTACGTTTATTCGTTCGGATATTAGCAAGATATCTCTTTGAAATGTCATTTTTTTTTTAATTTAATCTACTCTACTGTGTCTTCGAAACGCGACCTCCATGACATGAGAAGAAGACACATGAAACTCATGGGGTTTTTTTTTTGTATATTTTTTTTAGTTACATAGGCTACTTTTGGGACTTACGGGGGTGAAACCGCGGGACGCTGCTAGTATTATATAAAGAGAGGTTGTACTAGTCTAGTTAACCCTTGCATAAGCTTAGAGTACCATAAGTTTTTTTTTCATTCAGTTCTTTTGGCATAAAGTAAAGTCAAAGTTTCGTTCAAATTGGGATATTCTGGTGCTCTATCGTGCTACTCTAACTCTGCTTAATGTCCTGGATTCTTTATGGTTATTTTTAACAAACTTCAAAAGGAGTTCTTCTATTTGGCTGTGAATTTCGTTGTGCTTGACTCACTTTGTTTTCCATTTCAGGATCGTACGTTAGTGGGTGCGGACAGTTCTGCCGACATCCAGCTATCTGGTCTTGGGATCCAGCCGCTACACTGCCTACTCATTGTTGAAGGTTCGTCATTTATTTCCCTTTATTGTTATATTTTCTAAGAGTATTTAAAGCGGTAGTTATACTTTATTGCCAAAGCGTTCTTTATACTTTTTAACCCCCGACGGAAAAAGAGGGGTGTTATAAGTTTGACGTGTCTGTGTGTCTGTCTGTCTGTCTGTGTATCTGTCTGTGGCATCGTAGCTCACGAACGGATGAACCGATTTGTATGTAGTTTTTTTTGTTTAATAGGTGTCTTTTGCGCAAGTGTTCTTAGCTATGTTTGATCAAAATCGGTTCAGCCGTTCATAATATTATGTTGGTTGAAGCTCGGAAATAAAAACCGAATGTTTTCAAATATGCCCGAGTGGGGTATCAAATAAAAGAGCATGACTGTTGTGACAACAATATGCAAGTTTCATCAAAATCGGTTCTGCCGTTCAAAGTATATGTAGGGTCAAACTCGGAAATAAAAACCGAATGTTTTCAAATATACCCGAGTGGGGTATCAAATAAAAGGACGTGACTTTTGTGACAACAATAAGCATGTTTCATCAAAATCGCTTTTACAAAAAGGGCGAAATAAAAAAATTAAATTAAAAATTTAAAAAACCCCCGACTTAAAAAATCTTCAAAGTTAAAACAAAACTAAACTTTAAAAAGGCAAAAATAATAACCCGAAAACAAATTTCATGTCTCTGAGTAGGTATGTGGTACCTTACGTTCCCGCGTCGGGGGACGCGGGAATGTGTCACAGAAGTTGATGGTAACCGACCCGTGCTTATAGTACCGCGTCCCCCGACGCGGGAACGTAAGGTACCACATACCTACTCAGAGACATGAAATTTGTTTTCTGGTTATTATTTTTGCCTTTTTAAAGTTTAGTTTTGTTTTAACTTTGAAGATTTTTTAAGTCGGGGGGGTTTTTTTAATTTTTAATTTTTTTTTTTAATTCACACGATTAAGTTCTCGCGACCAAGACCATTATCTTAGACTACAAAACGTCGCTGCATTGCTGCGAGCGCTAAAATGAAGTCGATGAATGGAGATTACAACGTCAAAAGCATCTTTGAGTTACCGCAGTGGCTGCTGGTGACTGTCTTCCTTCTGATGTCATTTATCTACTGTCAATATTGAGATCAATGGTTGATCTAAGTAAAATATTGTTTTCTTAGGTGGTGGTCTATACATGGAGCCGCAAGGCGCCGCGCGATGCTTCGTGAACGGTACGCCGGTGGTGTCGCGCGTGCGGCTCGGACACGCCGACCGCATCTTGTGGGGGAACCATCACTTCTTCCGCGTCAACTGTCCCAAGCAGGGCATGTGTACAGGTAATGTTCTGTGTCTGTTTGTCTGTGTGTATCTCATGAACCGTGATAGCTAGCTACCCCGTAAAATTTTCCCAGATAACGGTATTTCTGTTGCAGCTATAAAAACATAATAAAAACAGAATAACACAAATATTTAAGTGGGGTTCCCATACAACAAACGTGACTTTTGTGATAATGATTCGTGCGCGAGTCCGACTTGCACTTGGCCCGTTTTTTAAGGTTCCGTAACCACATAGCAAAAAAACGGAACCTTTATGGATTCGTCATGTTTGTCTGTCTGTACGTCCGTATGTCACAGCCACGTTTTTTCTCTCTAACTTAAACCTGATAAGGCCGCCTATTGTACCAGATTTAAGTAGTTTATGTTTTTCTTTTTATTGTATTTTTTTTATTTTTTGGTGTTGCAATAAATAATGAATGTATCTATCTATCTATATTTAACAAGGTGCGTTATCCCCCGCAGCGGCGGCGTCGGAGCCGCAGACCCCCGCGCAGCCCATCGACTACAACTTCGCGCGCGACGAGATCATGCTCACCGAGTTCGGCAACGACCCCATACAGACCGCCATATCGCGGCTGGAGAAACAGCACGAGGAGGATAAACAAGGTACGCATTATATTGCCTCAATGACGTCACGACATGTAAAAAAATTTTTTTGAAAGAAAGATACGCATTTAAAAGTTTTCACTCGCGGCGAGGCTGTACCCCAACGTCTATTCCAACTAGACTACGCGAGTTCCTGCCACGAGCGGTGAAACTTATGAAGCGTATCTGTCCTAGTTTCTTAAAAAAATCTAGATTTATCTAGAAAATCTTTAGACTGTTTTTAGGCTGTTTTAACAGCCTTGGGCAATAAAACTAATTTTGGAATATTGACGTCACTTTGCTATAAAATACCGACAACAGACAAGCTACTGAAAATCTGAGCGCTACCTAAATTAATTGAGCACCTTCTAAATTTAAAATTAGTATGCAAATTTTTGAGGGTAGGAGCTGCTTCATGTTTTAAGTAGGTAGCTCTAAAATTTTAACTTGCATTTCAGTATTCGACTGTAAGTCATACATACTTATTCTTAAATTAACCGCTCGGGTTATACTCATGAGGTGTAATACCAAGTTTCATCGCAATCGATTCAGTAGTTTTTAAATGAAGGAGTAACAAACATACTCATTACTTACTACAAAAGCGAGATGTATATTGAGACTAACTTTGCGAATTTTCAGTGGCGTTAGAGAAACAGAGACAAGAATACGAGAGACAGTTCCAGCAGCTGAGAAATATTCTGTCGCCGACAACACCGTATCCTCCTTACTCTTACGATCCACTCAAATTGGGTAAGCTTTCACATCACCAATAAGTTGTGACTCTGTTATATATATCTAGTGTAAACAATCTTCAAGGCAACATAACCGATTTCTGTGAAACATACCACGGGAGAAAGAAAGGTTAAGAAGCTCCGTTATCGAGAGCTTTGCCTGTAATGTTACGTTAATCCATTGCGCCTGTCTTTCGCGCGCATTCAGTATTCAATGGGTTTCCGCGCGAAATAAACGTGTAATAAACTGCGATTTGGACGTAACGTTATGACGTTACATTACAGGCGAGTGCGCAGTCAACATTTAGACATTTATTTATTTGGAAATCCAACAGCTAAACTTAGCTTAAAAATAGAAAAAAACAAGGGTTAGCTATGGTGTACTTTACTGTTGGTGTGCCTAATAAATAAACGTAACCGAAAGCCAATTAAAGGATTACACGACTAAGACACAGAATCATAAAATCATTTTTTGTGAGACCCTAACAAATACTGACAAAAGGAAATGATAGATAGAATAAACTTACAAACTTAGTGCCCACAACAAGATCAATTCATCACCAATTTTATAGCGATAGCCCCAGAAATATGTGTATTTATGATGTTGTTTTACATTTTGTAGGTAAAATGACTGCTTGCACACCCACCACCGCCGCGCGAGTGGAGCGCTGGGCGGCCGAGCGGGATGACACCTTCAAACGGTCGCTGGGACGACTCAAGGTATGATAGCTCCCTCAAGCTATTCACCATCTTCACTACAAATTATTTAAAAAAATGAGATATTTACCATGTTTAATTTGTTTTCAACGGATATTTTGCCAGTAATGGCAAGTCAAACCCACGAGACTACTGACGAATTACTGGAGAAACTTTGAGCTCTTAAAGCCAAATTGAATCATGGTAAATACCCCGTTTTTAGGGTTCCGTACTCAAAGGGTAAAAACGGGAGCCTATTACTAAGACTTCGCTCTCTGTCCGGCTGTCTGTCACCAGGCTGTATCTTATGAACCATGATAGCTACACGGTTGAAATTTTCTCAGAGGATGCATTTCCGTTGCCGCTATAACAACAAATACTAAAAAAATTGAAAGGGGGCTCCCATACAACAAACGTGATTTTTGACATAAAAACGCAACGATACCGCGATGTATATTTTCCACTAGCGCCATCTAGTGATGCAATGATGGACTTAACGTTCGCGTTGAGCTCACGGATTGGTTGGTACATTGTTCATTTTAGGGATTCGTACCCAATTGTGATAGTGGTACGGAACCCTTCGTGCGCGAGTCCGACTCGCACTTGGCTGTTTTTTTAAATAATATTTGTACTGTACTGTACATAATGTTCCCCAGAAACTACAATATGAACGTTTTAAACCTATTCCCCTTTGTAACAGGCCGACATTCTCCGAGCGAACGCGCTGGTCCAAGAAGCTAACTTCCTCGCCGAAGAGATGAGACGGAACACTCGGTTCTCCGTCACCTTGCAAATACCGCCACAGAACCTTAGCCCGAATAGAAAGGTTAGTTAATGATGTTCTTATAGGGGAAGATACGGTATATTCTAACTTTGCTAAGTTGAAAAATGAGCTAGAATCGCAGTGTGACAGTACGTGTTCACGTGACAACGGTTCCACATACGAGTGAGGCTAGTGCGTCAGCTGACGCAGTTTTATCCTCTCATTTGCCGTGGCTAGGTACCGTATCTGCCCTTATTTGTTTTTATCTAAGAGGTTAGTATATTGTTTTGCTTAAAATAATGACCATATATTCTAGCTAGGTAAATATTTATTTTTTCTTCTCTTTTCGCGATGTTGGATAGAAATTAAACTTATGTTTCGGTTTTTATTATTACTTTTAACATTGTATCAATTCAGCGATTAAAACCGAAACATGACCGAAACACTAACGGATTGAAGAATTGAAACTGAAACCGTATTTGCACCCACATCCATACACTACATTCATCTGAACTCGCATAAACACCGTCAAGCGAACCATATTCGCGGGCTAAAACTAAGGGATTGGTTGAATTGAATCTCTGTGTAGGTAATTAGAAGATTTATAATACTGAACTAGATTTTTTGTCGAATTGATCCATAAATTATGTTTTTACAATTAAAAATGATTGATAAAAGTCCAAAAAAAACTTACCCATTTATCCATACATGCACTAAAAGTTTATCTCTTATATTATAACATAGTTAGGCTAGTTCTTGACCTAACCTCACCCAGGAAGCAAAGTCGACGATATCGCTTGCTTGCATAGAAAACACCTATTCAATATCTATACTAATTACAGAAAGAGGTAAAGTTTGTTTACTTAGATGCTTTTGGCAAACGTTATATAAAGTTAGTCATCGTTAATAAGTAAGGGGGTACATTTTTACTATTTTCCTCAGCAGCGCGGTGCTTTCGTAAGCGAGCCCGCTATAATGGTGAAGCGGCCGACACGCGGCGGGCAGGTGTGGTCCATGGAGAAGCTGGACAACAAGCTGGTGGACATGAGAGACATGTACGACGAGTGGCGACGCAGGCACCACACTAACATTGTTGTACTGGACGAGGTAATGTGCTATCACTGGTGGATCCTCTCCCCAGCAGCGCGGTGCGGACGTAAGCGAGCCCGCTATAATGGTGAAGCGGCCGACACGCGGCGGGCAGGTGTGGTCCATGGAGAAGCTGGACAACAAGCTGGTGGACATGAGAGACATGTACGACGAGTGGCGACGCAGGCACCACACTAACATTGTTGTACTGGACGAGGTAATGTGCTATCACTGGTGGATCCTCTCCCCAGCAGCGCGGTGCGGACGTAAGCGAGCCCGCTATAATGGTGAAGCGGCCGACACGCGGCGGGCAGGTGTGGTCCATGGAGAAGCTGGACAACAAGCTGGTGGACATGAGAGACATGTACGACGAGTGGCGACGCAGGCACCACACTAACATTGTTGTACTGGACGAGGTAATGTGCTATCACTGGTGGATCCTCTCCCCAGCAGCGCGGTGCGGACGTAAGCGAGCCCGCTATAATGGTGAAGCGGCCGACACGCGGCGGGCAGGTGTGGTCCATGGAGAAGCTGGACAACAAGCTGGTGGACATGAGAGACATGTACGACGAGTGGCGACGCAGGCACCACACTAACATTGTTGTACTGGACGAGGTAATGTGCTATCACTGGTGGATCCTCTCCCCAGCAGCGCGGTGCGGACGTAAGCGAGCCCGCTATAATGGTGAAGCGGCCGACACGCGGCGGGCAGGTGTGGTCCATGGAGAAGCTGGACAACAAGCTGGTGGACATGAGAGACATGTACGACGAGTGGCGACGCAGGCACCACACTAACATTGTTGTACTGGACGAGGTAATGTGCTATCACTGGTGGATCCTCTCCCCAGCAGCGCGGTGCGGACGTAAGCGAGCCCGCTATAATGGTGAAGCGGCCGACACGCGGCGGGCAGGTGTGGTCCATGGAGAAGCTGGACAACAAGCTGGTGGACATGAGAGACATGTACGACGAGTGGCGACGCAGGCACCACACTAACATTGTTGTACTGGACGAGGTAATGTCACCGAGTATTAATGTTACAGAGAAACAGCTTCATCCAAGCCCGCGGCAATAGGTACTTCGCTACATGCGTGTGTGTGCGTGACCTCTCACCGACAGTGTGCCGACGGGTTCACGTACGTGAGCGAGTAGGCGCAGCGGGCGGCCTCGGCAAACCCGAGCGGAAAGCGGTGAGAAGTCACGCACACATAGCTGCGCATGTAGTGAAGTACCTACTGCCGCGGGCTTGTATGTAGCTGTGGCTCTGTAGGATTAATACTTGGTGGTAATGTTCATTGATTGTTTATAACGCGATCTAGACCCGTGTTTCTAATAATAATAATGCAAAGGTGGATTATCTCACTTTTGACAATACTGTACGTAGACTTCTTCTGTAATCGCGTTGATGGAAATCCTTCGAAAATGCCCCGTAAAAATGGTAGATATCAAAATCTTGCAAGCGAAGTTAACGCTTGGATCTAGACATATCTTTTAACAATCCGCAGTGCCCTTTCAGACAAATAACCAATCAACGCTCTACCCCGGCATTTTATCATATCAGTTTCCAAATGCCTTACTAATGTTACTGACATTTGAAATTTCCAGGAACCGAACGAGAAGGCAATAGATCCGTTCTACGAGTCGCAAGAGAACCACAACCTCATCGGCGTAGCCAACGTATTCCTGGAGGCTTTGTTCCATGATGTCACGTTGGATTACCACACGCCCATCATTAGTCAGCAAGGGGAGGTGGCAGGGCGGCTTCAGGTAAATGGTTGCTTAGCTACGAACACTAGCGTTTGGGGCACTGAAATGTAACTAAACAAATACGCTGGAAACGCTAAACGGAAATACCATACAAAATGACAATAGATCTTTGTGCCGATTTAATTTGCGCCATGTTGCGCTGTTGTCGCGCGTTTTCTATTGAAAGTGATGGAGACCGTCTCCGGAACTATGTATCTATCTATCTAACTATGTAGATCAGTTCATGTCGGGTGATGCTTAGCTACAAATAAGGTTTCTGAAGGAACGTTCCTTCTTCTTTTCGTTTAGTGGTGTGTTTCACCTGATGTTAGGGTTTTCAGGTCACCCTAAGGCCTCTAACTTGACCTAACTAACCTAACGTGCCTTCCGAAACACAGAGGAGCTCGAGGAAGTGATTTTATGCCAACACAAATTATCGGTCACCCATCCAAGTAATGACCGTGCCAAGCGTTGCTTAATCCGCACGAAGTCTTTTTAGACCTCTTGCCCATTGGTAGACTAAATATGAAAGAAATCTGTTTAATGTTACAGGTGGAAATAAGTCGGGTATCCGGGCAGTTCCCTCAGGACAGGATCTGCGAAGCCGGATCGGATAGTTCGGGGGATATGCGGGATGACGATGAAATCGTCGACCCGGCCACACAACAAGTACGTATTGAAGTATAATAAAACAATTTATATCAAAGAAGACTTACAAACCAGCCAAGTACAAGGTAAAGAAAGTGATATGTTTGGTCGACTCAATTTACTCTCGTCTTATTCACCAAGTGTGATATTTCTCACACTTGGTGAATAAGACGACTTTTTTAATTCATCTGATGAGCATTTTTGCCTACGAAAGACGATAATGAAATGTTTCTAATATATCTTATTTCCAATTCCAGGTAACAATCCGCGTGGTGATAAAGCAAGCGAGTGGCCTACCTCCGTCCCTGTCTCACTTCGTGTTCTGTCAGTACAGCGTGTGGGGCGGCGGGGAACCCGTCGTCGTGGCGCCACAGGTGACAGACACACACTCTCATATAGTATCATATAGCTACACACATGTAAAATATAATAAACGTGGTGGTAGATTTGCAGAACGAAAGTTTCAAACACAGCTGAAAAGAGAGAGATAGAGAGATGTTTATGTTTAAATTTCTTTCTGTACAGCAACCGTCTTCTACGCACAAACTTTTTGTAAACCAACAATCGTAAATACAGAAACAATCGTAATTGCAGAAAAATGCTTGTTTGTTGAAATCAACTTGACATTGGAAATTAACTAGGATCCTAATTAAAGAAAAAAACTAAAGTCAAAGTCAAATATATTTATTCATTTAGAACTATGATGTAGAACGTTACATGAACGTTTAGAAATATCGTAGTAGGAGATTGTAGCACGATAAGGAAGGACAAAATAGTACTTATTATACGTCAAGGAGGGTGCTACTTTAAACCACGAGCGAAGCAAAGGATTCTAATGTAACGTACATCGGCCGAGGAACAAATAACATTGTATGATATCTTGGCAGGTGAGCGCGGACACGCCGCCGGCCGTCCCGGCCGCGCCGCTGTCCCCGCGGCGCGCGGGCGACGCGCAGGCCTCGTTCCGCTTCGACCACGCAAGGGACTTCACCATCCCGCTCACCGAGGAGTTCATCGAACACTGCGCCGGTCAGTACCCCATACCCCATACCCCATACCCCATACCCCATACCCCATACCCAATACCACATACCCCATACCCCATATCCCATACACGCTCATACGGTTTGAGGACCTCGGTGGTCTAGCGGTCTAGCTGTGCCTTGTATAGACGGTAATGTGTGTTGCAATAAAAAACAGTACAAAATCGTGCTCAATGGATTACTACTGTTAGGGCTTTAATTTACTTCTATTTATTTTAGTACTAAGTAATTTGTTTATTTATTTTAGATAAGTTATGTTAATAGTAGATTGTGAGCCAAGGGTTGAAAGTAACTCATTTCATCCGAGATGTTTCTATCGCCCGAACGAAATGAAAACGCTAATAGTTCGAAGAAGAAATAACCCTCGAACTTTTGTAATGTCTTATTATTAATCATTTAGTGTGTCGTTGGAACACGACCCCCAATGAGAAGAAAACACAAGAATAGGATTATTTTTGCAGTGATCATAAAATATGATCCTCAAATATTAAGTATATTAAACACATGCTACATATATGTATGACTTGCTTAAGCCCGCGGGTTCACGGTGGATGCAGACCGCTTATAACCGAAGCATCTGGAAATCTACGAGGGAGGCTTATGTCCAGCAGTGGACTTCTTACAGCTGAAATGATGATGATGACATATATGTATATTGTATGTATCTGTGGGCAGAGGGCGCGCTGTCCGTGGAGGTGTGGGGCCACCGGTCGGCGGGGTTCAGTCGCGCGCGCGGGAACTGGGAGGTGGCGGCCGCGCAGGCGGCGCAGGCGCGCTCGCTGGCCGACCGCTGGGCCGAGCTCTCCCGCAAGATACAGCTGTGGGTGGAGATACACGAGCTCAACGACAACGGGGAGTACGCGCCGGTCGAGGTAACTACTGCCACCCAATATCTAATCCAACAGAACAACAGCTTCATACAAGCCCGCGGCGCGGGCAGTAGGTACTTCACCACGTGCGCAGCTATGTGTGCGTGACTCGGGGTTGCCGAGGCCGCCCGAAGCGCCTACTCGGCTCACGTACGTTCCCCGTCGGCACACTGGCGGTGAGAGAGGTGAGAGCACACATAGCGCAGCATGTAGTCAAGTACCTACGCCGCACAGTGGGGCGAAAATGGTACTCCCATAGATTTAGGATTTCAATTTTTTTTATTCTACATTTCTTATTGGAAAATGATGTTTAGCTGTTACAGAACCCCCAAAATCACCATAATTACCTTCTAATAACCATTGCGATGCAAAATCAGTATTTAAAAAAAAAAATGTATGGAAAAATATACATAATACCACTTTTTTGAGAACCGCAAAATTGCGCAAACTTTTGACTTAGGATAATTAATTTACTTATTTTTACTATCCATCGACATATTGCACACTCCGCGCACGCGTGCGCTTTCGGGTCAAAAACATCAAAATATATATTTTTTCTTTTTTTATGCATTTTTTTTACGCCATATCACGGCAAATGATCAAAACGAGTTGTTCATTACCGGACCTATTGTCTAAAACAAGGTGCCCCATTTTTATGCACACTTTTTACTTTTTACCTGGAACCTAATCCTAATACCTAACGAAACCAATAACCAATGGGGTTGAAAACTGCCATTTGCTAACTTCAGATGGCGCTACTATTCGATGATCCCTACTATTTGTCAAACTTCATAGTTTTTTCGTAAACAAACTAAGTTATTTTGAGGTAATTTAACAAAATGATGCTTTGTTCAGCTGTGGATTAATACCCTGTTTAATACCCTGTAAATCCAAAGGAACAACCAAATAAGTAGCAAGTAACGTTCTCCCCAGGTGGCCCAACGTAACGACATGCTGACGGGCGGCGTGTACCAACTGCGGCAGGGCCAGCAGCGCCGCGTGGCGGTCCGCGTCAAACCCGCGCACAATTCCGGCACTTTGCCCATCATTTGCCAGCACATTGTTAGCGTCGAAGTCGGCTCGGTCACCGTCAGGTAACTATACCGTACATGTTAAGGGTGTTTGTTGGACGAAAGATACACTTTTTGTTTTTCATTGCTTTGAAAAGAACAAAAATGAAGTGAGAAACATTACAAAGAGAAATGCATCATCAGAAATCTTCCCATGATAGGATTCGGACCCAACTCGCTTGTCAAGCCGTGGTGTTCCCGTGTGGCGTAATGTTTAGTGCACTCGATGCATTTCTTCTTGTGAAATGTTCCTAGTAAAATGCCTTGAGGAAAAAGAAATTGTTTCGGAGTATAAGTATTAATGTAATAATTATTTGGTCAACAGATCCCGCCTCCAACAACCGCTGGATTCGTATCAGGACGAAGATCTAGCGGTTCTTAGAGAGAGATGGAGCGATGCGCTGGCTAGAAGGAGACAACATTTACACGCACAGTTACAGGTTAGTTGCCTCTCTCTTTAACCCCACTAAGTAATTACTTAGACTATCTAACAGTATTAACTTGTGGACTCTTAATAAACGTCAACTTTCCAACCCATGAGGCTGCCATTTTTTTGCGAGAAATCTTGTCTATCTAAAATGCACCGCAAATGGTGTTGATCATCATCTCAGCCTCAATCTCATCACCTTATCCGTCTACTGCCTCACATAATATCTGATCATATACATTTCCCCAGTTATTTGACCAGTAAGGGTGTGCGAAGCAATGACGTCTCAGACAAGACAAAAAGAGGCTTAATCTTCTAAGGAATATTTTGGATTCACAAGATTTGCTAATAATTGATTTTCTTTACATTTTCGACAGAAACTAGTAAATATGTCGCCATCGATAAAGAGTGAGCGTGACATGGAACGTGAACAGTCTCTGGTCGAACAATGGGTGTCGCTCACTGAAGAACGAAATGCTGTAAGTACCCTTAGAGCTTAGATGCGTTGTTTTCTCCCTTTTACAGTTTGACCCTACACTTCTTGAAAAATGTTATTTTATAATCTTTTTCTTCATAAAGTTTGCTATACAGTATAGATAGAGGTCATCTTGTCATTTACTTTTCATTGTTTTATCTTATCATCTCAGTAGACAAAGCGCTCCCATTTAAATCCGTAAAAAAGATTTCTATGCCTAATTTATGTGGAGTTTTCCTATGAGTAACGAAAGAAATGTTAAAGAAAGTATTATTACAATTTACCTAGAAGTTAGCGCCTCGCGACACTCTTACAGATTGCCTATCCTTCATACTATGTTATCTGGACCAGTCTCTTATTTGTAGGCAAAGTCACATAAGTTGGAGATAAATGTAGGGGATATGACACATGACTGGGCTGACAAGCCCATTTTTACTGTGGTATTATTCTCATTTTAAGCGAAAATGCGTGAATATCGTTAAAATAATGTATTAGTTAGTTAGTTTTACGGTTTGTTTTCGCAACTAGCTCTATAACTGGGCTTTTTTGCGTGACTTTAAGCTGTAGGTTTTCTCACGATGTTTTCTTTCACCAGCGCACATACATTTTCTAAAAGAAAAAGACATTGGTGCGCGGTCGGTCAAGATTCGAAACCACGACCCTCGGAATGAAAGTCGCGGTATCTACCACAAGACCAACACCGCTCTAAATAATGTATTATTCTGAAGGTGCTGGTCCCAAGTCCCGGCAGCCCGATCCCCGGCGCCCCGGCGGCGTGGAATCCACCTTCAGGCATGGAGCAACACATTCCTGTTCTCTTCCTTGACCTCAACCGTAAGTATACGGAATATGCATTAAAGCGATTATTTATAATATTCTGAGCGATTCGAACAGCGTGTTTTGACGAAATATTTTCTGGGTTTTGGCTAGGTTTGCACAGTCCTCATGGCGAAGCGGTCTAACGCTTGATTACCAGTAGTTTGGATCCCGTTACGAATAAGTTTTAGGAAACATTTTTTAAAACAATACGCTATTAATAGAACTAGACTGGTCTCTATTAGAGACTAGAAGGAGAAAGGTCGCCTGATAGTGATCCATTTCCAACTCGTCTGACGGACGAGCTTCACCAAAGTCAAACTGAAGGCGTTCTGCGCAAGTCCCAAGCCGACATCCACTTGCGTTGTCGAGCAATCCGCACCACGCAAAGGAATGATTTTGAAAGCAAAAGAGACGCCGAATTCAATGACAGTTCAAATCGACGGCGAGTCGACGTCGGCTTCCCACACAACTTTTAAAAAATATGAATCAAAATTCGAACGTCGCTGTTAGAATACCCACCATCTAGGTACCTACACATAATCTTTGACGGTATGTATCCCATTCCAGCGGACGACCTGACGACGCACGCCAGCGGCCAGGAGGTGTCCGTGGCGGGGCTCAACTCCATCCTGCCCAAGGAGCATGGCAACAAGTTCTACGAGCTGCAGGTGCTGCAGCACCACGACAAGGACGTCTCCGCGCTCGCCTGCTGGGACTCCTCCATACACGACTCGCAGTACCTCAATAGGGTCACTGAAGGTAACTAGAGGGACGTCCCATCCATCCTGCCGGAGCACGGCAACAAGTTCTACGAGCTGCAGGTGCTGCAGCACCACGACAAGGACGTCTCCGCGCTCGCCTGCTGGGACTCCTCCATACACGACTCGCAGTACCTCAATAGGGTCACTGAAGGTAACTAGAGGGACGTCCCATCCATCCTGCCGGAGCACGGCAACAAGTTCTACGAGCTGCAGGTGCTGCAGCACCACGACAAGGACGTCTCCGCGCTCGCCTGCTGGGACTCCTCCATACACGACTCGCAGTACCTCAATAGGGTCACTGAAGGTAACTAGAGGGACGTCCCATCCATCCTGCCGGAGCACGGCAACAAGTTCTACGAGCTGCAGGTGCTGCAGCACCACGACAAGGACGTCTCCGCGCTCGCCTGCTGGGACTCCTCCATACACGACTCGCAGTACCTCAATAGGGTCACTGAAGGTAACTAGAGGGACGTCCCATCCATCCTGCCGGAGCACGGCAACAAGTTCTACGAGCTGCAGGTGCTGCAGCACCACGACAAGGACGTCTCCGCGCTCGCCTGCTGGGACTCCTCCATACACGACTCGCAGTACCTCAATAGGGTCACTGAAGGTAACTAGAGGGACGTCCCATCCATCCTGCCGGAGCACGGCAACAAGTACGAGCTGCAGTGCGAGTAGGGCTCTGGGTAGAATGTGTGCCCATACGATAGGAGGGTCTTTGATTGCTGGACCCATATACATGAGTACATGAGTATGGAACGGTAATGTTTCGCACTCACTCGGAAAGCGAGTGGGTTCGAACCTCGTCACAGGACGACTTTTGATAATTTTTCTTCTTGTAAATTATTTCCAATGAAATAATCTCAAATTTTATTAAATGCCATTTGAGATTCCTGTCTCCGAAATTCTATTTTCAAGTTTATTATCGTCGCGGATGCGTTTTGGCATGATTTATCTAGATTCTTCTTCTGTGGTTTTCTGTGGTTTCTTATGATTTATCTTTTAGAATTTCTGTACTTAATATATAATTTTATATTTCCCGGGTCTTAAACGCGTGATTTTTGACGCGATTAAGACCCGGGAAATATAAAATGACGAGTTCTGTAATATAGTCAAGTACTTCAACTGATAAACGAATTGTATAATATTCCAGCAAACGAGCGCGTGTACCTGATAATGAAGGCGACAGTCCGCCTCTCTCACCCCGCGCCGATGGATCTCATACTTAGGAAACGATTGGGGTTGAACATTTACAAACGGCAGAGCTTCACCGATAGGATACGAAAGAAAATTGTCAGGTAAGTGGCTTATTGACTGTTATTTATATTGTTAACCATCTGACATGATTTCTGAATGACGAAATCCCAAAAAAAAAACAATTTTGTAAAGCGCCAAAGCTTCTTCCGACATCGAAACTTGGAGAAAGTTAAAAAAAAAAACACTCTAATATTCACAATTCAAAATATGTTTATTCATTTGGATATTTACATTAACTCTTTGAATCGTCAGTAATCTAATGTGTCTTCGGAACGTGACCTCCAATGAGAAGAAGACACAAGAAACTCATGGGCTTTTTTTTTGCAAAGGCACTATCACATCCAGAGCTATCCCAACTAAAGTGAGTCGAGTCTAGCTCGAATAAATCCGTGATCCCCAGCTATTGACCGAGAATATACAAATAACATTACCTTTACTCTTCTAGAACCGACCAGCTAACACAGACAGGAGTTACATACGAGGTGGTGTCGAACATTCCAAAGGCGTCGGAGGAGCTTGAAGAACGAGAGAGTTTGGCGCAAATTGCCGCCACTGGGGAGGATTCTAGCGCCGCTGATGGCGAAACTTATATTGGTAAGAACTGACAGATTAACTTAACCACCTACGGTCCTTCCCACCTTGCGGTTATAGCGACCAAAACGCGAGAGACGATACTTCAGGCGTCCCCCTGCAGATACATGTAGGTAAGAGCTAAGAACTAATAAAACTAAACACAAACAATAAAATAAAATACACTTAACCTAAAATAAACCATCCCCAAGCGTTCCCGATGCAAAGCTGCCCAAAATGCTAGCAGCATTCCCGCGTTGAACCGCAATGGACAACCTTTGCAGCAGGAACGCTCCGGAACGGACATCATGCCCCCTCTCTCTTAACCGGCCACCGAACTCTTTAATGAAGGCATTGGACTAATAAAATCATTAGAATGATGGCTAAAGCATCAGAATGACTAGATTTTTAAGTAAAATCATACGGGAACAATATGGACGAAAAAAAACGGATTTTTAAAATTCACCATGCTGATAGTGATCTTGTGGTTCAGTAGTACAGTAATCAGAACGCTCACTAGCGTAGCAAATGTTCTAGTTATATAAGCCCCTTCAGAATTTTGCACAAATGAATTCTGTAGGGGTTCAGTCAAAGAGCTTTGGACCGAAGCCGTCAGAATGGCTCCGTCTCACTCAGTGCGACTCAATAAGACAGTGACAGGCATATGAATTCAATCTTAGGTTTCAAAATACTTAATTAAATTTCCAGAAAAATACACCCGCGGCGTAAGCGCAGTCGAAAGCATACTCACTTTAGACCGCTTACGTCAAAGCGTTGCGGTCAAAGAACTCGAACAAGCTCGCGGACAACCCATCACTATGCGCAAGACGGCCTCAGTACCGAACTTCTCACAGGTAAGCCGAAACCAACCCTATTACAACCACATAAAGTCTATATCACATCACCGATAGATTACAACACAATAGATTCAACCCAAATTGACGCACAGTGAGACACTTAGACGCTTCTACTAACATTAAGTTCAAATTAACACTAAAATATCACTGTTTGTCAACTGAAAATATAAGTAAACTTATTTGTACCGCTCAGTATTCTCGTATTTTGATTTGTCGGTGTCGTACCGCTAACGAAGCTTTCAACTAACGCAGATAAATGTCGCTACACTTCAGATTTACCTAGAAATCATTTGTAAATACTATTCTAGACAACACTGCTACAAAAAGCTACATCAAACAATGTGACGTTACATACAAAGTGTCTGTATTTCACTCATTAACATTGCATAATCAAAAGGCGTGCGAGCTTGCGTACTAACAGCGTATACGTGTACGCGTGTGTGCGTGCACTACACACACAAACACGGGAGTAAATCGATTACTTACCGCTTAGGTGCCGCGGTACCCTAGACAACAAAGGAAAACGATCCTTCAATCGATTCCCAACAATCGAGTCGATAGACAATCGATTTATACGAAACCGAAGAGCGAGACGATCACTCGATGGGTAAACGTAAGTTATATCGAATCAAACGACATTGATTCCTCTATTTGAACTGCACAATGTCATCTATATCTGCTATTATTGTGACTGTAAATAAAGCTCACGCGCTTTTCGGTAATGCAATTATCTACGGAAATGGTGTCTTCTCCAGAGACTAAGCAAAAGAAAATAATAATTGTCAACGCTATATGTTTTGTCGAAGTATTCACCGTACATTGTCTATTGCCACATTGTATTAAGAACAGGTGTATATAAAAGAAGCAATGTAAAAAATGTATTGTGCCGTCGTCAAGCAAAATTTTGAAGTACACCATATCTAGTTACGCGAATGTTGTTAACGTAAATTGTGCCTTAGTCATTGGGCATAAAGTTAAATATGGTGTAGTTTAAAATGTAACAAAACGGTAAGCTTGCTAACGATATGTGTTGTAATCGCGCGCAGCTCTCGCAAGCGCTCGAGAACGCAGCTAAAAACGGAACAAACGTGAGTCGGAAGCATGGCAACATCGTCAAGTGTATTGCGCGAGTTTTAAGTTCATATTTTTACCTACTTTGTTTTTAATAAATTCGATATCGAGTCTGACTTTTCACTGAGCGCATATGATATGACGTTTTGAAATCTACCAATAGGATTAAACTTTTTAAATTCACACGATTTGTTAACATGGTTGAAACGTAGAGGTAAGAAAATAAATAATAATACGCGATTAAGACCCGGGAAAATGTAACTATACCAAAAGGATTGGTTGGTGAAAATTGTCGTATGACAATGAAGCTATTCTATTAGTGGATATCAAAACATTACAATACATGCTCCCATGTGTAAAGCTAATTTTATACATGTCATGGAACCGGGCTGAATTTACGTCTTATTTAAAACCCAAAAAAGCTGTAAAAGTCCAAAACGGGAGAAGGCTTTCAACGCATATTATGGGATGTTTTCAACGTTTAGTTAGCTTGTATCTTAGAGCTGTAATTTAGCTTTTAATTCACGTACATCTCACTTTCAGTAGATGATCTTTAGATTATAAGCTTATTGTACATTTCCTTATTTTAAACTTCAAAGGGTAAGTATTAATGTTTAGTTTAGTTAGATGCTTGATTTTTTAAACTGTTTATTATAGATAACATAATGACTTCTTGATATTTTATTATCCTTGCGTCCTAAGTTGACTCGTTTGAAGTTGTTATAATTGTATCTAGGTTCAATCAGGCTGCATATTGAAATTAAAACTCATGTCCCGTGGGGGAATTCGTAAAATTGTTGCTGATCTTTCCTGTTCCTGTCAAAGCTGTTCCTAATTAGAAAATCCATTAAAATTAACTATCAAATTGGGAATACAAAATCTGAAAATGATTTCTAATGTTTCAATCCAAAAGCCATTTGCAACAATTTTACGGAATTAACTAGCCGGTTTTAATCGCTTTGTTTTTACCATTTTCTCAATGCCCTAAGGTTCGAGATCTTTACAAATCCCAAGAAATTGGCGCCACTATTCTGACGCCCTTCATTGCAACTTCAGCCGTGTCAACTTAAAGATTAACTTCGCCAGGAGTTTCAGCGTATCGATAATGCTTATAGATAATGCGTCTCGATTCGTCGTTCGAATCGCTAGCGGGTCTTGCGTCGGGTCGCTCGGGTAGCGTGGCCGACTTGGTCGACGAGACGCCGCGACGCAACGTGCATCGACACTCGTACGCTGCGCCTTCGCATAACGACCCCGACATGCCGACACCGACCAAACCATTCGGACTAGGTAAGATATACACATGGACACACATACACACTTCCTTTCCGAACAACATCAGACTTTATGCCCTCACCTCATCACACGTCACGCTCAACTCGATCGAATACTTCAAGATGACTTGCACAGTTGCATAAAAAATAGAACATGCAAGTGCGATTTACAAATGGTTAGTTCCATAGAGTAAATATCGAAGTAATTTAATGCATTCAGTAGTTTTTTTTGTACCATAAAGACGAATAGATGTATTGAGACATCATTGTGCACGAATAGGCTTAGTATAGACATTTACATTTTATACAGTTATAGTATAGATTACGTATCGGATGAAATATTGAAGTAGGCGAGTTTATTACTATGAAAAAATCACGACATTCAACATTCACTTCTTCATTAAATTTTATTTTCGACTTGCTTTGTGGCAACGCTATGGCTCAGACATACCTGTTCTATCTCTTTTTCGAACCCCTTCTGTACTCTTCTCTCACTCTCTTACTAGCAAATCTGTATCGAACACTTCCCTGCTAAATTTTAAATTGATTTGAGTCATTAAGTTAATTGTACAGCTAAAATTGCCCAGAACACTTTAAAACCTTTAATTAAATGACTTGATGATGAACAACAATGATATCCGATAAGACACATATGTGAACAGAAGCTCGAACTAACATATTTTCTATATCTTAATCCCTCGCTACCTTCAGGCTCGTTCCTATCAGGTAAACAACGAAATATGGTCTTGACTCGGAATGGCAGATGTATGGCAAAATTATTAGAAGAATGCGATATGAAATAATTGGTCAAATAGTTGTGTTGTGATCATTGTACTCATGGAGACTGTTCTTGTTTGTTTACCCATCGATTGGCTGCAAAATCTAATCATACCGAACGAATGCTACTAGCATTTATTTAAAAAAAATACGTTCAATGAAGAAGTATTGCTACGTTATTCAAAATTAGACCCTGAATTGGCTGGATAGAGCGCAAAATCGAATCGCAAGCTTCGAGGCGTAAAGCTGCTTCTGTCGTTGTGTTGACTCTTTGTTTGTTTGCGTGCCTCAATCATTTGCATGGACCAAGCATGACTATTTACTTCCTTCTCTCTTCCTCTTTATAAAAAAAAAACTGCTAAGAAACTGAAAAGCAAAACTACAAATGCTTAAAAAAGTTAGTTTCGAACTTTAGGATTCAAAATAGCAGTATCGATGTGAATATTAGATTATAATTTAAATAATAATTGCACAAGAACTTGAATTACAGTTTTCTCTTGTAAGTAGAATGTACTAAGTAATGGTAGTGATAGATTTAATAATAAATGAGTAGGTCTGTGTTTGTGTTAGGTTAAACGATGTGCATGTAAGTAGTAAGTTGAAATAAATGGGAAAAAAATCAATGAAATATAGAATTTTGGGTAAGCATGGTGTGTAAAACTTAAGTTGATGACAAGTAAGTTTGTTTTCTTTTACAAAGATATATTTTATGAAGTTTCAGCCCGTTTTGGGTACCTATTTTATCAAATTATAGTATGTGATAATATCATAATGTTATGTTCAGAATTATCAGTAACTTATTAATTATTAGTAGCTTCTGATCTAGCTACAGTCGCATAAACTCGATTCTGCAAACTATGAGTACCTACTACTTGTATATTGAGTATCAAGTACCTACTAATACAAATCTCATCCAGTGTGGTGTACTAGTACTTTTTTTTAATAAGATGCTTTGTAATATGTATAAATTCTATTAAAAAACATAGAAACAGACCTATTACTAAAAATATTTCATCTTAACACAATATTAATTTAGATTCTTCTTCTGTTTTCGCGATGTTGTATTAAAATTAATATTAATTTCTTATTTAAAACAATCAATGCATCATTTCAAGTGCAATTAATGCGTCATTTTAAGTGTAGTGTCATTAAAAGTGTAATGTTATGATAAAATTAAAAAAATTCCAATTAATGGACCGGAGAAAATTTGATTTTTTAGTAAATTCGTGACGTTAAAAGTTGTAATCAAATCGCAAATGGTATTAACAGGTACTAACCAGGTGCAGGCTATTCATACATGTACTAACATTTCTCTTACAGCTCGGCCAACGTTCCTAAACTTGAATTTGAACCTGAATTCACTGCGACTGCAGACGCCCAACAAGTGTATGTTACATTGTGAAATCGTAGTCTCACTAGTTTGGCTTGTTTTTATTTTGAACTTTACCCCCTTATTATACAGAACGAAGTACTTTAGACCTTGGTTTAAGGTTCAATTACGAAGGGTTTCCGGTAGACAAGAAATATGTGAAAATGTAGTAAACCGTTAGTTACCTTTATTCGTCATCCGCCATCTCTTAGGAGGAAAGCAACCTCCTCCTCTCGCGGGATTCGATTAAACACACAGCAATGTTTTTATGGTTGGCCCTTTTTGATACCAAGCAGTTTTCCCGCCACCGCGCTGAGAAAACTCCAGATTTGCTAGCCTTCCCCAGATTACTTAGTTTCCTTTTACGATGCCTAAGCTACGTTAAGAGATAGGGTAGCCCTATTCTATGCCAAGGCTACACTGCCTACATAAAAAGTAAAAACCAAATCAGTTACCTTGATAACAATATTTTAATATTTGTCGTCTATGGGAAG
This sequence comes from Idaea biselata, assembly GCA_958496205.1. Classification (NCBI taxonomy): domain Eukaryota; kingdom Metazoa; phylum Arthropoda; class Insecta; order Lepidoptera; family Geometridae; genus Idaea; species Idaea biselata. Next base: position 29,602,241 of record OY292396.1, on the reverse strand, counting down.
CCTTCCGTAAACAGATTTAACCTGTCAAGAAACCATGGTCTACTCTTATTTCTTTCTGTTTTAAGGGGTACGTTTTGATTTGTAGATTGTTCATTGTACAAATCATTGGACTTCGTTTAAGTCATGTTTAAGTTGAAATTGTGCATTCCTCATGATATTAGAGAGCATTGTTGGGACGCGTATCTTTTGTTTGTACCAACTCGTTTTGTGAACGAAAAATTGTACAACGTAGTAATTCAGTTTTGTATTTATTTGCCAAATATCATTTAGGCTAGTTTAAGTCGAGTTTTGAGCATGATTGGCTGTTTAAAACATGTGGATTGTGGTTTTTCGAAATTTCATTTTTAATATATGTATTGTTACTTGTATGAACTAATTTCGATCATATACCTTACTTATAAATTATGATTAACAGATAAATAAACTATGTATCGTTTGTCTCTTACTGTGATATGAAGTTTCAAAGTTGACAGACAGACACAAACGTTACTTAACTTGGTCATCTGTTACTCATCGTTTATAAGTAAAGGAGATATTGTTTTAATAAAGAAAAGGCTATTTTATTAGTGTAAATCAACTATTTTTCAATTAATTCTTATTATTTTTTTATATTTTCTTTTCTATCGAAACTAACATTAAATAGATTTGTCTTCGGTTTTCGAAATAAACTCATTTTTTGGGTTAATTAAAAATTGAAATAATGAATTTAACTACCTAACTAATCCTTAAATTATTGTCTTATATTTATTTCAATCAATCATTTTTTATCAGTCATTTTCTACAATTCATCTTCTAGCTAGCTTATTAAGTGCACGTGCACTAAACACCTTCTAACCAACACAAGTGTAACTGACGACTGCGTATTACAGCGTCTCCCGCGAGCGGTAAGCTTGGCCTTCGTATGACGACGTTACACGAGGAACCGGGGAGGAGAAACGATGACGATTCACATTCGGAGCCGGAGTCGGCGCCTACTGATGATATGACTACCCCGAGGTCACATGTAAGTGAGAAACATGTACCACATGAGTAAAGAATAGGAACAGAGACAAAGCCCTAACGACCTACCAGTCTAAACCGGTTGCTTTGACCGGTTTAGACTGGTAGGTCTGGCTTTGCTTTAACAACAGACGTTGTATTTTGTTTGTCCTCAAAGCAACCGGTTTTGACTGGTAAGCCGCTCGCAACGCCGTTGTATGAAGCTTTGTCTCTGTTCCTATTCTATACTCAATTACTAATGTGCCAGTTCTGTTAATATTGTATTGTCTGCTTCATAATAAATCCCAAATTAGCACTTGCTGCTCTAACTACGTTCGTCACTGTGTTAGAAAAAACAATTTCTTGCTACTAATACTCTAATTCGTATTCGAGGTATTAGTAAATATGGCTAATTTAATTATTGATTGCTTCTTCTTCTTTTTGTGTAGTGGTGTGGATCACCTAGTGTTAAAGTTTTCAAATCGCCCTAAGGCCCCTAAATTGACCTAACGACTGCCTTCAGTAATATTCACCGGGACCAACTGCTTAACGTGCCTTCCGAGGCACGGAGGAGCTCGAGGAAATGATATTTTGCCACACACATTATCAATTACCCATTTAAATACTGACCGTACCAAGCGTAACTTATATTCTGTGATCAATATTTCAGCGCACACGATCTCGTGGCACAAGTCGCGGTTTCCTGCCAACGTCCAAGACGCTCGACTCGCTGCACGAGCTGGCCTGCGAGCGTGTACCCAACAAGAACTCTCCTTCAATATCCTCCAGTGGATACGGTAATCATTTGTCTCTGCCGGATTTGAACCAAGACCTCTCTAATCTGCGTCTCGATTCTCGTAAATAATATAAAAACTCGAAATATACTCTCAACTACCATACGAATACAATGAGAGTATAATTTGGAGTTTTCTTCGTAATTGTGTTGTGTCTGCGTTGCGTCTGCACTGCGTCTGCACTGCGTCTGCACTGCGTCTGACATCGGTCTGCACTGTCTCTGTCATCGAACTATATTGTAATTATCTACGAGAATCGAACCGCTGATGAGAGAAGGGGGAGGGTAATGGGTTGAAGACCTGCAAATTTTCATTTTTTTTCTAACTTCCAAAATGACTAGAACAAAAATTGTTAGCCAGGACGTATAGAACAACTTAAATAAGCAGTTGTTCCAACACCCTGTAAATATATAGTGTTTGCAAATAAAGCATTTATCTACCTCTAACGTCTACCTACTCTTTCTCCATACAAACGTAGTCGACTGTTTTGTCTCTGGATAAAGACATTAGAGCAAATATGTTTTTGTCATAAAACCTATACCTGCCATGACCAAGGCCTACGTTTTTTTTCTAATTTGATTTGAAATAAAATTTGAATATGAAAAAAATCAAAACGTAGAGGCAAGGTCATGACTGATATAGGTTTTATGGCATTAACATATTTTCTCTAATGTCTTTATTCAGGAAGGAAATAGTCGACTACGTTTGTAAAGTTCGTATGGAGAAAAGTATATATCAATTTCTAATATCGGGCGTTCATTTGAGTATTGTGTTTTATGTTTTGTTTATTACTTTGTAAAGGTTCCCAAGCAGTATCATCAACAAACCTGACAAACGACGACACCCTCTCAATCCGAAGCATGTCCGTCGACGACACGCCAGACTTTGACAAAACCGAATACACCCACATTTCCCGAACCAAACACTCAATGGCCGGACTTAGAAACGAAATCACAGAACTACGGAACGATATTAACGACCTGAAGAACGATATCGTTGAATCTAAAAACGAATTAGACGATACGACGTATGAGAAATCTAAGACACCGGTCTTGACGCCGGGGTCGAAGAGAATCAATCCGTTTTTAAGGGATTGTGAGGAGGGGAAAGAGAAGGGGCCGTTGGTTGATCCGCTTGGAGCGATCCCGATTGAGAATTCAACTTCTAGTCAGAGCAAAAGTGAGGCGGCTCAGGTCAATGGGGATTCCTTGCATGATAACTCTATTGGTAAGTATTTGAGATCCGCAGATTCAGGGTCTTTTAGTGGTTGTCGTCCCTAGTTCACCCTTGGTGCAGCAGCATCCTTCCGGACATATTTCCTTGTTGGATTTAGGTTTATTAAAAAAAAATGTTCTGGTCTTGCGGCATATACCTAAGGGAGCCCGTAGCGCTGCGGCTGGTCAGTTAAATACCTTAATTAAGATTTGTTTGAGCTCCAATAATATAAGTGATTGGAGTTTGTTGCTTACATTTTGCGTAATGGGCTTTAAGAGTGCCAAAAAAAATCTGGTTCAGGCAATCTGACCCAAAATGTCTTCCATTGTATATGATGGTATTCCTTGGACTTCGATCTCTTTTGTTTTCGCGATGTTGGATAGAAATTAAACTCATTGTTCGGTCCTTTTCGGTATCCTGAAGAATAGAGCTGTAACGCAGCGTCCTACGTGGACGATCGGATGCGAACGCAATCCGATCCGGTGCGGTGCGGTGCGGAAACAAGGAACAGTCGAGAATGGCGCCGCATCGCACTTTACGTGCATTTGGTCACGTAGGACACTTCAATAGCTATCCACTGTTCGTTGTTTCCGCACCGCACCGGATCGGATCGCTTCGCAATCGCGTTCGCATCCAATCGTCCACGTAGTACGCTGCGTAAAGGTGTCGAAACGTTGAGTATTGAAACAATGCTGAAAGCAATTAAAACCTTGAAAGATGTGTTTAATTTGTATCTATAATCCTCACGTTATTTGTTTGTATCTTAGGCGAAGTGGACTTGGAATCAGTAAGCTCGGAGCAGTCGAGTCAGTCGGCGGAGCGCAGCCGCGAGGCGTCCTCGGTGGGGGAGAGCGACTCGCCCGGGAACCACGACTCCACGGTCAAACCGCATCTGCCGCCCGGGAAGGTAAATTACTTGATGAGGGACGACTAGCTCTTTGGCACGTCGTGCGAAAGCACAACTGCAATGCAGAAGGTTGCGAGTTAGATTCCCGCCGGGTGCAAGTATTTATGCTTAAAAAATAAATATTTGTGTCTGGTCTGGGTGCCCCTCTATGTATAATATGTATGTATATACAAAAGAAAAATAAATGTAAGTAGTAAGTAAGTAGTATCCGTTGTCTAGTCACCGTAAAAGCTTAGTCGCTTACCGCGGGGCTAGATTGCGCTGTGTGTTGTTCACAGAATTTGTTTTTATTTAAGAGGAGTATATACGCCAACGACCTTGAAACTGAAAATCCCTGTCGGGCTCATCGAAAATTGTTGATTATTTCATGACGGAATGTCGTAGAACTTTTTTTTGTGCACAGATTGTAGGTGACATTGTTTCCTACATTTTGGTGTAGTTTTAAGACAAGAACCTCCTATTGGTGCAAAGCCTATCCAAATTTTAGACAAAAATGTCTGATTTGCCTAAAATGTCGATAGGCTTCAATACGTTTCGACATATTGGTATGGAAACTGCACTAAAATATCGGAAACAATGTCGCCTACAATCTGTACACAAAAAAAAGTTCTACGACTTTCCGTCATGAAATAATCAACAATTTTCGATGCGCCCGACATGGATTTTCAGTTTTTCAGAATAGGGCCCTTAAGTGAGTGAGTAATGTGAAATGACGATCTTAGATACAATTTTTACACGCGAAAATAAGCCACAAATTACCTGTATTTTACATTTATAAATTACCATTATATTTGAAAGGTCCATATTAGTTTGTTAGTTGGTTTCGCTGGGCCTTTTCCGCACTTAGCCTCACAATTGGGCCATTGTTCGTGATTTCTTAGAGGGGTTAAGCAGGAAGACGCCACGGGAGCCTGACTACTCCGGATTGGCGAATATCGCATGCTTTCGGACTGTGGTGTCGGTTTCCTCACGATGTTTTACTTCACCGTAAGAGCGATGATATTAGCGCACATAACTTTTTCTTCAAGAAAAAGACATCGGTGCGGCCTGGATTCGAACCCATGACTTTAGGAATGAAAGTCGGGGTAACTACAACTAGACCAAAACCGCTCTATAACTATACGTCGCTATATAACCATACGTAATGAGCTAACTTGATAACGATGTGTAGGTGGTACGGCGGCGCGCGGGCACGGCGCGGTCCCGGAACAACTCTTCCCGCGACCGGCCGCGGTCTGCGCACGAACCTTTGAACCAATCACCGCCTAAGCTGAACCACACACCGGCTTCTTCTACTGAGAGGATTGTCGACGGTAAGTTTGGAAAGAGACGTCGATACTGTATCTAGATTCATATCTACTCTAAAGGATATACAACTTATGTGATTTTCCCGGAACTTATGTGACCGGCCACGGGAAACAAATTTGTATGAAAGCTGGACAACTGTAAGAAGTGGCAACTACTACGTAAGGGGCCATTCAAGTATTACGTAAGCAGATTTATTACAATTATTTACCCCCTCATCCCCCTTGTCAGCAAAAGTAAGCAAAGCTCTTGCCCTCTCCCCCCATGCTTACGTAAACATTTTTCAATTAATGTATTGTTTTTTTATACACTGACAGAGGAAATTTAGACAATTGAATAGCACGCGGTAATTCCCCTACTCGGTTCTAATGCAAGTGCCTAAACATAAAAATGCTTTTCGTTTTCAAGCAAAGACAACGTGAGGGTTGTCATTTCATTCAAAAAAAAAAAGTAAAAAACTACCGATGAGGCATCATCTAGACATGTCATGCAAAATAAGCAAAACAAAGAAATAGTGCTTACGTAATACTTGAACGGCCTCTAAAGTATAGCTAGGATGTGCGGTTGAGAACGCGTCGACCAATGAGAAAAAACCTATAAAAATTCATTCTCTTACAGATGACGTATCCGAGAGCGCCCCAGCCTGGATGACAATCGGCGAGAGCGTGCAGATCCGGTTGAGCAGCAGCACCGGGGTGGTATCCTACATGGGCGCCACGCACTTCGCGCCCGGACTGTGGGTTGGCGTCGAGTTGGACGCTCCTACAGGTGAGGGACACTTAACTATCGGTTGAGCAGCAGCACCGGGGTCACCGAATACCCAATCCACCAGAACAACAGCTTCATACAAGCCCGCGGCGGTAGGTACTCCACTACATACGCAGCTATGTGTGCGTGACTTCTCACCGCTTTCCGCTCGGGTTTGCCGAGACCGCCTGAAGCGCCTACTCGGCTCACGTACGTTCCCCGTCGGCACACTGGCGGTGAGAGAGGTGAGAGCACACATAGCGCAGCATGTAGTAAAGTACTTACGCCGCGGGCTTGTATGAAGCTGTTGTTCTGATGGATTAGATGTTCGGTGCCTGGGTACTTTGTCTTTCAGGTTAATTTGAGACTATATAACACTGCATGAACCGCCTTGTAATATTTATTATGTCTCATTGTAGGCAAGAACGACGGTTCGGTAGCCGGCACGCGGTACTTCGAGTGTCGCGCGCGGCACGGCATCTTCGTGCGGCCCGACAAGTTGGTGCAGGACCGGCGCGGGCGGGCGGCGCGCGCCTACCGCGACCACGACACGCTGCACCGCGCCTCCAGCAAGGGTCAGTATACACTGTACACGATACACGATACACGATACACGCAGTGTTAGCGATATTGAGAGCGGTGTTGGTCTGGTGGTAGATACCCCGGCTTTCATTCTGAGAGTCGTGGGTTCGAATCCAGACCGACCGCGCACCAATGTCTTTTTCTTTAAGAAAAATGTATGTGCGCTAATAACATCGCTCTTACGGTGAAGGAAAAACGTCGTGAGGAAACCAACATGTCCTAGGACTCACCACGATCCGAAGACATGGGATATTCAGTGTTTTCTATGTATCATATCACATATGTATGTATTTACAAAAAAAAAGTATAATATGTAGTATATCCGTTGTCTAGTACCCATAGTACAAGCCAAGTGCTTAGTTTGGGGCTAGATTGAGTTGTGTGTAACGTCGTGCAATATTTATTTATTTTATTTATTATCCGCGCGCGATGAGAATGGCATGCGACCTTTTGGAACGCGCGCGGTCCGTAGCGTCGGCCAACTCGCCTTGAAGCTTACTTAAGAGGATAGTCTCTATTCTCTTTCTCCATACAAACGTAGTTTAAATTTTCCTCCCTGGATAAAGACATTAGAGCAAATATGTTTATGCCATAAAACCTATATCTGTCATGACAATGCATCTACCTTTTTTTTTTTTTTTCTAATTAAAATAAAAAAAATGCAAAAAATAAAAAGGTGGATGCATAGTCATGACAGATATAAGTTTTATGGCATAAACATATTTGCTCCAATGTCTTTATCCAGGGAGGAAAATTTAAACTACGTTTGTATGGAGAAAGAGAATGGAGACTATCCTCTTAATATTGCTATCTTTGTTTACTCGAAGTACTAACCTATACATACACTAAAATATCTCGATCATAGAATGCAATAACACAAAAAAGACGATCGAAACAAAAACAAAAGACGAACGTGAAAAAAAAACAAGACTATCGCAATTGACAATGAGACAATTGAGAGCTAATTGAATACTAGTTTCTTTGCAGAAGTGATATAGCTCTTTAAGATGTTCATTTTGTTTGACAGCTGTCGAATATAAAATGGTTATATCTCGGAAAAATGTTGATCCTAGGCTACTAGTTTCTTTGCAGAAGTGATAGAACTCTTCGAGATCTTCATTTCGGATGACGGCTGTCAATTTCGGTTGATGATCCGAAATAAAGATCTCGAAGAGCTCTATCATTTCTGCAAAGAAACTAGCAGCCTAGGATTAATAGTTTTCGAGATATAAGCATTTTAAGTTTGACATCTGTGATCCGAAATGAAGATCTCGAAGACCTCTATCATTCTGTAAAGAAACTAGTAGCCGAGGATCAATCCCTTCTGAGATAATTTTTTTTTAAGTTAGACAGGTGTTTAGTTCCGGATTTTTTAAATGCGATCGCCTTTTTATCAGCGTCGCCGCCATTTTTTCTATGTATTGCTTTATCTAATCAGGGACTCTGTTTGAAATCCTAATTACTGCGGTTTTTACACACTAAGATAATCTAAGAAGACGTGGAGGAGCTGTTCAATTGAAGAAGCAATGTTTAAAGTAAGTTCTCTATTGACAGGTGAAGGCCTACACAACCTACACAGATCGAGAAGTCGCGGCGACAGCATAAACGCAGTCGGTAAGACTCGGAGCAAATAGATTCCACCGTCCGTCGACATTGCGTACTCAGTCCGCTCGCCGCAACCACACCCCCAGCCCCGCGCATCAATGTAATCGGACCGAATTTATACAAACGTCCACCTCCCGACGCGTTCATTTACTTTGCAATGGTGCTTTTTGATGTTCCACTTCACGTTTACTGCCCGGTAAAGCAATAATTGTTGTTTTTAAGACCAGTTTCTTTAAGAAAGTATTCGTCTAGCTTCTGTTGATATCGTCAATGGAATCTCTAGACCGATTGGAGGCGTTTCCGCGTTCGACACACCCTGACACTTGGTAGGAGTTACTATTTTTTCACAAAAATGTTCTTTATTATTACTTACTTAATCAATTACTTATTAATATTATAATTAATGATGTATTTGTAAATATAATTGTGATTTAATTTTATTATTTGGTTATTTGTGTGTAAATATGTGAATTATGATGATTATGTGTATTGTTTTTATTTATAATATTTTTAATATTAGTACCAATAAAATGTTTTGTGATCGATGATTATAATATTCGGTGAATAATTATGTATTTGTTTGTATTTTTTTTACTGTATAGTTTGTTAGGTGTTGTAATAGATTATTATTATTTTATATTATTATTGTAATATTTTAAGCTTATCGTCTTGCTCTTTCTACGCTTCACAGAATGTGTTATAAACAAACAAACATGTCTACTGTGGATTTCTACACTTTTTACTAAACATATTTTTAACCTTTTTATGACGTTTTTACGATACTGAACTCTGCGTTTTGTGTTCCTCGCACGATTGCCGTATTTGTGATAATATCTTGCCACGCGACTTTTAACCTTATACGTTACGTTTTTCTGACGCTTTTGCCCTGAAACTTGAGTAGTATTACGAAACGTCCAAAAATACATCTTCGTCCTTATAAAGACTTGTACTTAGTACACTAACAGATCATTCGCGACCGCGACGGATGGACATAGGTCACTCGGTGCGATCACACTTTTCCACGCAAATAATTTGTTCCCTATGTCAAATAGAATAGAGATACAAATAGTTTATCTAGTGTAATTTTACTATGTTAATTTTGAATAACTAAGTGCAATAGTTTTGTGTTTAAAAGTCTGATCGGCTGACTGGCTTTGTGGACATGGTCTGACGCCCAAAATTCGAAATTTCGTACGGCGTAAGCGATAAGCGGAAGCGATTCGAGCATAATATTAAACACATCGCGTTCACTTATCGCTTGCGCCAATCTAATATCGTTTAGGTTGTGTAGTTATACTCTTTAATATAAAATGTCGTGTTACGGCTCGCTGTAATATAGCCAATCGATTGTCCTTAATATTATCTCCATCCACATCGGAACAATAAAAGCAATGAGAAAGATTATCTAAAATAATATAGTTACATATTCGATTTATTTCCCCTATAAATTGGTATCTAAATAACGCGTGTCAGGTTGTTTTTGGAGCCTAATTTTAATATCAGACTAGCATATTAGTTCGCGTGTAATCGATTTGTATTAGGAAATGTCCACAGCTCCGCGTTGTAGGAGCGATAGTCATAGCTCACGTAATTTATATTCCATCCTTTTTAGCGAAGTAATTGTTAAGTACACTTAACGAGTACATTTATAGAGTAAAGTCTTGTTGTTTACTATTTCATTGTAATTTACACTTCAGCGTTTCATTGTAGCCGAACACTTGCCTCCATTATGTACATTTACATGAATAATGTGATAAAAGAAGGTCGCGGAGCATGGATTACTATATATTTTACACTCTTAACTCGAAAGCGATCAATACTAGTTGTGACTAAAATAAACAACAGATTATGCACAATCAAAAAAATCATGGGTTGGCCTTGGTTAGTCAAAAGTAATATTTAAGTCAAAACTACTTTTGACTGAAAAAAATCACACAAAAAACTACTTTTGTTAAAAAAAAGGAAAACACATACGTGTCTAGTGTATATGTTTCTTTAGTTGGTCCAGGTTGGTCAAAACTAGTTTCGCTCCGCACAGTTGTGCTAATTGGACGTTTTATTTATGCATGAGTGGTCAAAGACAGAGCGAGGTAAAAAAAAATCCATGCTCCACGACCGCCTATTAACATTGACTAATTTTGGAGTATGCACTCGACAATTAAGAGGATAGTCTCCATTCTCTTTCTCCATACAAACGTAGTTTAAATTTACCTGCCTGGATAAAGACATTAGAGCAAATATGTTTATGCCATAAAACCTATATCTGTCATGTCATGACAATGCATCTACCTATTTTTTTTTCTAATTAAAAAAAAATAAAAAATGAAAAGGTAGATGCATAGTCATGACAGATATAAGTTTTATGGCATAAACGCATTTGCTCTAATGTCTTTATCCAGGCAGGTAAATTTAAACTACGTTTGTATGGAGAAAGAGAATGGAGACTATCCTCTTAAACGGAATCTAGAGCTCGAAATACACGATGACACTTACAATTACACTTTACCTAAACAGCCTACACCTACACACACACATATATACAGAAATTCGTATATGTGTGCTGTAAGTGTAGTCTGTTTTAGGTAAAGTGTATGTGTCATCATGTATTTGAAGCTTAAGGACGCGGTGTCATTGCGAGCGGCACAACCACCAACGTTATTGTTATTATAATATTCACGGCCTATTTATCTTACCTAGTAACGTTATCTAACCTTTAAGGCCAGAGGCATTTTTTTCTAGTAGATTCTGACTACGCTTTGTGATCGAGGCCGTTTTGTAAGCGCGGTGATGAACCCGCTCGCAGTGTTACCGCGTTCTCTAACTCTGCAGTAGTATCGTTTTAAACCATGGTCTCATGATCAAAGAATGCTTGGAATAAGCACATTAATGCTTTGAATCTAATCGTATCACGACTTTTTTAATTGCCACGATACAAATAGATTCAAAGGTTTAAGCATCACAGCATGATATTGTTTCTTGATGATGCAAATACTTAGATCATGTAATCGTGACTTAAGTCGATACTACTGTGAATAATATTTTAAGCATTGACTGACATCATACTGTCATATTTATAATCGACTTGCTTATTAGACTGTCGTACTTAAACATTCCATTATTTTTTCTATATATTATAACACTTTTGTCTACGTAGTTAAATTTTTCATTAGTAAAATCGATTATTATTTAGATTTTGACATAACTCGGCATTATGTTTTGCATTTGGAAGTTTTTAAATATGTAATTAAAAAATGTAAAGGTAATAGACCGATTTTTATGAATCGTGGCCCTAGGAGAGCTCAATGTTTAGTCCGTGTTGAAAATGAATTATTTTGAGAATATCGTAGGATTGTGTCTTTGAAACTCTCGGTGTGCTTTTGTCCAGTAGTTTGGTACCCGACATTGTTCGAAGCGACGAAGTCTAGGGCTCCTAGATCTAGATATCTTATGTAAAGACCTAACAGTAACTTAGGTTCTTACTTAATTTACTAGCTGCGCCGCGGTTTCAGTCTAGGCCGTGGAGAAATCGGAATAAATGAGTCTTAGTGCATTTTCTGGCCGTAGATTTTAGTACAGCACTCGTTTGTTTTGCTTGTGTTGAATAGAACTATCCAATAGTAACCAGACTTTTATTAGGATCTGTAGTTTTAAATTGCAAAGCTAACAGACAAACAGACATATCTACGTTAATTTAAAAATCAAGATTTCTGAATAGTTAACTTGTTAGTTTTATAACTAGGACTGGTTTTATTTTAATTTGCTTCCAAGTACAGACGTTTTGTCCTATCATCATTTATTATAGTATAGATTAGAAAGTAAGCTGACATGTGCTGTGCTTTTGTTTAAAACAAATAGTTGTATAAGTAAATGAAATTATTTGTTTATTATTTAATATTTTTAATTTTAGTACCTACATTTTAAAGATAAATCAATTTGTATTTATTTGAAGTCAATTCGACAAACTTACGAGCTTCTACGGTAATGTTCATGACGCATGTTTTATTTTTATTTAGGCGTAATATAAATTTGTATCGAAATTAATTTGCCAGATGAAATTTGTATAATAAAATCACAAGTGAAACGTATTTCTAATTATTTTTGATGTGATAAGCGGATATAGGCAGCTACTCCGTAGTACGAGTAGATTCTACATCGTTGTACACTTTACGCATAATTTAACGAAGAGATATTAATATATATATATTAAAAAATATTAAAATACAAAAAATAGTTCACTTCTAGTGGAAATATTTTTGCCAAGTAGCAAATCGAGTCAACCATGATCATCGCTGTCATTATAAATAAATAAATAAATGTATTATAAAATATTTATGTAGTTTCTTTTATCTGCCATATAGTTTTAGTTTTAGTTTTTTACCTGTCTTACGTCTAAATACAGAAACGCCACTCAAAATTTGAGGACTACTTAAATAATTTAGCGAAAAATCTATTTATATAAAATTCAAAGTCCTGATTGATATTATCAACGCCAGAGCCCACCGCTGGTCCTAGATACATGAAATTTGGAGAGCCTAGATACATGAAATTTGGAGAGAGAAATTCGGAAAATCTCGCGAGATCTGCTAGTTTTCTATAAAATGCTTTGCCCTGAGTGTCTCGACTGACTGATCAACGCTGAAATTCAGAGAGTTATTTGTATGATGGAGGCATCCGATAAGAAATGGTTTTTCAAAATTCCCACGGGGTCTGGACTTACGGAGGTGAAAGGGACAGTTAGTTTTTAATATAAAAGCTATTCGATTATTTAAGTAGCCCTCAAATGTTTACACCTATAGGAACCATAGTATAGAATTATCGCGCCAACAAGTTTGTTTAGCAGATACTGCATGCGTCAACTTAACAACTTTTTAACGTCATTATCAGTCTAGTAAAATCTTAATCTTTACAATTAGGATTTTAGTTTCTTTTCTAATTTAGTTAACTATTATGTACTTTTTTATCGTTCTTCTTTAGAATCAGCTACTTATACATCTACTATTTATTCTCTATACTATGTATACTACTCTATACTGTCTATACATATACAATTTAAATTTAAATTAATTGATTGACTGAAGACACTAACTAATATATCAACGCAGAGCCTAAACCACTGGTCGTAGATGCATGAAATTGGGAGTGTTGTGTGTAGGTATTCACTAAGAAAAGGTTTTTAGAAAATCCCTTGGGATCCGGACTTACGCGGGTGAAACCGCGTGACGCTGCTAGTATCTATACTTACATAAATATTCAGTACCGCAAAATGTTCAATCTACGTATCTATAGGTTCGTCTTCATTTTATAACGAAATATATTCAAAGTATGCTTTAAAATAGTTATGAAATGGAAGAAAAGGGACATTAAATTTGATAAAAACAATGCCTATCAGTTCGCAATCGACATGCGACGGTTATCGTTTCTTGCCAGGCAATCGGTTATGTAACTAAATATAATAACTAACGAAAACTGTAAATTTTGGGTATTCAAGTTGAAAGAAGGAGCGTTTTAAAAATAATACAATGCAGTCAATATTGGAGAAATAAATAAGCATTTGTGAAATTTCATATCGGAAATATTTTCATGGAAAACCGGGAAAAAACACACTCTACACGTGAGTGGACGAACGCTAAGTTTTTAATTCATAAGAAAACTGAAAAATGGGGTTTCGAGTCCCGTTTGCGTCACCTTGCTCAGCCACAGAATGCCGTAAATACGTTACTTTGAAATACAGATCTATGTGCGTTGCAGTTTTTTAATGTACTATTTTGTGTATTATTTTATACCTATTTAATGTATTATTTTATACCTATTTGCTTACGGTGTTCCGTTCAAAATATTTCGAATCAGTAGGAGTATTCAGAAAACCTCGGTTCGAAATCAATGATCGACTTTACTGTCATTTTGAGTCAAGCTGAGCAAGACGGAGAGAATCATCGGATTCGAACCGATTCACTCGGAATACCCTACAGATTACGTAAAAGGTAGATAGATATTTTTTTTATATTAACACCAATATAAAATATACAATTTAAAGAAAAACATCTTATATCTAGGTGGCAAAATGGGCGGCCTAATCGCTTAAAGCGATCTCTTCCACGCAACCTTTGGATGGACGAGAAGCGAACGTATGTAGCCTTAAGGGTAACACTGCCTCGGCTTGAGTCTGTATGGAATTTCGGCGTATAAAACTGCGTCGTCAACATCGTTTCTGCTGAATACTTGTACCAGTCACCAAATAGCGACAGTTGACCTTATTTCAGTGCGACGTCGCGAGTGTCATCTTGCGGCACCACAGGGCGGAGACGGAGGCTCCTGGTACCGCCTGCCTACTTCCAGCCCGGTACCGATAGCAGAACAAGCGAGGGATTCATGGTTACATTATTTTTACAAGCTTTTGTTTATTTGACTGCCCATTACTGGCTGGAAAAAAAATAGTAGCAGTAGTACAAAAGTAGCATTTTGAGGCTTTAAGAAGTACGGTAGTATTCCAAAAAAATGTTAAGTAAGTATGTGGTTTTGATTTTCTTTGTTAGTGAATTCCTGGTAACTTGGACTTTTACCTTATATAACCCAGATACAGCAGTGTGTACCTCTGGCTGCTATACCTGGATTTATCCAGGTTTTGGGGTTTAGCGGACCCCGGGCTCCCGAGAGGGATGCAACCGGGAACATCGCTCGGATGAAAAGGAGAAGTGATAGCATCGGCGACGATATAAAGACCAGTAAGTGTATCTGCGTTAAAATGAAAAATATTTTAAATCACAAATTTATCCTTAGAGGAAGGTCGAAATGAGAAGAGAAGACACTTACAGTAGTGTCATGTTCTCTACCTGGCAATCTTTAAAGATGTATTTCCAAAAAAATATGCAAATAAACTTTTTTAAATGACGCGATTGGAACTCATTCATACATTTTTATTGTGCCAAAGAAAAAGCAAATTTTACAGAACAAAAATGTTTTTGCCGACAGTACACCTTACCTTAATCTATTTTCTTATAGCAATGCCGATGCTCGTTACAAAGGAGACACCGTCTCCTAATGGCATGCCGGCTGAACCTGCGTGACTTGCCATTTGCCTCACTCTTCTACAGACGCTCAGAGAAGGCCCAACCTTCCAACACAGCAGAACCCTTTCAAACAATGGCTTAAAAATAAAATGGAAGGCTCCTCAAACTCTAATCAAGATCCTAGATTCGATTTTATAGGGTCATATGCTGTTAAATCGTTAAAATTGAAGCCAGAAAAATGGATGAGAGTCCTCGGCATAGAAGAACACAGGTCTACCCTAAAAGACTTTGTAGACAAGCCTTATCCTATTCTTCTGGTCGTTGTTATAACTCACGCTGCTCAGTTGGTCCCAGTCGTTTCCTTTCCGTGCTATTTGAAGAACAAAGCTGTATATTTTGTAAAGAAAAAGCCAGATGCTATCCCTAAAGAGAACTGCGCTGGGATGGTCATATTTGGTAAGTTGATTAGTTACCTATGTATAATTTCAATTGGTTAAGAATAACTTGCCAAGAATATAAAAGAAGAAAGGACGGACGAAAATGAAAATCATGGGTATACCTACTAAGTTATATTTCAACAAGAACTTTTCATTTGTCTTTGTCTTTGTCGTCGTGTTCTTTATATGACGGAGGCATCCAAAAAGAAAGAGTTTTTCGAAATTTTCCACGGGATCTGGTCTTCCGCCAGTGAAACAGCGGGACACAGCTAGTCGGACATAAAGGTACTCAACAGTCTTATCTCAGAACCGATGACATAGGCCTCTAGGTCCTATCTTTTTTCCATAACCGTTGGAAGGAATACTTAGTTCCTATATTTTACTCTTATCTCGTAGGTGACCTAGCGCCTCGCCTGATAGATGAACTAGCATCTTTAGTTGACGAAGTATTCGTACCTTTGCTGTCGAACCCTCTCAACCACGAAGGCTGGCCACTAGTTGTATCACAAGATATCCTGAAACAAATACACAATTTGAAGAGCACTGTGTATGAGGTATGTTCATTGTTCATTTATGGTCTTTAAGATAGGTATAAATAAAAGGAGATGGGTGATTTTGTTAGTAGCGTTTCCTGTCTTTTAATTTCCTCCCAACTTGATTGAGAAGATGTCGAGGGACTTACGGCCGAATACAGAAACGCTACTCAAAATTTGAGTTCTGCTTAAACAAGTAAGCAGCTCTCAAACTCAAAAACGCCTTTACTAATTTTAAATTTAGAAGCTGCTCAATTATTTCAGTGTCCCTCAAATTTTAAGTGTCGTTTCTGAATTCAGCGGTTAGTCTGGTTAAATTTAAAAAAAACTCCCTAAGTCTTACAACCTTATCGCATAGAATTCGAATTTCGTTTTTATTTTCGTCGAAATAAAACTTTGACCTCATCTAAACTCAGGTAAAAGGCAAAGTAAATGGTCAAACAGTTCTACCAATGCCAGTAGGTGTCGAACTAGTTCACGATGCAGAGAAAGAGTTGCTAAAAGGGGAAGAAGTAGACCTGTATCTAAAGAGCGCTATTGAAGGTGTTGTCATCAAATGGGCGCAACAGATCAATGACGTTATGATGGAGGACTCGGCGCAAGCATTTGAGAACGGTCAAAATCCGCCGCCGAGTGTTGGTAAGTGTAAAAGAACAATAGACTAAGCTGTAGTTAATACAGGCAGAATATTTCAGCAGAAATTGTCAAAAGGTACCGTAAGATAACTCCTAATTCAAATCGGCTCAGGAACCTCACTTTGAGCAATTTAAATAATTCCATTTCTTCTGATTTTCGTTCGACGTTCTTACGTCGAACGAAAAAGTTCGACGTCGTAAAGTTTAGTTTTAGGGAGCAGGAGTCTTCTCCTGCTCCCTAAAACTAAACTTTATTAAGAGATTATTTTTTAATTTGGAAAGAACAATGGCCATAAATTATTTGCACTAAACATCTTGTTCAACGTAAATAAAAAAAATATAATCACTTACGCATAAATACATTATAGAAAATATATTTAAAAAACCCGGTGGTTAAAAAGTATGGGGATTTCAATTTTTCGTTTTTATTTTAGTTTATATCAATGTTACCTTTTTTATGTATGTAACACCTTTTTTATCTTACCTTTTTTAGTCAAATTAAATTACGTATGGGGATTGGCCATTGTCCTACTTTTTGAAAAAAAAAAGCTTGTTAAGATTCCGCACCGACAGGATTTGAACCAGCAACCCCTACCAATATGTTGAGTGCACCCTGTCGGATGCAGAATTTTAGAGAGTATTTTTACAACAATTAGTTTTTATTTATTTAACAGAATTAGCGTTCTGGAAATCTCGTCTCAGTAACCTGAACTACATTTACGACCAGCTCCGCTCGGAGAGAGTCAGGTGCATGGCCGTTATATTGGAGAAGACCACTTCCGCATACTATCCGTGTTTCAGTAGGCTGTTCAAGAATATTGTCTCAGGTTTGTTTCATTTCATATATAGATTTTTCTTCTGTTTTCGCCATGTTGTATTGAAATTAAAGATTTTTTTTTCAATCCTGAAGAAGGGGCGTGAAAAGGTCTCTAAACGTTCAGCGTTGGTTTTAATCGCACCACGCTATTAAAACCAAAAAATGTCTTTCATTTCATAAAGGTACCTAGAATACCTACTAACTTGATGACCAAAAGACATTCCAAAGAACCAATGTAGAGATAGAAGTGGCGGCACAGTAACAAACAGAACTCCTTTTAAAATTATTGTAAGTTACCATAGGTATTGTGGATAAGTATTCTAAGTAACAATACGTGTTTAAATTTCACAAAGAACTGAAGCAAGTAATAAAATAACATTTTGTCAAGATGTCGTGTATACTTTGACAATCGCGTGACTTTGCGAATTTTTCGTATCTACTGCTCGTAAATATATTTTATTTATAGACGAAAAAAATATGTCTGAAACCTCTCTCTTGTAGGTGGCCCCCGTCTTACATTGGGCGTAGGAATATTTCATGATTGCCTGCTTAGAATAAAGAATTCCAATTATATTCAAAGTATTTAGTTAGAGTAACTTTGAAATTTGATTCCAAAACTAGGTCGGAAACACTATCTATGTTTAATGTTGCTTTTGAGGGTTCCGTAACCAAAGGGTAAAAACGGGAACCTATTAGGTACTTTGCGAGACTTTACTTTGAGAAATTGCTGTTCGTCTGTCACCAGGCTGTATCACATGAACCGTAATAGCTAGGCAGTTGAAATGTTCACAGAAGATGTATTTCTGTAGCCGCAACAATAACAAGTACTAAAAACAATATAAAACAAATATTTAAGAGGGGCTTCCATACAACAAATGTGATTCAAGGACAGACAAACGCAACGATATCGCTATATATTTTGACTACTAGCGCCATCTAGTGATGCGAGTTATAGACCCGCGCTAGTTATAGTAAAATAAATTTTGCGTTTGCGTTGCGTTCACGGATTGGTTGGTCTAGTGCTAATTTTAGGGTTCCGTACCCAATTGTGATAGTGGTACGGAACGGAACCCTTTGTGCGCGAGTCCGACTCGCACTTGGCCGGTTTTTTTTAAATAAAATGGCAGTTTTATGGGGTAGATCCAGATATGGCAACCCAACTTCAATCAAACTATACAGATTATACACAACAGATAAGATAAGTCGGTGGCACTTGATGTGAGAATCCTGTTTGAATCCCGGCTGACCGAGCACCAATGTCCTTATCCTTATACGAAAAAGATAAATTAAGTCGTTAATTTATGTTTTTCGGTGAAGGAAAACATCGTGAGGAAACTCACGGCCTTGTTAACCCTAAATATATTGATTCTTTCATCTGGGCATGGCTGATTAAGCGGGGCCAACCTAAATGTCCCGGGCACTACGGCGCTATAAATAGCTTGGATTACAGTTGGTTGCGGTGTCTAAATCATCTAAACACATGTCACAAAATGCCAACCTATAATTTAAAATGTACTTTGCGATGCCAACTGTTGTTACAATAAAGCGTGCGTTTTTATTAACTCCAAACTCTACCGCTAGATGGCGCTCTTAAAGAACACGCGCCATTCTAGATCGCGGTATCGTTGTCGCGCCCGGACGAATGACCTCCGTGGGCCGGGTTGAGGAAAGCATACTTACCTGGCGTAGGGATTACCGTGATCACTAAGGCGGTTTCCCCAGAGCGAGGCCCTCTCATTGCACTACGATTGGGTTGACCTCTGCGATTATCCCTAATGTGGATAACTCGGACGCGTAATTTTTGGTAGTGGGGACTGCGTACGCGCTGTCCCTATCATTAAAAATAGTTAACAAAGCGCATAGGCAATCCTTTATGGCATAAGAGATTGTCTGTGCAATAAATACTATAACTGTTGCCCAGTATTATACTGGGTATAATATTCAATTAATAAATGTAATTTATTCAAAAACAGGCGTCCTATAATGATCGTTTTGTTTCTGAGGTATCAGTAGGTATAATCAATCATGACGTGTCCTTTTTCAGCATTGGCGGAAGCTCGTGAAATAGATCTTTATCTACGAACTTTAGAACGCCATTTTCAAGCACTCGAAGATACTGACTTTACCGAATGCCAACCCTTGTTTCGACCGTTGTTTCATATCATATGTTTGATTTGGAGAGATTCGAAGTATTATTGTAGTTCTTCCAAATTAATGGTGTTGTTGAAGCAGATTAGTAATTTACTTATTTATCAGGTAAGTAATTGACACTGCTTTTAGGGTTCCAAAGTCAACAACGAACCCTTAGAATTTTACCATGTTTTTCCGGATTTCTTATTTATTTTAACAAAATTTTCAGGCTAAAAAATGTCTCGACCCGTCTACACTATTTCACAGCGACATAGACGAAGCGACTCTTCGCATACAAGTCACTATAAACATAATAAAAAAGTTTCGGTCCACCTTCGACTATTTTAAAGATAATCTCGAAAAATACTTCGTCGATCGTCGAGTCGTACCTTGGACCTTCCATCCAAACGTTGTATTCGAAAGATTGAACAAATTCATGGACAGACTTAACACAATACAGTGGTTTTTCAAAACGGTCTTAGAATTCCAGAAATTGGAGAAAATAGAGATTGGCGGTATGAAAGGAAGAGTTCTAGGTGGACAGATAAGGGAAATTTCAGCGGAATTTGAAGCGTACTTTCACGGTTTCGCATCAAAATCATACGATGTTTTGGATCCAGATGATGAAACTTTTAACAGTGACTTTAAGGATTTTCAGGAAAATATTATTGATTTGGATCTGAAATTGTCCACAGTTTTGGTGGAGTCATTCGATAATTGCTCCACTTTGGAATCGATTTTCAAGGTTCATACATAACTAATATTCATTCGAAAGTTTGTCTGTGCGTATCGTTGTTGCTCAAACGAGTAAACACAGAATAACATTAATATGTTAACCATATCCATTGCTTCACTCCTGAAATAACACAGCAATCTTTTACCACGATATCTCAAGGTATTATGATAAAAGATTGCAGTCGAGAATTGCACGGGTAAAACTATGGAGCGCAGCTCATGCATCATTTCTTATTGCTTTACCAAATTATATCATTCGAATTACAACAATTTGCTATTATTACAGTTGATCGATATAGTCGGTTCAGTGCTGGACAGACCACTGATCAGAAATGAATTCACTGCGAAATACGTCGAAATTTTAGTTGAATTAGAAAAGGAACTTGATATTTGTGAAGTGAGTACAATTACTGATTATTCTTTACTGATAAAATCGTTACATTTCCGTAGTAAGTTATTTATAGATCTCTTTTGACGCGTTTGTGGCGCGTTTTTGCCTACTTAGGTTTTAGGATGCAAAAAAAAAACTATAATGTCTCTGTATCTATAGAGGTTAATGTGAAAAATTCTAACGGCATCACAACCGCCCCTTAAAAATACGATATCGATCCATCAAGCGCGACGTCGCATCTTCTCACAGTAGTAACGTGACAAGTTACATTATTTCAACTCACTAGCTAAATACAACAATATGTTCCAGGACTTATTCACGGAACAGAGCACCCGTTTCAACAAGTATGGTGTGATGGAAGTGGACGCTTTCTTCCCACCAGTGGCCGGAGGACTCCTCTACATGTCGATGCTAGCTGCAAGGATCACCAAGCCTATAGCTAGCTTTCGCAATTTGCCGCACCCGTAAGTAAGCTGGGTGGGGCAAATTGCGAAAGCTGATTAGCGGCTTTATATCTTCTATGAGTTCCTACATTAACAGACCCCTACAACACTGTGAGGTTTCATTCGTTTTACGTAGTTAGGTGAACACGGTACACATTTTTACGCACGGTGTTCTTAGATTTTACAGTTACACTGCTCATGAGATCGAATAAGTTAGATTCAAATATGACAACATTTAAATATAATTTTTAGCTAAATGTACATGTATAAACATTTACTGGGATCATATCTTATTTATTAATACCCTAATGGGAAGCGACGATGACGTCGGCGATTTTTAAATTGCTCAGAAGAAACCTATACACTCTAGACATGGTGATTCCAAGGTTGTAGTTTTTGAGGAATGACGATCCCATTTGTAAATATTTTTAGTCTTTGATTTTCAATTCTAACCTTAAGCATGGAATGTAGCGTAGTCCTTGCCTACGATAAACCTGAAGTTGAATTAATTTATCTCAAAGAAGATACATTGCTTAAACACTAGCACTTTGCTGCACTCTTAGATAGACTTAGCTTTGATAATTTTCAACAGGATAAAGGGTTCGGACGAAGCGCTCAAAATTTTCGCACGATACGATGAATTGATAGAAAAGATCAAAGAATTCAAGAGAAAATACTTTGACGATTGGACTGTTACTGTCCCTAAGATAATTAAAGATAAAACTAATAATATGATCTTGGCGAGGCAAGGATCGGATTTGATTCTCAATTTTAGTCCAATGGTAAGTGTGACGTTCAACATATCAATACGAACAAACTTTTGCAAAAAATATTGACACCCCGATGGAGTTCGACTTAACTGAACAATTTGATGTAATCAAGTCATATACTGTTTTTTTCCCTAAATGTTCAATTTGATCAAATTCCAAACAGTAGAGTAGGTATATTTAACTTTATTATTGTCTGTTTTCCTACTAGCTTTTAGACCTTCTGAAAGAAGTCCATCATCTACGTAACAATCCAACCTTCTCAGACCGTCTACCAAAAGAGAGCTTAGAACTATTCTCAAAGCAAGAAACATATCGTCAATACAGAATCAATTTAGGAATCACAATTGACTGGTACAATCAGATCCGGAAGAACAGCCAGAAAGTGGAGTTTGATTTAGTGGAAGATGAGATTAAAGCGATTGATCAGAGGATTGAGATGGCACAGCATGAGTTGAATTGGAATTCACAAGGTGATTCTCCTTTTATTGTTCCATAGATTAAAAAACAAAATGTTTAAAATTATTTATTTTTAATTTGAGAACATAACTAGATATTTAATTTACTCTATTTCATAAACTTCACTTTCAAAAAAATATAAAAATAAAAAAATATTGTTTTAATTTTTTATCTAAGTTTCTGAAATAAGGTATAGGTACGTAGATATAGATAGGTTATACTAGGATACGTATGTTAAACAGCGGGGCTTCGGCGTGGTATAGTGTGAAATAGTGACAAGACTTAAAAGTATTTACTTAAATATTTTCTATGACGTAATTCTCATTTATCTTTAAGATCTATGGAGCTACCTGCAAGAACTGCATGGTTTAGTGGGGAGCTTGTATCAACGAATGTTCAAAATTCAGGATAATTTACAAGAAATTAAACATGTGATGAAGGAATGGGCGAGTTTGCCATTGTTTGAACGCAAGGAGGCCAAGAAGGTATCTGAATTTCGCATAAATTCAATAAATACCTATTCCGTTTTACAAATATATTATGGTCATTAATATTTAATACAACATTAATAAAGGACCCAGTATACGCCCTTACATAAACTTGAGATAGTACTTAAAAAACAAGCATCAAATTGTAAGCTGTTGTTACTTTACTCTGGTTCTTCATAAACGTTTTGTTTTTCTAGGATACACTATTAAATTTAGAAGACCGCAACGATAAAAGAACGAAACGATACAACGACATAGTAACGACAGCGAACCGTATAAATGAGTTGTTAAATGAAAACATGCAGTTGTTTAATATGCAAGACAATCAAGAAAGCGAGATTTGGCTCCATTATGTTGCCTTTATTGATGATCTAATGGAGGAGGCTTTATTTAAAACTATTGGTTGCAGGTAACTTACCTA
Organism: Idaea biselata; assembly: GCA_958496205.1. Lineage (NCBI taxonomy): Eukaryota > Metazoa > Arthropoda > Insecta > Lepidoptera > Geometridae > Idaea > Idaea biselata. Next base: position 29,578,845 of record OY292396.1, on the reverse strand, counting down.
TACCTACGTAAAAATAGTAATAAGAACTACTTACTTTACTTAAGTAGAATTTGGTTTATTTTTATAAAAACCTAAATGTAAGAATGTAAATAAATGAGGGAATAAATAACAAATAAATAATGCACGACGTTACACACAGCGAAATCTAGCCCCAAACTAAGCACAAGGCTTAAACTATGGGTACTAAACAACGGATATACTAAGTATTTTACTTTTTTTGTAAATACATACATCACCAAATTATAATTTATATAATAATTTGCTGATATTTTGGCTTTTTTTGTATAGTTTTCTTTCGATGTAATGTAAAGTAGATACTACACCAATTTGATTGTTATCACCTCTATAATATTTTACAGTATGGGCTACGTCACTGAACACATGAATCCTAAGAACAAACTATCTCCATTGTTTGAAGCACAGTTGGAACTTTTAGATCCCGACATGGTTTTCGCGCCAAGTCTTGATCCAACCGACGAAAAAGGATTCACAGCACTTATTCAAAGTATCATTGACGATATACTTAAAATGGCTTCTTTAATAGAGAGAATCGATAAGAAAAAAAAATTAACTTACGAACAGTTTGTAGTAACTAGTGAAGATATTATTGAAATGAAGGATGAAATTCTAAATGGGATTGATAAGGTATTTTGTAGAAAAATACATTGATACTTAGAGTTTATTTGCTATTTGAGTTGTAATATTTTATCGCGTGTCTCAAATGTTTTAATTTTTTAACGATAACCTCCGACTAACGCGAAATGCTTAGCTAACGAATGCTTATGGATGATATTTAACGTTATTAGTGAAAATAGATCATCTCAGCTGTTATATCCTAGAGTTTTTAGACCGATTTAGTCAGACTTTTGTAACTAAATACTTACAGTATAACCTAAAATTGTAGGTAATAGAAGATGCTAATGACTTCTGCAAAACATTCGAAAACTATTCATATTTATGGCTAGAAGAAAGAGACGCTGTAATGGAAATATTCCTCACATACGGTAGAATATTAACCCCTGAAGAAGTAGATAAAATCGGTTCGGAAGACAAAGACGTAATACCCCCAACACCTTGTGTACCCAAAATGGAATCCTTTAGAGAACAGATAGATCATTTTGAGAATCTATTCATGGATATTGAAGACATGGACTCGCATAAAGTTTTTAATAGCTGGTTTCAGGTAATTTTAACCTTGAATAGAGAATACCCAGAAATCTGTTTGAAACTTGCTTGATAGTTAGTTAAATAGTGATACATTACTTGCCAAGCCAACTTCATAAATGAATTAATAGATTAGGGACCGATAAAAATCATTTTGCCAAGGAGTCAAAGGCAGCGGCCTCGGATTATGTGAATGATTATTTTATGTTCATTGCATTTTTCCTCAGGTTGACATAAGGCCGTTTAGACAAGCCCTTCTAAATACGGTAAGAAAATGGGGCAATATGTACAAGGAGCATCTAGTTAACAACGTAACGTCTAGTCTCAGTGATTTAGCTAATTTTATACGTGAAGCTGATGAAGGTAATTATTTCACAAATATTTCACAGACCCTACACAGTTATAATCAAATATGACAGGACAGGATTCGAACCTGTGCTCTCTCTCGCTTGCCGGGCGAGTATGCTACCACTGCGTCACACGGGAACACATTTCATTTCTCCTAGTAAAATATTTTCTAAGTAAAATGTCTTGAGCAATAAAAACAAAAGAAATTGAAAAAAAAAACATTTATCGACGTATATTGACGTACTATATCCTTCTTGATTTAGGAATGTTTAATGAGTCATAACATTTTAGTTAGGTACTATCGGTAACGTAGAGTAGATATGACTTAAAATCTACTTTTACAGCTATTTAATTTTAAATGCTACTTAACTTTTGTGTATCTAGGGTTACTTCAGCCCGTCCCAGAAGGTGACTATGAGTCTCTGGTCAATGTGATGGGATATTTGATGCATGTGAAAGATAGAACAGCTACCACTGACGATATGTTCCAACCTCTAACAGAAACTATAGAGCTTCTAAAGTTCTACGATATGGACATACCGGAGGAAGTTAATGTGCTTTTACAGGTTAGTGAGTAATTCAATTCAAATTTAATTCAAGTAGGTAGGAATAGCGGATTATTAGCAGTTACGTTTCAAAACTGCAGTAAATGATGTAAAGGTACAATCATTGTATTGCTCTATTTCTGAAATGAATGATACGATGCCCGTGTATTAATTTCCATTTGATTTATTAAAAATAGTATGGAAAATAAAAAAGAAAAGTGATAAAAAGAATATTCCTATATTGATGGGTAATGCCTTTTTATTTTAGGAGCTGCCAGAACAATGGCAGGCGACTAAGAAGCTAGCCATCACAGTAAAACAACAGGTTGCGCCTCTTCAGGCTGCTGAAGTTTCCGGCATTAGAAAGAAGATATCGACTTTCGATTCTCATGTCACTTACTATAGAGAAGTGTTTAAGCGATACGAAGTGAGTTATTACAGTATTTTCATTAACACAGATTTTTCTTCTATTTCAATTAAAAAGATATTAAAGTCATTAAATAAATTGCAATGATTTATTCACACAATACGTGTTGATTCAAGATTGAAATAGTGTTATGTGCTTTATCAACTTTCTTTTCTCAAACTGTTATAGATAATCTTAATTACTTATTTCATATTAAAAATTTTTTTTTTTCCATAATAACATTAAGTTTTGTGTCGCTGATTGTATTGATCATCTTGCGTTAAGTAATTGCTACCATTGGAAACTGTTTTTGGCTAAAGTAATATCTATTGTTTTATATCTTTTTTGTAATATAATAAGCTGTATGTTTCTTGAATAATAAAAAAATAAAAAATAAAATAAAATAATAAATAGATCTCTTTTACCATTTACATCAAATCTCTTTTTATTAAATTTCGACCTACTAAAATAACATTACTACCCTAGCAATTTTAGTGTTTCCCTCTTTATGATATCTCACTTCAGAATTAGGGTTCTTAAGAAAACAGGTATTAGCAACAAGCGTGGCCTAATCTAAGTCATTATGTTTACATATAGTTCTTTAAATACGAATGCGAAGATCCTTACGAAGTAATGTCTCGAGTAGACTACGAGATATTGTTCCTGGAAGAAGAAATGAAAGGCATACAGGAATCAGGATCGCTGTTCGAAGTGAACGTGCCTGAGTTCAAGCTGTTGAAACAATGTAGAAAGGAATTGAGGATGTTGAAGGTAATGTGGATGTTTGTGTTAGAAAGGTACAATTTTAATAATAAATAGATGTCAAATGGGCTGTAATCATAGACATCAAATGTAGAGAAGAAAAGTGGAAGGTTAAATATTAAAAGTTAATGGTTTTCTATTTCTAGCAACTTTGGGATTACGTATACATTGTAAGAACAAGCATTGAAGATTGGAAAACAACACCTTGGAGGAAAATAGATGTTGAAAATATGGACATTGAGTGCAAGAAGTTCGCAAAAGAAATACGTTTATTGGATAAGGAGATGAGAAGGTAATGTCTTCACTAAAACCAATTCACCTGTTGACGGCATAGTCAAAGTAGTTGCTAAAAAACTGCCAAAAGGACAAAGTACTAGAAAGTATACACTATACGTGTCTGAAGTAGATAGATACCTAAACAAATTAACTATCGTAATTTCTTTTTATAGTTCTGGCATGTCCGTCCGTTTCTCCGTTTATTTTGTTATAGTTAATAGCCAACCTGATGTTTTGTTTAAGGAAAAATAACTATTATGACAATATGTATGAAATGACGATTATTGCGCCTCTGAAAGAGATATTCAGGGATATTTGATAGGTACAATAAAGGAATTATTAAAATAATTCATGTCAATTCAAAACTTTCCATTTTGAATAAAATTAATCACCAGCAGTAGTGTCATTAAAAGATAAATCCGTTTCAGTTGGGACACCTACATAAACTTAGAGGCAACAGTAAAGAACATGCTTACCTCATTAAGAGCAGTCGGCGAATTGCAAAATCCAGCGATAAGAGAGAGGCATTGGGACCAACTCATGAGCACAACAAAGGTGACATTTTAGGGAATATTTCAGTAAAGTGCTGTAGGTAATTGAAGTATTTTATTGTCCCAACTGGCAAGACTTAGGTGCTACGATCTCTGGCAGACTTTCGATCGGCTGACGTGACCGGTGAAGGCGGAAATAGTAGATATCAGAGACCTCTAGCAAATATTTTATACAACGAGTGAACAAGTACCTTAAGTCTAAACCAGGAAAAAAAACTAAAATAATATGACGATAATTTTGGATACCTACATAAAGTTTCTAAAAACAATTATACTAAATTATATGTAAATAAAATTCGCATGTACATAAAGACAGCGCACGGATATAAAAGGTTTGGATTGGCATGTACATAAAATAAACGTTTTTGGCATGTTGCTTTAAATTATACCTCGATGTACATAATTGTTAATTTGTGTTTGAATATCTGGATTAATGAGTGTCGATTGTAAAATTGTATGTTTGATACGCTTTTTAAAAAAAAAAAAATTGTTAATATGTTTAATTACCTATGTAGTATAAATATGTTTATGTATAATACATCATTATTATGTTGTGCGAATGTAAATATGTTTATGATCCACAGAGCTTAGCCGCATTGCCTCGTGAACTCACAGTGAGTACTTTGTTCTGTGTATAATACAGATCCAAGGGTTTCATGATTTATAGCACGCTTTTCGGTGTCTATTATTGTAGATATCATATCTCTTTCTTGTAAAAAATCACAATGGTTTTTAAAATTTACGCCAAGTTGATTATACTTACGTGTTTGCTTTTAAAACGTTTCTAGTGCACACAGGGTGCTTTCACAGGGTAGTCTTCTTGGACCAATAGTGTTTACTGTGTACTACATTAGTGAGGTGTATTTTACGCCAGTAAGTAATTAACTTAAAGGGCAAATTTCATCTGTTATTAGAATGTTACACAATTAGTGCCTGTATAGTTGTAGTATAATAATTAATTGTTGTATAAAAAAGCAATTCATTTGTGAAAAAACATGCACTGTTATAACTAAATAACTGCTACATCTATATTAAAACAAACCTATAAAACTAAACCAACAATATTCATACAAACCACGACAAAGTTCAAACTCTAACGAAAACTCACAATCTAGGTACGCATTGTAATGGACGCAAACACAACACTAGCAGACTTACTCGCTCTGAACCTCCACGAATGTGAGGAAGAAGTGAAGAATATAGTAGACAAGGCTGTCAAAGAGATGTCGATGGAGAAGGTGCTAAAGGATCTGAATACTACGTGGAGCGGGATGGAGTTTGAGCAAGAAGTGCATTCTAGGACGGGTTGTGTGTTATTGAGGGCTAGTGAAGAACTTATTGAGACCCTTGAGGAGAATCAGGTAGATTATTAAAACGGTGGTTGGTGATCTGATCTTGTAACTGTGTACTGCAAGGTCTTTGGCTTTCATTAACTGACATCAGGTTCACTAACGTACTGATATTTGGGTTGTTGGGGCATATTACGATGCGCAGTGTGATTTTGCTCGGGAATTCTATAGTCACATTGAATATCCCATCTTTCTAGGTTTTCAGGTTTGTTAGGGCAATTTAATATTGTTTTCATCCTTCTAGGTCCAACTCCAAAATCTGATAACCTCAAAATTCATAGCACATTTCCTGGAAGAAGTATCAGGCTGGCAGAACAAATTATCCATTGCGGATCAGGTTATCACTGTGTGGTTCGAGGTGCAAAGAACTTGGACCCATTTGGAGAGTATTTTTATGAGCTCTGAGGACATAAGGAAGCAGTTGCCAGAAGACTCGGCTAGATTTGATCGAATTGATGCAGAGTTTAAAGTGAGTTTATACATTCTGTTGACGATTAACAGAGAAAAAATACTTTGTAATACAAAGTCGTACTAGTTACATATATCAACAAATTATAAAAATATTTTTCCCGACAAAATTTGAACCTCCAACCCTTTACAAATCCGTTGTAAGTAGGTAATGCGTCTATGCGCTTGCGACATATGCTCATTATATCGATATATAATTAATTACCTCATCTCTTCATATTTTCTATTCTATCTATGATATTATCCAGATTTACGCATTTACCATTGCTTTTGAACAAATGTAAAACATAATTTCAATGTGTTTTTCATATCCTACCTAGGTTCTATCAACAGACATGGCGAAAACTCCAAACGTAGTTAAAGGAACGAACAAAGAAGGTCTGGTAGAAAAATTAGACGGATTGCAAAAGGACTTGACTATTTGTGAGAAGGCTCTAGCTGAGTACCTTGAAACAAAACGGTTGGCTTTCCCAAGATTCTATTTTGTGTCTTCCGCAGATTTATTGGATATTTTGTCTAATGGAAATCAAGCTGATTTAGTCATCAGGTAAAAAAAGTTGATTCTGTCTATAAAAATATATTATTGGTCTAACCTATACAGCTGGTCTTTCAAAATATTTCAGGCATCTAACAAAACTATTCGATTCAATAGCAAAACTAAGATTCATTGAAAGCGATGATCCTAATCAAAAGGTGTCTTCGGGAATGATTGCAAAAGACGGAGAATATGTTCCTTTTCATGGGAGCTGCGATTGTACAGGACCTGTGAGTGACATAGACTAACATTTTTTTTTAATTACTTTGCATCCAGGCAGCTTTATTACTTCTAAACTATTCTAGGTGGAAATCTGGCTGAATCGTCTCCAAGACATTATGAGATCAACGATCCGCCACTATTTCTCAGAAGCAATAGTTTCCTACGAAGAGAAACCTCGCGAACAATGGCTTTTCGATTTTATGGCCCAAGTTTCACTATGTGGCTCTCAAATCTGGTGGACGACTGAAGTGAACATGGCTTTCGCAAGGCTAGAGGAAGGATATGATAACGCTTTAAAAGATTATTACAAGAAACAGTTATCTCAACTCAGTACATTGATCTCTTTGCTAATCGGAGAGCTCAGTAAGCAGGATCGGCAGAAGATCATGACGATTTGCACCATTGATGTCCATTCCAGAGATGTTGTCAGTAAGATGATACAGGGGAAGGTTGAAGCGGGATCGGCGTTCCAGTGGCAGTCGCAGCTACGGCACAGGTTCATAAATGTAGGGTAGCAGCTGCACATTTAGTGAAGGTTATTTCTGATTACACGTTTTATTTTCTGATAATAATGTTGTGGGCAGATTGTTTTGACGTTGATGCTCTATGATATGATTTAACGACCAATGGTCAGCATCAAATTCTTGACTGTTTTTGACTCGAGTTTTAATTTGGTTTCATTTTTTTTTGGTCTGAATGTTTAATATTTATATGTAAGGTTGGACTGCATGTTTTAACGTGAACAAAGTGAGTTCAATTTAATTAACATGATACCTCAATAATCCTTTTTGAGCACAGTAGCAAATCTTTATCTGCTTATTTTTTTCTAAATATCCAGATGGGACGAGAACGAAGGTCATTGTTTCGCAAACATCTGTGATGCTCAGTTTCTGTATAGTTACGAATATCTTGGAAACACGCCACGACTTGTCATAACGCCTCTTACTGATCGCTGTTACATTACTTTGACACAGGTAAGTCGTATCTTTTTTAGACCCCTCACACACAAATCCAAAAACATACTAATTTTAACATTGGACTCATTTAAAACATATGATTATGTTCTTTCAAAATCTGCCCGCAAAACTCTAATTTCGTTCACATGGCACTTGCAAATGGGGTGCCACACGCAAAGCTGTAAGTAGATGGCGCTGGCATCAGATGATCTTTTTTTTTTCGATGATGTTCCTCCACCAATGGAAACGCCGAGTTTTTTTTTATTCTTTCGGTCTCAGACCAATATGGCCAATTTGGCGCCGAGGGTTGTAAAAAACACCTGTTTGACAGTTCTTAATTCAAACCTAAGATTAGTCGACAAACGCCCTCTGCCGGGATAAAAAGTTAGTGTTCCTCCTCATTGCAATAGTCCCGAAATATGTACCCCAAATTATTAACAAAACACGTTAAAAATACAATTTGGCATTATACATTGTTTTACAAAATATTGTTTGCACCTTGGATTAGTTCTTAGGGTTCCGTACCCAAAGGATAAAAACGGGACCCTATTACTGAGACTTCGCTGTCTGTCTGTCCGTCTGTCCGTCTGTCACCAGGCTGTATCTCAAGAACCGTAATAGTTAGACGGTTGAAATTTTCACAGAAGATGTGTTTCGGTAGCCGTTACAACTAAAACTGCAGTTTACAACTAAAAAATGCTAAAAACAAGTTAAAACAAATATTTAAGAGGGGCTCCCATACAACAAACGTGTTTTGAAAACAACAAGGAGTTTTAGTACAATGTAAGGTCGCTTCTGATTGGCCAGGACAAATTGAGTAGGTCATGGAATTCAAAATGGCTGCCCTGTCTGTCAAATATACCACTCTGCCTTCACTTACCAAAGAGTTTCTTATAAGTTTCAGATTTTTTTTGGCTAAGGTTTTTTTTTTTGAAAAATTCGGTCGTTTGATGGGAGTAAGAATCGAAGATAAATATTTCATATTTTCCTATCAAATTTAAAAATTGGTTGTTGTTAACCATTTTAGGGTTCCGTACCCAATTGTGATAGTGGTACGGAACCCTTTGTGCGCAAGTGTCGCACTTGCCCGGTTTTTTTTATAATAACATCAAGAATATTTCACAATTAATTGTTTCATTTCAGTCTTTGCATTTAATTATGGGAGGAGGTCCAGCGGGACCGGCGGGTACAGGCAAAACTGAGACCACAAAAGATTTGGGCAGAGCACTAGGCATTATGGTCTATGTGTTTAATTGTTCCGAGCAAATGGATTATCAGGTAAAAGAACAATTTTCGATAAAACAACGCAGACCAATTTTTGGGAAATGTCAAATAACTCCTTGGCCTTTTTCAGTCTTGCGGTAACATTTATAAAGGATTGGCTCAAACCGGGGCTTGGGGTTGTTTTGATGAGTTTAATCGGATATCCGTTGAAGTATTGTCCGTAGTTGCCGTTCAGGTGAAATCAGTTCAAGATGCTATTAGGTAAGCACCTAAAACGACAGAATAAAAACAATAGTCTCCTTTTTATGTATTGAAATTAGGATTTCGTATTTTACTATTGATTGCTTCTAAACTTCCAGTATATTTAAGTTATTTTTCTTCCCCTAAATTATTCCATTTTTATCATAATATTTTCAGGGACAAAAAAGAAAAATTCAATTTCATGGGTGAAATCATAGTCCTAGTTCCATCAGTTGGTATTTTCATCACTATGAATCCGGGATACGCTGGCAGAACCGAACTACCTGAAAATCTTAAAGCTCTATTCAGACCTTGTGCGATGGTCGTACCAGATTTTGAGTTGATCTGTGAAATCATGTTAGTGGCTGAAGGATTTCAGGAAGCTAAGATTCTAGCAAGGAAATTTATAACGCTCTATACGCTTTGTAAGGAGTTGTTGTCGAAACAAGACCACTATGATTGGGGTTTGAGAGCGATTAAATCAGTCTTGGTGGTTGCTGGGTCTCTGAAAGTAAGTTATTAAGCATAATAAAAATTTACCCATGGTTATCTACGAGTACAATATTTACTAATTGATTTATATCTTTCAACATTTGTTTTCATTTAAAAGAATAGAATAGAAAATACACTTTTTAAACTTACAAGATTTCCGTCCATCATTATTATTAGACATGGGTCTAGATCGCGTTAAAAATAATCATTGTTTTTAATTACCTCGACGTTTCGGCAAACGGGTTAAACCGGCCGTGGTCCCGAGAAGACACGGGACCACGGGCCACGGTCTTCTCGGGACCACGGCCGTGTCTAAGAATAGAAAATATTCATAATATATGTTATATTTTATTTTATAAAAAAAAAACTTATTTTTTTTTGTTAGTTATGCTAAAATTAAATCAGTTCAGACGTAGGATCCTATAAAATTTTGGAAGAAAAAATATAGCGAATGTTATCGTATTAGATGGCGGAATGAGGCAAAATTAAAAAGCTTTATTGTTTGTCTTCAGAGAGGTGATCCAGGAAGACCAGAGGAAGAAGTTCTCATGCGAACTCTTCGTGACTTTAATATACCTAAAATAGTAACCGATGACATGCCAGTATTCATGGGCCTAATTGGTGATTTATTCCCAGCTTTAGAAGTTCCTCGTAAACGTGATCTAGAATTTGAAAGAACTGTCAAACAAGCTGCCATGGATCTCTTACTACAACCTGAAGACAATTTTATTCTTAAGGTCGTTCAATTAGAAGAGTTATTAGAAGTTCGTCATTCAGTATTCATAGTTGGTAATGCTGGTACAGGAAAGACTCAAGTGTGGAAGTCTTTGTTCAAAACTTATCAAAATTTAAGAAAGAAACCTATTTTTAACGACCTCAATCCTAAGGCAGTTACTAATGATGAACTTTTTGGTATAATCAACCCAGCGACACGTGAATGGAAAGATGGGCTATTTTCTGTCATTATGAGAGATCAAGCAAATTTAGTTGGTGACAATCCTAAATGGATCATCCTTGACGGTGACATAGATCCAATGTGGATTGAATCATTGAACACTGTGATGGATGACAATAAGATATTGACTCTGGCTAGCAATGAGAGGATAGCACTAACTCCGACGATGAGGTTGATGTTCGAGATCTCCAATCTCAGAACTGCAACACCTGCTACTGTATCGAGAGCTGGTATTCTGTATATTAATCCTCAGGACTTGGGTTGGAATCCGTAAGTAAATCCATAATATATCATTAACAAATGAAAGGATACAATCATACTAGTCCTGCATATTACCTATGCATTTGTGTAATACTATAAGTTTTACATATATAACATGTAAAAAAAGATCGCAAAAATGCATTATTCTGTCCACGGCTCTACCCAACGACAAGACAAAGTGTTGAACACTTTGACTGTTTTAAAGACATCTAAAAACCTGTAGATCGATCGATAGCTGTAGATCGTGATCTATATTTCTTTGAACTGTCAATTTTCTTCCAGTTACGTAACCAGCTGGATAGAAACAAGAAAGATACCTGCAGAGAAATCAAATCTAGTCATACTCTTCGACAAATACATTCCTTCTTGCCTAGAAACAATGCGAAATCGGTTCAAAAAGATTACTCCTATCGCTGACATGGCTCATATTCAGATGCTATGTTCCTTACTGGACTGTTTGTTAGTACAGGAAAATACGCCTCCGGATTGTCCTAAAGAATGGCATGAAATATTCTTCGTATTTGCCTGCGTTTGGGCATTTGGTTCAGCTATGTTTCAGGATACTAGTATCGATTATAGAGTTGGTAAGTTACTTTAACATCTAACAATCGCCTTGCTTTTGTTATTTTCAGCATTTTGGAATACCCGACGTTTTGAAGACTTCTAGTACCAATTGCACGACTTTTAGGGAAGTCCTCGAAACATCGATTGCTTGATTATTTTCGAGCTTGAAAACAATACTTCCATCAAAACTCATCATGTATTAACTTTTTAAATTCACACGATTTGTCATCATAGCTAGCTACATTTTCCCGGGTCTTTATCGCGTATTATTATTTATTTTCTTACCTCGACGTTTCAACTATGTTACAATGGTCTTGGTCGCGAGGGGACCAAGACCATTGTTGTATTATTTTAACTGCCTAATAATTTTAGAATTTACAAAATGGTGGACAAATGAGTTTAAAAATATCAAGTTTCCACCCGGGGCTGCGGTGTTCGATTTCTACATTGATCATGAGACAAAACAATTCACACCCTGGACTGAGAAGATACCTAAGTTTGAATTAGACACTGATATACCATTGCAGGTTAGAAATGTTGTTATGCCATCACAAACTTTATAGAAGTTTTTTTTTGTTGTGGCAACATAAAAACAACTTCTTTGTACAGTTATTTATTCGTAAACTATTTTAAATGGCGTTCGTTAATATTATAGGCTGTATTAGTACCAACAGCAGAAACAATTAGGGTCAGATTCTTTCTCGACTTATTGATGAAGAAAAAGACACCTGTGATGCTTGTCGGTGGAGCTGGATGTGGGAAAACTGTTCTAGTCAATGAAAAACTTCAGACGTAAGTTGAGTTCCACATGGATGTATTTATAGTGTTTTAATTTATATTTTTTCTGAAAATGTCGTTATTTTAATAAACTGTAATTCAATCCTGAACTGAGAAGAGCTTGGATGACGAATAGTAAAAATGTTTTTTTTTTTAATTTTTCAGATTACCAGAAAACTACGCAATCCAATCAGTGCCATTCAACTTTTACACAACATCAGAAATGCTTCAGAAAGTCCTCGAAAAACCTTTAGAGAAGAAAGCCGGTAGAAACTACGGTCCACCAGGAAACAAAACACTTATTTACTTTATTGACGATTTGAATATGCCTGAAGTTGATGCATATGGAACTGTCCAACCTCATACCATAATCAGACAGCATTTAGACTACAACCATTGGTACGACAGAACAAAACTGAGTCTGAAAGACATTCACAACACGCAATACGTATCTTGTATGAATCCCACCTCTGGAAGTTTTACAATAAACCCGAGATTGCAAAGGCATTTTTGCGTATTTGCTATTAGCTTTCCTAATAATGAAGCTTTAAATAATATTTACCACAATATCTTGTCGCAGCATTTGACTAACCCAGAGTTGAGGATTAATAATCAAATTGCTAAGTTATCGACAAATATGGTTAATGCAACAGTGACACTTCATAACAAAGTATCTCAAGTATTTCTGCCGACTGCTATTAAGTTCCACTATATATTCAATTTGAGAGATCTTTCTAATGTCTTCCAGGTAAATAATTTAAAGGATCTTCTGATTTACATAATTAATATGAGATATTTCGCTATTACCATCTATATTCGCTCTAATAACCTTTAACCTACCTACACTTGTTTTCAGGGTCTACTATTCAGTTCGAACGAATGCCTCGTCAATCCTTCAGACTTGCTCCGGCTCTGGTTGCACGAAACCCACAGGGTATACGGCGACAAACTCACCGAGGAAAAAGATATCGATGCTTTCTTGAAGATGCAGGTCGATATCTGTAAAAAGAATTTTGAGGCAAGTAATGTAAGACTGACGATTTGGTTTCCAAGATTTTTAAAGAATACCGTGCCTTACGCCTTATGTCAAACCTTCCAAATATATACCTGATTACTTTAATGACGAATATGCCTGTATATAACAATATTGAAGAACTTTTGTAGTAAAATATAAGAGATTTTGGAATTTTAATGTACTTTGAAATTACATTCATTTTTCGCTTTTTATCGCGTTGTGTTAATAATTTTTAGCATTGTTTTAATGCCCGACATCTCAGTCTACCCTGAACAAAATATCTGTAATGTTTGGAAATGTCGGGCATTGAAAAAATGCTAAAAATCATAAACACAAAGGAATTTATTCCGAAAAATTAGTTTAATTTCAATCCAACATCGCGAAAACAAAGAAAAATTTATTTTAATGTATCTATTAAGTTACTTTTTTAATATATTCTATTAATTATTTTCTAGGAAATAGATGAAGGGGTAGTATTTGAACGTCCAAATATCTACTGCCATTTCGCTGGCGGTATCGGTGAACCAAAGTATATGCCCATAGAGACTTGGGAGCAGCTGAACAAGCTTCTTAGAGACGCTATGGCCAGTTACAACGATCTCATAGCTGCCATTAACTTGGTGTTGTTTGAGGATGCTATGATGCATATTTGCAGGTACCGGAGATTTTAAACGTTATCTAGTAAGTATCAAATAAATCAGTATATAATATCTTTGTGCTGATTAATTTGATAATGTAAATGGTTTTATTCGTTTGTCAATATTTTATTAAGTATATGTATACCAATGTTTCCCTTGCGACCAAGCAAGAAACTATTGAGTATAAAGATAGCATGAAATATAATATATCTATACCCAGACCTAATACTACATAATTGGTAGAAGATAAAATAGTACGATACAACAAGCGTGCGTTTTTTAACTCCAAACTTAACCGCTAGATGGCGCTCTTAAAGAACACGCGCCATTCTAGATCGCGGTATCGTTGTCGCGCCCGGACGAATGACGTCCGTGGGTCGGGTTGAGGAAAGCATACTTACCTGGCGTAGGGATTACCGTGATCACTAAGGCGGTTTCCCCAGAGCGAGGCCCTCTCATTGCACTACGATTGGGTTGACCTCTGCGATTATCCCTAATGTGGATAACTCGGACGCGTAATTTTTGGTAGTGGGGACTGCGTACGCGCTGTCCCCTTAAAAATAGTAATCAAAGCGCATAGGCAATCCCTTATGGCATAAGAGATTGTCTGTGCAATAAATAAATACTATTAACTATTGCCCAGTATTAGACTGGGTAATATTTAATTAATTAATGTAATTTATTCAAAAACAGGCGTCCCTTAATAATCGTTTTGTTTCTGAGGTATGAGTATAATAAATCATGTGTCCTCCGATTAGAGTTAGAGCATTCCAAATTAGAGCTGAACTAGGGTCAATAACGACTCCTTGCGCAGAATAATAAAATATGTTGAAAATGCCATTATATTATTTTTTATATTAAAATTATATGAATGTAAAATATTGCTTTTTGAAAAAATGCTTTCAAAAACTTTAGTACCCGGCGGGAAAGTAAAGCATTCATTTTGAAAGCATTTTTTTCAAAAAGCAGTATTCCTAAGTGTGTATTAACACTAAGAAATAATGTTGAAATGTAAAATATTTTAATATTAATACACTCATCTTATTTCAGAATCAGTCGTATATTGGAGAGTCCAAGAGGCAGCGCCTTATTGGTCGGTGTCGGTGGTTCCGGTAAGCAATCTCTGTCCCGACTTGCGGCATTCATATCCAGTTTGGAAGTGCTGCAAATACAGCTCAAGAAAGGCTATGGGGTTTCTGACTTGAAGGTAAAATTATGATAATGAAGTCATGTATAGCATGTTCTCTTCTCTGGGTATCGTGAAACTAGCCGACCAATGTGCTGAAACGGTCTCTGTGGCGCTCTTTTTTGCTGTTATGAAAATGAAAAGACTTTTGTAATATACTTTTTATTGCTGAAAGCATTTTACTAGAAATATTATTAAGGAAAAATGCGTATTTAAAAATCCTCGGTACGAACCCTCGCTTGTCGGACGAATAAGCTACACGGGAACCGTGTGGGAAGCCGTGTGGCTTAGTGGTTAGAGCACTCGGAAACCCCACTACCAATTACGTAACATCACGTGTTCGATATTTTTAATTGGTAAAAGTGTAGGTACTTGTCATAATAAGAAGAAATTATTCGTAAATGTTAACTCTCGTTAGATCTCAATTTAAATTGTGGTATTATGAAAAAATAGCAGCAGTCCTTCTCTTCTTCTTCTGTCAAAGATTCAATTTTAAATCTAGGTAGGTACTTTGCCCAAAACTTGGCGACAGATACAGCATTATCTGTAGCTGTATTCAGGTCCTCCATCGAACAACTAGTGGGACACATGGAGCAGACCATAAGGCGGTCCATCGTCTGCTCGGCCCTTCCACAAATACACTGCGTATCACCCTACACCCTAAAACCCCACTTCGCGAAGACGATTTAACGACTTCTAAATCGGCCACTGCAAGTCCAATTAAGCTTGTATTTTCTATTTTAGAATGAGTTAAACGGACTGTACATAAAAACGGGTCTAAAGAACGTCGGTATAATGTTCCTGATGACGGATGCTCAGGTTGCCAACGAGCAGTTCTTGGTGCTGATAAACGACCTCCTGGCCTCGGGGGAGGTCGCTGACCTCTTCCCTGATGATGAGATCGAGAATATCCTGGCTGGAGTCAGGAATGAGGTTGGTGCTGTAAACTTAAAACTTAATATAGCTGAACTCCACGGTATTAATCGCGCACCTCCCGCTCCCGTGGAAGCATCGGGATAAAACGTATCGCATAATATGTTAGAGGAGGTGGAGTGGAGGAGGCCTATACCCGCATATGGGTGCCAAACTTAGAAAAAGTTAATTGAAAATTAAATCAACATTATAATATATGAAAAAATTACAAAATAAAATACCAAAACTATTAAAAACAACTATTAAATACTTGTAGAAAAAAATAATAATTATCTAACATAAAAACATAATATATACATATTTACAAATATAAATGTTATTTAAGTTAATTTAAGTTTGAAATAAAGGCTTTATTTATTTATTTATAATATGTTTATCTAAAGATGCAACGAATCTTAATTGTCTGTTTATACCAAAGGCGGTTCCCAGTCTTCTCTGATATAATTTAAGTAGCTTTTTTTTCAATTTAATATGACTGATGGCGATGCGTAGTGCGCTGTGTCAACTACTAACTTATGTATGAGCCGTACAACCGTATCCAAAATGGACAAGGGTTATGACGCAACTGTTGCGGGTATCCTTTAAGTCGTACAATGCATTCACATTTATTTATTCACTAGCTTCGCCCCGCGGTTTCACCCGCGTAAGTCCCGATCCCGCGGGAATTACGGGATAAAAAGTAGCCTATGTGTTATTCTAGGTGTCCAGCTATCTATATTCCAAGTTTCATCGCAATCGGTTCAGTAGTTTTTGCGTGAAAGAGTGACAAACATCCATACAAACTTTCACATTTATAATATTTGTAGGATTAGTAGGAAGGATAGGATAGGATAGGATAGGATAAAATGTCACATAAATAACAACACAAACACACACAAAGTCAATCAAATAAACCACCCCTGATCGTACCTGGCGCAAAAGAACCAAGGCTGCTGGCGGCATTACCCCTTTGTATGGCAATAGCAATCCTTTGCACCAAATACGATCCGGAGCGGTAGTCAAGCCCGTGGCCTCTAAGACGGCGCCGGGGCGGCCCAATTCCCTTACAAAGGCTATTGCCTCTACTCCCCAACTACCAGCTGTCTCGACTGCGAAAGGCACGAAAAGGTAGCCGTCCAATAGAGGACCATATTTGTCGCGTTTCCTAAGAGCAGCAACCTCCGCTGCCGCGGCAGCCTCCTTAGACGTGCGACTCACGTGGCTCTTTCCAAAAGTGCAGACACACGTAGCATTACACAGCAAACAAACCCCCCTCTCCCAGGTGAGGCCATCAATCGTACAATTAAATTATTATATTTTTCAAAAGAAGCCTTTGCAGCGAGAATTCAATCATTTATTGTCTCTCAGGTAAAAGGCGCCGGCTTACCTGACACAAGGGAAGTATGCTGGAAGTTCTTCATAGACCGAGTGCGGAAGCAATTAAAAGTCGTCCTTTGTTTCTCGCCCGTCGGCTCCACGCTCAGGGTTCGCTCGAGAAAGTTCCCGGCCCTTATAAACTGCACTTCGATAAATTGGTTCCACGAATGGCCGCAAGAGGCTCTCGTGTCGGTTGCTATGAACTTTCTGGAAGATTTACATTCGTTGCCTGTAAGTTTCTAACCGACTTCATGGAAGAGGAGGAAATACTCGCAGATACATACAGTGCCACCGACTTATCTGTCTGTTATCGAGCAGTTTTACCGGGTGACTCCAGATTGTTTGGCGGCTGCCTTAAAATTACGTGATAGATAAGTCGATGGCACTTTATGTAGGTTATTTTATGCTTTTTTGTAGTCGGGTTTTTAATTAGGTATTTTTAGGGTTCCCTACACAAAGGGTAAAAACGGGACCCTATTACTGAGACTTCGCTGTCCGTCCGTCTGTACCAGGCTGTGGTATCTTATGAACCGTAATAGCTAGACGGTTGAAATTTTCACAGATGATATATTTCCGTATCCGCTATAACAACAAATACTAATACTATAATTACTAAAAATAAAATAAAACAAATATTTAAGTGAGGTTTTTGACATAAAACGCAACGATACCGCAATGTAGTTTTACTACCAGCGCCATCTAGTGATAGATTGGCCCCAGTAGTAAAATAAATTTATCGTTCTCGTTGCGTTCACGAACTAGAATTTTAGGGCTCCGTACCCAATTCCAATATCTTAGATAGGTACATTTTTTTCACGCCGAAACAAGCCACAAATAACCTGCTTTTTATATTTATTGATTACCATTATACTTTAAATGTCCTCTTCATAAGGAAAATATGAAATTTTACATTTTAAACAAAAAAAAATAATCACAATGTTAGGTACGTCTAATTTTTAACTAAAATCAATTTATTTCCAAATCTGTGCGTATAACCGAGTCAATATTTTAATACATAGTATAAAACTATGTATATTACTCAGGCACTCTCGTGATTTGATGAAATAATGTATATTTTACGAGTAATCATCGTTTTTACGAAAAATCAATCGTTATTTTCATACAATTCTCTCCCACTCATTCCTATGCAACCGAAAAAGGACAGGTAATTATCACATATCCCCGTCTTAAACTAAGATTTTGAACGTTCATTTTTAGGGTTTCGTACCCAATGGGTAAAATGGGACCCTATTACTGAGCATATTTATCTCTTATTTAAAGCTATTTTTTTAAGTAACCAAGAAAATAATAACGAAAGTGTGCACTGTGCACTGCCGTAAAAATTAGGAAAAGGGTACAAATGGTGCGTTTTGAACTCCAATATATGCCGCTAGATGGCGTTCTACCAGGCTTCTACATCGCGCAAACGTTGTCGCGCCATTATGAATGACGCTCGCGGCTCGAATTTGACTGCTTTAGTTTTTTCCTATTCAGCCCTAACTGCAATGTTAGGGTAATTTTTTGAAGGGAGTCCATTAATTTGTTTAAGGACGCCCATAACTTTTCGAGCTGATGCATATTTAAGAAGTGTCGTCTTGTCGTAGTCCCACCGAACGCTCAAAAGTGGTTTTAAGTAGCGCCATAAGGAAGTGCGATTTTCTGAAAACCTTACAAAAGAATTTTTGAGCGTTCATTTTTAGGGTTCCGTACCAAATTTTTAGGTTATTGTGGGTAGGGCATAAATCCCGGGATCCCGGGATATCGTAATCCCGGGATATCGTAATCCCGGGATCTCGGACGCAAAAGTTCGATTATAATCCCGGGATTGAGTGATCCGATATCGAGATTTGAGCAATTTACTATTTGGGTATAAATTAAGGTTTTTAGCTATATTTTTCCTCATGGAATGATTGAATAGAACTATTAAAATTAAACCCAAATTAGTCTACCCCTGAGGAAGCGATCTGTAAAGATTTAGAAGCGTAGGGAATTGGTAAAATGTTAAAAACAATAAAAGTAACGTGATTCATTGCAATTTTTAAGACAATTATTTTTTATACAAGCTCGCATGCAATTTTTTTCTGCTAACATCATTTTAGTGGTGCGCCTAGAATTTGGCGCGAAAGTTTAGACACTTTCGGGTTTAGGGTATTTGTCCGCCATATTTCCAAAATGATGGGTTGGACGGCCCTCGGGGTAACTTATTTACGTAATGAAACCACTAGAGTCTTAAATATATTAAATATCTTAAATTTAACACATTTTTATTGTATTAAATTCGCCTTTTTAACGATATCTAAAATCTCAGTATCAATCCCGGGATCCCGGGATTGAGCTCTTAATATCGATATCGTCCCGAGATTGAAAACCTTCCGATATTGCATGCCCTAATTGTGGGGAACTCAATAAATATATTTATTTCATTTTGTAAATGGGTAAAAACGGGACCCTATTACTGACTCCGCTGTCTGTTTGTCCGTCTGTCACCAGGCTGTATCTCATAAACCGTAATAGCTACACAATTGAAATTTTCACATATGATGTTTCTGTAGACACTTTAACAACAAATAAATAACAACTAAAAACAAAATAAAACAAATATTAAACCCGCCGTCGGTCGCGCTATATTTTGTAACACTGTCGGTCGCGTGGGGTCTTTCAAAGCCTCACATATAAAATACACATATTTTATATAATATAGTGATATTTTTAAAAAAATGTATGATTTCGGGTTATTATTAATTCAATAAACACAAAAACATGTTATTATTATTATTTATTTTATAATTTGAAATTTTGGCTTATTTTTGGGAAAAAATTAATAACAGCTAAAAAAATAACAAGAAACCTTAAGGTTCTTCTACAAAGTAGGAATATAAAAAAAAATGAAACATATTTATTACCACAAAAAATTTAAAAAAAAAATGTTGTTTTGAATAAAAAAGATATAACAAAGTCAGTCGCCTGGGGTCTTTCAAAGCCCAAACGCAAAATATATGTCTGTTCCCCTCAAACCCATGATGCAAACTACTTCAAATATGTTTTATTTCGTAGGCTAGTATTATTTAGGAAGCTACTGTGACATACAGATCTGTAAATATTACCATTAAAAAAACGTTTTTCTAAACCTTTTTTTTGAAGTCGGTTAATGAGTATAATTTCAAGAATTATTATTTTTCTAGGTAACTCTTCGAGACTCAATATCCCGATTCATGGCATACGTCCACACTTCAGTGAACACGATATCGAAAGCGTATCTCTCCAACGAACGCCGCTATAACTACACAACACCCAAAAGTTACCTTGAACAGATCAGTCTGTACGCTAAACTCGTCAATTTGAAGACGAACGAGTTACGCGCTAAGATCGAAAGGTAAATAATATAATTTAGATTTTTTATTTCTTTTCTTTCTTCCTATAAAGGTCTCGAAACGTTAAAACAATTCTAAAAGTAATAAACACCCGCGATTAAAACCGAAAAATGTCTTTAATTTCAAAATAATTTACTTATTTTATTGTTAGACTGATTTACGATAGCCTTTATTTGTACACTAGCTGTCTTTCGCGGTTTATAAATTACTAACTGCGCCCCATGGTTTCACTCGCGTAAGTCTCAATCTCGCAGGATTTACGGGATTAAAAGTGGCCTATGTCCTTCTCCAAAGTTCTATCTATCTTTATACTGAAATTTATCGAAATCTGTTCAGCGGTTTTGGTGTGAAAGCGTAACAGACACACCGATAGAGTTACTTTCGCAATTCAAATATTAAGTAAGAAGTAAGATACTCGTAACCTATGTGACTTATCAATTAGCTTTCTATTTGTGAAAATTATTTTCAAATCGGTTTAGTAGATTCAATAGATCCAATAAATTGTATTCGTTACAAACAAAAAAATAAATATTTCTTTTATAATAGTATAGTGTAGATACAATTTTTGTGGTGGATTGTGGGCAGTTGTGTGTTTATTCAAACGTAGGTACTTACCTACCAATATAGTGTTTTCGTTATGTACCCACAACACAAGCCTAATTACTTGATTTAAGCTTAAACTATAAATGGTGCTGTGTCCAACAATATTTGTTTTTTTCTTCTTCAATTCTTTACGATCTTTATGTTTTAGATTAGAGAACGGCTTAGAAAAGCTTCGCTGTACAGCGTGTCAAGTAGACGAACTGAAAAAGAAGTTGGCGATACAAGAAGTGGAGTTACAACAGAAGAACGAAGCTGCTGATAAACTCATCGAGATGGTCGGTGTTGAGACTGCTAAAGTGCAAAATGAAAAAGCGCTCGGTAAGTTAAAAATGGCGTTTTATTTATCTAATATATAAAATTTCCATGTCACAGTGTTAGTTACCGTACTCCTCCGAAACGGCTTGACCGATTTTTATGAGATTTTGTATACGTATTCAGTAGGTCTGAGAATCTGCTACTATCTATAATTTAGAAGGCAAAACAACGTTTGCCGGGTCAGCTAGTTATCTATATAAATATAAGAATTTCGTGTTAATTACAGTATTAATAATAATATCTCAAGAACGGCTGAAGCGATTTGGTAAAAATGGTGGGGTGGTAGCTTAGAAACAGGACAAGGATATATGATAGGTACCATTTTCTGTGCCTCTAAGGCGGAGCAAAGTGGGCGGGGTCAGCTATTATTGAAAAAATACACAACAGTGCTAAACAGCTGCTTGTCAAATAAATAGCTAACTAACAATAAATAATACAGCTGACGAAGAAGAAGAAAAAGTAGCCGTTATCACCGAAGAAGTATCCAAAAAGCAGAAAGATTGCGAAGAAGACTTGATCAAAGCAGAACCAGCTTTAGTAGCGGCTCAAGAGGCTCTAAATACACTGAATAAAGCTAATCTTACTGAATTGAAGTCGTTTGGTTCACCCCCCGGAGCGGTGACTAATGTAACAGCAGCTGTGATGGTGTTGATGGCTCCTGGTGGAAAGATTCCAAAAGATAGGAGCTGGAAGTCAGCTAAGGTGAGAAAATTAACCTTAATTAGTTTAACCTTTCATTTGCATAAAAACAACATTTATACCATTCCGACTCCAAAAAGCTTTTTTTTTTGAAAAAGGCATTTTAATCACTATTTTGGTACCTATTTGAATTTATAACACACCAATATATTCGACCTCCGTCTCAATACTTACCATACCAACATACAAATTCAATGCAACTCGTAAATCTGTACTTGAATAAAGCCTACGGAGTTCTGATTTACATTGAAGGCCATGAATCACTCGCGTCGCTCAGGATTCTAACACTTAAATCATGATTTACTCCCTACGGTCGTGATTAAGTCGTTAGAATCCTTCACTTGCTCGTCATTCATCTATGGCCTCCGCTTTAAATTGGTCCTTTATTAAGTAATTACATAATATACTATTTTGTAACCCAAGTGGCATTTTTACATGAGAATATTATACTTAGCTGCCACGCAAGTAACCCACAGGGTGGGAAGATACTGAACGAAAAGTTCAAAGACTAGAAGTATCTATGTTGAAGTATGAAAATCTACACTATTGCAATTAAATTTATGCGGATGAAACCGTGGACCGCAGCTAATTTTGCAATAATTATATAATAATTGTATATTAATTTTACATAGCTGAATTCAGTCATACATACCATAACACAGTGAGGACTAAAAGATGTTTTTTGTGTAATAGAACCTTCGATCATATATAAACTATAGATACACGGTCCCATACAAAATCGAAATCAAAAATCGGCACTACTTCAACGCTTACTTATACGGACATAGTACAGTTTAATGTAAACCTTAATCACTGGGCAATAAGGTTGTAAAACACTTATGCACGACTGACAGCGAAACAAGGCATATCGGTTCAAGTATGCCTTGTTTTGACGGCTCCATTTCTAGAGCGGCGACCGTGCATCTATAGTTTATATATGATCGAAGAATAGAACGAATTAAGTCAATAAAACCTTATAAACTTCTCTACCAGGGTTGCCAACTCATTATCTTAGATAAATGACATCTCAAATAGTGCTAGATTGATAAAATAAAAAAAAATAAAAAATAGTGCTAGATTGATAAAAAAAATAAAAAATAGTGCTATTTTTTAGACATTATTTTTTTCTATGTGGTTTTTTGATTCCGAATGCCGCTAAATTTCAAATATTCTCGCATTAAATTCTATTTTGCAAAATACACACATTGCTTTCAAACTATCTCCAAGCACAGGTCTAAGCTACTTTTTGTATTTTGGATCGTTCTCCCACTCTTTTCTGTAATTTTGAACTTAACTCACTTTTTTGCCTATAGGAATATCCATTTTAGTAGGTTTTATTTAACTATAAAACCTACTAAAATGGATATTCCATTTATGGATATGGATAATGTGAACTATCACGAAACACTAAATTGATAAATTCACAACTAAAAATATTCGCAGTTGGCTTCTACAGTGACCAGAAAAAAATCAGAATGATGACTGTCTAAAAAAAAAAAAAATCTAAAATATTTATTAGATTACCACATTTCAATATAAACATGTTTTTGGGTTGGGGCTGCCTAGTAAGCATTTATGGATGCTTGTGTCAGGCAGCTCCGCTCTCTCTTAAAATATTTATAATATCTTATGTGGTAAGTTACACATTATTATAAAAAGAATACAAAACAAGGCATAACATAACACAACATGGTATTAATCTATGTATATCTTGTTTACGTTAGTGTGTGTATTTGTGAGTGTGTGTTGGTGTTTGTGCATTTGAGTGTGTGTGGGTGTATGTACATGTGTGTGTGTGTGTGCTTGTGTATATGAGTGTGTGTGGCTGTTTGTGTATGTGAGTATGTGTGGGGGTTAGTGTATGTGAGTGTGTGTGGGTGTTTATGTATGGGAGTGTGGGGGGGGGGGGTTACGTGTGAGTGCACTCGGGGTGTATAGTGCTAGATTAAGTGCTAGGTGCTGAATGTAAAGTTACAGTGCTGGAATTGCGAAAATAGTGCCAAATCTAGCACCGAAAGTGCTAAGTTGGGAACCCTGTTCTCTACACGGCTTCCACGCGGCCCTCATCTATAAGTTATTTTGACAATAGAGTCTCTACCCCCGCAGTAGGACACTACGGGCCATTTAAAGAATAATTAAAATATTCATTTGAAGTTCTATTTTATCGTGCAGATGGTGATGGCCAAAGTGGACGTGTTCCTTGAGTGTCTCATTCACTACGACAAGGAAAATATACATCCCGACGTCATCAAGGCGATACAACCATATCTCAAAGATTCGGAATTTGAACCTGGTTTGTGATTTGTTTTGATTACCTACTCTAGCCTAGAATAACATTCTCTAGGTATGTCATACAAATAGGGTTGCCAGGCCTAAAAATTAAAAAGCCGGACACAGATTCATATTTAGCCGGACATTTTGCCCTAAAAGCCTGACACATTGGTTTTTCATCTGTTTGTGGGAAATATGCCGCACGCAATGGGTGCTACTTTGCGGCCTATTTGCTTATAAAACTACGGAACCCTAAAAATGGTTATGTACCATTTAGCCGCACAATATCCCCTTCGCAAAATGCCCTTTCTCAAATAGTCCCTTTCGCAAAATGTTTATTTCTCAAATTGTCCTTTCGAATGAAAAATTACACGTAGGTATATGAATATGAATCCGAATTAATAGTAAATTTTGATGATTGCCAGAACTCGGCCACATTATCAAAATTGGGTATAGAACCATAAAAACGGACCCGGATCGACTACAGACTATTATTTGAAATTTCAATTTTATGTTGTCATATTAAAATGTCTGCTTTGAGGCCTACATCTCTGGACTGAGTTTAAACTAAGCAAAATATCTACTGTTTCAAGAAGTTTATTAAAAACAAGTTTTAGTGGCCTGAAACGTTAGAACTTAGCTAACAACTTACCTGGAATGTGACCTACCCAATGCATACTACCGTTTCAAAAAAGTTTTAGTCTAAAAAAGGGTAACAGATACACACACATCTCTCACCTCAAACAGACATTTTGAGAAAGGAACATTTTGTGAAAGTTTTAAGAAACTAGTAAAGGGACATTTTACGAACAGGACATTGTAAGCCTAAATGAACTGAGCACCTACAGTACCTAGTTCTAGTTAACAAGCTTACGACATTTTCAATTGGTATTTTAAAACTACGCAATCACTGAGATCTGCATTGATATACCTAACATACTGAGATTATCTACTACTTATTTACTTATTATTAATATTTATATTAACAATATTTGGCATTTGAACGTATTTTGTCCAG
This sequence comes from Idaea biselata, assembly GCA_958496205.1. Lineage (NCBI taxonomy): Eukaryota > Metazoa > Arthropoda > Insecta > Lepidoptera > Geometridae > Idaea > Idaea biselata. The sequence continues at coordinate 29,553,345 of OY292396.1, read as the reverse complement.
AATTTGGTATTCCTTGGAATACATAATTGTTAAACTTCTGGCAGCTGTATTTAAAATTGCAAACTAAAAACATAATTTACGCAGCAGTGTCTGTCTGTACTTTATTTTTCGATCAGTTTTACGAAGCTTTATGCGTGGCCGCGTGACTCCTACGGGGTTGAGCAAAAGCCTAACAAAAGCAGGACAGGCCGGACATGTGTATATTTGGCCGGACACGACTGCAAAAAGCCGGACATGTCCGGCTAAAGCCGGACATCTGGCAACCCTAGATACAAACAATGCGTGCGTTTTTACTTCCCATATCTGCCGCTAGATGGAGCTCTTAAAGAACATGCGCCATTCTAGATCGCGGTATCGTTGTCGCGCCCGGATGAATGACGTCCGTGGAGCGAGTTGAGGAAATCATACTTACCTGGCGTAGGGGTTACCGTGATCACAAAGGCGGTTCCCCCAGAGCGAGGCCCTCTCATTGCACTGCGATTGGGTTGACCTCTGCGATTATCCCTAATGTGGATAACTCGGACGCGTAATTTTTGGTAGTGGGGACTGCGTACGCGCTGTCCCCTCCGAAATTATAAACAAAAATAAACTTAGGGTCTCTGCATACAAAACGTTTCCCGGACGGGACGGGGCAATTTCTCCTTACAAAAATCCCGTGACATCCCTCAATCGTTGCCTCGATGGAATTTTTGTATGACCCTTAAGAGGATAGTCTCCATTCTCTTTCTCCATACAAACGTAGTCGACGTTTTCCTTCCTGGATAAAGACATTAGAGCAAATATGTTTATGCCATAAAACCTATATCTGTCATGGCTATGCAAATTAAATTTATTTATAATTTATTTTGGTATCATGTTTGTAGGGAAATGGTAACAGTACCCACCCTCTTAATCTATTACTTTTCAGAATTCATCCGTTCAAAGTCAGCCGCCGCGGCCGGTCTTTGCGCGTGGGTGATCAACATCATTAAGTTCTACGAAGTGTTTTGCGACGTGGAACCGAAGAGGAAAGCTTTAGCTGCAGCCAACGCCGAGCTTGCCGCCGCTACCGAGAAACTTCGCTGTATTAAGAATAAAGTATTGGTGAGTCAAAACGAATTTTATTTAATCAAAATAATACATTATTTAAATTCAATCATACAATACAAATAAAACAATGCTTAAATTAAAAATACTAAACTAAACAATAAAATATAAAACTTGGTTAGTCTAATTTTAATTCCTATTCTGCTTTCGCGATGTTGAACTAAAATTTAACTGATTTGCGGGTTTTAATAGCGTTGCTTATATTTTTTTAATATTTTAACAACGTCGACCCTAAGGAAGAAATATGTGAAGATCGTAATATTTCGCCATTTTTAAAATGCTCAATATAATAAAAGCAACGCGATTCAAACCGGAAAATGAGTTTAATTTTGAATCTTAAATTATTTTACACAAGTAGAAGGACCTGAACAAGGAGTGTCTTGACAAAGGCCACTGATAACGCAGTTCTTTGACTAGTCTATTAGATATCTGTGAACGCAGAGAATGGAGCCTGGTACCCAACAATTAAGAAAGCAACGCCCCACGGTTTTCTCGGCGTAAGTTCCGATTCCGGGAATAACAGAATAAAACCTCTTTTCTATCCTTTTCGTGATTTCTATCCTTTAGTTAAATCATCTAACAACAAACAACAGTACACGCACTGCAAAATCGCATATAATTTAATTGCACGTGACAGTAAGTATATCACTTGCAATTAAATTATATGCGATTCTGCCAGGCATTTAAATTTTTCGTATTTTTAAAGCTGCCTTCTTTCTCAGTCTTTAGAAGAACGACTGGCATCCCTTACAGCGGACTTCGAGAAAGCGACGTCAGAGAAGATGAAATGTCAACAGGAAGCGGACGCAACCAATCGGACTATACAGTTGGCTAATCGCCTTGTAAATGGACTCGCCAGCGAGAACGTTAGATGGGCTGAAGCTGTGTCTAAGTAAGTTTTTTTATTTATTTTCCACATTAATATAAATTCCTCTCATTCTTTGCCAACTGCGGCCGAAGCTTCCTACCAAGTGTTTGTTCTTTAAGCACCACTTATTTATGTATTTACTCGTAACTCATAACCACACGAATTGAGTAACACGAAACGAAAGGTGTAAATAGGGATGAACGTTTTAAAGAATCATTTATAAAGTTAAAACCAGGTATCAGTACTACCTATTCTTTAGTGTCTATCCCTTTCATTTAAAGTTACTTAGAAAGAGCAAACAAGATCCTTTAATATTTTCACCCTTTGAATTTAGAATACAAACTCAAAGAATAATGTGATACAATACAACTGTTGTACACCTTTTGTTACAAAGGGTGTATTTTAACTCCAAACTCTACCGCTAGATGGCGCTCTTAAAAAACACGCGCTATTCTAGATCGCGGTATCGTTGTCCATACCGCGATACCGGTCGAACGTTTGTGCTTTGGTTAAAGACTAAAATAGGGCCCTCTAAGTCTGGCATAAACTTTTTTGTCATAAATTCAGAAGGCCTAACACGTTACGCATTAAATTTTAACGCATAATATTCATAAACTATAAATTCAAAAAGCATAGAAATTTAAGTCACAATATTTTTATGGCATAAAGATAATAAATTAATTATAGTGTAATCAATAATCATACTCTAATATTAACCTAACCTAACCTCCGTATATTTTTTTCGAAGTTCGAGTAAAACGCGCGTTAAGATGACAATAGTAAAAGAATTCTCCGGTATTTATGCCAAACATTTTTATGCGTACCTTATGAGTATTATGCCTATAATGTTAAGCCACATGTCAGTTATGCGTAAAATATTTATGATAAAAGTTTTATGCGTAACGAGTTTTATGGCATAAATGTTTATGCTATAATCGTTATGCCTTTTATGCGAAAAGGAGGAACTCCACTAAAATAACTGAAACTAATAAAAAAAAAATTTAAACCGTTCCGTTTCAGTTTCATGCAACAAAGCACAACGCTACCTGGTGACATCTTACTCGTTTGCGCTTTCATATCTTACGTAGGATGTTTCACGAAGCAATACCGTTTAGACCTCCTACACAAGAACTGGCTAGTCTTCCTCAAGACGTTGGAACCTCCAATACCCATAACCGAAGGCTTGGATCCTTTGACGATGTTGACTGATGATACGCAGATTGCGATGTGGCAGAATGAAGGTCTGCCGTCTGATAGGATGAGTACTGAGAATGCAACTATATTGTCAAATTCGGATAGGTGGCCGCTTATGATTGATCCGCAGGTAATTTTATATTGTTATTTAGGTATAGTTAGTGTGTAATATAAAAGATCATACACCCTCATAATTATTTATCACTTAGTTACATATTACTAGGGCATTATTTATTTTGCTTCCTCTGAATGAATGGAGGGGAAATGAATAATAATACGGGATTAAGAGCCGGTAAAATGTAACTATGTTAACAAACCGTGTAAGTTTAAAAGATTATTCCTCACTTGTTATATTTTGTATTTGTCAATTTAGTGGTAAGCCAATATTATAGCAAACAAGTCACAAATCAATGGGGGATATTAATAAGCTTATGCGATACCTCACCAATAAGTGTTTTAAGTTTTTTTAATAACTTTACGTTTCAACGGAGTTGCATCGGTCATGGTCACGGAGAAAATTGGAACGCTATGCGCTAATTATATTTTAAATCATGTTTAGTAATGAAGGTAATTAATGAGTAAACAAACAAAAACTTTGTTACTAAGTTATAAACATATTCCAAAAAGAGCTATAAAATATAGGCGCCGAATTAAGGACCTCCTTTTTAAAGTTGGTTAAAATATTTAATTTTCCAGTTGCAAGGAGTAAAATGGATAAGACAGAAGTACGACGGAGAACTCCGAGTCATTCGGCTCGGTCAGAAAGGTTACCTGGATACAATAGAGAAAGCTATTATAAAGGGCGAGAATGTGTTGTTCGAGAATATTGGGGAGACCGTGGATCCTGTGTTGGACCATGTCTTGGGAAGGAATTTGATTAAGAAAGGAAGGTACGTATCTTAACTAATCCGTACTTTTGTACTATTCGATTATCCTGCGTTATCTCTTATATAGTCCTAATGTAGTTTGAAAAATATCAGGATAAAAGTAGCCTATTTTTTATGTGAAAGATCTACAGGCGAGGGTAAACCTGATTGTTAACGGCGATACAGGCCGTGGCAACGCATCGCCACCCTATATTATGATGGTATATTTATGTGCTATACGTAGCAATTCAATGTTTCACATCTGCCAGTCGTCCCTTGACGGCTCACATTATTTTTTCTTACAAAGAAATTGTCAAAGAAAATTTACAAAAAAAAATCTTACAAATTATTGTAATTCGTGAAATAGTCCTTCTATTTCACGAATTACAATACTTGTTTTAATGTTAAGTAATACCATAGCCAGGAATAGAATCTCTTGATTTTGCAAAAAAAACCTGGGAAATTGAAAAAAAATAATACATTATAAGTCTAGCGTCTGTTCAGTATTTTTTTATTAATATGACTAACTTTTGATTTCTGCAGGGCAATAAAAATAGGAGACAAAGAGGTGGAATACAGCCCTAACTTCCGTCTAATACTCCATACCAAATTGGCCAATCCACATTACAAACCGGAAATGCAAGCCCAGACCACGCTGGTCAACTTTACTGTGACCAGGGACGGGTTGGAAGACCAGCTCTTGGCCGAAGTAGTCAAGGTATGGTATTTGCAAGAATACTTTTTCCAATATACAAGGCCCGTGGTGGTATGTGAACCCACGTCCTCTGCACTTTGCGATGTTCATACTAATTGAACCACAAAACGTATATTCTGGTTGAAATCGATGAACGCATTTATATAAAGCTCATTAGAAAGAGCAAGCAAGACATGACAATGATGTATATTTTAACTCCAAACTCTATCGCTAGATGGCGCTCTTAAAAAGCACGCGCCATTCTAGATCGCGGTATCGTTGTCGCGCCCGGACGAATATACGTCCGTGGGTCGGGTTGAGAAAAGCATACTTACCTGGCGTAGGGATTACCGTGATCACTAAGGCGGTTTCCCCAGAGCGAGGCCCTCTCATTGCACTGCGATTGGGTTGACCTCTGCGATTATCCCTAATGTGGATAACTCGGACGCGTAATTTTTGGTAGTGGGGACTGCGTACGCGCTGTCCCCTCCGGATCAATTAAATCACGCATTCGTGAATGCATCCCATAAGAACACGTGTATCTCCCATACACGTGTACTCATGCATACACGATTGAGCAGTTAATACTATTAATTAATGTATTCTATTAAATAAACAGGCGTCCTTTAATGATCGTTTTGAGTTTCTGAGGTATCAGTATAATAAATCATGTGCTTTTTTATGACTATGTATATTGTATGTGGTACCATTATGTCAGCGATTTTTTTAGAAGAGCAGTTTTTCATTAACAATTATTATTTTATTCGTTGAAATGGTATTCAGGTGACGCCGTTAGGAGCACGGCATGCTGGTAATCTGCAGGTCTTAGGTTCGAATCCTTTCGAATGTATATTTCCAATAACTATGATGATCTCATTTTTCCGTTCAAGGCTGAAAGACCAGATCTAGAGGAACTGAAAGCAGAGCTGACCAAACAACAGAATCAGTTCAAAATCCAGCTGAAGTCTTTGGAAGATGATCTGCTTTCGAGATTGTCGTCGGCTGGCGAGAACATTCTTGGTGACACCGCGCTGGTTGAAAATTTGGAGACTACTAAGAAAACTGCTGCCGATATTGAAAGAAAGGTAGGATTATTATATTTATTACCAGCTGACATGGCGAAGTTTGATCCGCCTTAAAGGCAAAAAAAGCATCATGTGTCCGTCTCCTGATTCTATACCATACCTTCCCATTCCACCAAGTTTTAGGCAAATCGGTTCAGCCGTTCTTGAGTTATAAATAGTGTAACTAACACGACTTTCTTTTTATAATATAACCTATTAGATTTTTTTTATGTGTGCCTTTTTAGTTGAAATCTTATACGGGAAAGATACAGGACAGACAGACGGACAGTAGAGTCTTAGTAAAATGGTCCCGTTTTTAACCGACTTCAAAAAAAGGAGGAGGTTCTCAATTCGAACGTATATATATTTTTTAAATTGAATTATTTTTTCAGTTTTAATTTCAAGGTATTTTTATTACTTTTAGCATTGTTTCAATGCTTAACGTTTCGAGACCTTTACCTACAGGTCTCTTATTTACAATTCACATTAAATTATCGCGAAAACAGAAGAACAGTCTAAGAATATGTTACTGACCTATAACTATGTTTCCAGGTAGCAGAAGCGAAAGTAACATCCCATGAAATAGACCAAGCCCGCGAGTTCTACCGGCCCGCTGCGGAGCGCGCGTCTCTTCTCTACTTCATACTCAACGATCTGAACACCATCAACCCGATCTACCAGTTCTCATTGAAGGCCTTCAGTGTTGTCTTCCAGAAGGTAGTGTGATTCTATGTTATGTATTTGAATTTCCAATTTAATTGATTGATTAACGCTTTATTGTACCATAAAGAAACAAATAACATTTTATACAGAGAATATCTTAAAATAAGGTGGCACAATGGGCGGCCTTATCGCCGCGAGGGGCGATAAGGCCGCCCAGGGGATAAGGGCGATCTCTTTCAGGCAACCAGTGTATAATATAGCTCATTTGACATCATGCTAAACCTGTTCTTCCGGCCTGTACCTATCTCGATTTGGGTTAGGTTAGGAACGATAAATCGGGTCAGGTTTAAAAGAGGGTTAGGGAATGAAAAAAATTTTTTTTCGAGTTTCTAACCTAACCGCACTCACCCGGCAAGCGAGGGACACTGGTTCGAATCCTGTAACTTGAGATTTTTTGATAATGCATTGCTCCTCGTAAAATATTTCTTATACCAACCGTATTTTTATTCGCATAAGAATCCGTTCCTAAATCATAAAGTGAACAAACACTTCGATTCGGGGATTCGGCTGTTCGCTGTCACCGAGTGCAGTCGCATCGACATGCATCGGAAACGTGACCTAGAAATTTTATAACACTAATTTTTAATTGTTGTAAATTACGATGTGGAATTTAAACAATGAGATGGCGAAGATTTCGAAGGTTTCTATGACGCCCGTTACCTCGACAATTTCGGACAATCAAGATGTTTCCCAGCTGCTTCAGGAAATCAGGTCTTTGAAGATTGAGGTCAACGACATTCGTGCCAAGTTGGAGTTGACAGAATGTACCGTCACCGATCTACGAGCTGAGTTAGCGTTTCGCAATAATGCAGTTGCTACCGCGCCCGCTCCGTGCATCGAGGTTTCGCCGACGTCAGCCCAAAATGTAAACACACAGCGACGAGGCGGCCGTGTCACCAGGCGTCGAATTACGCGTACCGACACACCAGCTGACAAACAGGTTATTGACCGACCCTTAGATGTGCCGCAAAAGTCAATACCTAAGGAGACAAGCTCGGTTCCGAAGAAAACCTTTGCCCAGGTCGTTAACGTTCCGAAGCAAGCTCCTGTACATCAGGCGGTAGACGATAACGGCTTCACTCTCGTGGAGAAAAAGAAACGGCGTTCGATACTTCGAAATCATCGAGGCACCGCTACTTCGTCCACACTGAAGGCTGCAGAACCAGTGATATCGATGTATCTGTCGCGGTTCTGCAAGAACACATCTAGCAAGGATGTTCAAGATTATATCAAGACCAACAACAAGCTTGCTCCGGTCTCGGGTGTTTTTGAGCTAGAAGTACTGGAATCGCAAAGGAAAACCAACTTTAAATCCTTCGTGCTCCGGTTCCCAGCGTCGGTGAAAGATGTTTTGTTTTCTGCCGACTTCTGGCCGGCTGGCATTGTGTACCGCCGCTTTAGGGAAGCGCGTCCGATTTTAGAAAACCCTAAACTCTAATTTTAGTTTATATTATCTGTATGTATGTTAGTCTATAAGGTATATATTTATATGAAAAATTATTAAATGTCATCTTCATTTTTATATTGGTATCTCGGTTACTGCGATACAAGCTGTGCTTAGTGTGGAACTGATTTATAATGTAATTTGGGAAATGTTTAATAAGTTTCATAATAATAAATAAATATTGTATTGTATATTATAAACGCTCACAACAGTCACAACTTACAATTTTAAAAAGAGTTTTTTTTGCAGGCTATATCGAAGGCAGAACCGGCGGATGAAGTTAGTCAACGAATCAAGAATCTGATAGACTGTATCAGTTACTCGGTGTTCCAATATACGTCCAGAGGATTGTTCGAGTGTGACAAGTTGATTTTTGCATCGCAGATGACTTTTCAGGTACTTACATACTTTGATCCAATTTAAGAGCTAATTGTAAAAAATCAGTCAAGTGTGAATCGAACTAGGGCACGAAGGGTTCCGTATCACTGTCACAATTGGGTACGGATGGAACCCTAAAATAAACCCTGGACCAAGCGAAATCCGTGTGCGCAAGGACACGGATTGCACGTTTGCATTTATTACGTTATTTTTTCACTAGATGGCGGAAGTGGTAAAAATATTTTTTCAATAGATGGCACTAATGGTAAAACTAAATCGCGGTTGGTAGGTTGGGTGTGTGTATGTGTTGTAGTTATTATATAATGTGATTGAAGATTAATATGTTTAATTGAAGGTACTACTAATGAGCGAGGAAGTGTCCCCAGCAGAGTTAGATTTCTTCCTCCGTTTCCCCATAAAGCCCCACGTGACGAGTCCAGTGGACTTCCTCTCCAATCAGAGCTGGGGTGGGATATGTTCGTTGGCCGGGAAAGATGAGTTCAGGAACCTCGACCGGGATATCGAGACTTCCCCAAAAAGATGGAAGAAGATTGTCGAGATGGAGTGCCCGGAGAGAGAGAAGTTTCCGCAGGTAACAACCAGTTTCTTTGCTGAAAGTAAAAGGTTGCCTGGAAGACATCGCTTTTAGCGATAAGGTCGCCGTTTGTTACACCTAGTTTTAAGATATTTATGTTGTTTGTGTAATTTTAGTGGTCTTCTTATTTGCGGGTCAGTGTTCCTGTTCAGCCAATTATAGTCTGTCTATACTAATATTATAAAGAGGTAACTTTGGTAACATGTATGTATGTATGTATATTGGGTGTAATCTCCGCAACTACTGGACCGATTTTGAAAATTCTTTCACCATAACATAGGCTACTTTTGATCCCGATATTCCTACGGGATCGGGACATACGCGGGTGAAACCGCGGGAATCTGCTAGTGTAAAATAAATAATTAATCAAGCAATCAATCATCTATCTTACAGTGAAGGCTCGACGTTAATTTGACAGTAACTTTAATTTTTAAATTCAATGAAGAAACATTTTTTATAATTTTGATTGATACCTACTATCGTTTGACCACTATCTCACCAGATGTTAAGCAGCGATGTACTTACCTTGTTTAAGATGTAGTATTATGCTCACGACTTAAATATATTAATACGGCAGTGGACAAGTTTTAATCCGTCTGCTTCGAGGGCTACCCTGGCTTACATATAGAAACACTGACTAGTCTTTTTGGCACCAAGGGATTAGAGAGGGATTAGGGAGGGATTAGGGAAAGGAATTTTCTTTAGCATCAATCAGAAGTCTCATGTAGCATGTAGGCAAATGAATTCCTCACAAAACTCATAATCACACGATTTATATCTGTTATTATTATTAGAACTACGTTTCTAGATCGCAGGTAAAGATAATATTAGATTTAAATTACCTCGGCGCTTCGGCAACGGGTTCCACCGGTCGTGGTTACGAGCAGACAAACATCAAACGGACAAACGCGATCTAGACCCTTAGTTCAAAAATAATAATAATAAACCCATTATCGTTTAAAATGCTATGCCATCATAAATCAACCGGTGATTTAATTTATTTAACGAAATAATGTTTATTATCCTAAAAAGCTTCGACCAATACAATAGTTACTCTTGTCACTCTTTACGAAGCCGCTCACCGACTACGAACAAGTGTGAGCCGGCGCTCAGTTTTGTTGTCTTCAAAACGAACTTACGGAAGGGCCCGTCTATAACTATTGTATTGGTCGAAGCTAAAAAGGATGTTATTTTGTATAAGAGTTACGTATAAAACTTGTAGTAATAATGTACATTGACCCTTCTAAAGTATCGCAAGAACATTTGTTGCCGAAAATGTCACATTGAAAGTGTATTGACCTGCCCAGCCTTTGAAATGTAAATTAGGACTTTGGATTTTTTTCTTATTATTTTAGGAATGGAAAAACAAAACGGCTCTGCAGAGATTGTGTATGATGAGAGCGTTACGGCCAGACAGAATGACGTATGCTGTCGCGTAAGTTGATTCTATTATTAGATAGCTGTACTAAAATACTTTACAACATTTATATATTTCATATTAAATTTCTCAAGACATTCCACTGGATATCAAGGAAAAATGCACCAAAATACATTAGGTATCTATTAAAAAAATATTGTCAACTAGCACCGCCTCGCGGTTTCACCCACGTAAGTCCCGATTCCGTAGAAAATCGGGATAAAAAGCCTATGTCATCCAGATCTCCTGATATCTTCACACCAAGTTTCATCGCAATTGGTTCAGTAGTTTTTGGAAACAAACATCTAAACTTTCGCCTTTATAATATAGAAAAAGGGCTAATAGGGCTAACAGGAAAAGGGCTACCCATCTCTATTAAAACGTTGCCTGATTTTTTTTGCCAATAATATAGTTTTACTAGCTGACCCGGCAAACGTTGTTTTGCCTTATAAATTATAGATAGTAGCCGATTCTCAGACCTACTGAATACGTATACAAAATTTCATAAAAATCGGTCAAGCCGTTTCGGAGGAGTACGGTGACTAACACTGTGACATAGAAATTTTATATATTAGATTTTCAATACACTTAGGTTAAGCATGACCATGTACCTACTGTGAGCTCATAGAACATATTTTATTCAGGACTTACATAGAGGAGAAGATGGGTCCAAAATACGTTGAAAACCGGACCATGGAGTTTAGCAAATCCTTCGAAGAGACCAGTCCAACCACACCTATATTCTTCATTCTATCCCCTGGAGTGAACCCTCTTAAGGACGTAGAGGCTTTGGGCAAGATCATGGGCTTTACAGCTGATCATGGAAACTTTCATAACGTGTCGTTGGGGCAGGGGCAAGAGGTAGTGGCTGAACAGGCCATGGATGAGGCTTTGGGGAAAGGACACTGGGTCGTTTTGCAGGTTCGTTTGATGTTTTGACAAAATAATCTACATTTGGTCAGGACTTTTGGGGCATTAAAAAAGAAACAATTCAAATCTTTTCTAAAGATCCGTTTTCAGTTTTCATTATTTTTGGGTTCCGTGCTTCAAAAAGTAGAAAAGGAACCCTTGTAACATCACTCCATTCTCCATCTGTCTGTTTGTCACTACCGATTTTCTCAGGATTTGGACCTAGGAAGTTCAAATTTACACCAGATGCAAAGGTATATTTATCCCTGTTATTTTCCAGAATATCCATCTAGTGAAGAAATGGCTGCCAAGTCTCGAGAAGAAGATGGAAAGCTTCGCATCAGGTTGTCACGAGGAGTTTCGACTGTTCATGTCGGCTGAACCGGCTGCCACTGCCACTGCTCATATCATACCGCAGGGCATTCTTGAGTCCAGCATTAAGATCACTAATGAACCACCTACAGGGATGCAGGTAAGATGGTGAATGACATTCTGATAGGGTATCCCCAGATGTTGTATGTGACAGCAGATGTTGTTTCTCAGTGCTCCTGCGTCCTAGGTATTTACGGCAGAGAGAGAACACGGAGGGGTTTTAGAGGCCTCTGGCTGTCCACAACTTTAGGCAAAAGAGAGTCCCACACCTCCCACACCACGGCTCCGGGGAGAGCGGCAGGCTCCCCCCGGAGTGGGACGCTCGAAAAGGATGGATTTTCCTTCGATAAAAAAGAGTATGAACATGAGTTTAAAGTTTAAACTCGTTTGAACCACTTGACTGATCAGTGCGGCTATGTCTACCTATACCTTAAATCTACTATCAGTAACTAAAAAGAGGCTTTGCATCAGATTATCACCATTTCAGTACTAATTTTTATTCAGGGTTCTAAAACAATATACATGTATTGTCTCCAGGCCAACATCCACAAAGCTCTAGACAACTTCAACCAGGAAACGCTAGAGATGTGCGGCAAAGAAGCCGAGTTCAAAGCCATACTGTTCGCTCTCTGTTACTTTCATGCTGTGGTTGCTGAACGAAGGAAATTTGGACCTCAAGGGTGGAATAAAATCTACCCTTTTAATGTTGGTACGTGAAAAGACATACCATACCATAAAAGTTTTAAAATTTCTTTTGTGTTTTTTGCTTATGGCATTTTTACTAGAAATATTTTTACAAGGAGGAAGACATCATCAAAAACATAATGGTTAATTCATCACCATGTCACGTAAGTTCCCGTGTGGCGCAGTGGTAAGCGTACTCGCCCGGCCAGCGAGGGGCACAGGTTCGAATCCTGAAATTCATGCATTTCTCCTTGTAAAAATATTTCTAGTAAAGTTTTAAAAGCCAGTGGTTATGCTTTAACTTTATCTTGCTTTATAGGTGACCTAACAATCAGTGTATTTGTACTGTACAATTATTTGGAAGCCAACTCCCGGGTGCCTTGGGAAGACCTTAGGTATCTCTTTGGCGAAATCATGTACGGAGGTCATATCACTGACGATTGGGATAGAAGGCTCTGCAACGCTTATTTGGAGGAACTTATGCAGCCTGATTTGGTACGTGTGCCTATGTCAGTGAATTCTCCTTTTTAGGGTTCCATACCTGAACAGGTATAAAAAGGAACTCTAATAAGATCACTCGCTTTTCCGTCTGTCTGTCACCACCGATTTTATCAGGAATGGGTGAACTTAGCTAGTTGTAGTTTATCCCAGATACTAAGGTTCCTATTATGATCAATATCTATACTAATAGTGGAATAGAATTGGTGTATCGAACACATCGACAAATCGAGTTTCTTAGTGAATACGATAAAACGATAAGCAAGTTTTGAATTTTTCGAAATCTTGTTTACCTCTTAGTCAATTCCATAAGCTTCAGCGTTATCAGGAATGAAAGCTTTGTCTTCATTAAAGCTACGGAATTGTATACATGAAATAAGTGTTTAAACATGGACTTTTTACACCCTTATTTCACCTATAAGAACATTTTTTTAGTCTCATATTAACACTGCATAGCTTTGTTGGATTGTACTTTCTGAATTACTTTCCGGAAACATTCGATTTTGGCGTCCCGAACAAGAGTTTTCAATTAGAATCATCGTATATTTCTTTCCCAGGTGGATGGTGAACTTCAACTAGCCCCAGGATTTCCTGCTCCACCCAACACAGACTACGTTGGCTACCATCAGTACATAGAAGACGCTATGCCAGCAGAGTCTCCCTACTTATACGGCTTACATCCAAACGCTGAGATCGGCTTCTTAACAACAACTTCAGAAAATTTGTTCAGGACAATATTTGAGATGCAACCGCGAGATGCTCAAGCTTCTGGTGCTGCTACTGTTACGAGGGAAGATAAGGTGAGGAGGTGTTTCATTTTGAAATATTGTAGTCCTGATATGAGCAGTTTGTGTGGTTCTGTCATATGGTAGCATTTGCTATAATGATGTTTTTAAAGCAGTTAATTTAATCTTATACATATGTATCTAAGTCATTTAATTTCTTATATGCTTTTGCGTCAATCTAAGTCACTTTATTTTGAACTGATTTTGAAAATTGCTGATTTCAAAGTGTCTACTGGACTTGATATCAATAGGGGAATAATAAGATGCTTATACTATAGAAGTTTTTTGATGTGGCTCTTTCATATACCTAGTTTGATTTCTTTAGACCTAGATCACGGTAAAGACTTCATGTTTTTGAGTTTGGTAATGAAGTACCTTCTTATTAAAAACCTAGGTCAAACAAATGCTAGACGAGATAATGGAGAAGCTTCCAGAAGAGTTTAATATGGTGGAAATAATGGGGAAAGTTGAGGAAAGGACGCCTTACGTAATCGTTGCGTTCCAAGAGTGCGAGAGAATGAACTATTTGACAGGAGAAATGAAGAGGTCGCTAAGGGAACTGGATTTGGGACTAAAGGTTAGATAATATTACTAGAGGTTTCTAGTAGCTTTTCTTGTCTTTATCAGCATAGCTTCTAATGTCCATAAGATAAAGTGAATTTTCTATTTGAAAATGTACAAAATGGTGTTGATGATAAAAGAACAATAGACATAGGCAGACATTTATTTGCTATAACAACACATATACAGAAAAATAAGTTGGTAATAATAACAGACACTTGTGTTCAAAAATAGCAATATACAATTAACAGATTGATGTTTATAATGTTATACTCAAGTTTTTAGGTTCAGAAGATGAATAGATCTTCTGATAAATGGCCATAGCTTGATCCGCTCGCTGAAGAGGGCTTTGAAAAACTTTAGTTTTAATGTTTGTTTAATCTACAGGGTGAATTGACAATCACATCGGATATGGAAGAGTTGGAAAATGCTCTGTTTTTGGATCAAGTGAGTTTGTATCTTTTTATAGAATTAATGGATGATTGAACGAATGCTTTATTTGCACAACAAACAATTACAATAAATTTAATGATGATGTTAATGAAGGTAGACACACTTTTAGTCGAAGTTGCTTTAACAATTATACTGGCAGCTTCTCGTGGTTTCATTCGTATAAGTCCCAATCCCGTGGGAATTTCAAAATTACCTTTCTTAGTTGATATCTGCACATCTGACAAAGAACACAACACTGACCACATGACTCTGTCCAAATTTTCATGACCTTATGACCATCGGTTTGGTTCAGTCCTTAAGCCATCCAATCTCTCAATCAGTCAGGACTTTGAATTAACCATCAAACTAGCGTATTTTTGTATGAAATTGATCTGAATTTTTAATACAGGTGCCAGGAATATGGGCGAATAGAGCTTACCCGTCGCTTCTGGGGTTAGCGGCGTGGTATGTCGACTTACTGCTGCGGCTTAGAGAACTCGAGACTTGGGCCACTGATTTTGTTGTAAGTACGAACATTGATTTTCCAAGAATTCATTTTTTTTTCTATTTTGCTTGTATTTTAAAATCGAAGAAACGATAGAGTGACTATCTCGATGCTTTGTCTATGACCAAAATATTTGAAATAATTTATAAGTAGTCGCAGTAGGACAATAACTTTAGGAGCTCGTTGCCTAGCGGCGCTCACTGATCTTATATGGTCGGGCGAGTTAAGCAACGCCTGGCAAGGTCATTACTTGGATCTTTAATGTGGGTAAGAGTGGCAACTCGAGCTCCTCTGTACTTCAGAGAGCACGTTAAGCAGTTGATCCCGGTTGTTATCTCTAATAAAACAGCTTATTCTTTCGTTTTTGTATTTCTTCTCATCCGAGCGATGTTCCCGGTTGCATCCCTCTCGGGAGCCCGGGGTCCGCTATACCCCAAATTGTTTTTTATGTTGGGGTCGGCGCAGTCGGTAAGTCATCATGGACCATACCTTCTGCATTCGATTTGGCAATGTTCTTACGGCTGACCACCTGCCTGACACCAACCCTCTTAGGGATCCAACCCTAAAAGTTCTCGTTTTTGTATTTGTGTATTATAAATTAGTTAGTAACTCTGTCTGTATGTTACGGTTTCATGCCTAAACCGCTGAACCGATTTTGGTATAGAGATAAATGGGATCTTGAAGAAGGACATATGCTACGTTTGATCCCTATATTTACAGGATCGGGACCTACGCGAGTAAAATCGCGGGGCGCATCTAATTCCTCATGTTGGTGCAAATCCAATAAACTATCCATTTATCCCTCAAAACAGTTACCAGCATCAGTATGGCTGGCCGGTTTCTTCAACCCTCAAAGTCTGCTGACGGCCATAATGCAGAGCACCGCTCGCAAATACGAGCTTCCGCTAGACAAAATGTGTCTCCAATGTGACGTCACTAAGAAAATGAAAGAAGAATTTACGTAAGTATACTGTTTACTTATCGGGTGTGGCTTTCACGGTCTCGTAGGCATTTTAAAGTAAAATTTGTTGAGTGATAGTCAGTCAGTTTGATAAACTTGTACTTAGTCAGTCAGTTTGATAAACTAGTCACTTTGATGAAGTTGTACTTAGGTAGTTTAGTCAGAATTCATAATACAGTGAGTTTCAGGGGCAATTATATAAAGTCTTAAGGGGTTTGTTCTAGACGTCTAGGCTAACAACCTTTAGAATAATGTTTTAAACTCTCTTTTAAAAATAGTTCGTATTTCCTAAAGTTGTAGAACAAAGGTTTAGCCTCCAAATTTACGAAAAAAAAGTTAAAATTGCCTTAAGTCCTAGAACAAAAGTTCTTTGTATAGAGTTCTCGAACAACCCCCGTTCGGCTTAAATTACGGTTCCCGTAACACACGGTATAATGCTTAACTTGATTATTTATTTCGTTTTGAGACTAACTGTATTTTGATAAATATAAAAAACCAATTTATTACTGGTAAGTAGATATAATAGTATAACTTCAGTTAATTTGTATGAATCTTCATTGTCGTTTCTAGAAATTTAGGTACTTTCATAAAGTTAAAAGTCAATTTGATAAACTCGAAAATACTATTAACAAAAGTCGTAAGTCAATGTGATAAACTGATAAACCATAGTCATTCTGATAATTAGATCTAAATCTGATAAACTTTCATAACAGACCGTTTGTAACTAGGTAGGTATTAAAATATTTCTTTCAGAGACTCCATTGGTGAGTTCCTTTTGCTTAAGGTCTTGCTTGACTCAGCATGACTTACCTTTGACTATTTGTTGAAACTTCTTCTATCTCTGTCTTTCTTCTCTTCTCTTCTCGCTCTATGTGTTTCTTTCTGGCTGCAAATTGGCTTGATGAATGACAAAATTGCATGATGCAGCAATGTGTTGTAAAACTTCATTATATTCATCCTACTATTATTATAAATGTGAAAGTTTGTGTGTAAGTGATTCGAGTGTATTTTGTTACTCTTTTACGCAAAAACTGCTGAACCGATTGCGATGGAACTTTGATATGCAGATAGCTGGAGATCTGGATAAACACACATACTTTTTTTGAAACGGATCGCGACTTACGCGGGTAAAAACGCGGGGGCTGCTATGGTTAACGATAAATTACATTTTGTCTGCTTGTCTGTTTATGCGAGGGTATTTTATACAGTACGTTAGACAAAAATCATCAATTTTGATTGGTTAAACTTAAAAGAGTATAAGTTTAAAATCAATATCAACCACATTAAAACTATATAATTAAAAATACAAACACAAGTTACAGTTGAATTTTAAAGAAACAATTAAATAAATTAGAATTAAAAACCATTAAATTAAATTAAAAAATGTAAACTTCATGTCTCATAATTTTTTTGACACTTACAGAATATCGTTTTATGAAAAAAATATTCAAAAAATCGTGCCGAATAGGATTTTCGATAGCATTTTTTCAATAAAAAAAAAACAATTAAAAGTTTTGCCTATAAAAAATATCAGTTACATTTTCTCGTGTATAAAATACCCTATTTTACTGCAGACATTATATTTGTACCTGTCTATTTAAGCCTTAAAAACTCATCATACATACCTAGTACCTACCTAATGTTTTACTGACCAAACCTGCGAGCCGCCTAACTGACCGGATTACAAGATAAGTTGGCTTTGGGTGTCTTCATCATTTGGCTTTTCATTTGCTTCGCCAGCTGTGACTGTCTATCTTACATTCTTCTTTCTAACCTATTTGCTGAAACTGCGTCAATATTTTCAAATACAAGACTTGTATTTGAGAAATAAACTCTCAACTCAACTCAATAAAAGTAAAATTTACAACCCTCCATTGTCTAATCTAAACTATAATCTATAAGTACTAATAAAGAGGTAATATTGGTAACATGTAGTATGTATTTTCCGGGTAATCTCCACTGCTACACAGGATTTACCACTAAACCACTACTAAACAGGAAACAATAGAATCCTACATTATCGAAGATAAACATAGGCTATAAATATCAACGAAAATCAGAATAAGTCTCTTTTATTTGCTACTAGATCTTTTACTGACAATTACCAAACCACTAACTCCATTCGTATGAAAACATAGTGGTAAATCCAAGAAATTGACGCAATTTCAGCAGCTTCTTTAGCCGCTTGCACGCTTGTAACCCTCTAACCTCCTGCCGTGGAAACAGCATCGCTGATTGCAGGTCGGCTCCGAAAGACGGCGCGTTCGTGCATGGGTTGCTCATGGAGGGGGCCCGGTGGGACATACAGGCTGGTATCATCATGGACTCGAGGCTGAAGGATCTCTTCCCGCCTATGCCGGTTATTAACGTTAGAGTAAGTAAACTTCATATTAAGAACGAGGCGACTCTTACCATTTCCATACAAACTTAATACCAAAATAAATTATGAAAAATTTAGTTTTCTACCTTAATATCGATATTATTCGGATTAAGATTTCACATTTAAAGGGTCCTCATCACAAGGTTTTCCAAAATATTGATTCGAAATGAAATAAAACGGAGAAACATTTTTTAATTGAAAACTGTTTCTCCGTTTTGTTTGAATGTGAATGAATATTTTGGAAAACCTTGTGATGGGGACCCTTTAAAAGTAAAATCTTAATCCGAATAATATCGATATTAAGGTAGAAAACTAAATTTTTCATAATTTATTTTGGTATTAAGTTTGTATGGAAATGGTAAGAGTCGCCTCGTCCTTAAGGGGACAGTCTATCTACTCTTTTCTTTTTTCATGTGTGTGTGCGTCTGTATGTTTGTTATGAACAAACTCGAAAACTACTGGGCCGATTTCAAAAATTCTTTCACTTTCTAATAGAAAGCTACATTCACCCTGAGTAACATAGGTTACTTTTGATCCCGATATTCTCACGGGATCGGTACTTACGCGGGTGAAACTGCGGGACGCAGCAGTAACTAAATAAACAGATAAAGGAAGAATGTCAAAATAAATAAAGTTATAAATTGTCCTCGAAAAGGGAAATGCATAATCATTCATTCACTGTGCCAACGTGGGTACCCGTGTGGCATAATGGTTAGCGCACTCGCCTGACAACGTGGGCACGGTTTCAAATCCTATCATCATCATCCGAGCGCATCATTCCCGGTTGCATCTCTCTCGAGAGCCCGGGGTCCGCTTTCCTACTTTCACGTCTCCACTACGGGTTCAAATCCTATCGCGGGGGAATTTCTAATGATGTAAAATCTCATCCGAGCGATGTTCCCGGTTGCATCCCTCTCGGGAGCCCGGGGTCCGCTAAACCCCAAATTTATTTGGGGTCGGCGCAGTAGGTAAGTCATCATTGACCATACCTTCTGCAAATAGATTTGACAATATTTTTACGGCCGGCCGCCTGCCTGACACCAACCCTCCTAGGGAGCAAGCAGTTTATCCGCCACCGTGCGAAGAGAACTTAAGGTTTGCTAGTCTCGCTCAGATCCCTTTGTCGCCTTTTATGCCACCCACGGGATGAGATGGGGTAGCCCTATTCTATGCCGGGGCTACACGGCTTAGAATTACCTACTTATTTTTCTTGTCTTTACCAGGCTATAACGCAAGACAAGCAAGATCTCCGAAACATGTACGAGTGTCCGGTATACAAGACGAGGACCCGCGGCCCGACTTACGTCTGGACCTTCAACTTGAAGACTAAGGATAAGCCTGCCAAGTGGACCTTGGCTGGGGTAGCTCTGTTGTTACAGATTTAAGACTCATTTAGTATCGGTTTCTTAATAAGAATGACAAGAATAAATATAATATCCTGATGAATTGAGAACCTCCTCCCATTTGTGTAGTCGGTTTATTACATCTCAGTCTACCCGTGAGCAAGAGGTCTGTAAAGTAAGAACTCGAAACGTCAGGCGTTAAAAATGCTAAATAGTTTTACTGATATCGACGTTAGTAAAACCGAAACAAAAGAGTTTAATTTATATTCAACATCGCGAAAACAAAAAAAAACTAGATTTATTAAATTTTAATTAAGTACCAGCCCACCTATTAGAAATTAAGAAATTGTTGTTGTACTGTGATATCGTTTGAAATAAATTGTTTATTTATTAGTATTTCAGCTTTTTTTTTTCATTTTCATGAAACTTTTCTCATACTTGCGGTGCCCTGCAGTTCTACCTCCATAAACACAAGCAAAATTACATCCTTTGAATTAAAAATCTATTTAATATTTCCGGAGATTACCTCCAACAAACATACATGTATCCAAAATTTTCCTCTTGAGATTGGATATCTAACAATTTATTATTTTCATCCAGTTTTCATCATGGAAAAAAAATAGACAAATGAATGCTTACCTAAGCATTCTATTGTTTTTTTTAACAAAATATTACTATTACTATCTAGTAAATGTAAACTTTTGTTGTCTTTTTAGATTTATGTACCTACTTGATGATTAGAGTAAAACCATCGATGGCGGATCGAAGCGACCTTACCGACCTTTCGACCTAAAACCCACAAGTACCTACTTGATTAATAACAGTTTAAAGAAACAAATCCGATTAAGAAAGTGCTTTCTCTTGACGAGAGTTTAAAGTGAAAATAGTTTTATGACTCGTTAATAAACTTGAGGACCACGCCTTACTAAGACATGTGGTATACCGAGATGCTTTATAATTATTTTTTGTAACGTGTGTACGTAGTACTTCTATGTGAAAAACCAAGGATAAAGCTCAAAAAATTATGGTTAACCATAACTTTATTACACACTTTATAAATTTACACGATTTCCGTCCATCATTATAATTAGACACGGGTCTAGATCGCGTTAAAGATAATCATTGTTTTTAATTACCTCGACGTTTCGGCAAACGGGTTATGCCGGGCGTGGGCCCGAGAAGACACCCCGAGATCTAGATCCGTGTCCAATTACAATGCATAACTTTATTAATCGAGGAGTTATCTGATGAGAAGGTAGATTTAGGTGCTCCATTTATCTGTATAGTGACCGGCACGACACGAAAGTTGAAAAGTTTTGTCGTGGAAGGGGAAAGTTCGCGCAGTACATTTTACATGCGCTTTCTATGAAAAATCGACTATTGCGCATCCGCCATTTTGTTTCAACTAAGCTGCCGCCTACTATACCTAGTTCCTTAAGAGGGTGGGTACTGTTACCATACAAACATAATACCAAAATAGAATTATGAAATATTTAGTTTTCTACCCTAATATCGGTATTATTCGGATAAAGATTTTATTTTTAATTTACGCAGGTTAGTATTAAATACTAATCGTCTTTAGTATTTCATTTGTGTGAAGAAATGCTTCTGACACCTACATAGACTAGAAGAATTTGTAGACTTGGATGTCAATCTAACCAAACTCCACATGCGCATTCAGTAGGTCTGAGAATCGGCTACTATCCTTCGACCAATACAATAGTTATAGACGGGCCCTTCCGTAAGTTCGTTTTGAAGACAACAAAACTGAGCGCCGGCTCACACTTGTTCGTAGTCGGTGAGCGGCTTCGTAAAGAGTGACACGTGTTACGCAAGGTGACGGAGTGTACGAAAAATGCCTTCTTGTGCGTTTCTGAAGTGCAAAAACACTTCTAAAAATGTTAAAAAAGAATCAGGAGTAACTTTTCACTCGTAAGTATATTACGTTTGCGTTAAAATAATGAATATTTTTATTTAATTGATTGTTTTGAATATTTTGACTTCGTTTTTGTAAATGCATGTTTAAAAAAAGAAAGCAATATGCATACAGCTGTCGCGCGAAAGAGATAAAACATAAATCACAAGTCAAGATGGCGATGACCTACGCACTCGCTGTTGTGCTACAGTAGTACGTTAAAAAGTACGAGTTGCATAACAAGATTGTGATATTTTAATTTTTTTATTTTAGTTTTCCGAGTGAAGTGAAAATTCGAAAAAAGTGGATTGCCATCATACAAAAGGCGAGACACGACGATGAGTGGATGTGGAACCCATACTGCAGAGTGTGTTCTGACCATTTTAGTAGTAATGAAATTTATATAACTAAAAACGGAATGCGTAAAATACAGAAGTCTGTTGTTCCCAAATATCAGGTAATTTCGGCTTTTTCATTTTATGTCAAATTAGATATTTATGTATAGATAGGTAGATATAAATATATAATGTCTTCATGAATTGCATCAAGGGTTATGTTAATTTTGCGCTCGCGCTCGCGCTAATTTTTCTTCTCATAGAGGGCGCGTTCCGAAGCCACACATTCTAACTTAGTATATAAGACGTTTGCAAGTGGTCAAAAGTTTTTAAGACAAATACTGTATGACTTTGTATAATAAACGAATTTTGAATCTAAATCTTCAGACTTTTTTATTTCTTATAAAAGTCAACAATCATACAAATTATGTAAATAAAACGATGTTTCTTTTTTTAATAAATGCTTTTCTTGATATTAAAAAAATGGAAGTTTAATAATATAACCCTTTTATACATCAAACATGTTATACGTACATTCTACTTCTTCATTCATTAGTTCATTACACTAATAATATGTATTTTTAACTAATATGAATTTTAAAAAACAATAAAATAGGAATTAAAAAAAATTGATTAAACCTAATTTTGTTAATCTTTTTTGCTGACGCTACCTATCTTTTACCCTTGACTGATGTCACAAAGCTGTCATTGTCAATTGCAAATCTGTTGTTTTTGCAAGGTAATAGAGATAGTATAGCTGTCCCTTTTTTTCACATAGTGTATTGTATCTCCTGTCTACTTACGCAATAATTAATGTGTGTGCATCTTGTCGTCAACTGCAATGCACTTGTGTGGGTACTGGTCTACTTTTTGAGTATGAAAATGTAAGGAATGGGCCCGTCTATGACTATTGTATTGGTCGAAGCTACTATCTATAATTTATAAAGCAAAACAACGTTTGCCGGTCAGCTAGTAATATTATAAACAGGAAATATTTGAATTTTTGTGTGTGTGTGTGTGTGAGTTTGTCTGTATGTTTGTTTGTTTTGAATAAACTCAAAAACTACTGGACCGACTTCAAAAATTCTTTCACCATTAGAAAGCAACATTCAGTAATTAAGTAACATAGGCTACTTTTGATCCCGATATTCCCACGAGATCGGGACTTACGCGGGTGAAACCGCGGGACGCAGCTAGTTAGTTATATTTTGGTATAGGTAATTACTCATAGATCGGATTTTTGGGTGCCGTTTCAAAAATGCGACATCAAAAGTATGGATACGACCAAAAAAAATTCCGAGAAAAATTCCGCGTCTTGGAATTTCATCGTGATTGGGATTTCGAATAAGGATAGGTGTCGAAATCACGACTACTATCACTATCTAAAGTATCATCATCATCATCATCATCATTTTGTTTTTATTGCTGAAGGCATATTTACTACAAATATTTTAAAGAAAAAAATAATCTTCAAAATTTAAAATGAGATTCTGTTTACAGGTTAGAGTTATCCGTCAGAAATAAATAAAACACACATATAAATTAAAAAGGTTTAATGTTTATATTTCTTTTTTTAATATGCAAACAATGGATAAAATCTGTTCTAAGTATAAATAATTATCACAATTTAGAGAAAACACACCTAAAGCATGTTTGTGGAAGAAACATTTTCAAATACTTGAAAAACATTTATTTTTCAGCTAGTATTTCCTTACAACGGTAGGGTAGAGACAATCCAGCAAAGCTTGAAATATAACAATTTATGTATTACTAAAACCAAAAATGTTCCCTCGACATGGAATTATTGTTGAGAAAATAATACAAAAATACAACTTTCCTTACAAATTGACCGAGTTGGTTAAAATGGGAAGTAGATTTTTGTACCTCTCAACATTTAAATTGTTCTATTTCAAGGTTTGCTACGTGCACTACGCACCATCTACCTCGGTGTGCGAGCTGAATAGTTGACATTGCGGAATTTAACAACTATGTAATTACTTGGAAGCTAATTTTGAAATTTGACCCTTACCATGATCTACTTATTGTAGGATTTAATTCGTCAGCTAATCAAAAATAAATAAATCAAATTAAAAAAAAAAACAAAAAAAAAATCACAGAAAAAGTTTTTTTTGTTTTCTGTGTTTTTTCTTAATAGTCTAAGAAAAAAATACTCTATTTTTTGCGCAACAAAACAACAAATTAAATAACGAGAAAAGATCATGGTAACGCCCAATATCCAGTTTTACTTAAGAATTACCAAGTTGAAAATAGAAATCTCATTTCTTTTTTAGGGTTCCGTACCTTAAGGTAAAAACGGGACCCTATTACTGAGACTTCGCTGTCTGTCTGTCTGTCTGTCTGTCTGTCTGTCCGTCCGTCCGTCCGTCCGTCTGTCACCAGGCTGTATCTCATGAACCGTAATAGCTAGAAGGTTGAAATTTTCACAGAAGATGTATTTCGGTTGCCGCTACAACAACAAATACTAAAAACAAAATAAAACAATTATTTAAAAGGGGCTCCCATACAACAAACGTGTTTCAAAAATAACAAGGAGTTTAGTTCAATGTGAGGTCGCTTCTGATTGGTCAGGACAAATCGAGTTGGTCATGGAATTCAAAATGGCTGCCCTATCTGTCAAATATACCAGTCTGCCTTCACTTACCAAAGAGTTTCTTATAAGTTTCAGATTTTCTTTGTGCCAAGGTTTTTTTTTTATTGAGTGATTCGGTCGTTTGATGGGAGTAGAATCGAAGATAAATATTTCATATTTTCCTATAAAATTTAAAAATTGGTTGTTGTAAACCATTTTAGGGTTCCGTATCCAATTGTGATAGTGGTACGGAACCCTTTGTGCGCGAGTGTCGCACTTGCCCCGTTTTTTTTAAATTCCGGGTCTAGATAGTGTTGTAGCTACTTTTAGATTTAAATTATCTCGATATTTCGGAACGGAATCAGCCTAATCCATAACATCTATAAGTTGTAAATTTGTAGGAATGAAGAAAAAAAATTCTACACTCTTTTTAACAACAAATTATAGGCAAGAAACTTACAGTTATTCGTGTAAGTTTCTTGATTATAGGCTATGTTATTTATTCTGTTACAATATATAAAAAATCTACTCACCCAAAGTTCGACAAATGTCAAAGATATCCAATCCAGTTGCAATAATCGTAGTCCGTTTAGTAGCCAAAATGTCAAGTTTTGCAGTGAAATCCAAAATCCAAGTAACGAGCAGGGGTCAATAAACAATAGCATAAAACACACGGATAGAATGCACTCAACAAACCGAAGTAAGCGAATGAGCTTAAATTGCAGTTTCACTTTTCCCATAGGAATAACGGAATAATAAATAGGTATAAATATATACAAATAGGTATTTAGTATAAACAACTTCCAAAATGATTTGCTCGAAGAAAAATAAACAAACATACCTTGGCGCCGCCTTTGTAATATTGCCGACAATAGTGACAATAGGTATTGCAAAAGATAAACAATGTTTATGGCCGCTGTCTTCAAAAGATTTTTTTTGTTCAACTTTGGGTCTCTACTTATGGATATTGTTAACTTAAAATTGCGAAATTGCATGTACGAAAATGACTCAGTAAGTTTTATGCATTCAATTAAAAAAATCCTGTTCACTACATTACATTACATACATACATACAATACATACAACATTTTTGTAAAGTTTAAAAAGAAATATCGGAATTACGGAATTTAGAATTCCGGAAAGTCATATCCATGTTCGTGACAACGTCTAAAACAGCACCCAAAATCCGATCTATGAGTAATTAGTTATAATAAACATAACTTATTCTCGTTTTGACATGCTTTACATTTAATATCCGATGTTAGTTGAGAAGAAGCCCTTGTTCTCCATCCATAATTAGAAACCTTGAAGCCCTTACCCAATTTCTCGAAACGATAATTTAAACGCGACAAAAATATAAAGTTGTCTTTCAAGTTTAATCAAACTCCCAACGCGATAGATTGACATTGATTTGGCAATGTTTTTACTGCGGGCCGCTTGCCTTACACCAACCAACCTTCTTGGGCCTAAGCAGTTTACCTGCCACCTCGCGGTGAGAACTCCAGGTTTGCTAGTGTCCTGCAGATGCCTTATTCGTCTTAAATGATATCTATGGGAAGAGATGAAGTAGCCCTGGAGGGTTACTTCGGTTCGTTTCGATACTGTCATAACGATGGTTCTACTGTCACCCTACTATCTGAATGTGACAGTAGAATCATCGTATGACGGTATCGATGTCGTATCGAAACGAACCGCAGTAACCCTCCAGTTCTATTTCGGGGCTCCACGGCAAAACAATGATAATGTCAGCAATAAATTAATTAACATAAGAAAATCTCAGTAAGTATAGAAGTTTACCGTAGCGAAAAATAAATCTAAATCTTTGGTACGCGCCGTAAGTAAATGGTTTAAGAATCGGATTTACGTAACACCACACGATTTGAGTTTCATTTCAATTCAACATCGCGAAAACAGTAGAAAAATCTATAAATTGTGGTTGCTTTCTTTACATTTTTATTTTTAGACTGTATTGTCAGTCGTCATCTACCATTAGGTAAAAAAGAAGTCAAATACAAGAAGTAGAAAGATACAATACAAAAAAAACTTAACTGACTGATCAAAGCACAGCCTAAACCGCTAATAGTAGAGAGCTGAAAGAAGAGTGTGTTTTTCGTAATTTCCAGGGGATCTGAACTTACGCGGGCAAAACCGCAGAAAATAGCTAGTCTCATATAATCTTAGTTTTAATAGATTGCCTGTATCTCCTGGGTGGGTTGATACATTACCATACTGCGCGTAGTTAGTTAGTAAATTGTTAGGCACTTAGGCATTGCCTCTACCTACCTCGCTAGATATTGAGTAGGCGGTCTAGGACTAGGACAAATAAAAGTCTAGATTGGAGTATCTAGTCTAGTATTTCGTATCTTCGGTTCTGTTTTTTAATTTGCGTAAAATTGCTTATCGGAGATATTGTTTATCCCATCGTGTTGTTTGGTTTGAAATAATGAACTCCTTTTTATTTATTCGTAAACAGTTGTTTTTATTAGTTTCAATACATTTTAACAAAACAATTTGAGTGTGACAATTTGATATTAATACTACACTGGTACACTTGTATTTTTCTCTCTTGATTGAAACTTAAATAAATGAATACCGAAAATATCGAAACGAACCGCAGTAACCCTTACTGCGGTTCGTTTCGATACGACATCGATACGATAATACGATGATTCTACTGTCACATTCTGATAGTAGGGTGACAGTAGAACCATCGTATTATCGTATCGTTTTGTCGTATCGAAACGAACCGGGGTTACTTCGGTCCAGGACCTACTCTCGCTCTCATAAGAGCTATGTTCCCAAATAATCTGGGGTTTTAGCGGTCGGCGCAGTTGATAAATAAGTCTTCAATTCATCATTGACCATACCTATCGCAAATAGATTTGACAATGGTATTTACTTCCGGCCGCCGGCTTGGCACCAGCCTTTCTTGGGACCAAAGAGTTTACCCGCCACTGCACGGGTAGATACAACTCCAGGTTCACTAGTTGCTCCAAATCCCATTTATTTCAAATCCCAGATGACACCCACGGAAAGAGATGGGGTATCCCTATTCTGCGCCTATTCTTCCCTATTCTTCCCCTATTCTGGGTGATATCACCCAGGTGATCAAAGTGGAATAAACCATTCCACATAAGCGAATACCTACAGCTAATTCTAAAAGATAGATTTTGAATGCATAATAATAGTTTTAGTAAATAGAAATGTAGCCTTGACCCACACTTGAGTTATTGTTTGTTCGAGTGTGGGTTTGTTGATGAATCAATTGCAGTAGGTAGAGGTTGAAGTTTTAAATTATATTCTAACTTATCTAATATTATTCTTCATATTCGGATTGTGAGCAGGTTTACGAATACAAAAATATATTATATGTCTTTCAGTATTGGTCAAGTCAGTAGTAGGTTCTGATGACTTACGGATCCGAGACGTAGTCGCTAACTATGCGCCTAGTTGGAAGGCTAACACTCAGAGACATTTAATGGTTACTTAAAAACTAAACTAAATAAAGATTTTCTTTGAGAAATCGTTGGTCAGCGGGCTATGGAGAGAGCTATGCTTGGAGTTGCCCTGCGTGATAGTAGGAGAACCAAAGTCACCGACATCGCTCTCAAAATAAGTAGACTTAAGTGGCAATGGGCTGGTCATATAGCTCGAAGGACAGATAACCGTTGGGGAGTAAAAGTCCTCGAGTGGCGACCACGATGCAATGCGAGGCCTATGTTCAGCAGTGGACGGATAAAGGCTGAGATGATGATGTAGTAGGTCTCCTGTACTGTTATTAACTGTATGATTCAGTACATAGTCCGCAGAAGGTCATTTGAAGCCAAGGTAGCTTTTTCTACGTTTTGTGGTTATGCAAATGTCATACCAAAACTGCAGCTACGAGGCGCGCGAACTACCTACTAAGTAAACTGCGCTAAAACTGTTGAATTCCGTGTGTTCAAAAAGGTCACGACACGACTTTCTGAAGGTCGAACATATTTAATTGGGTCTTCTTTAGGTTGAGATTGTTTATTTATTTAGCAGGTAAAGATCAGGTTGGGATTTTGTTCCCTTAAATTTTTGATGTAGGAGTTTTTTTTTTTTTAGGTTTTTTCCTGGTTTAGATAGGTAGGTGGGTATATCACATCTTGAACGGTTAGATGCTTAGGGAATCAGAAAAAATAATTATTGTGTATGCTAGATACAATTCAAAAAGTATGTAGCTTAGGATGTACCTATGTAGGTAGGTACGTAACGTAGCTAGTCTAGCTAAAACTTGAAAAAGTTATATTCGTCTCAGAGAAAATAATATGGGTATTTATTAGAGATGGGCCGACTAGTCGCTGACTAGTCGCCGACTAGTCGGCAAATTATGCTGACTAGTCGTCAACTAACTATTAAATTTATGCATCCCTATAAGGTATAAGCAGCAAGCTACCTGTAAAATCTAAATACATGCACACGTTACCAACGTTAGCTCCCATGGGCAATCTCTTCCAGGCAACCAATTAATGGACAAGATTTAAGGAAGGGGATGTGTGATGTGTTTGACCAAAGAGTTTTCGAGTAGGTCAAGAGAAGACAAAGATAATAGGTTTCTATACCTACAAATAAATAGGAATAGAAATCTCAGGTACATAGTTACCATGGTATTAGTTGTAGGTGTTAGTTAAACATGTACTTATACAAACACTCCCACAATAATTTTACTTCAGACGCGCGTGATTCATTGGGAAATCCCACACCTTGAGCATCTCTTCGCATATTTAATTTTTATAGACGTTCTGTAGTTTTGTCGAGATGATGTCAATTTTTACGCATGATTTACATTTTGATAGCCTTTGAAAAGCTAGGTAGGTATATAGTATATACCTATTTTTGCAATTCTAATCTTTACCTAATCTTTATTATGAGGCAAAGTTTAGATAAATGCTTTGATGAGTCAATCTTTGCAACTATTGGACCGATTTTAATTATTATTTTAGCATGAAAAGCTACTTGTATACGAGTTGGCTAGGTACTCAACACTTTAATAACATAGGTGTTAGTTAAGTAGATACCTATTTCATTTATTTTTAACTAGCACAAGCCTAGTGTTTAGTTTGGGGCTAGATTGCGCTGTGTGTAACGTCGTGCAATATTTAATATTTATTTATTATTTAATTTATTTATTTAACTAGCTGCACCCTGCTGTTTCACCCTCGTAAATCCCGATCCCGTGGGAATATCTTGATCAAAAGCCCATGTTATTCCTCGATAATATAGCTTTTTTTAAGTAACTTTTGATCCCAATAGTTTCACGGCATCCGGACTTACGCGGGGCTGCAAATAGCATGACAAGCGTCAAATACAAGGAACCTAAACGTCAGATTATAGTCTGAAATTTTATTTAAAAAGTACTAAAGGTATAAGGTATACCTAGGTATAGTCTTCTTTATATATAAAAATCAATCCCTATTTCCCTTGTTCACGGCATCACACTTAAACTTTTACACATATTTCGATAATTCTTTTTTTGTTGTGAGCGCTATTGTCAGGAGAAGGTTCTTATGAAAGAAAAAATGCTAAACCGATTTTGATGAATTTTATTTTTTTATACTAAACGACAGGACAACGTCTGTCGGGTCAGCTAGTCTATTATATAAAAATCAATCCCTATTTCCCTTGGTCACGGCATCACACTTCAACTTTTACACATATTTCGATAATTCTTTTTTTGTTGTGAGCGCTATTGTCAGGAGAAGGTTCTTATGAAAGAAAAATTGCTAAACCGATTTTGATGAATTTTATTTTTTTATACTAAACGACAGGACAACGTCTGTCGGGTCAGCTAGTATATAATAAATCGTTTAAATCGTTTATTTTATTAGACAGATACTTATGTAACACAGTTGGTGGGAACCTTCTTTTAAGTATAAAATACCAGAAGGCTCCGCTCTTCTAGAAATCTATCTATTATTATAAAGCGGAAGAGTGTTTTTGTTTGAACGCGCTAATCTCAGGAACTGCTGGTCTGATTTGAAAAAATATTTCAGTGTTGGATAGTCCATTTATTGAGGAAGGCTATAGGCTACTTTTGATCCCGATATTTTGATGGGATCAGGACTTACGCGGGTGAAACCGCGGGACGCAGCTATATTATATAAAATTTAAGCAATTACAACCATTACAACCAGGTATACCTTATACCTTTAGTATACCTAGGTAGGTACCTAATACTGTAGGTATCTGTAAAAGTACTAGGCTAAACACTGTTAACTGCTAATTGACAGTAAATGTCAATCAATCAATTAGAATCAATACTTAAATCGACCTATCGCTCGGCTACAGTTTAGATTGTAGTTTTTCCAAATTGATGAGCAAAATACAGAATGTATGCTTTACCAAATCGTGTCCTTGTTGGAGCGATCAAATGTACACATTAGGCTTTGGGCTTGGTCGGTTAAGTCATCTGAATACTTAGCTTCGAATCCGTCGTAAAGGTTACAGAATCCATGTGAATAGATGTCAATTAGGCAGACAGGTATAGGAGTCACCTTGCGGCATTCTAGTGCGTGTCAATTTGGGTTTAACGTGGCACTTAGCAGTTATTACAAATTTGTAGAAGTGATTTTAATGCAGTTACGTTTAAATCGTATAAAACAAGATCGGTTAAGAAAAAATACGATCTGTAGAGGAGAGGCAACATACAAAAATACTGGCAGACGATAGCAAATTTTATGAGACTTGAAGCAGCGCCGATTTGCTCGGTCAATTAAAATATCAAACCATCAATTTTCTAATTTGAGTTTAAATACGTCGTAAATTAGTGTTGCTGATCGATATGTGGCAAATCAATAGTATCGATAGGCCTAACGAAAGTATCGACACTGTCCATAGTTTTGCCCTATCGATAGCGTAAAACTATCGATAGTATCGATTGTTGTTACAATAGTCAAATCCGATACCATCGATAGTACCTACCTATCTTCAATATTGAGCGTCGATAAAATTGCAGTTTTCAATACTATTGTAATGAACTTAGCTATCGATACTATATCGATAGGCCTATCGATATTTTAGATGATTTTTGACATCAGCTATCGATTGTAAAACTATCGATAGTTCGGTAACGCTATCGTGAATGAAACCACACCCACTGACTTACGTTCTTCGCAATACTGCGGAAGAGGACCTGAAGGACTTTGAGTGAGTAAACCTTTGGCCACACCTCATCGCTCTTCTTGAAGGTACATATAAGGAGCCACTTTCCTACCTTAACAACCCGGCCAAGTGTACTTTTAATGTAACCAGAAAAATGCTGGAAAAAGGTAGGTACCTACTTTTAATGTAACTAGAGAAATGCAGGAATAAGAAAGTTAGGTTACCCATATGACTATACGAGTAGGTTAGGCAGATAGTTTGAATGGTTGCTCCATAAATATTCTCAGTTTGTCAACAAATAAATATGTACACAATCTAATATTTATTTATGACCTAACAGTCAATAAAAATCACAACCCATTATTGCCATGTCGATATTTACATAATGACTCATGCACCATTTAACTATCGACAAATACAATAATATTAATTTAAAATTAATGTATTTTATTATAAGTTAGGTATATTTAATCTACTGGGTTAATTTAGATATTTAAGCGTCTTGGGGTTATTTAAGCACACGAGCTGCGTCCCTCGGTTTTAACCGCTTAAGTTCCGATCCCGTAGGAAAACTTCTCGATAGCTATCTTTTGGCGAAAGATTTTTTGAAATCGGTCTAGTAGTTTCGGAGTCTATTTGTTACAAACACTTTCAAAGTTGTCAGACAGAAAAAAAAAGTGGTCAATCAATTCCGACCTTACTCCACGTTTATTAATAAGGCTCTGAAAGTTCTTGTCACGGAAAAAGACAAATCATGTTCTTACTACTCCGACCTTACTCCACGTTTATTAATAAGGCTCTGAAAGTTCTTGTCACGGAAAAAGACAAATCATGTTCTTACTACTCCGACCTTACTCCACGTTTATTAATAAGGCTCTGAAAGTTCTTGTCACGGAAAAAGACAAAGCATGTTCTTACTACTCCGACCTTACTGAGGTTTATTAATAAGGCTATAAGAGAATAAAAAGTTTCATATTAAATTTGACCCCCCCTTTTCCCCCCCTTAGGGGAGGAATTCCGAAAAACCCTTAGTGATAGTTAGACATCACAAAGAACACTCTCCAATTTACGTCGCTAGAACCAACGGTTTAGGATGTGCGTTGATACATAATTCAGTCAGTCAGTCAGTCAGGACATTAAATTTAATGTGTATAGAAAAGCACAGAATACATAACTAATACAAGATAGAAGACAAGATTATAGAGCGAGTTACCGTCCGATTGAAGTCATGTCAATATAATTGTCGATACCTTTGCATATAAGACATAAATATCGGCTAGAGAGTTTAGGCACCGCCATTTTGTCTTAACTTAATAAATCCTTGCTAATCACTAATTTTAATCACAGTAATCAGTAATCAAATTACACTACACGAGTACCTACTTACTTCACTTGATACTTAAGTTGCGTGATCTTGTAATGCCAGCTAACAACACATCAGCTCCGTAGGTATGATGGTCAGTGAAAGTGGCCACAATTGTTGCTAATTTATGCTGACTTCAGCGAGATGAATTACATTACAAAGTTAACATCGTGATTTGTATATTATTACTGTTTTATCGTTTTGGGCAACTGTTGTGTTGTGCTCTTTTGACTTGCGCCAGTCAGAGTCAGTTTCAAAACTAAGATTTTAGTACCTACATGCAACAAATTGACTCAATGGTGTAAAAGATATGAGTAAATTTTGAAAGCTGTCCGATTATAATATTTTATCAAGCTATGATGAGATAGGTACACTAAGCACTTTCTATACTAATATTATAAAGAGGAAAGATTTTCATTTTTGTGTGTATGTTTGTCTGTATGTTTGTTATGAATAAACTCAAAAAGTACTGGACCGATTTCAAAATTTTTTTCACCACTATAAAGCTACATTCACCCTAAGTAACATAGGCTACTTTTGATCCCGATGCTCCCACGGGATCGGGACTTACGCAGGCGAAACCGCGGGACGCAGCTTTTATTAGTATTAAACAAAAAGACATTGGTGCGCGGTCGGGCGGGATCCGAACACCGTTCATAAGACTCTCTCCCAATTTGATTCTATCTTAAATATTTAATCTTCCGAAAGTACATTTGCATAATAAAATAATTAATAATTAAGTCCTGCGTGTATGTGATAATTACCTATCAGACAGTAATAAGCTGTAATGTCCCTAGGTGTTAGAATTCTTGATCGAATTGAGTTGCGGTCAACCAGAACGGCTCGGAGATTGCGCAAAGGTTTCCGTACTCGTTGCAGCTGTGACCCAGTTTCTGGCCTTTAAAAACTGTATTAATTAAATTATTATTGTTTAGAGTAGGTGTAATTCTTCCCGAAGATACCATGTTTCCATGGGAATACCAGGATAAATATCTAGGGGGAATCCGCAATGAAACGGACGTGTTTTCAAACGGACACTATCAAAAATATTTTATGTTTTTTCGGTGTTAACACCATTGATGACCATAGACCTACGGGCCTGTGCTGCTTTTTGTGCTAACACCCAAAAAACCTAAAATATCTTTGATCAAAAACTTGCAATATTGATAGTGTCCGTTTCAAAACACGTCCGTTTCATTGCGGATTCCCCCTACGTGTTGATTCAAGTTATAAACCACCTGTGTGTCAAATTTCAGTCAAAAACACATCTTAAGAACGCGGCGACTGTTACCATTTCCATACAAACTTAATACCAAAATAAATTATGAAAAATTTAGTTTTCCACCTTAATATCGATATTATTCGGATTAAGATTTTACTTTTTTAGGGTCCCCACCACAAGGTTTTCCAAAATATTCATTCGAAATGAAATAAACCAGAGAAACAGACAACTTTTTTTTCCTTTTTACGGCGTAAATTAGGTACTTGTTATTGGGAATAATATAAAAAAAACGGGGCAAGTGCGACACTCGCGCATAAAGGGTTCCGTACCACTATCATAATTGGATACGGAACCCTAAAATGGTTTACAACAATCAATTTTTAAATTTTATAGGAAAATATGAAATATTTATCTTCGATTCTTACTCCCATCAAACGACCGAATCACTCAAAAAAAAAAACCTTGGCACAAAGAAAATCTGAAACATAGAAGAAACTCTTTGGTAAGTAAGGCAGACTGGTATATTTGACAGATAGGGCAGCCATTTTGAATTCCATGACCAACTCGATTTGTCCTCCTGTCCCTGTTCCTGTCCTGACTCCTTGTTATTTTTGAAACACGTTTGTTGTATGGGAGCCCCTTTTAAATAATTGTTTTATTTTGTTTTTAGTATTTGTTGTAGCGGCAACCGAAATACATCTTCTGTGAAAATTTCAACCGTCTAGCTATTACGGTTCATGAGATACAGCCTGGTGCCAGACAGACGGACAGACGGACAGACAGACAGCGAAGTCTCAGTAATAGGGTCCCGTTTTTACCTTTAGGTACAGAACCCTAAAAATGAGATGTAAATAAGATGTAAACTACTAATTTACGCTGGAAAAATGAAAAAAAAGTTTCTCCGTTTAATTTCATTTCGAATGAATATTTTGGAAAACCTTGTGGTGGGGACCCTAAAAAAGTAAAATCTTAATCCGAATAATATCGATATAAAGGTAGAAAACTAAATTTATCATAATTTATTTTGGTATTAAGTTTGTATGGAAATGGTAACAGTCGCCCGCCACGTTAACTCTCGCATTTATATTATTAGTAGGTACATTTTTCGAGGTCCTCCATGCTTCGGCGCGGCACGTTAAGTAGTTAGTCCCGGTTGTTATCATTGATAGCAGTCGTTAGGTCAAGTTAGAGGCCTTAGGGCGACCTGAAAACTCTAACACTAGGTGAGCCACACCACTATACGAAAAAGAAAGAAAGTGGATACATTGTATACTTCGTACCATCAATTGTGGCAATGGTACTATTGACATATCGTCACCCGTACCCGGGGCTGTTCGCTAGTCCACACTTCTACACTAATATTATAAAAAGAAAAGATTTGTATTTGTGTAGGTATGTGTGTGTGTCTGTATGTTTGTAACGAATAAACTCAAAAACGATTGGACCAATTAAAAAAATCGTTTACCAAAAGATAACATAGGCTACTTTTGATCCAGATATTCTCACGGGATTCGGATTTACGCGGGTGAAACCGCAGGACACAGCTAGTTCTAAATATTTCACAGTTCACAAACATTCTCAGAGTTAAAAACCTAAGCACCTACGTCCTTTGAAAATATTCGTGTCTCCAAAGTAAAAACTTGATTGACAAAATAATAAATAACAATTTGTTTTACCAAAAGTAGACTTTAAGTTAATGGTACAAAGTACAAAATGAGTTACGTAGTTTCCGTTGGTAAGTTAATTGCACATTTTACCGTCAGTCCAGAATTGGGTTCATACATAACGGAACAGGGCCATGTTAGGAAAGCGACCGTTTGATATATCCCACCTACCTACCTACCTGCTAGTCTGGTAACAGGACATTTTATATGACTGATGAATTAAATACCATTACCATTAAATATTACGTATAAATAGGTACCTACCACCAGTAACCAAAGGTTGTTTTACTGTCCCGGCATAGATTAGATTAGACCGGGTTAGGTCTCATTTCTTCTCGTGGGTGTCGTGAAAGACAAATTCAAAATATTTTTGTTCATTTGGATATTAACAACATACCACTTTAAAAAGTCAATTATACAATGTACCTAATCTACTGTGTCTTCGGAACGCGACCTCCAATGAGATGAAGACACAAGAAACTCATGTAATTTTTTTGCAGTAATCAAGTGATTTATATAGTCGCATATTTGTGTATATCAGAATGGCGGGTGTAGGTCTTAAAATCGTAAAGTTATATACCTGAGAGGAATGTACTAGCAATGTACTGAATGTACCTAAATTTGGAGCAATGTACTATTTCAGGGCCAAAGTTATTAAAGAAACAAGGTACACCCGCCATCCTGATATACACGCATATTTACTATTGAACAATAGTGGAACTGACGACTAAAGGATCTGGGGGAGACTAGCAAATCTTCCCGTGGGTGTTGTTAAGGCGACTAAAGGATCTGAGGAAGAATAGTTGTTGTCAGGCAGGAGGTTGGCCGTAAAATTATTGCCAAATTTACTTCCATGCAGAAGACCTACCTCAAATTCAAATTCGTTGAAACTGAGTACAATATTACGTTGAATCCTTGCTACCGAGATTACGCGGAATGCAGCTAAGTTATAAATATTAAACTAGGTATTATCTAATTATTTAGTGAACGTCCAGCTCATTATTATTTCAGTTGTGAAAGTAAAACTATTCAAAATGTCGGAACGATCCACTTTCGCTTATTATATTTATTGATATTAGTCATTACGAATTTGTGTGTGTACTTACTTAAAACAATAGAATTATTAGTAAAATATTTAATATATTTCATTAATTTTAAGTGCATAAGCAAGTACGAGGATCGCTAGTCAAAAATCATAACCAACAATTGCGCTAGCGCACCAATAATGACGTAAAATAAACATATTCATAAATCTATCTCCAAAAGTTCAGTGAGAAGCAGACGTGTTTGTTTACGTACCATGCAACATTGGCGACCCTTGCAAAGTAAATAGTTAAAATGTTTTTCTTCTACAAATTAAATACTTAAATTATTTTCCTACTTACGTGTACCTACTCTGTACTTTTGATAATCTGTCTTTTTGAGAGTCTATCTTTTTTAGTATAATTCTCTTTGGGTACCTACTCCATGACAACGCGGAGGTAAAAGGGTCCCTATTACTGAGACCAAGCTGTTTGTCTGTCTGGCCTTGTTTTACTAGGCTGTATCTAATGAACCGTGATAGCTACACAGTTGAAATTTTCACAGATGATGTATTTCTGTTGCTGTTATAACAGCAAATACTAAAAACAAAACGAATACTTATGGTCCTGTACAACAAACCTGATTTTTAACATATAAACGCGACGATACCGTGATGTATTTTTACCATCTAGTGATGGAGCGATAGACTGGTGCCAGTGTTAAAACAAATTTCAATGTTTGCTTTGCGTTCACGGATCGGTTGGTCCAGTGTTCGTCTTTGTGATAGTGGAAAGGAACCCTTCGTGCGCAAGTCCGACTGGCACTTGGCCAGTGTTTGTTAATTAATTAATCAACTATGTATCGTCGTTGTCTGTGACATGAAGTTTCAAAGTTGACAGACAGAGACAGACGTCACAAATCTAAGTCATCTGTTAACACTGATCTCCATTACAACTATGCATACTCGTATAGTTTCAGTTCAGTGTCTGTTAATCATGGTTTATAAGTAAGGGGGTTAATTTCTAATTGCACCCGGAATGCAGTAGGTACATCGTTCGCTGCACCGGCATTTGACCGTTGCATCGTTCGCTGGCTGCTACTTACTACTCGCCACGCTTTCAACATAATTGCAGCCACATTATCTGTATAATTGTCGATAGTCTATCGACAGTTCCGATCATTACCACTGAAACCAGTATTCAACAACTTTTTATTTCATTAGAATTTGTTGT
This sequence comes from Idaea biselata, assembly GCA_958496205.1. Classification (NCBI taxonomy): domain Eukaryota; kingdom Metazoa; phylum Arthropoda; class Insecta; order Lepidoptera; family Geometridae; genus Idaea; species Idaea biselata. The sequence continues at coordinate 29,515,117 of OY292396.1, read as the reverse complement.
TGGAACGTCTATAACGTTTGCTTAGTTGTTGCTTGAAAGATTAGAGTGTATGTTTGTTCAACTAATTTGGGACACCATACTTTTGCAACTTTCGCATGGGCATCTTAGTGAAATATCTGCTTTGTTTTTACTACTTTACTACTTTAATTGTCATATTTGACGTGTATTTGAAAAATTTGACCACACTGTCTACCAAATGTGTTATATACCGGTCAAATATGACAATTCCTATTCCATCGACATTCTATTAAGACACGATTGTGAAAGCTGACTTGGGACCTAGATAACATATAACTCGTAAAAATACCTATAAAATACAGTGCTTAAGCTACTATATATTATTCCTTTATTGTGCCTTGCAACTTCGCAACTAGATACGAATTCTCCTCCATAAAAAAGGGTTAAAATGTTTCAAAAACAATCTATTAGTTAGGATAGGAAGGACCTTTAATTTTTTTATCTACATATATAAAATTCAATGAATTTCAATGTCCTGATTGATCTATATAGCAACACAGTGCCCAAACTGCTGCGCTGGTCCTTGAGAAATGAAATTTGGAGGGTATGCTCTTTGTGGCGTGTATAGATCCACTAAGAGAGGGGACTTACGCGGGTGAAACCGCGGAATTCTGCTAGTGTAAGTATATAGATTAGCTATAGTACCTATTAGACAATGATCACTCCACAAAATTCAATAATAATATTACAGAGAGAGTGAACATAGATGCAAACCATTCATTGATAGCTACGCAAGTAGTGTGGAATTAGCGACAGAATGCATGTTTGATTTAAGCAGCAAGGCCACGATTCAAGATGAGATTCGATATTGACACATTAGGCGAAGGTTGCTTAAAATTATATGTACCTGCCTACTGATTTGCTGCTGTGATTGGGAGGTTAACTAGTTGAAATTAGGTAGGTATTGTAGGTATATGAGTCATTGCTAAATAATTCATATCGGGGTCACCTAATTACACTTAAAATGTTCGTTGAGATGGATGCTGTAGCTATGTAAGCTAAATAGACGTTTAGCTTAGTTAATTTTTTTTCTCCTTGTAATATAATATTTCTATCTAGAGGGTGGTTAATTTTAGTGGGTCCGTAAGAGCTATTCCTAAAACCGCTGGAGTAACTGATTAGTTCAACCCTTCTTAGGAAATCTTTCTTTTTTTTGGAAATATTTAACATGTTTTAATTTAGTTTAGTACCTACAGTTTCCAAACAAATCGGTTATGGTACTTTGTAAAAGGCTACTTTGGCCAACGTTTTCAATATTTTTTCGTTCTGTTTTTTTCGCGAACCAATTGTTATTTAAAAAAACTGCCAATTTAAATAGGAATTCACAGATAAATCATGTAGTACGAGGTCGTGTACCCATGAGATAGTAGGTAATTAAACGACTGTTGACGCTTCCTACGCCTAAGACAGCTCTATTTTTGGAGATTATTAATTGATAATTAATAAATATAGGTACTGTCTTTATTCACGGAGACAGTTCATTATGGTCCGAATGGTGTTCATAGAGACATTTATTGTGATATTATTGTAGGCGTTGATTTATAAACATGGTTTCCTTTTATTCAGTGTTTGTTTACTTTCAACCACACGTATAATGACAAGATGGAGCGTAAATACATATTATTATATCCAAACCATTTAATGTAAGTAACTTAAAAATAACAACTTCATTGATTATCTAAAAATAAAAACTGAACAGAATGAGAAAAACACACAAAAATAAAATACATACTTACAAATTAAATTGTGTTATTTTATTTTTAACTGCCAGAGTCCCGCGGTACAACCCGCGTAAGTCCCCATCCCGTGGAATTTACCAAAAAACCTTTCTTTTAAATTTCAAAATTTCAGAGTACCTAGTACCTACCTATGGACTCTTCAAATTTTAAGTGTCTAGGACTAGCGGTTTGGACTCTGCTCTGGAAGATGCTCGAAATATTACATTTTGTTTAAGGACACCCTTTACTTTACATTTTTTTATTTTTGTACTACAAGATCTTGTTTTTGCCAAATTTCGTGGTTCCAGGTGAACGGGAAGTACCATTAGGTTTTCGACCCAAAAAATATTGGGTACGTCCGGTTGACCTAGATTTGTAAATTTTGGTGAAAAGCGAGGTGTTACAGCATAAGTAAAGGGAAAAGTAAGAATTTTTTTTTTTGAGAATTTTGAAGATATCGTTCCTGAGATTTTTAGGGTCTTGACAGACAGACGGCCGCGTCGGACGGATGAAAGTGACAAAGGTTACTTTTTTACTTTTTGAGGTACGGAACGAAGGAAAGGTACCATTTCAAATAAAAACAATCTAAACTGTCTGAACATGAAATAGCTTAAAATATACTTACGATTCTAACTCCGCAAACTCAAGCATGCAGACAAAAAGTACAATTTCTACTATAATAAATAGGTGTTATGTTACCCAATCAACGCTATTACACTGTTATGGACTACTCACACGATGCCGATCGCCAAGTGAATCCAGTAAGTCAGTAAAACGCCAGTATGACCTCTGTGGCACGCCGGGCGAAGGCCCAACTGCAATTCAGAAGGTTGGCGGGTTCAATTCTCGCCGGGTGTAAGTATTTGTGCTTAAAAATAAATATTTGCTTCTGGACTGAGTGTTTTCTTATCTAGCATTTGGGGACATGATCTGTCTATAACCGATCCCTGACGGTTACCCCTGGGGGTGGCCTGATGGTACAGCGGGCGGTATACCCTTGCTGGTCATAGCTGGGGACACTATAACATATATGTAGTAAGAGAACACTATTTGTCTATATAAATGTACAGATTTCGGTATTTATGTATTTGTTGTATTTGTATGTATAATATATTTTATATATAGTCATTTATAGGTATTATTATTATTAGGTATTTAAGTAGGTATATATATTTCTTATTTATGTATTTAAGTAAATATAAGTATTAGTATCAATGTTGTATTTATTATAGAATTATAAGATTCATATTTTATTAACTTGTTTAATTATGCAATTATTTTACATTCACACACCAATTGCCTGCCCATCTTTCGCCTTTTCTATGCCCCAAGGTTTGCTGGAAGAGAACTCTTTTTAGGGTTAAGCTCGCCTATGTACATGAATTCTCCTTATTTTATGTCTGTATGATTTGTGGTGTGTACATTAAAGAATAAAGAATATATGCGTAGGTATAAGAGAACTGGGTTTGCTGGACTGATTGTTTTCTATGTATCATATGTATGTGTTTACAAAAAAAAGTAAAGTTTGTAGTATATCTGTGGTCTAGTACCCATAGTACCTACAACCTTAGAGCTTAGTGTGGGGCTAGATTACACTGTGTGTAACGTCGTGCAATATCTATTTTATTTAAAAAAACATCGTATGTATTTACAGGCTTAATTAACTTAACACGTGTTCAATTCAAGGTAATGGGGTTTGTAATGCAAAGCGTACCCCGGGTCGAAAGCGAACCCCGGTCTCCCGATTTAGGATAGACGTAATAATATTGTCAGCGTTGCAGCGGCTTCTTATTTTATTATTATACCAAGCTGAAATTTTGCATATATGCCTAAGTCGGGTGACAAAGCAATTTATTTATATTTATCTCGCGTAAAAGGAACATAAAACATGTTTGAGACATAACCTAGTATATAAGTAGGTATATAGTTTCTCAATGTATTCAGGTCTGATTTTTTTTTTAACGATGACATATGCACAGTTATTGCGACCGAGTCAAAAATCAATTCCTACAACATTCTCCCAAAATCCGTTAGAGAACTACCAATTTGTCTAGCTTAGTGAAATGACTTGGAAATCGTGTGAATGGTCCTCTAGCCTCAGTCTATCTATTGTCATAATTACACGAAGATACTACTTAATGATCATCTGAATCGTACTGAGATTGAAAGTTATTTGGTGAAAGTAAGCAGGTAGGTACGCGAACTGGCTAACGAGCTATATTGAAGTTTTGTTAGAAGAATCTGTAATGCATAACAAATTAAAATGCAAAACAGTAAAAGTGTTTTAACTGAACTGCGAACAGATGGTCAATGCCTGATTGTTTAGTGCTAGCTGTGGCTCGCGGTTTCTCCCGTGTAAGTCGAGATATAATATCGGGATCAAAATAAGGCTATGTCCTTCTCCAAGTTCCCAAGGACAGACAGACAGAGTTACTTTCGCATTTATAATATTAGTAAGATAAGATAAGATGTGTTTTCGTGAATCTAATGAACTGTTTTTTAATTAGGTAAACCTTTAGCTTGTTCATATTATGGCTTATGCCATAAAATCAAATACCAAGGAGTCAATTTAGCTCTATCCCATAAAATCTACTGGCTCCTCCACTCCTCATGACATTTGTCGTTGTTTCTATTGCAATCATCGTTTGGTTTTAGTTTCAATCGTGTTTTTTGTATCAGACGCAGACACAACACAATTACAAAGAAAACCCACAATTATATTCTCATTGTATTCTTATGGTAATTGAGAGTTTATTTGGAGTTTTCTTTGCGACACTGCGTCTGTCATCGGTCTACCTACACTGTCTCTGTCATCGAACTGGTACCTATTAATTAATTATTTACGAGAATTGAGCCGCAGCTTCGATCGTCTTTTGTTTCAAATGACTGCAAATGGGACTGACCCGGAGGGTTACTGCGGTTCGTTTCGATACGACATCGATACTGTCATACGATGATTCTACTGTCACATTCTGATAGTAGGGTGACAGTAGAACCATCGTTATGACAGTATCGTTGTCGTATCGTAACGAACCGAAGTAACCCTCCCGTTTATGGAAATAAACAATGATATGAGGAGTTGCAGTTGATAGATCGGGGAGCTTGTCCTGTCTAAATTTGTTTCCAAAGAATCTGTACAAAACATACCTACCTACACCTAAAGTATTTGTTTCTTTAGCTGATCTTCTACCTAAGTAAATTAAGTTAGTTTAGCTTAGCTGGCCAGTTTTTCATACAAGTATGCATAAATGGAATAGTTAACTGTATATAACTTATACCGACGGTCAATCGGCCTTACTGGTCCATTGAAACTTATGGCAATCTAAACATATATATTACCTACACACGTATATGAGTATATGGGTATTAGTTATCCGACATGATTCGGCAAATTCTTTTCTCTTGAGTATATTTTGGGTCGGGCGCTTGTATTTTACGTGATTCAAGATTTTCAACACAAAAACCTTAAAAAATAACTGGTTTTCAACCGCAAAAAATTTTATTTTTTCATTTTTAACGACATCTTTATGGGACTTACCTTATATGATTCACTTTACTGATACCTAATATCTAATACAAGATATTAAAGGATCAATGAACTTAAAAAAAACATGGGAAGTCTAATTTCTATGTCGCATGCGTACTCTGACTATTGTTGCGCGGGCGCACAGGTAGGCGCCGCGTGCGCAAAATAGCGGCAAACGTCAAGCTGCGACCACGCGTCCGATCTTGAGGAAAATTTACGGAAAAATCAACTTTACTGTGTTGTTATTAGTCGATCGAATTTTTTTTTCGAGTGCACGATATATTTTTAAGTGTTTTTTAAGTGTTGAGTGTTGCGATTTTTGGGCATTTAAAGGATATTTTTATTCTGGTAAGCATTTTCTAATTTACTTATATTGCTGTAATTTTTTAATTTACTTCTATTATAATTAATTATTATATTCATCTAAGAACCTACCTATTTATTCATTGTTTAATTACAAGCTATAAATTAAATAGGTACTTAGATATATTAGGAAAAATATAAAATAGGTATATTTCAGAAGACACGAAAAAGCGTCAAAGAGTGGCAAATAGATACAAAATCTTAGGTTTTAGATAAAATATGAGACAACGGAATTGGGGGGAAAGGGAACGAACCCAACAAAACATTTGTATTCCGCGATTTAGTACTAACTAGTAAAAAGTGTCGTGGTAATGGTCATTGAATTCATTTTTCAATGATGTGGCCTATTGAGCAACTAGCCGATGAACTTAAATTATTTACCTAATACATACCTATCTACTTATTTGATTTTCGCTACCAACTTCAATATTTACCTAACTTATGTAAGTATAATTATGTAGATCAATGGTTTACGTATTATATGCCGATTTGTACATATTAAAACAGAGGTTCCATTGAGCCAACTAACATTATGTTACTGTAGGGCACGGGTCCTTCTCTTAGAGGGGTTTTAAGCAGTAAGACCCCGAGCCTACTCTAGATCGACGAATGTCGTAGTGAGTGCCTAGGACATGTCGGTTTCCTCACGCCGATTTCCTTCACCGGAACTATGGGATTAACTAATAAATAACGATGAACAAAATTAAACTCATTTTCGGTTATAAATGAGTTGCTTTTACACCAGCATCGCGGAAACCTAAAGAATATATTAGGGCCTCTACTTTAATTCTACGAACGAAAAACGAAACGAAAGAAAATCTGTCTACCGTCCTTCAAAACCGTCAGAAAACAACATTTTCGGACGGATGGATGACAGATTTTCTTCCGGTATTATAGTTTTCGTTTTTCGTTCGTAGAAATAAAGTAGAGGCCTCGGCTTAGGGTTGTACAGTCAAACAACAGCCATTAATTTTCCATATAAGTCGACAATTAGTCTCGAGGTGGAAAAACGTTCGAAATGTGGCATCGCATTGGAAAAGCCGTAAAGGCTAGGGGATGGTAAGATCCATACCGATCGCTGTCTCTGTCCTGGGAAAGTTGGCAGCCCACACTTAGCCATTGAGTCTCTGAGTCTTGGCCATATTGGCTCTGAACTTTTAACCTCAAATGTCCCGGTAGACCTAGAGATAGGAGTGGATCAAAGAAAATTTAGAAAACCACGATAAAAATAAATCCGGTTTAACGTCGAGGTAAGAGAATTAAAAAGAAAAAAAAGCGATTAAGGGCCCTATACTAAAAAACTGAAAATCCATGTCGGGCGCATCGAAAATTGTTGATTATTTCATGACGGAATGTCGTAGAACTTTTTTTTGTGTACAGATTGTAGGCGGACATTGTTTCCGATATTTTAGTGCAGTTTCCATACAAATATGTCGAAACGTATTGAAGCCTATCGACATTTTAGCCAAATCAGACAATTTTTGTCTAAAATTTGGATAGGCTTTGCACCAATAGGAGGTTCTTGTTTTAGAACTACACCAAAATGTAGGAAACAATGTCACCTACAATCTGTGCACAAAAAAAAGTTCTACGACATTCCGTCATGAAATAATCAACAATTTTCGATGCGCCCGACATGGATTTTCAGTTTTTTAGTATAGGGCCCTTAAGGGTCTCTGCACACGTAACGTCTCCCGGACGGGACGTGTCTTCCCCTCCATCGTCACCCCGACGGGATTTTTGTATGTAGAATGGCACGTCCCGTACGGGAAACGTTACGTATCCAGATACCTTAAGACCAGGTAATGCCCCTGGGAATATATAAAATTATGAGTTCCAATCGTATAGTTCTTTAAAAAGTTTAAAAATAAATTACTTAGACAAAGTTGACACACTTCCACTGATTCTCCAAAAAAAGTTCGAATTGTAGGTTGGTATTTAAATACTTAGTTAAATCAAATATGACTTTTCATTCGCTCTAAGCTTTTATGCAAATGTTACATAACATTTCCAGATTAGCTAACCTTTGCTATATTAACACAAAACCTAAATCAAGACGAGCTAAGACGACCTCGGTTCGACTTAAATTTGCTTAATTTACGCTGACCCATCAGACTATAAACTAATATCGGCCGATGGAATCACTTATTTTTTATTCCTGATAGAAGAGCTCATCTTTGGCAAGGAAAGATTATAGTCCGGGATTCCTGGAACTTTATTTTAATTGATTAGTAGTATAGTACTAGTAAAGATCCTACCTCTGTTATCTACCACAATATCGAGAGTTTTGTATAGTAAATTATTGGTCGTCTCATAAAAAAAAGCTACTCACGAAAAATTTGCTTGAGAGTTATCAATTGAAAAAATGTTCCAGGGATCCTGGACTATTATGTTCCATAAAATGTAACAAGCTTACATGATGGATCGGTCATGAACTTATCTTTTGTTAATAATACCTACATACCCACTTATTTAAGAGGATTATAGCCGCTAACGCTAAACTGAAAATCCCCGTCAAGTTCATCGTAAATTGTTGATTATTTCATGACGGAATGTTGTTGAATATCATTTTGTGTGTGGTTTGTAGGTGACATTGTTTCCTAAATTTTGGTGATATACCTAGATCATATCACCAAATTTTAGTAGGTAGGCACAGTAAAACATTATTATTACATTACAATAATTTATAAGTTTAGTGAACGTCAAAATCGGTCGAAATAGTTGGTAGTCTACAGAAGCCCTAATACTGCCGAAGCTTTAATAAGTCTAGTCAAATCTGTAAAAAAAATATTTTAAGTATAGGTACCTATTAACATGCAAAACATAAATATTTAAACGTGAACACTGGCTACAGGCGTCTAATAATTCAACATTTTGGGAAATTCAACATTTTGAGGTTTAACATTTTGGGTAGTTCATCATTTTGGCACTAAACTTAATAATTGTCAGATAACTTTATTTTCAACAATTTTGAACACGTTTTTATTTGTATCTAGTAATATTGTGTACAAATATGCTTTGGATTATTTCTCTCTCTTTAGAAATGCCTACATCATACAATACTTATTAAACTATTTGTGTAGACTGATACCTTAATATGATTTTTATATGATTATAAATAACATCTGTATGTAGACACTACGTATATGAAATCGTCTAGCTTCATTCATCCGTAAGAATGACGTCCTGATTAGCGTTCTACTCACCAGCGTGTGTCGTACACATTTTTGAAATACCTGTTGAATACCGACTTGGAAAATTACACGATTTTACGAATTTAGTAGCTGCGCCCCGCGGTTTTATCCGCGGACCCGGGATCGGTAGACTACATACTTTAAAGGATTAAAGTTCTGTTATTATTAAGTTAAATAAAACAGTTTGGGTTCAAGTTGGATTGTTAAGATTGTTAGTCTACCCACTCTTTTTCCATATAAACGTAGTCGACTGTTTCCTCCCTGGATGAGTAAATTTGTACCTTTATGCCATAAAACCTATATCTGCCATAACCATGCCCCTACGTTTGGTTGTTTTCATTTTCTAATTAGAATAGAAATAAAATTCAGAAAAATAAGAAAATGAAAAAAATTAAAACTTACGGGCATACGGGTCATGGCTGAAGACTTCTGGCATAAACATATTTTCTAATATTTTTATCAACAGTCGACTACGTTTGTAAAGTTTCTATGGGGAAAGAGTAGGTAGACTAGGGAAATAGTTAAATTGATGGGTAGTCAATTATTTCAAAAAATTAGAGGACACCAAATAACGAGGATCCAAAGGATCGATTTGAGCCGCCCATTGTGCCACCTAGTTTTAAGTTAAGTAAAGTTTATTTGTAACAATTTATAATTAAGGTATATGGTGTGAACAATAAAGAATGTAGTCAGTCAATAATGACGAGCTGCAGTCTAGGACTGTAGCTCGTCGGCCATGCCCAACTCTATTTACCTATTCATATTAATAAAATGAAATCTGCGAATTATTTTAATGACATAAGTATGCAGGTATCACAGGCTAGGCAGCTGTTTAACTTTCTCGTAACTCAACAAATAGAAATAAGAAGAACAAACAGTGAGGCGATCAGCAAACTCTGACAGATTGACTGCCACTTTCTATCACATTACCATAGGAGTTAGTACTGTTTACTAGTGGTGCGCAGACTAGTCGCCGAATAGTCGGCAGTTATACCGACTAGTAGGTAGGTGCCGACTAGTCGTCAACTAAAAAATCTATACCTATATATTAAAGACAGTCGTGTTAGTTATACCATTTATATTTCAAGAGCGGCTGAACCGATTTTGTTATTTTTTTGGGGATGTAGCTTAGAACCGGAAAAAGGATAGATTTAAGAGGAGTATCAACGCCAACGACCTTGAAACTGAAAATCCCTGTCGGTCTCATCGAAAATTGTTAATTATTTCATGACGGAATGTCGTAGAACTTTTTTTTGTGCACAGATTGTAGGTGACATTGTTTCCTACATTTTGGTGTAGTTTTAAGACAAGAACCTCCTATTGGTGCAAAGCCAATCCAAATTTTAGCCAAAAAAAATCTGATATGGCTACAATGTCGATAGGCTTCAATACGTTTCGACATATTTGTATGGAAACTGCACTAAAATATCGGAAACAATGTCGCCTACAATCTGTACACAAAAAAAAGTTTTACGACATTCCGTCATGAAATAATCAAGAATTTTCGATGCGCCCGACATGGATTTTCAGTTTTTCAGTATAGGGCCCTTAATCCAGTAAATTTCGCGGGATCGGGTTTTGCCTACGGGGGTGAAACCGCGGGGCGCAGCTAATATGCAATAAAACCAACATTTATTAAATTAGTAGTAACATTTAGAAGGTTGTTAGTCAGAAAAACCATGTTTCAACGATGGTTCAGCTTTGTTCTTTTTTTTTTTTGAAAACGGTTTAACTATTTTTGGAAGCTTGACTTTGGCATGGTTTCGCTTAAGCTTTCGAAGTGCGAATTCTTGCAAATACCTTGAAATTACCAACAACTGCCGAGTGATAATTTGGGATATATTTACCTCCGAATTATAATGATCGCCATAGCCGGCCGACTAGTCGGCTAGTCGGCACAACCCATAGTCGGCCCATCTCTACTATTTACCCACCGATGACGTGAGTTCAGGAAGAAATTAGCCGTAGTGATTGTCCAGTGGTCACTGCGCAGGTTATGCATTTATGGTAATAGGTATTACTGCCGTCTAGTTGCTTGCAATAAATGAGAGCGCAATGTTTATGATATTGGTTGGTACCTAGAGGTAGATGTTGTTTATGTAACAAGACTGGGCTTAATTTTACTAGAGCCGTGTAGCCCTGCCACAGAATAGGGTTACCCCATGCAGCAATCATGCGATTTGCGCTGTAAATGTAAAACACATGATTACTGCAAAAAAAAATACAAAAAACCCCATTAGTTTCTTGTGTCTTCTTCTCATTGGAGGTCGCGTTTCGAAGACACAGTGGCTTAGGCTTAGCGGACCCCGGACTCCTGAGAGCGGGCGAAACCGCGGGACGCTGCTACTGGGAATAATATAGATAAGTTACAATTTGGTTTTGTTATGAATTATCTACTGGTTATAAAATGAGAAAAAAGTCAGTATTCGCAGCTTGTTATGAAATTTCAGTTACGAACGCGTATGAAATGGCTAATTAAGCTAAGGAAATTTATCTAGTAGGTACTTACTTAATAAACTATAAAGATTCCAAGTAGGTATGTATGTAGATATCTATTTTAATTACTAAGTTAGGTAAGCGAGAATTACCTAGACTTGTTACCTATCCAATAAAACAGTTACCACAGGGTACCTACACTAAATTTAGTAGAACTATCTTTTCTCAGTACCCAGCTAGCATGTATTGTCATGTTGTTGAGGGGAAATCCTTCCCTAAGTACCGTTTCACAAGGTCGATAGTCGCTTGTCTGGCACTTACTTCCTTCTCAATACGGTCAGTATTTCAATGGGCCATCGCTTAAGTGTAGAATTTTGCACAGTTGGGAGCTCAAGTACCTACCTATCAGTGGAAGAAGGACGTATGTCTGTAAACGATTCAAGCAAATATTTTGGCTTACTAATTCTGCTAATATGGAGATGGAGCCTGACTTTCCTTACGTCTATGTCAAACTCTATCAAAACTCATTATTGATTTTCTTTTATAGGTCTTGAACCGATTGGGACAACTCGGAAAATTCAAAATTCTGTTTTAAACGTTATAAAAATCTCTTCTCCTCTCCGAGCCGGTCTGTGTGAATGGACCTTAATTAATTGAAAAAAAAAACCTTTTTTACCTGTAGCACAAAGAATAACAAAACTTAGTGTTACTTACTGCCTGCGTGTATACGCACTATAAATTGACAAAACTAAACATTACCGTGTTTTAACTGAATTATCTAGCAACGTTTTTCTAACTAAATAATAAAATTGTTGAGTTACCTACTGTAAAATTTTCTGCAAATTTGTTGATTTACCTACTATGTAAAATCAATTATTTTTGCGCTAAACGCGCGAAGTGCACGCTAGATTTGCCTACTTACTGCTGTGAGAATCAGATCAAATACCATTTTAAAGTTAAAAACACAGGTCAAAATATCTAGCGATTTAGACGCGCCTCTTTAATTTTAAATTGTATGGAAACCAAGCGTGCCTTCTTATTATTAATTTAGTAAAGAGATTATAAATGCAAACAGTAGTTTTTTGTTAATTTGCATTCATTATAACCTGTGCCCTTACTACGAGGCAGTAGCTCATTTGCGAACTCAAGAAAGAGTGTAAGTTCGAGCGCTCAACAAGACGTGATCGATTCGCTCCAAATATGGTTATCAGCAATACTGCAACCGCAAAGAATTTAAAATAGACACTCGTAAGTCCAAAGTCATGGCAAGCGAAGGACCGCTGTTGTTGTAGGCAGGGCGTTAAAGCATTATGGACCACAAGGTGCACATTTTTAAGGCAATTCAATAAGTAAAAAAGCAATGTCAATAGACTATCTTTTAACCAGCTTACTGGCCTATCAGATTTACAGCCATTTTGGAATCCATATTGCCTTTTAGCCACTGGCTTTGAAGTCGACTCTGCGCAATGGGTCTATTAGGCTTTTCCACCTTAAAAAAGTCGACGCTAACAACTTAACTAACAATATGACGTATAGCAACAAGACTCGTGGTAGGAGCGCTAACGTATTCTGATATCGAAGATTTACTAGCAATTTAAATCGCATAAAATTATATTAGAAATTTAAATGAATTGAATTTCAATGGACAAGGAATTAGTCTTCTTATTAGCAGATTGTTTAAAATACTGTGACATTTTCATAATTGTTAACTGGGACAAAATATAAATCATTATGTTTTGGAACATTATACAATATTTTTTTAATTTTTAAAAGTATTTAACCCATACTTAAGAAAAGCAGCAGAATTTTTGAAGCAATTTTTTGAAATTATACAATATTCAATTATTAAAAGTTTAATTTTAACCCTAAATTTAAATGCGGTCACGAATGACAAAAATGGTGTCAAAAATATGATACAATATATATCGTTAGTTTTTTACTCGACTGCGCGATACAAGTAAAGTTATTGTTACTAACTAACGTAGTGGCAGAAACGAGCCCTACACTACACCAATAGACTAATAAATTATTAACCTACACCATAATCATTTACAGACAGGGGCACGGTCGCGTTCGCGAATGCTTGGTTCGTTCGGCTCGGTTCGGTTCGTCCTGGGGCGTATTCATGGAGTTCTGTGGTAAAGTAGCAGGATAAGTTATGGAAAGGAGTAAATAGATGGTTCTACCTACGAATTTCATAATAAAATTCTAGAGTGTAGGAAAGGAATGCAAGGCTGGCACCACAGAACTCTGGTGGTGGGTCCCGGGGCGGTTTGGGCGGTGTTGGGCGGGTTGTGTGTTTGTGGATGAGATAGTGTTTTAAGTAAATTTTTTTTTTTATGTTTATTATTTTGTATATTATAACTTATTTGAACAGATAGACAGACAGACAGAGTTACTTTCGCTCTTGTAATGCTAGTAAGGATTATTATAGTAAGTATAGATTATTGCTCCAGTTCCACTTTTCTTCAATAATATTATACATGCGACAATGTAAATCACATGATTACTGCAAAAAAAAAATATACAAAAAAAAACCCATGAGTTTCTTGTGTCTTCTTCTCATGTCATGGAGGTCGCGATCCGAAGACATAGTAGAGTAGATTAAATAAAATAAAAAATGACATGTCAAAGAGATATCTTGCTAATATCCGAATGAATAAACGTACTTTGATTTTGATTGATTTTGATTTTGTAGGTACCTACTATTCGCCAAATAAAAATTACAGTCAATAGGTTCATACAAATAAAATAAATTAATAAATATCAAAAGATTTAACTATGGCAAATTTATCGAATAACCCGCCACTTGTTCCTATAGCGCAAAGGTCCACAAATAAAATTAAAAAAGTAATATTTTCTCGTTTAATTATTATTCCTACCTAAGTAAAATAAATTCTAAACTCAATTTGAATAATGCAATAACTGCCAATTAACTAACCATAAAAATATTATTTAACTTCTGGGTAACTCCAACTCAGGCGCCACCTGATTTATTTCTAAAAGTGTGTAGTTACATCATATGGTTATTATAATTAAGAATTTTACCATAAAATTCCCTTTAACACTCAATAATATATTTAAACTAGATGTTAAAGAATATTATGTGAAAGCTATTAGGTCGGAGTTCACTGCCTTTATCTTAGTTCTATTGAGATTATTCTCATAAATCGAAAGTGTTTAGGAAAGAATCGATTTGTTAGTGAAATAACACTATTTTGTAATATTTGTTTTTGTTTACGTAATAGCAAAATATGATAAAAAAAATATAGTTATGAATAATTCTTAGCTATTCTTGCTGTATTATTTATTTGACCTATTTGTATTAATTTTGAGATTGAGTACAAAAGCTAGCAACAAATTTGGTAAAATAAATATAACAATAGGTATTAAATAAAATAAAATTTATGTATTGAGCTACATACAATAACTTAATAAAACTATAATTTATTTTATTGATTGATACAAATTGATTTTTAAAATTTAAACACGATACAAACCCTTTGGTTTCACATTCCGAATCGAAACACCTGTCTTAAAATTTTGATTCAATACCTTGATTCTAAAAATGTACCGAAATAGTTACAGGGACAGATAATTGGTTATTTTTAATGATGATCGATCAGAGTGACTTAAAAACGCAAAATGGCCTTATGAATATCGTAGTTACTACAAACTACTGTTTGCATTTACAATTTTATTAAATTTAATAAATTAAAAAGTAAGTTAAAAATGAAATGCTTTTGTGGGGAAGCTGTTATTTCACCAGAGATGTGCGAGGATGCACATCTCTGGTGTGCACCCTTACACGCCACTATAGAATTTATGGACGTGCTTATTAGAACCAATCGAATCTCTCTATTTTCCTAGCTTCATTTAGCGCTAATTCGGTGCAAATGGCTTAGCGGACCCAATGTCCCACAAGAGAGATGCAACTAGGTAGGATAGGTACATCGCTCGGAAGAAGACAAAGTCAGAAATCGAATCTTGTCTTAAAATATCCTTGATATTCAACTAAGTATGCCGCAAAAAGGTGTTAAAAATGTGATTGAACATGGTAAGTTTATTTTTATTACTTCGGCATTTGTAAAGTAAATATTAAGTTGAGGTCACTACGATATGAGTATGCCAACTTTTGAGCGAAATAAGCCATGTGGGCTGTTGTGTAATAAGAAGGTAGATTTTATTTTAAACTGGCAATGCCCTGCAGTTCCTGCCGCATATGTCACATATATTAGAAATAGCAACATTTGTCAGAAATAACCTATTCGCTAAACCAACAAAATATTATCCAAAAAAGATCTAATAAACTAACAACCAACCCTACCAACTACCAACCCCCCTCTGTCAGAGATTAGAATTAGCACAATAGAGGGCTAATAAAATGTTCTTTACTCTGCTCCAGGGTTAAAATATTAACGCTGGGTGGTGCAAGTGGGACTAATTATTTCAATACCTACCTACTTATTATTATATGTATAGTTTATCTGGGGTAATTCTAAAAGTGCATATATAATAGACCTAAAGTCATATAATGAAATTAGAAGACAATAGATGGACAAAAAAGGCAACAGGGAGATGGAAAATGGAATAGAGGTAGACCAAAGATGAGATGGAAAGACATATTTTTGCAAAGGATAGGTATGGACTAGATGAGAATCGTATGGAATAGAAATATGTGGTACAAGTTAGGGGAGGCCTAAGCTAATAAAGTGACTATTACCGAATCATGACATGATTGTTATGAAACGAATTTTAAATTAATTTATAAAATGTATTTAATGGAATTGTCATGTAATTTAATGATAATTCGAATGGTAGTAGAATAAATAGCTAGTTGATTTTATTTTACATACTTAATTAACGATAGCTGCGTCCCGCGGTTTCACCCGCGTAAGTCCAGATTCCGTGGGATCAAAAGTAGGCTATGTTACTCCTCGACAATAGCTTTCTTTTAGTGAAAGAATTTAAGAAATCATACGACACACACACAAAATTACAAATCTTTCCTCTTTATAATATTAGTGTAGATTATTGAAAAAAATCGGAATTCCCCATTTTTAAAGTATTTCAGAATTACCCCAGTCCATCTTACCCGATACTAGACAAACCACTGGACTTTTAGGACTCTTGGCGTGAAGAACCGACAAAAATGCTTACGGATGTTTGTAGGTATAAGTAGAAGAAGAAGAAGAAGAAATGATTTATTCAGACAAGCACACAGATAAGTAGTGTATGATGTGTTGGTATGTAGGTATGTATGTAAGTACATGCTTATGTATTTAATGTATGGACAAGCTTTCTCAATGGTATTGTAGTAGGATTGTTGGTTTTAAAGTCGAGGGGTTTCGTTCGCCTAAGATAAATATTGGTCAACTTGGTTATGTATCTGTTGAGGTAGCGAAAGTTATATGGAAAGCTGGCGGAAGAAAAACACATTATATTTACGAATTGTGATCTTTCTATCTTATTGTGTCTCTTTATAGATACATTATGTCATAACAGCGCAAGCAACTTTTAAGCCATGCTATGTATGGCGCTGTAGTGCTCAGGACGTTGTTAGTTGGAGTAGGCTTGTGCAGCACCTATATCACCTCCCAGCGTAGTCAGTCATGCCCAGAGGAAAGAACAGGTCAATACATCTGGGGTGGGTTTCCTCACGAATAATGACGACTTGTCATAGGATAATTTAATAAACAGTTTTGTAATAAACCTAGACCAGAAACAAATATTTATTTATAATAAAAAACTTGCACCCGGTGGAAATCGACCCTGCAACCTTCTGCATTGCAGTCAGGCATTCGCCGTACGCGCCATAGAGGCCGCCAATACATAAACCTACATATTATACATCGATTCACTCTCGAAATCGAAATAAATCGATAACGAAATGATTGTCGTCGTAAGTAGGTACTGGAGATGCGTTTGCGCAATGCAAATCATCGAATCTGAAGATGCATTCAACAAGTTGTAGGTCAGGTCGGTGGTGTACTGTTTGCATAAAAATATTTACTTAGTTTTTATTTTTTCTTCAATATTATGTATTAACTGTGTCCCGCGGTCCCGCTTAAGTTTCGATCCCGTGGAAATTGCGAAAAACACTTTCCTATCGAATGCCTACATCATTGTGGGCATTCATATTGTATGTAGAAAGTGTAGTTATGCATAAAGAACACACTCTTTAAATTTAGATCTTAAATTTAAAGAGTGTGTTCTTTATGCACCCTACTATAACCGGTGTAGGTTGTGCGTTGATCCATCCTTTATATTTCCGCGGGATAGGAAGTTACGCGGGTGTAACCACGGAACGCAGCTATGTATAGTATAGGTAGTTAGTTTCGCTGGACCTTTTCCGCACTTAGCCTCACAATTGGGCCAGTGTACCTCGGGATTGGCGAATTTCCCATATCTTTGGGTCGTGGCGAGTCGTAGGACATGTCGGTTTCCTCACGATGTTTTCCTTCACCGTAAGAGGGATGTTATTAGCGCACATAACTTTTTTTAAAGAAAAAGACATTGGTGCGCGGTCGGATTCGCACCCACGACTCTTGGATTTAAAGTTAAATTAAAGTATCTACCACTAGACCAATTATGTTATGCATAAACTATAGCACAATTTGTGGTAAAAGGTACCTACCTACCAACTTACCTACCTATTTTTTTTCGCAATATTAAAAAATAATAATTGATAATTATCAATGTTTCATTTTCATTACACAATCAATATTTATTTATTTTTTTCATTTTTATGGCATATTGTCTATCTTTTATACATAAATTAACTATCTGCCTATTTAGTGTTACTAATTACCTTGACCGAGTCAACAAGTGGGTAAGATTGAGGTATGACACCTACACACGATAAATCATATTTGTCTTCGAAAACTAAACACAATGTTCATTTTGTACCCACATAGGTAATAAGGTATACTTAGGTACTTACTATTTCAGCACGCCAGACAAATCTTGTTGATTGTTGGCTTGCATTATGTTTTTAAAGCTTATCTTTATTTTCTTAATAAATTTTAAAACCAAGGTATACTTACGTACCTAAGCTCATCATCATCCGAGCGATGTTCCCGGTTGCATCCCTCTCGGGAGCCCGGGGTCCGCTTTCTTACTTTAACATCCCCACTTCGCACGATCTTCGGCATCCCGCGTAGTGAGGCCATTTGACGTCACCTCTTTAGCCGTCTACGAAACGAAACTACGGTGTCGATGGAAGAATTATTTTTCTTTTACGACACCATGGTTACGTACAAGGATTTTTTGCAATATGGGCGTCCATATCGAACTACCTCCTTCCTGATTTGGGTGCCGTACCTCGTCACTAGTATTGTTGTCTTATTGTAATGTAGACATGGTAAATACCCCGTGATTTAATTATATTTGTAGTGAAAATAGCCATGTAAGTTTAAAATCGTATAGTGTAAAATAGGTTTTAGTAGTGTCGCTAAGTGAACTCGTGGTGTATGTCGCCGATCATGACCAGCGACATGTCGCCGGGTTCCAACTTCTACCTTAAAACAAGTAATTTCTTCATAATATTAGCTGGTTTCTCAGACTAAGTACCTACACGAGTTATTTTAATTACCCTATCTAATTCCGATTGATTCGGCTACGAAGGTTCATTGCAAATATTAGGCGTGAGTAATGCATAGGTATTCGTTGTAGATATTAGTTGGTAGGCGCTCATTTTTGTATGATCGTGCGGGTTCAGCAACGCCCGGTGCGGTCATTACTTGGGTGGGTGACCGATAATGTGTGTGGCAAAAAATCATTTTCCCGAGCTTCTCCGTGTTTCGGAAGGCACGTTAAGCAGGTGGTCCCGATTTTAATCTGATAGCAGTCATTAGGTCAAGTTTTAAAGCTTTAGGGGAATCTGAAAACTTCAACACTAGGTGAGCAACAACACTATACGAGATATTTAAACATTTTCAAATTGATCAAACCTATAGCGCTAACTATAGCAATTTTGTTAATACATACTTACCTATTAAACTTATCTAGTTAAGTTTTATATAGTCCCATCTTACAAAACAGTTGCTAACGGCACTCCTAGATTGATTGCATTCCAAACATCGTCACAATTTCGTAATAATTTAACTTTTTAACTTTTAAACTAACACGATTGGATAGAACTCATAATTTTATATATCCCGGGTCTTAATCGCGTGATTTTTTGATTTTATTACCGTTTCCACCATGTTACCACGGTCTTGGTCGCGAGGAGACCTAAAATCGAGATCAAAAGGTAAAAAAATCACGCGATTAAGCCCCGGGAAATATAAAATTATGAATTGTACCTTTTCTTCTTTTCTTGATTATAGTTGGTTTACGTCGATCGCTATGCACGAAGAAATTAGTAGGCACTTCTCATTTTGAGCGATGTTCTTGCATCCCTCTCTGGAGCCTCCTAGGGACCAAGCAGTATAAAACTGAAAGAGAGTTGCAGCGTGAAGTGTGTGTACAAAAATGTACGTAGGGGGAATCCGCAAAGAAACGGACGTGTTTTGAAACGGACACTATCGATATCTTAAGTTTTTAAGCGAAAATATTTTAGGTTTTTTGGGTGTTGGCACCATTGATGACAAGGGTCTATCGTCACAGACCTACAGGTCTATGGTAATAAATGGTGCTTACACCCAAAAAAACATAAAATATTTTCAATAGTTACCGTTTCAAAACACGTCCGTTTCATTGCGGATTCCCTCTATGCATGTAACGTGTATGCGTGGCGTGGAAGTCACGCGTTGTTACCCGTCCTTTAATCTAGTCAATATCTGTTATCAGTTCAAAAATGCTAATCTTAAATTAGAAAATTTAATCTAAATCTTAGCAGAAAGCTTACAAAATATCTGAAATAGCGTATCGAAAGAATGCATCTGCAATCTCTACATAATAGGCTAACGAAATCATCATTCTGCGCGGGAGCACAGCGATTTATTTGCCATATTGTTCGTAGATTATCTCTATTAGAGCTCTCGCAGACCAAATACTAACCTAATGTGGTTAATAGTTTTTAACCACATTAACCTATTAATGTCGTGTCTATATACTAGGAATTTGCGCTTTGCGATTACCTATAGTTACTTATTTACTTTCGCTGCGATGTTCACATATCCTGCAGGCTTATTTTTAAATCGCTAATCCCACGTCGAGCGATTTAATTTATTTTCGTCTGACGTCGCGTCGTGAGACGCTTTTCGGTCATGCGATTCAAACATAGGATTTCTGTTCGTTAGTAGGTATTCGCTTGCTTGGTCTTACCCAGCTTATGATATCAGATTAGATATTGTACCAATATTTACAATATAAAGTACATTAACAAAAATTTTAGTTAATTATTAGAGATGAGCCGACTAGTCGGCGACTAGTCGGGAAAGCCGACTAGTCGTCAACTAACAATTATTATGCAATAAAACCAATATTTAATTGAATTAATAGTACAGTAAAAGGGTAGGTAGCCAGAAAAACGTAAATAAAAACACGGCATAGCCTACATACATCATCTTAACATCAAACATCTAAAATGTCATAACTATGGCTCAGCTCCATGAATATATTTTTTCCAACTTTTATTTTTTATCAACATTTTTTGGAAGTTTCGTTACAGCTTTCGAAGTGCAAATTTATCCAAAATTAACAACAATCGCCGATTGGTCATGATTAACCCAAATATCTGGAAATTATAATGATCTGCATTGCCGACTAGTCGGCCGACTAGTCGGCAATTTTAGAACCGACTAGTCGGCTAGTCTGCTAGTCGGCAGAACCCCTAGTCGGCCCATCTCTATTAATTATACTAAAGGTAGAATTAGCGGCCTTAGCTCTAAAAGCGATCTTTTCCAGACCCAAAATATTATATTTATGATATCTATAGATTTTACTTCTGTTTTCGCTATGTTGAATAGAAAATTAAACTTATTTTTCGGTTTTAATCGCGTGGTGTTTATTACTTTTAGAATTGTTTCAATGCTCAACGATGAGACCTGTAAAGGTCTCGAAACTCAAACGAAAAATGACTTTAATTTGTATAACATCTGTCTGCCAACTATCGTCCGATCAAAAGTATCTAATCCATCTCTCTCTCTAACCGAGCACTTGAATGCTGTGTGATGAAAGTGCGATATAGCTGTATTTATCTTTGTTTATGGATGAAAAAATGTAGGCATTAAGTAAAATGTTCATTTGGTTACGGTAATTCAGAGGTGGTTACGTTCTACACAACAATAGGTACTAAAGCTGGTTTCAAAAAGTCTTATTTCACTGGGTAATTTTCTATTTTCCTACCAATATTTTTAATTAGGAGGCGCGCGGGTTTGTTTAAATATGTGAAACAGGATTAATGAAACAAATGTTAACTCGAAATATATTATATTTTAGAAATATTTTAGGAACAAGGAAAAATGCACCATCAAAAGTTATCGTGTAGGTATGTTTAGCGAATTCGCCCGGCAACCGAGGGCCACGGGGTCGAACCCCGTCATCATCAAAAATCCACGGGAGGATTTTTCATGATGCATTGATGGATTTTTCCTTGTAAAATATATCTAGTAGAATGCCTTAAGAGGGTGGGTATTGTTACCATTTCCATACAAACATAATACCAAAATAGAATTATGAAAAATTTAGTTTTCTACCCTAAATCGGTATTATTCGGATTAAGATTTTACTTTTACAGGGTCCCCACCACAAGGTTTTCCAAAATATTCATTTAAAATGAAATAAAACAGAAATACATTTCGTTCATTTTTACAGCGTAAACTTTTTATTAGGAATAATATAAAACAAGGATGTAAATGAGATGTAAACTAGTAATTTACGCTGTAAAAATGAACGAAATGTATTTCCGTTCCTGTAAAAGTAAAATCTTAATCAGAATAATACCAATATTAGGGCAGAAAACTAAATTTTTCATAATTTATTTTGGTATTATGTTTGTAAGGAAATAGTAACAGTACCCCACCCTCTTAAGCTGAGGCCATGAGCAATTAAAATAAGAAATAGTAAGTAATATCTTTTTTTTTGATAATGAACTGAGGGTAAATATAAAGTAATCAATACCTAAGTGTTTTGTGTTGGCTACAATACGCTAAAAAAAGTGTATTAGTAAACAAGCATCTCGTATCTAATAAATTATGAAATTGACATTTTATGAAATCGTTAGAATAATAATTTCTGTTATTCTAGTTTCGACAATAGGGTCAATAAATATTATCAAAATTATCATACTATAATTATGAAATAACTTAGCTGTGTAAAACTGTGTGACATTCTGATCTTTGACACAAAACACGAAAAGATTTGTAAAATAAGTGGTCTACGTCTCTTCGCTTGCACCATTTCGAGATTCGATGTTTAGGCGTCCATATTATTAAAGTTATTTGTAACCTAAGAAGTTATCTGCGGAGTTTTAAATATTAGTTGGTTTTAAAATCAGCTTTATTTTTATGTAAAGGAGAATATGGGTAAACCCAAATTCTTTTTTACACCCATATAAGTTCCAATCTGGTGCGAATTTCAAAAACTTTCTTAGCAGATACACACGTATATTACAATAATAGTTATTTGTAGTGTCTGGGTTTTAACTTTGAAATGTAGGTAGATAATATTAATCTGTACTCTAATTTTAAACTATTACCTACATATTATTATCGATTTACACAAAACCTAATTATAAAAGACTAGCCGCGTTCCGCGGTTTCACCCGCGTACGTCCCGATCCCGTCGGAATATCGAAATCAAAAGTAGCCTATGTTACTCCTCGATAATGTAGCTTTCTATTAGTGAAACAATTTTTGAAATCGGTCAAGTAGTTTTTGAGTTTATTCATAACAAACATACACACCCCCAAAAATACAAATCTTTTCTCATTATAATATTAGTATAGAGTATAGATTAACTTGATTAAAATTGCGTTGTTCGTAACGTCGTGCGTGCAATATTTATTTATTTTATATTATTATCTAAATTATTTATTATTAGCATAGATTGTCTTGCACTATTTTTTAAAGATTAACTTAGTTAAATTGATTTTACTCAAACTATTTATATTATATCTACCTAAATTGCAGCATTAAATAAAAAACGGTGTTAAAGCCAATTAGTACAACGGCTAATTACGAGTGCTTATAACTGATTACAAAACATAATTCTTGAATTTAGGCCTGATTGATAGCTTGTAACAATATTTATTCGAACGGAACCACAAATTAATTCTTACGAGTATATGAGTATACGAGTAAATGTTACAGGCAAAACTCAAAAGCGGCCAAAATAGTTTATAGTTAAAATAGTTTTTAGTAATACATAGTTTTAAGCTACTATTAATAACACATTTCTCTTTTTATAAAATATGTATGTTAGTTTATAAGGTATGTATCTATGGGCCTTAGTAGCCTGAAATAAATGATTTATTATTATTATATTATTAAAATTACTTTTGACTTATTTATCTATTTATTTATTTACAATTCTTACAACTACCATTACAGGATAAACCTAATGCGAAAGTGTGCAATATTAAAATACAAATGTTAAAATTAAAGTAAAGACTAATAAAATTAATTGCGATCATGAAATCAGTTATGAACATCTGCCATAACAGATCACATTATCACATTATTATTATCACTAGATCATCATCTAGTGAGTCACCCTAGAGAATTCACTCAGAGAGCATGAGAACAAATCAGTCAGCTCTGCAACTCCATTCAGCATCGACTTAAAAAAGCATTCAAAGTTGAATTTTCCGAGCGTGTTTTGTTTAAGTTTTGAGAAAGGTTTTTTTTACGAAAACGTTTCTAGGTTAGGTTGTATTCTAAAACTAAATTAAAAGTATTAAAGTTAAACATAATAATATAACGCCCATTTACCTACTTACAAGTTCTGTGATCTTCTGGATATATGAATATCCTCTCTCCTCACGACGTAACTAAACCAAGTCAGTCGATTGCTCATCAACTTGTACCTCATTGACCGCTTCCTTTATACTACCTAATACAAACTTCTACCAAATTTTATTATTTCTTGTATCTAATATTTTTTTGGTGGACCTAGGTTAGTTAAAAACGTTTTAAGTCAAAACTATTTTTGACCGCTTTCGAGTCTTGACTGCAACATATACATAGCTAGCGAGTAACGATCCGCCCCGGCTTTACACGGCTTGCACGACGCTTGCATTTTATTTCTTCCGGAAGGTTTAACCAAGTCTTGTTACTTTTTGGTAACATATAAGCGGTAATGTAGAAAATGAATTAATATTTTATTATTAATGATGATGATTTGAAATTAAATTATTTAATCCCTATATTTACTTTAATTATATATAACAAATTAATTACAATGATTATGAAGACTAATTAAAATTAATACTCCCTATAATAGTTATTTCAAACATGGCTTGTATTTATATCGGGGCAATGCAGCCAGCATTATGCCTCTTTTCCCTCCTCCAAGGGTTTAGCTGATTTAGATTTGGTTTAGTTTTTTGGTTAGTTTTGTTTTAATCAGTTTTAACGACGAGTAACAAAATAACGAGCAGGTAGGTAAGCATATTGGCTTTTTATCTGGTGGGTGACACGCAATAGCCATGAAGTTCCTATTTTTTTTTAAATTAAACATTTTACTACTGATAAATGTTTATGAACGGTTTAGACTAGGTGACCCGATGACTGACTAGCCCGGTTTAGTTAGTTAGTTTTACCTTTGATTGCCTGCCATCCTAAGCCGGAGGGGACCGGGCCGCTTTAAAAAAAACCCGGCCAAGTGCGAAACTCGCGCACGAAGGGTTCCGTACCACTATCACAATTGGGTACGGAACCCTAAAATGGTTTACAACAACTTTGATTCAAAGAAAATCTGAAACTTAAAAGAAACTCTTTGGTCAGTGAAGGCAGACTAGTATATTTGACAGATAGGGCAGCCATTTTGAATTCCATGACCAACTCGATTTGACGCGACCAATCAGAAGCGACCTCACATTGCCTTGTAGTTTTTGAAACACGTTTGTTGTATGGGAGCCCCTTTTAAATAATTGTTTTATTTTGTTTTTAGTATTTGTTGTTGTAGCGGCAACCGAAATACATCTTCTGTGAAAATTTCAACCTTCTAGCTATTACGGTTCATGAGATACAGCCTGGTGACAGACGGACGGACGGACGGACGGACGGACGGACAGACAGACAGACAGACAGACAGACAGACAGCGAAGTCTCAGTAATAGGGTCCCGTTTTTACCTTAAGGTACGGAACCCTAAAAAAGAGGGGGATGTTTATTACTCCTTCAATCAAAAATGACTAAACCGATTGCAATGATATTTGGAACGAAGGCAGCGTACAGTTCTTATATAGGATAGTTTGTTTGCCTCTAAGACGGAATAAAGTTCGCTGGGTCAGCTTGTATCTATACCTACTAATATTATAAAGATAAAGAGTTTGTTTGTTTGAATGCGCTAATTTCAGGAACCGCTCGCTGGTCCGATTAGAAAACGACTTTTAGTGTTGGATAGTCGATTTACTGAGGAAGGCTATAGACTGCTTTTGATCCCTATATTCCCACGGGATCGGGACTTACGCGGGTGAAACCGCGGGACGCAGCTAGTATTAGATAAAACAAATCGTATGTACAGTTAAAACTGAGGTCTGTAGCCGCCTTTACGACGATAGCTCTTCAAGTCAGCCTGAGTGTGGTAATACTTGTACCCGTATAGGCCTAATGTGGATATGGATATTTGTGTTGGAACAGACTAGGCAGGTATTAGAATTTTAAGTAAATGATCGAACGCAATTTGTCTATTTGAATTGGTAAATGGTTAAACATGAATTTGTTGAATAAATAGTACTGATTTCTACGTAGGTTCAGTTTCAAATGTGATTGAATCTATAGGTATTTATAAAACATACACATACAAACAATATACGGGTAGAATTGAGAACCTCCTCTTTTTTTTAAGTCGGTTATAAATGCATTTACCTGGCTGACTGATCTATTAACGTACAGCCTAAACCGCTGATAGTAGAGGGCTGAAATTTGGAGAGTGTGTTCTTTAAGTGATGTAGGCAACCGATAAGGATTTTCGAAAATTCCCACGGGATCGGGACTTATGTTCCTGTCTGTCGACTTCTAAACTTTATATGACAGTAAAAGACAAACGATACATAGTTTATACAGCTTTTAATCATTGTTTAAGTAAGGGGGTATGTGTGTGTATGCTTAGAAATGCATGCAAATATGCGAGATATACGCGAGCATTGTTAATTATTGTTGTATGTTACATATACATTATGTATTATCTGAGCAGGATATAAATATTTCATGAGAGAAAATTTTGTTCCATTTGAATATTGTAATAGTTTTGTAACATACACTTTTTATTTACTATATAACATAATGCTTCTGATTAAGTTATTAATAAATCTAAACATATAAAACTCCAAGTCCTTGACTGACTAATGACTTAGCTAATACCACCGCAGAGCCCCAACCGTTGCTTGGTCCTAGGGACATGAAATTTGGGGAGAGTGTTCTTTGTCATGTGTGATTTTATGATATTCCCACGGGATAAATATTTGTCTGTACATAACGCAAAAAACAGATAGTTTAATATATTATGGTAGGTATGGTTATAACACATACAATGTGTGTCAATCCCGGCCATAAACTTTATATCCCGGTTTTCCTACGGGAACGGGAATTACCCGGGTAAGTATAAAGGCATTTTGTTTTCTTTTAATTATCATTTTATCCCGGTTGTTATCTCTGATAGCAGTTGTTAGGTCAAGTTAGGTGCCTTAGGGCGACCAGAAAACTCAGTAGGAGCCCTACCACTATTACTACGAAAAGGAGAAAAATATAATGGCATAGTGGGCTTACATAAAAAAAAATGATTTGTATGAACGCGACGTTGTTTTGTCGTCTCGCTCGTACCACAGAATACATAAATAGTACAACTCGTACCTATATTTATTACATCTTCTTTATGTCTTTGCTCCTTACTCAATTTATAACGCAGAAAATTGTCTCCGTATTAATTTATGTAAGTTAATGTAGGTGGAGCAATGGTGGCACACTATCCATCAATTCTGTTTAAAAATTAAATTCGTAATGGTTTTTGCAAAAATATTTTTTGTAATTTAATTTATAAACTTATTGAGTACTGTGTAGGTGATAAAGTTGTACACGACGAGAGAACAAATTGATGTTTAAGGATTTTGATCTGTTTCATTCGTCTTGCGATGCAAAATATACCTATACTGGGGTTGCCGTCGTGTTCCATTTTTTTTTTGAGTTTTACAGTACAGTATTTTTTTATATCTTGTGTTTCTGTTTGCATTCTATCAGTGATCTGCCATCCGGTTAATTTACTCCTTAATCTACTATATAAAAATAAGTCGGGTTTTCCTTCCTGACGCTATAACTCGAGAACGCACGAACCGATTTCCACGGTTTTGCATTCGTTGGAAAGGTCTCGGGTTCCGTGAGGTTTATAGCAAAGAAAATTTAGGAAAAATTTATTTATCTATAATTTATAAGGCAAAACAACGTTTGCCGGGTCAGTTTACTCTAAAACTGCCCCAATTTCAGACAGATTGAGCTGGGGACTAAAATTCGGCTGTAACCAGCCGAAACACAGAAACGCTACTTAAAATTTTAGGGCTATTTGAATAATTCTTGAGCAACTGCTTAATTCAAATTTAGTTTGCCAATTTTCGAGTTTAGCAGCAGCTTAATTATTTAAGTAGGTCTTAAATTTTAAGTGGCACTTATTTGTTCGTACCTACGAAAGGGTATGTTCGGGATTATTGCTAAAGATAGTTTAGATAGTTATGTCTTTAATTCGACAATTTAGTCTATCGATTCGACGCTAAACGTAGGTCAATAAATGTATAGCTAACAGACAAACAGAGAGATTCTAATTCACAATTTTTTTAAATAGAAAATCTCAATGAATAACTCCATAAGTACTGCTACCTTGAAAATATTTGAGTACGTTACCTACTTCTCATACCTAACGGTATAGCCAACGTGAGTTGCAAAATGTTCATTCATAGCTTCATCGAACGATAGAAAACGACTCTTGAATTCGCGAACTGCTAACAAGATTGATTGATTGTCGTCACGATACGAGTAGGTATGGATGATTTTTTATGCATAGCAAAGCCCCTTGGTTTTACTCGCGTAAGTGCCTATCCCACGGGATTTCCCAAAATCTCGGTCTAAGTGGATCAAAACACAATACAAAGAACACACTCTTCAAATTAAATGCCTCATGAAAGTCAGGAAGCCACAACATTGACAAGTCAGGACGACACGACGCGGTTTCACCCTCGTAAGTCCCGATCCCGCGGGATTTTCCAAAAACCCTTTTATAGTGGATCCAAACACCCCACAAAGAACACACTCTCCAAATTTAATGTCTCTAGGACCAGCGGTTTTGGGCTATGCGTTGATGTTTATAAGTCAAGAAGTCACCACATTTTAATATGCATTATTTATTACCAGTGTTTATTACTAATATTATAAATACGAGAGTAACTCTGTACCTCTGTCGTCTGTTATTTTATATCCCAATTTCCCACGGAAGCGAGACTTACTTTTTCCATTGAATTTATTATTAAGAAAAACTTCTTAAGAGGACAGTCTCCATACTTTTTCTCCATACAAACGTAGTCCACTCTTTCCTCCCTGGATAAAGACATTAGAGCAAACATGTTTATGCTATAAAACCTATATCTGTCATGACTATGCCCCCCCCACCTTTTGATTTTTTTTATTTTCTATTTTTTTTTTTTTACTATTCTAATTCAAAAGGTAGATGCATAGTCATGACAGATATAGGTTTTATAGCATAAACATGTTTGCTCTAATGTCTTTATCCAGGGAGGAAAGAGTGGACTACGTTTGTATGGAGAAAGAGTATGGAGACTGTCCTCTTAGCTATAGATATAGGTTTTATGGCATAAAGGGAGGAAACAGTCGACTATGTTTGTATGGAGAAAGAGTATGGAGACTGTCCTCTTAAATAGACGATCGAAATAAAAACAAAAGACGACAAAGATATTCCTTTAAGGCCAATTTTGTGTGTCACATTTAATATGCAAGAAACGGTAGCGTATCCTGACTGCATGATCAGAATAAATAACTGACTTACAAACATTGACACCTAAGGTCTACCGCTGTAAAACAAAACGCGGGTCTTTGTACACTGGTTAATAGTGTCAGTTGCAGCTAGCTAGGGAATCGAAGGTTATGATTATGAAATTTCGTTTTACTTAAGAATATTACGTTTGCTTTTAGCTACGTTTTTATTAAATGCACGTTTCGCTTCGTCATTTTCATCGTGAGGAAATGGGATCAGTTGTCTGAGGCTGTCTTTTCCTGAATGAATAAGTTTAACGTTTTGAAATAAGCTAGGTATCGGTTTAAAGAATGTTTATTACTCCTACAAGACAATAGTCTACTTAGAATGAGCCTATAACTAAAGGCTTAACCACTAGTTATGTAGTGACTTCCGTCACGTCTTTATTTGAATATACTCGTATAGTACTAGCTGCGCCCCGCGGTTTCACCCGCGTAAGTCCCGATCCCGCGGGAATTACGGGATAAAAAGTAGCCTATGTGTTAATCTAGGTGTCCAGCTATCTATATTCCAAGTTTCATCGCAATCGGTTCAGTAGTTTTTGCGTGAAAGAGTAACAAACATCCAAACATCCATACAAACTTTCACATTTATAATATTAGTAGGATAACACCTAGATAACACGTAAGTATAGTAAGTTTAGGAGCTCATTGGCCTGGCTGCACCGGACGATCTTTAATGGTCGTGCGGGTTAAGCAACGCTTGGCGTGATTATTACTTGGATGGGTGACCAATAATTTGTGTGGCAAAAATCACTTTCTCGAGCTCCTCCGTGCTTCGGAAGGCACTGCGGTTGTTATCTCTGATAGCAGTCGTTAGGTCAAGTTAGAGGCCTTAGGGCGACCTGACAACTCAAACAATAGGTAAGCTCACTCTAAGAAAAGAAGAAGAAACTAAGTCTTTTATGAAGGTAAGCGCGCTACATCTGAGACCGCTATGTCATTTTTGTTACGGTGAGATTGCGGTAGTATTATAAGTTCATTTGTTCTCATTATCATCATCATTCGAGCGATGTCCCCGGTTGCATCCCTCTCGAGAGCCCGGGGTCCGCTTGCCTACTATTACGTCTCCACTTCGCACGATCTTCGGCATCCCGCGTAGTAAGGCCATTTGCAGGCATACCTGATCTTACGACGTCAAGCCGTATAAGTTCATTTGTCCTAACTAGTCATTTTGCTTATTTCTGCGATCGCCAATCGTGTATAAGTAGGTACTTTAAAACAGGCCCTTAGATAATAAATAACATAGCTTCACAATGACAGTAGGTACCTGAAGAAATTTTACAAAACATTATGCAAAAGGCATCGTGAAGTAGTAGGTACTTTCGTAAGCAAATGAGTAAGAGTTTTCGTAAGATACTGGTCAAGATCACTGACTCAGAATCTGGCTTGACCGGATTCAACTCGATTTGTACAATATGGATAAACTACTACTAAAATGGAGTAAGTTTGTATCAAATTCTTTGCCTGATTTAGACGAATTTGGGAGCGGAGCAGTCAGATGAAAACAGCGACTTAAATAAAACTTCTTGGGCTATTTCGACTGAATATGTAATTAATATCAATTTGTTCGTATTTTTTTCGACTGAACGGTTCGAGAGTCTCTCTATAAGACCATTTATAGATAGAATTCGTTCTTTCCGAACGATGTTCCCGGTTGCGTCCCTCTTAGAGCACGGAATCCGCATGGGTTCGGCGCAGTAAGTAAGTCATGATTTTGATCATTGAACAAACCTTCTGCAAATAGATTTTGGCAATATTTTTCGGCCTAACCCTCCTAGGGATCAAGCAGTCTATCCCCCACCGCGCGTAAAGATCTTAAAGTTTGCTAGTTTCCCTCATATTCCTTAGTCGCCTTTTACGGGTAAGCCTATTCTATACCGGGGCTACACGGCAAATTATGGATAGAATTGCTATGCGTTGCTTATTCCAGTTTGATCGAATCCAGCTTTAGAGATGAAAAATAATATTATGATAATTTATTCAAGAATTTCGTTAATGCGTTCACTAATTAATAAAATCCCAAGTTAAAAGTGAAATTTCCATCTGTCACTCGATGACACACCTAGAGACATGAGAATGTGCCTTCGGCCTTTAAGGTTTTGCCTAAATTAAGAGATAAAAGTTCTCGAGTGGCGACCACGATGCAATGCAAAACGGAGAGTTGGAAGACCACCTACGACATTATAGCAGTCGCCGGAAGTCGATGGATGGAGGGAGGCGGTTCGGGATTGCTATTTGTGTCGTCGTATGGGGCCTCGGATCGGAAAGCGCAGCGTTGGACGTCCACCACCGAGATGGACGGACGACTTAGTTAAGGCCGCGGGTTCACGATGGATGCAGGCCACTTATAACTTATAACTTTCGCAGTTGAGAACGATTACTTAGTTTTTGTTACCATGTGTTTTTATCCTAATAAACAATTTTCATTTCATTTTTTTCATTTTTCACTTATGACTGAAGTATCTGGAAATCTATGAGGGAGGCTTATGTCCAGCAGTGGACTTCTTACAGCTGAAATGAATGATGGGGCCTCTGTTCAGCAGATCAGATGATACTTAGTATGTAGGAAGATAGCTTTACGTACTATTTATTACAGATGTAGTAAAAACAGACATAAATTGACTTATGATGAACTCTTGCTAAAGTATGATATGTTGCCTCTTAGGCTTAGAAGATTTTTTCTTCAGACTATGATTTTATATAAAATTTGTCATAATAGGTTTGTCTGCACTGAACTTACTCATCAGATTGGGCTTGTCGTAGGCGTTTGCCTTAGGCACTAGTCGTACAATTATTGTACATACGATTCCTATCAGAAGAGCGAAGTCTAATTTACAATGAAAGATTCCAATATTTCTAAGTGTTTGTATGGGATGTGTGTGAACACTACAATCTGAAAATTATATTATTTATAGTGTACATAAATACATGAATCATTTATATTTTTTTTTATACTTGTAAAAGCTGCTGAACCGATTGCAATAGGCATTTCCCAGATTACACAGAATAGTCCCTACGATGTTTGCTTATAAACCTTATAACAACTAAATAATATATTTTCATCATTACAGGTAAACCAAGAGGAGAAACAGTGATGTGAATAATGAAAAGTTTAGTGACAAAGTTTTAGTGTAAAGTGTTACGTAAGATTAGTGTAAATTTATTTAGTGTTAGTGATCCGTGAGTGAGTGACAAAAACGGCAAGATGATGACCCTGTACAGAACCATCAAGGGCACCAGTACGACGAAGAGAAAGAAACGGGAAAGAAGGTTAGTTTTATTTCATTAGGTAACTCATAAGAATTATGTTTAATTTGAGATAAGTACTAGGTAAGGGCAAATCCTAGAACTGCTGTATAGCTACTCAAAAACGTTTTTGGTAAATCTTCCCATTTTTTTTTCTTTTTTGGCCCCGGACTCTCGAGATGCCATTTGTCGAGTTTTTTCTGAGTTTACAACACTCTTCTTATTATAGTTTTAGCGTCGTACATCTTATACATCTTGCCAGTATCGAGTATTTTGCATAAAATTAGCCCGATCGGACTCATAGTTTCAAGTCAGGAGCTATGGTAAAGCTGTGGCAACTTTACCATAACCTTCAAGGGCCTTCAAGGAAAAGTTCATGGTTAACACTCAATTTTGTTTCCACTACACTTGTGCACATTCACGGACCTAAATTAAAGAAAATTCCATTAAAATTACTCAATTTAACCGGGCTTACAACATAGTTTAACGAAAATAAAACTGAAGCACGACATGTTGTCTCCGCTTTCCCGCCAAAGTCTCAAATTTTCCCTTATACTCTACTTAAGTTGCTATTTCAATTTTTGGACTGTCATGGCGACTGGATATAACAAAATCACTGATATGAACAATATAAAAAAGAAGTACCTAATTTCCCTAGAATGGGGAAAACTTATTTAAGGTACCTAGTTATTTGACGACCTCTGTGGCGCGTCGTGCGAGAGCGCGACTGCAATGCAGGAGGTTGCGGGTTCGATTCCCGCCGGGTGCAAGTATTTATGCTTAAAAATAAATATTTGTGTCTGGTCTGGGTGTCCTTCTATGTATAGTATGTATGTATATACAAAAGAAAAATAAATATAAGTATTATATCCGTTGTCTAGTCACCGTAACACAAGCTTAGTCGCTTACCACGGGGCTAGATGGCGCTGTGTGTTGTTCACAGAATTTATTTATTTATTTATTATTTATTTATTTATTTAGTTCTTATCGGCATAAGAAGTACTACGTGAAGCAGAAATCCATAGATAGTGTATTTTAAGTTTGCGCCATCGCAAAAACAAACAGCGCCACGTTACGGCAGTGAACGGCACCACAACTTTATAGATTTACCTTTTACTACGGCAACAACGTTGCTTAATAGTTCATTGCATATTGTATAGATGGCGTTAGTAGTTCAATAATAAATTTAGAAATGGAAGTAGGTAAATAAAAATGTAAGACGACTAAACGACTAGGCTAGTACTATGGTAGTACCCATAGTTCTAACACAGGCAATTGTTTGTGACTGTTTGTTACTCTTTCATGTAAAATCCATTGAATCGATTGAGATGAAACTCGGTATGTATCTAAATAACTTAAGACCTGGAATAACACTAACCCCCGTATTCATAGACGAACTGAGTAATTACTCTGGCTAAGTAAAATCTCTGTCACATTTTCGCAGATGTTGAAAACCACTGACAAGAGCGAGACAAATCCATTACTTAGCCAAAGTAATTAAATCGACTTGTCTATAAATACTATATACTTAGACTACTTTTCATCCTGGTATTCTCGCTGGATTAAGACTTACGCGGGTTAAACCGCGGGTGCTGCTAGCTAGTAGTTAATTAGAAAGGTATCTATAGTATTTTATAGGGCATTCAAATAAATTTTGTGCCTGTCCAAATCAATGTTTATTTGTTGCATGATGAGTTAAGACAATTTACAATTCCAACCGGTTCTTTCGTCTAGACTAGACTTAAAGGTGACCTAGGAACACTATTTTGTAGAATCCTAACGCAATAAAAACTACCATGAACCTTTATAAAAGGTATTTCTTTTAAGTTATTACATTATAATAATATGCACCTATAAGAAACCATTGAAGAAACCATATTAATTCAACTTTTTGTTTCTAATTAATTTAATATAATTTGTAAGTATTTCTAACAAAACTCTAGCTTACTACAGGAGAGTAGGTAAGTGGCGTTGCAGAAAAAAAAAGTGTTATTACACCTTTAAGATATTTTATTATAGCCAATTAAAATTACCTCTTATACCCATATCGAGACTATAGTCATACCGAACATCTAAGTTCATCAACCCTCCTAATCGATATATTGTTACAGACT
Source organism: Idaea biselata (assembly GCA_958496205.1). NCBI lineage: Eukaryota > Metazoa > Arthropoda > Insecta > Lepidoptera > Geometridae > Idaea > Idaea biselata. The sequence continues at coordinate 29,480,357 of OY292396.1, read as the reverse complement.
GACAGCTCCAATTGTGTTCTTTGTCTTAATTATAAATAAGTTATACTTAATTGGCTTTTTGTTAGAAACTCATTAATTTGAACATCGCCTATTGATCTGTTTAGCTACAGGCGGTAGCTTACTTCTCATCTTGTTATTTATTGGATCACCTAACAAGGTATTGTTCCTATTTTTTTATATTCATATTTTATTAACTGCGTAAGTCCGTAGTATCGGGATTAAAAGTAGCCTATGTCCTATTCAAGGTCCCATCTATTTCTAATTTAATTTATAGACGAATCAAGTAATTACTCTGGCTAAGTAAAATCTTTGTCACATTTTCGCAGACGTAGAAAACCACTGACAAGTGCAAGACAAATGGATTACTTAGCCAAAGTAGTTACTCGACTTGTCTAGAAATACTTAGTATACATAAGACTTATAGACAAAATTGTAGGGAAAACATAATCCTAAAACATTTTAAATTAGTATTCAAATCAGGCGCCAAACAAATCCCAGAGGCAAGTCTAGACCACAATAAACTGCACACGGAACTAACTAGCACCAACCAAACAGCTGTCTGATTAGATTATCTGACAGATATAAATATTCTTACAATTTCATCACAAACAACAACCATAGTTCAAGGTGTTTTAGACTTTATTAATTACCCTTAGGCCATAATTGAATGGTTGCAGATTGGAGTAACAATGCTTGCTTTATTTGGTTGTATAAAGAAATAGCTGCGTCTCGCGGTTTCACCCGCGTAAGCACCAATCCCGTGAGAATATCGGGATCAAAAGTAGCCTATAGCCACAGCTATAGCCTTCCTTAATAAATGGACTATGCAACACTGAAAGATTTTTTCAAATCGGACCAACGGTTCCTGAGATAAGCACATTCAAACAAACCAACTCTGGAGGTGGTGGCAGTGGTGGCATATTATGGTTATTCCTAATATTTGGGTTAGGGGGAAAATGGCACCATTTAAAACCAGGGCCCAATCACCCCTACTCTAATTCGATGAAGTAGTCAACTGGTCTCACATTAGTTTAGGTAAGTACCTAACATTCTACGGTTGTTTTCCCGAGATATTATGATATGTCATAGTTATTAAATTTTAACCTGATGTCAACGATAAAATTAGGTTTCTTTAATAATTTTAACCGGAAAATTTGACCTTTAAACTCGTTAAAAGATTTATAGCCGACAAATAAATCATTTAAAATGTTCACATGATTTTGTTTCTATTCATGGATTATTCAATCTGTCATTCGATGATGTCATAGATGTTCTCACAATGGTGTGGTCATCTTCACATGATGATGCCGAACTCGCCGAACTTTGCGTAATGTTGACATTACATGATCTTTGACACTTGCAGCAGGGTGTCAAACTGTGGAGTCAAGATGTTGAATTTGACATCACATAATACTCTCTATCTATAGCCTGTCACACACGTAGCCATAATATACATATTATATTAATATGCCAGCCATGCTATCTGTGCTGTCCGTGTGTCCCCGGTATAGAACAGGGTTACACCATCTCTTCCCGTGCGTGTCGTAAAAGGCGACTAAGGGATCTGAGGGAGATTAGCAAACCTTAAGTTCTCGGCGGGTAAGCTGCTTCGTCCCTAGGAGGGTTGGTGTCAGGCAGGCGGCCATAATTGTAAGTCATCATTGATAAAGATGACTTAAATTAATACCGAATGTGTCGACCCTAAATAAAAAAAAAGCTATTTGGGGTTTAGCGGACCCCGGGCTCCCGAGAGGGATGCAACCGGGAACATCGCTCAGATAAGAAGAAGACACTGGCTTCTTTCCAAATAGCCATAATCAGTTTAAAACCGATAAGAAATAAAAAAAAATGTCATATGTTAAATTGCCTGCATTTTTCTTTAACTGTGACCATGACGTCACGTTTCCTACAAATAAGAGACCGCTCCCGGAAAACAAATTTGTACGAAAGCTTGACAACTGTTAGAGCGGCGATTAGGTAAACTGTGGTCATATCGATTTAAAATCCTTTATAAATATTAAAAACGCACAGAAATTCAAAATACAATAGAGAAAAATGAGATTAAAAGAGACAAGCTTAAGACTAAAAGAAACAAAAAAAAAAATTGACAAAATAAAACGGACAAAAAGAATCTTTTTTGACATATGTCCTTAATCCATTCAAGACACTAAATCTATACATATAATAAAATCGTAACTCAGCGGTGTCTGTTTTTGAAAGATATAAAAAAAAAAATTGGAGGGGTACCTACTAACGCAGTAAAACCCATTTCTCTGTTTTTCTGGTTGTCTGTTTGTCTGTTTGTCCGTTTGTCTGTTTGTCTGTTTGTCAACTGTGTGTGCCTTTGTGCCCGCTAATCTCAGAAACGGCTTAACCGATTTTGACCAAATTTGGAATGCAGATAGCTTTAGACCCCGATTGACATATAGGCTATTTTTTATCCGGATATATAGTCCGGTTATCCGGATAAAGTGTTTTTTTTTTTGCTATTACTTAATTAGTTTGAATGTTGTATTGAAGAAATATGTTGTGTGGAATCACAACATATTTCTTCAATAAATGATTAACCGGATATCCGGTCGAAAATAAATTCCTCAAATACCGTATACCTATGTCTGTCCATATATCCGGATCCTTTGGACATACGGAAATTCTTTATAATGGCTGTTTTTAACCGACTTTAAAAAAAAAGAGGAGCTGCTCAATTCTACCCGCATATTATTTGTATGTGAATATGTTCACGCCGTACTCCGGCATATAAAGTCCGATTTCGATCATTCTTTTTTTATTTGGAAAGTGAGAGTCCCGAGTTGGTCCCATAAATTGTTGGTGAAGATCTGATGAGAACTTTCGGAATGATGAGCAGAATAGCATCTCACAATGATGTTAATTACTAATTTTTGGACTTCCATCAATAGAATCGGCTTATAAAGAACTAGGTACAAATTGATGAACCACCTGAAACCGCACCTTCTCAAAAATTCCTCAGAGATTAAAGTTACGGTTACAATCTTGAAAATGCAATAAAATGGATTAAAGAAATATATCTGTAATCGGGCAGTTTTACTGGGTAGATGCAGATTGCATGTAGTTTACGTGGCACAAGGGCAGCTATGGATTCCGAGTCGAGGGTTCCGCGTTCGAATCACAGACCGGTGCATTCCCTTTTTAAGGAACGGTGGCCTACCGAGCCGAGTGATGGCCGATTCGACGGCTGCGCGTTCGAGTCACGAGTCCCGGACACGACGTTACGTTTTACCCTCCAGATGGTCGTCCACCTTGCCGTTGTGAGGGGACTCAGTAGCTGAAAGCTAAGAGGCGCACGAGGTGGGAAACCGGGCTTGCCTGGCTTCTAACCCGTAATCCCGCGTCAGCGGGCTCGGGGGTCCTTTCCGCAAGAAAGGGCCCGCGTGGTAGACAACCACTATAAAAATCACCTTAGCCTCTGGTGGTGAATTGGGGGGGGGGGGGTTATCACCGGCTTTGGGGACCTCGAGACGGTGGCGTGACCGTGCCGAGGGAGGGGAGACGGGGAGGGGTTGTCTATCGGGCAGATGCAGAGATGAGGCTTGGAAAGGCCGTCGTTGTCGGGATGTAGTCCATGAGGACTTTCCACTGGCTTTGACACTTGTGGAGCGAGGGGGTGTCCCTCGCTCCACAAGTGTCAAATGGGGGTTTACATTATAAGCTTATGGTAGGAAGCCCAACGAGATTGGCCTGACGGTGACGGACATTACCCACGTAAAAAAAAAGATATCATGTAGTTAAGCTGCCCGACTTCAGCTTACATAACAGATAAGTCGGTTGCACTGTATTTAGGAGAGCTCAATATTATTGTTTTGTCCTTTTGTTCGAAGTCGGTTTCGATTTTTTTAATTTTTTCGATAAAGGCTACTTCTTATAAGCATGCAACACGTTACCTACCGCTGCGCTGTGCTAAATCTACACTTAAATAGACTCTGCCATGATTATCTTCTGCTTAGCAACATACTTCCCTGGTCGTCCGTTCAAGCAAAGCGATGGGTAGGTAGTCCGAAAAACGCTGACGAAGTCGCGGGCACAGCTAGTACATAATAAGATTGTGTCCGACAAAAGCACCATTAAAAACCAAATAGCATTAAATGAAGTGCCGTAAAGCGAAATAAATGTGCATTTATTTGAGATAAAGAGTTCTTATTGGATTGTGAATTTCTTTTGGCATACGCGAAAAGGTTTCTAATGAGAAAGGATATTTTTGGCGTGACAAATGAGTCATGCGACCTGTGAGTGTAAGTATTTAGGACTCATTCTGGTGAAAAATGTTTTTGACCACTTGTTGCAAGTGGTCAAAAACACAATGACGTTTTAATTCCACGGATGGACAACTTGCATTATTAAGTTGACCGAAATTTAATCTATATCTGTATAAGGCATTGTCCTCACTGACTAACTAACTGACTGACTGATTATCGCACAGCCTAAACCGCTGATAGTAGGTAGATGGCTGAAAATTGGAGAGTGTGTTCTTTTTACAATGTTAGTATCCGATAAGAAAGGATTTCTGAAAATTCCCACGGGATTGGAACTAATGCGGGTAAAACCGCGGGATACAGCTAGTTTTTAATAAATTCAATTTTAAATTTTGACGTTTGTCAAATTAACTTTTAGATTTTTCTTCTGTTTTCGAGATGTTGGATTGAATTAAACTCATTTTTCGGTGTTTATCTCGTGGTGTTGATCATATCACGCTGTAGATTCTGAAGAAGAGACCTGTAAAAGTCTCGAAACGTTGAGCATTGAAACAATGCTAAAAGTAATAAACACCACGCGATTAAATCTAAAAATGAGTTAAATTTCAAATTACTTTTTAATATATTTGATGAAATTTTCTTTGAAGAATTCAGTTTTCCATAGATTTTGAGTCAATAAAGTTTCGATTGCAGTTCGATCGTTTGCAATTGTGATGATGTGGAAATATTGGACAATTCTAATACAGGAATTACAGTGGCCGGCAATTAAGTTGAAAAAAATGGCGGATGCGCAAACGTCGATTTTTCATAGAAGTCGCATGTATTATGTACCTACTGCGCGAACTTTCCCCTTCCACGTCAAAATTTTCTAACTTGTCTGCCGGACACCGTACCCAGTAAAATATCAGCCAGCTAGAAAAGACTTCAACGGCATACGGAACCCCGTTGATGTCTTTTCTATTGAACCCATACGCTTTTTGTAGCGTAGCAGTTATCTACGAACTCAACGCAGTTTAAAATTTTATTTTTTCTGGTTTTAATCGCATTGTTTTTATTATTTTGACGACCTCTGTGGCGCGTCGTGCGAATGCCCGACTGCAATGCAGAAGGTTGCGGGTTCGATTCCCGCCGGGTGCAAGTATTTATGCTTAAAAATAAATATTTGTGTCTGGTCTGGGTGTTCCTCTATGTATAATATGTATGTATTTACAAAAGAAAAATAAATATAAGTATTATATCCGTTGTCTAGTCACCGTAACACAAGCTTAGTCGCTTATCACGGGGCTAGATGGCGCTGTGTGTTGTTGACACAATTTATTTATTTATTTATTTTAAACATTTTATCAATGTCCTACATTTCGAGATCTTTACAGATTATTATGTGCATACTGAGATGTGATTTGAGCTTAATTTTTATTTTATCCAACATCGCCAAAAATAGTAGAAAAATCACCGCGCTGTTTGAAGCACACTATATTAGTAGGTAGGTACGTATATCGGAACTTAGTGTTAATTTTTTTGTTATTAAATATTGCTTGTCTGTTTTGTGTTTCCATCAGTAGATAGTGTGTTGTATCAAGTTTTGCTTATTCTGTGAAACAGGAATACTCATGTTTTTGTTTAAAAAATCCAAATCGCGTTTATATTATTTTGATAATTATATATTCCGGGATATTCCGAGGACTCCCATGGCGAAAATGTAAAGGTTATCAATAATATAAATTAAATGTATCTGAAAATAACAGCCTGCGACAACAAGCGAAGTTTGCATCGTTTGGAGACGTTTGTTCATGTTTTCTGTAGGCGTTTATGTTGGGGCATAAACGTTTGAAATAGAACTGGCAAATACATGGCCAGATTCATAACAATAATACATCAGGGTAGGGGATAGCGCGGTTTCCCGGAAGCGAGAGTTCGAATCCTGCCACGGGAGAATTTTTGTTCCTAATAAAAGCTTAAATATTTATTGAGCAATAGAAACATAAGGAATATTAAATATTTATTTCAAAATTATTAGTTTAGCTTCTGGTGACCAAAGGGTACTTTGGCCAACGGATAGGTATTGCTATTCAAAGAGGCAATGCAGGCAGTCTTTTGGGTACCATATCTAGTGACTTGTAAATTATGATGGTGCATTGTAGGTAGTCTTTTTTACCAGTATTTCATCAAATTTAATTTCACCTTTATTACTTTTGAATGAGTTTAAGTATTTACTTACTTAAGAACGTGGCGACTGTTACCATTTCCATACAAACTTAATACCAAAATATTATTCGGATTAAGATTTTACTTTTATAAACCACAAGGTTTTCCAAAATATTCATTCGAAATAAAATAAAACGGAGAAACATTTTTTCATTTTTCCAGCGTAAATTACTAGTTTACATCTCATTTGTTTTATATTATTCCCAATAAAAAGTAATTTACGCTGTTAAAATGAAAAATAATGTTTCTCCGTTTTTTTTCATTTCCAATGAATATTTTGGAAAACCTAGTGGTAGGTTAAAGGACCCCATAAAAGTAAAATTTTAATCCGAATAATATCGATATTTAGGTAGAAAACAATTTTTTTCTTAATTTATTTTGGTATTAAGTTTGTATGGAAATGGTAACAGTCGCCGCGTTCTTAAATAACACCCACATAACGGTTATCTTATCACTGTCAAAGTAGTAATTCTACTTGTTTACTTTTACTAATAAGGGTTTGAAACAAGGTAACAGACCATCGGTTGGCAATACTGACATTGAGGTCCTTTCCAAGGTGGCTCCCACACCATACTCTCGTTGCATATTTAGCCAAACCGTAGGAGGACGCTGGCTTATTAACTCAGGTATTTTGTACCTAACCATCTTTATTAGGGTTCTTGCAGACGGTTGGATTTTAGTCGTCTGACGATTTTTTTAAATTTTCAAACACGATAAATAAATAAACAGTTTTATTTGTAGTATATCAGTTGTGGTACACTCATGGTACATAGTTGTTTAGTTCGGTGCTAGATTGGATATTTACTTATAGTTCTTCTTTTTTTGTATAGCGGTGTGGCTCACCTGGTGTTAGAGTTTTCGGAGTTTAACTTAACCTTACGACTACTATCTGAGATAACAAACGGGATCAACTGCTTAACGTGCCTACCGAAGCACGGAACAGCTCGAAAAAAATATTTAGTTGTTGGTATTGCTAGTAATTGTTATTCAAAATATTTCCTTCCAAATCGATTTAAATAAAAGTAGAATAATTAGATTTTTTGATATTTTCCTTTCATAAAAATCATTGAAATTTTCGGATTTTCTATTTCTCTATTTTATAAACTTGTTTTTATACTTTTTATTCGTAGGTCCAAACTATTGGCCGACGGAAAGTGTTTAGACTGCATGACGAAAGTTCTTTGTACCAGGCTTGTATAACTGGTTAGTGTTTAAGAATACCTAATTTGATGTAAGTAAGTATAACCATAGTGTCCAAATAGTTTAAGTATATTAGTGCGTTCGTAACACAAGTAATTTTATGGAACTTAAAAAAAAACTGTTTTTAAAAAGGCTTTATTTAAAAAAAAATGTAGAAATCAAGTGATACGTGGGATCTTAACTAGCCCTCAATAGTAAAAGTAAGCTTTTTGTTTCCATTTCGTTTGTTTTCTTCATTAAACTCCTATAAATCCAATTGCAAACCCACATAAGTCCCGATTGAAATACTCCCTCGTATTTTAAATTGTAGCCGTGAACATGTAGCTTTTAACGTGACTCAAATAGTTTTATCAAGTGGTCTTAACAAATTTTTAATTGGTGGTTTGCCGCGGTCCTTATCTCTGTATGATAATTGAACAATAGCCTTGTAGATAATGGAGCTAAGTGAGAATATATGTTCTAGTTCTTTAATTTATCTGCAATCTTAGTCACTTGGAAATAGTTTAATACATTGTTTTATTTAAGCACTTATGCTAGGCACTGTTAACCTTATTGATAAACATGGAGTAAGGTCGGAGTAGTGAGAACATGCTTTGTCTTTTTCCGTGACAGACAGAAACAAAAAAGTGGTAAACTTACTCCGACCTTACTCTACGTCTATTCATAACGCTATGTATGTCTTGGTATCGAAAAATGTTTAGTTAATTTACCAGAATCGAAGGCAAAAACTTGGGTTAGAAACCGGATACTTTCTTTGGTACCTTTATAAAGTAAAAAAGTTATGTTTATACTTGTACTTACCAAACTTACTGCTTTATTCAATTTTTTGTTTCAATATAGCAGGTCAAAAAACCTGCTAATTCCAGTTTATCGCTACCTGCTCAAAGTGGATATCAGTAAAATCGACATTTTTTTTTGGTACCTTCTCTCGTATTTGCACAGTTTTCAATCGTATTGATAAATATTTTGGATAGAAAACCTGTTTTGTATAATAATGCTGGTGTTCATAATTAATGAGATATTATGTAATTTACTAGTAGAGGTGTTGTCTCAAATATATTCGCACTAAAATAAATATAAAAAAGCTGCTACAGCGCTGATAGTATTATTACGTCTATTATAATTATTAAATGACAATTGCTAGGGTGCTATAATTATGAAGTAGAAGAAAACGGCAATAGTACAATTGAACAAATTTATTCAAAAGGTAATGGTACTTCATTAGTTGGTTTCACCTCTTTTTCTTCTGAGGCCATATCTGTTCCTTTGGATAAGAATTATTGACTTTGCTCTAACTATACGTAAATTTAACCCAAATTACATTTTACCATCATTACAATTCCAAAAAAATACGCTTAAAATCGCTAACGAAATCACTGTTTGAATGCGAAACTATTGTATTTTCAAATTCGTTTCCAAAATGCAACAGGCCGGCCTAATCTAATACCGGCGGTATCTATCCTTTGAAGAAATAGAAAACGTGTAACATGCAACAATGTCACGATATAAATTGGACTTAACATTATGTGCCTATTTATTAAACCCCTTAAGCTAGTCGTAACATTTATCAATCAGAAACAAACTGGAGCTACATTTTGCAACGCCTTTGTTCCATTTTCTATGAGCATATAAGGGCTGGCTTTTAGATCATTTCAGACTGGGTACCTGACTAAATGTAACACCTGCAAAATGTCCCAGTAACATTTTCGATACGACGACCTCTGTAGCGCGTCGGGGGAAGGCCCGACTGCAATGCAGAACGTTTCGGGTTCGATTCCCGCTGGGTGCAAGTATTGTATGCTTAAAATAAATTTTTGTTTAAGGTCTGTGTGTGTCATATGTTACATACAAAACACACAGACCCGTTTTTTTTTACAAAAAAAAGTATAATATGTAGTATATCCGTAGTGTCTAGTACCCATAGTACAAGCCTAGTACTAGGACTTAGTTTGGGGCTAGGTTGCGCTGTGTGTAACGTCGTGCAATATTTATTTATATAAGGGCTGGCTTGTAGATCATTTCTGACTAATGTAACACCTGCAAAATGTCTCAGTAACATTTCCAATACGTCACAGTGTACGGGAAATGACGTCATTGTAAAGTAATTTAAGAAACATGAGTCTGCACTATCGAGATTTTTGAGGAAAATGTTAAGTTAAGGAGGAGAGTATATAGGTAGTTGAATACGTTTATTTTGTGGTTTTTGTCCTTAGATTAAAACAAAAAACTAAAGATACTGTAACTAGTCTCGGAAAATCAGATAATAAAACTGCGTCTATCAGACGCACTAGCCTCAGTCGTATGTCGAACCGTTGCCGCGTGAGCACGTGCTGTCACACTGCGATTATCTTTTTGACATCCATAAGAATGCCTTTTTGCTTATTTACAAAGCCTGAATCATTCTTAAAGACAAATGTTTTTAAATACAATAATTTTATGAAAATGCATGTAGGTGTTTCTAGCTCATTTTTCGAATACGCAATGTTAGAATATACCGTATCTACTAATTTTGTTTTCATCTAAGTTTTTGTCAGTAAAAGATACTTTTACGTGAAACCTGTTTGTGGATTATTATTCTTTTGAAACTTCTGTTTAGGTTTTAGATAAATTAGCATAATAGTCGACTCAAGCAAGAATATCTATCTACTATATAAAAATAAGTCGGGTTTTCCTTCCTGACGCTATAACTCCAGAACGCACGAACCGATTTCCACGGTTTTGCATTCGTTGGAAAGGTCTCGGGCTCCGTGAGGTTTATAGCAAAGAAAATTCAGGAAAAATTTAATCTACTATATAAAAATAAGTCGGGTTTTCCTTCCTGACGCTATAACTCCAGAACGCACGAACCGATTTCCACGGTTTTGCATTCGTTGGAAAGGTCTCGGGCTCCGTGAGGTTTATAGCAAAGAAAATTCAGGAAAAATTTAATTATCTATAATTTATAAGGCAAAACAACGTTTGCCGGGTCAGCTAGTCTTTCTATAATTATTGATATGAGAGCGTGTGACGTTGTTAAAAAACTGTCCGATTGGCCGCCACGCAATACGACAGATATGTGCATGGATATAGGTTGTATTTATGTGAGGACAGTCTACCTACTCTTTCTCCATACAAACGTAGTCGACTGTTTCCTCCCTGGATAGAGACATAAGAGCAAATATGTTTATGCCATAAAACCTACATCTGCCATGGCTATGCTATGCCCCAACGTTTTGGTTTTTCCATTTTTTAATTAGAACAGAAATAAAATTAAGAAAAATTAAAAAATTAAAACACTCAAAACGTAGGGGCATGGTCATGGCTGATATAGGGCTTATGGCGTCAAAATATTTTTTCTAATATGACTACAACTACGTTTGTAAAGTTTGTATGGAGAAAAGTAGGGAGACTGTCCCTTAAATGTATTTATCCAGGGAGGAAATAGTCGACTACGTTAGTATGGGGAAAGAGTAGGTATCTTTTCCCCTTCAATAACAATTAAAGTACCTACTAACGTAGTAAACTCTCTTATTACAGCTTGATCGGCGCAACAACATGCAAGCTGACGTGTGCAAATCTTACCTAACCGTTAGTTCAGGGTTCACTTTCTACTGTCGGGTCGCGTTTCTATAATACCTAGCTAACCTTTGTTGACATCGACTGTTGGACAATATATTCCAGTTTGTTATGTATGGACCCCGCGGTTTCACACGCGTAAGTCCTGATATCTTGAAGTATCGGGATGAAACGTGGCCCGTTACTCCTAAAGCTGTAATGTATCTTCATGTTAAACTTCATCAAAATCGGTCTAGTGGATTCGATAGCTTTTGTCACATTTTCGCTACAGTTCTAACTAACTAGACCGGAATAGCTAATTTCGAGCTTCCGTGTAGTATGACATTCATATGAATACGTCATAAAATAAAGTTCGTAATTATTTTTATGTTGTACCTAAGGGGTGTCGTTTGTGAATACGGCTGTTTGTTTTAAAAACGTCTAAAAAAATCAAAAAGGTAACCAAAAATCCCATACATTTCACATAAAGTGACAGCTCTTTATTTACTTTTTCCTTTAAAATTGACAGTTCTTAGTTTACCCTTTTGATCTAAGTTTCTGAAAGGTATAGATCTTTCTATATAGCTATATATGTATGTAACGCTTATCGCATACATGTTCGAGTAACACCTACATTATTAAAACAATAAATAAAATGTTGTACCTACTTAGATAATAAGTGAAAGAAAACAATTTGCTTCTTTTAGTAAAACTACGCGTGATTTCACTTAAATTTACCTTTTAAGGTGCTATTAAAGAACTTTATATCCGATAAAAGTGATAACTAGAAAAGTAATGGCCAATATAAACATTATTTCATTGTATTCCGCCAAAGGCTTTGGATCTCTAACTAAATCCGACTAATATTATAAAGGTGAAAGTATGTAAGTAAGTATATTGGTTTTTCAAAAACAAAAACTTCTGACCCGGTTGCAATTAAGCTTCAAATATGAGTAACTGGATACCTGGAATATCATATAGGCTACATATTTTATCCCGATATTATCGCGGGCTTACGCGGACTTACGCGGACTTACGCGGACTTACGCGTGTGACGCCGCGAGGCACCACGCGGTTTCGACTGCGTGAGTCCCAATCCTGCAGGAATATCAGAATAAAAAGTAGCCTGTATGTTATTCTAGGTTTCAAGCTATCTATATTTAGCGTAAAAGTAACAAAGTCACATACATACTTGCAAACATTCGCGTTTATAATATTGATAAGATAGGATTATTAGGTATCCTTATAGTATAGGTACTGGGATTATAAGATGGTACCTATTTAGATATATCATCACAGTTTACCCAATAGTTAGTGCGCCTCGCATGCTATAGTTTTTCTCTGTGGTAGTTTTTCTCTAAGGTGTTGTGATGTGGTAGAGAGTAAAAAATGGCGGAAAACAGATCTAAACATCGGACAAGAAAGTTCGAAATTGAAATATTAAATTAAATACCTTTGAAGTGACTAGTTTACGAGGACACGGTGACATTAAATCTAATATCTATCTTAGAAATAGAACTTTATTCCAACGACATACGGTTTAATTTACAGCGTTTATAATAAAATAGATCGTGACGAACGATTTCATTGTGAAACGGTGACCACGTGCGCGTACGCCGCCTTCGTTTCAACATTGCTTGGAATTAATAATTGTAAGGCCTTACTTTTCGGAATTAAGCTTATACTACAAATATTTCTAAATAACAAGGTATTTCCTATGTTATAATTTGTTTTTTGGCAAGCAATTGTATCTGGCTTGTCCACGAGACAGTCTCGTGAATAAGCCAGAAATATCGAGCTACAAAAAACATAGTAAATACCACGTTATTTAATAATATTTGTAGTGAAAACCACCGAAGAAGATACAAGAAGCTCATAGGGTTTTTTTGGTGGCTGTGATCTTGTGATTCACATCACAATCGTCATTCATCTTCTTCTTCTTTCTTTATCTTCATTCTTCTCTACATTAGTCCTAGTATTAGTCCTGCGAGTTGGTGTGTCTATTACTTACGTGTTTCTTTCGTGTGCAAGTAATGTGGTTGCCCGTATAAACGTATTTCTTTTTTTTATGGATAGAAAAAGTAACTGCTTCCGATTATTCAGGTAATAGGTCTACTAGGTGTAACTATAGGTGTTAAATCGAATAAATCAAAGTTAAAGTGAACTTAAATTGTTAGATTGACAACTATGTAACGACTCTACTACATTGTAACCTCTATTTACATAATATAATGTGTCTATGTTATATTATAAGACCCTTAAAGACTCTTAAAGTACGGCTTTTCACTCTTTTGTTTCTGATTCGATCGTCTTTTGTTTCTGTTTCGATCACCTTTTGTATCTGTTTCGATCGTCCTTTGTTTCTGTTTCGATCGTCTTTTGTTTCTGTTTCGAGCGTCTTTTTTTCTCTCTCTTTCAATCATCTTTTGTTTCTGCTTCGACCGTCTTTGTATGTAGGTAATGTAGGGGTGATAAAATATGTTTTTCACCAAAATATGGGAAAAAGTATTTATTTGCGCAAATTCTCATTTCTATAAAACCAAGTAAACAGAGATTACGTTATGGCTACACGATACCTACAGCCACGTATGTATCTCAGTTCGTTGAACTACAGTTTCCTTCTTTGCTAATGTGACATCATACTAAGATCAAGTCGGATGCCTTTTTTGTACGTAGTGTCTATTTTTAATTAAGTGTTTTATAGGTTTTATTATGTTTTTGTGCGTATTTGGGCAACTTGATCATATCTGGGTCGATGCTCCTTTCAAACTCTATGTGCTTTTGTAGTTGGCTTTGTTTTGTTAGTTGACGTTTATACTAAAGTAGAGTCTAAAGTTGATCTACTAAGCTGATTGGTAAAAATATTAAATGGTTCATTGCATTTATTTTGAGGCACGATTTTTAGTTGTCATATGGAACCTAGTTAAATCTAGTTTTGTCCTCATCTGTGCGATGTCTCACGAGTCCGGAGTACGCTATTTAGCGTTTAAATTCATTGAAGTCTCCACAGTCGGTAATACATAATTGACTAATTGAAATATTTTTATGCGGGCCGCCTACCTGACTTCTGGCTAGTCACCTCCAGATCCCTTAATATAAGGGGAAAATCTACAGACCTACTCTTTTCTCCATACAAACTTTACAAACGTAGTCGACTGTTTCCTCCTTGGATATTAAAGAAATTTGAGAAAAAAAATTCATGCCATAAATTCTATATCAGCCATGACCATGCCCCTACCTTTGGATTTTCTTCATATTATAGTTTTCCTAAATATTAAATACCTATTCTAATTAGAAAATGAAAAAAAAAACAAAACCAAGGGGCATTGTCATGGCAGATTATAGGTTTTGTGGCATATATGTTATGTCTTTATCATGGAGGAAGCAGTCGGCTTCGTTTGTATGAAGAAAGAGTAGGTAGATATTTTCCTCTTATTTGCCTTTTACGACACCCACTGGAAGAGCTCTATTCTATTCCGGGGCTTTTCTAATTTGAAGTTTAATTAATAGTACCTACCTATACTTGCGTAGTTGTGAATCTACATTCATAAAATAATATCTAATACTTACTAAGGAAGTAGGTAGGAAAGTACTTGATTTATATGGGTCACGATTGTTGGTCCTTTAGTTATTTATGTCACGATATTATTGTATTTTGACATTTCCGGCATCGCACCGGTCATTTTATTTTGATTTTCTTAGGCAGGGTTTAAAACTTGGAACCGAACTGTACCTAACTTGCTAGCTATTTTCTTATATATATAAAATGCTTTGTCCTAACAGGGACTCAAGTCTGCTCTCACAATCATATCTTAATAGAGTGTCGATAGAATAGTAATTGTCATATTTGAAGTGTTTTGACATTTGTCTACCAAATGTGTCAAATACACGACTCTCTATTAAGAGACTGTTGTGAGAGCAGACTTGGGGCTCTGACTGAATGATTGATCAAGGCTCACAATGAAAGTAGAGGCCCTGGACTTTCGGATAAAACCGCGGGACCCAGCTAGTATATGTATATAAATCTTCAAAACAAATCTGATTTAAATACGAACAAAAAAACATTTACGCGTGCAATACTTTAATTATAGTATTAAAATAATTAATACAGATGGAGATAAAAGCTTTTAAAATGTATATGTTCCGAGAATAAGAACTGCACTTGGTAAGACGAATTGCAATCTAATTTGTAAGAGGCGTTTCTAAAGATATTATTCATTTGTTTATAAATCACAAGTTAAAAATATTAAATTTCACTTTAACTTTCTTATCTAAGCGAATTCAGAGTTCAAAAGTCGAGTTAAAAATGTATGAACGAAAATAAGCAGGTAACTAACTAATCAAAACTGAGGAATCTTTATCGCTTTATCATAAACACTACGAGTACGAAATAATTTGAAAACATGTTCGGGAAACTTTTTTGATAAAAAAAAGCTATTGCATAGCATTTTTTATCAACTTATGCAATTATAATTATATATTTACTTTGTACCATGTAGCTTGGCCGAGCTAGATGGTAACCATGGCAACATGTAGGCGGAGTGTAGGGTGTAAGGTTTTATTTTCGTTACGAAATTTTTTGATTCGGTGGCCCGCTCAAAACCCGCGATAAAAGTTATGCAATAGCTTAAAAATAACTACAACCAATTTGAGAACATCCTCCTTTTTTTAAATTGGTTAAAAAGTACAGACTGTTACGTTTTCACGTTTAAACAGCCGATTAAATTTTGATACTATTCGCTACAGAGAAAGAACCTAGAGAAAGAAGGTTTCTTCGTACCCTGAATAGCGCCCCGTTGAAGCACCAGGGGCGCTATTCAATTTCCATAGAGTTTTACCCTACTTATACGACAACACGACAGAAACATATACGCAAAAAGTGACTGTGACATACGGACGGACATGACGAATCTATAAGGGTTTCATTTTTGCCATTTGGCTATGGAACCCTAAAAACCGGCGCAAGTGCAAGTCTAACTCACGCAGGAAGGGTTCCGTCCATTTATTACAAAAAAAAACACGTTTGTTGTATGGGATCACGTCTTAAGTATTTGTATTAATTTGTTTTTAGTTTTTCTTTTTATAGCGGCAACAGAAATACATGATGAAAAAATTAACCTATGTCATACACAGAACCGTGATAGGTTGCCTGGTGAGAGACTGACACTCGACACTAAGCGTACTTAGTAATAGGATCCTGTTTTTACCCTTTGTGTACGGAACCCTTAATACTTACTTGCACTAGGCCTCTCGATCTCGACCCCAGACATACACAGGTGAATCTGCAGAGAACAGTTAGCCAGCAATAAATACAGAACAATCGACATTTATATGATGTATTATTAAACGCACTGCATTTAAAAACCTATTACTCTTAACACGATCTCGAAATGAACTCTCAATTTGCTTCAAATAAAAACAAAATGGCGGTCAAACAATTTATTTCGATCGCAAATAAAAATCTCACCCCGGAGTTTCGGCGATGAAGCGGTTACGGTATCTTTAATAACATGATTTTTAAGGTTCCGTATTGCAAGGGTAAAAACGGGACCCTATTACTAAGACTCCGCTGCCGTATGTCTGTCTATCACCAGACTGTATCTTATAAACCAATCAAAACAACAAATCCTAAAAACACCAAAAAATAAATAATTAGGTGAGGCTCTCATACAATAAATGTGTTTTTTTTTGTGATATATAGATATAGATTAATTCTTTATTGTAACACTAATATAAAATTACAATTAAAAGAAAAATATAAACAGCTTAAATTTAAGTAGCATAATAGGCGATCTTATCGCTTAAAGCGATCTCTTCCAGGCAACCTTTGAATGGATGAGAAGTGAACAAACATAGGGTGTTAGTCAGGAATGTTAAAGAACCCTTCGTGCGCGAGTCCGACTCGCACTTGACCAATTTTATTTATTTTTCATGTTTCTTGTAATATATTACGTGATAACAACAAAACATTGCGGTAATCGCTGGTATGCAATGACAAATTATTTTAATTTATTTTTCAAGTCTTTGGAGAGTCGAAATTTGACCCCCACTCTGTAACAGAGTTGTTGTAAGTTGTAAGTACGAATTTTTATTTATGATTGTCATTTATTTTAGCGTGAAATTAAATACAACTTAAATTACAACGTTCAAAAACATACTTACAACTGAAGTTACCTACCTATACTCTCTTAGGCAAGAAGTAGTTGTAGATGCATCTTTTTTTTATTTTTGATAGCATTAATTTAACAAACATTATAATTCCCGGCAAACTTCTAGAAAAAAAATGGCGGATGCGCAAAGTCGATTTTTCATAGTAATCGCATGTAAAATGTACTGCGCGAACTTTCCCCTTCCACGTCAAACATTTTCAACTAGTTTGCCGGCCACTATACCTGATTGAAACTGGGTAGAATTTTTGTTGCAATTGTAAAAATAAGGAAAACCTGTAATTAATAAACAGTACTATCGTCTTACTTAGCTTCTGGTGACCAAAGGGCTGGCTGCTCCTGAGCCATGACCATGCACCTACGTTTGGATTTTATTCAAATTCTAATTCTTTTGAAATTTATTTCTATTCTAATTAGAAAATGAAAAAAATCGAATCGTAAGAGCATAGTCATGGCAGATATAGGTTTTATGGTATAACCATATTTGCTCTAATGTCCTTAACACAGGGAGGAAACAGTAGACTACGTTTGTATGGAAAAAGAGTAGGTAGACTGTCCTCTTAAATGTGTCAGTACTAAAATCGAACCAAACTTCGGGTATAACTGTTTTTATTTATCTCCGAAATACCTGGAGGCGTTTCGTATCAGTGTTGCTTGAAGTAACAATATAAATCTTCGCAAAGCAAATACATTACGTTTGGACTGATGATGCTTCCGCAAATCTGTCTTCTTCTTTGGAATTAAATCTAGGGCTGTGGCCAGATATCAAAAAAATACTTTGTTTTATTTATTTATTTAAAAGCAAAATAAGTAGTAGAGCGTACAACATGTAAGCTACCGCTGTGCAAAATCCAAACTTACACATACTCTACCATAATTATCTTCTGCTCAGCATCACAGTACTTCCCTGGTCGTCCGTTTAACCCGGCGCCAATGACGTGAAAATAATTTCAAAGACAATGACCATGGGTCATAATGACCCAAATTTCATCAATCGATTTTCAGGAAATTTAACAAGTCAGCTTAATTTTAATTATTGTGTATGTATAAAGGATTATTTACCGAGCTAATAAAACCAAAATTATATATTATTATATTATATTATTATGTTGTATTACATAAATCAAATCTTTATTAATTGTTTAACAACACATGCAAAATCATCTATAAAAAACACAACGTGTCTATATTTTTAATTTTTGGAAAATATTTCTTAGTAATAATATGAATTATTAATCTTATCTAGTAAAAACGAGATCAAATCAACTTCTTATCATGTAAATACAATAAGATCAGTCTTCTACTTCATAACTCACAGTCATGGAACTGCTGCAATTATTGCAGTATGAAATCAAATGGTATGAAATCTCGCTGCGCAGGCGGCGCGGGCGTCGCACTGAGCGGGTCAGCGAGGCGGGTAGAGGGGGGCTGTATCTCCAGCTACACTAACGCTCAAATCATGAAATGGACGCGAAAAAAAAATATGAACGTTTAAAACTGCCTTGGGTCAATATGACCCAGCGTCAATGACGCCGGGTTAAGTGTAGATTTTTGCACAGCGATAGGTAGGTGTTCGAAAAACGCTGACGAAGTCGCGTGCACAGCAATCTATACTAATATGATAAAGAGGAAACGTTGGTAACATTTATGTATGTATTTAAGTCCTGGTAATCTCTGAAACCGCTGAACCGATTCCAATAAATCTTTCACCAATAGAAAGCTACACTATCGAGGAGTCATAGGCTATTTTTGATCCCGATATTCCAACGGGATCGGGACTTACGCGGGTGAAACCGCGGGACTCTGGTAGTTTATAATATAAATACAGTATAATAGTAGGTTCACAGTGTCTGGATTAAATTCTACCAACCCTAAATCTTTCATCTGTACAAACACGAAAGCAAATTAGGTACTTGTACATTTTCGTCGAAGTACGTAAGTTACCAGAACCGAAAGTATAACATCGAATTTTATTATTATTTAACCATAAATAAATATTTATTAGTGACGTTTAAAAATTTATCGCGTTCAAAATACTGCATTTAGAAGTGTTTTGAGCTGTAATGAAGATATTAATATTACCAAAGTAAATGAAGGA
This sequence comes from Idaea biselata, assembly GCA_958496205.1. NCBI lineage: Eukaryota > Metazoa > Arthropoda > Insecta > Lepidoptera > Geometridae > Idaea > Idaea biselata. The sequence goes on along the minus strand of OY292396.1, from coordinate 29,460,924 downwards.
GTTGCCGATTAACATGCACGAAGATTTCGGTGATTTATTTACTACGAAATTGTTTTATTTTTAATTTGGACTCGACACTACATAATAAATTACTTGCAGTGTCCTGTGAATTCATCCGCGTAAGTTCGATATCGTGATTATGACATGAAAACAGATATTTTTCCTGGAAAATATAAAACTTTTTGAAAATTTGGGTGCATGTTTTCCCAAAGACCCCACACTAAACTGTATACCCATAGTATTATAAATTATGTGAAGCTTATTGGCGTAGCTGCGCCCTTCGATCTTGTTAAGGTTAAGCAACACCTGGCGCAGTCATTGGATGGGTTGGGTTGAACTTGGATGGGTGACCGATTATGCCCAAAAAAATGATTTATATGAGGGACCCGATTGTTATCTTTGTTCGCGTCATTAGTTCAAGTTAGGTCTTAGGACAACCCAAAAACGCTAACACTAGGGGAAAAGCAGCCACACCACTACACGGAGAGAAGAAGACTATAAAATTGTGTTTTTTCCGGCTTATCAAGATTTGTCAGTTAAAAGTCAAACCTTACAGTACCTACTCCTTGTAAGTTTAACGGTTCATTGTTAAACAGTTTAATGCAAAGGACAAATAACATTTTTGGAGGTAACGTAGGAGAATCGTATGAACAAAGTCGTGGGAAAGACTTACCGTCAAGAACATCCGTATAACTTGAAAATTAAGGTTTGATTTTGCTTGGAGAAACGGCAGATTAAGTTGGTAAAATAATTGGTTTTGTTTATTTTATATGGAAATGTAGTATTCGGTTACATGTGCGGTAAGTTGTGAGTCTTCACGATATTACTTCAGTGATTATTACCGTTACTGGACAAATACAGAAGATGCTGGGCCTTGACTTTGTCGGAGGGTGCGGTAAAAATAAACATACTGGTAGAAAATTGTGGGTCAACTGTGGATTGAAGTTTAAAGAATTGAGTTTATTTTTTGCTTCTTTAGAACTACAAATAAACTTTATTTGTTGCTCAAAATACACGATGACACTTAGACTGACACTTACTGACAAGACACATAATATAAAAAATGTAAGTGTAAGTGTTATCGGGTGTTTTAAGTTTTACACATAAGTAGTAAACCTACCTATTGCAAAAAAACTTGATAAGTTTATAATATATCTAATAGCTCTCAATATTTGAAGTTTTTTTCGCAATCTAGAGTATGATATCCATTTAAGATCGGCAGGTGCAACTAGGCCAATGAGCTCCTCCCTCGTCCTTATCATCATCATTGTAAAGGTGATAGTTTGTGAGTGTGTATGAAATGGTGTGTATGTGCCTGTTTGATACTCCTTCACGCACAACCGCCAAACCGATCGCGATGAAACTCAGTTTGTAGATAGCTGGGGACCTGGAATATTACATGGGCTCTATATTTCCATGGGATCCAGAGGGGTACTTTAATTCTACGAACGTACGAACAAAAGAAAAAACATCTGTCATCCGTCCATTAAAACCGTCCGAAAATAAAAATTTTGGATGGATGGATGACAGATTTTCTTCTGGATTCATCGTTCGTAGAATTAAAGTAGAGACCCGGGTTATACGGGGGAAAAACCACGAGGTGCTACTAGTTGCACGCGGGAAAAACCGCGAGGTGCTACTAGTTGCAGCATAAACAGTGATTTCAATCAACATCACAAACTAACAAATGACCTAATTCTCTTTAAAAATCGAATAACAATATTTAGGACACAAAACCAACGCACCAATCAAAATCGGTCTTAAATTAGCTGACATAATTACTCGAACACCCATAACTCGAGGTCCCGTACATCGAAATTCGGTCAGTGTAATTGTGCCATACCGCCCGGTGGGACGTACGACTACAGGATACTCGTAAATCCGGGTTCCTGGTACGTAGGTAACAGTATCCGATTGCTGTCGAACTTTGATTATAATTCCTGATTTGTGCGATCGCTAATTGCGTTGATATGATTATCTTATCATTTAGCTTTGTTTACACGAGATGAATGTTTTTTTTATAAAAAAAAGTTCATTTTATTTTATTCATTATCATCGTCCGAGCGATGTTCATCCCTCTGGAGAGCATGGGGTCAAATGTGAAAACTTATTGTGACGCACAGCTTTTCTAGAGTAAGCTCGTTACTTTTTCTAAATCCCGATTTCGAGGGAATTTCGGTATACTTAAAAAGTGCTCTATTCATATTACCGTAACATATCTGTGATTTTATATTACACAGATATGTTTTGGCCTAACTAGTTCAACACTTTTAGGCTTATTAATACACGTGGAGTATCGTCGGAGTAGTGAAAACATGTTTTGCCTTTTTTAGTGACAAGAAATTTCAAAGTTGACAGACAGAATCAAAAAGTGGTATAATTATTCCGATGTTACTCCACGTTTATTAATAAGGCTATTTTTGTTTAAAACGAACACGAATAAACAATTTATCAGATAAAATTTGACGTTTAGAGAAAACTTATAATTTATTAGGAAAATGTGCCGACGGCGACGACTCGCTGCATTTCGGATAATTTACTTACAAAGAATAATATTTACAGTTTCAACGATGGTTGGACCAACAGATAAATAATTATAATAACATAAAATTACTTAAAATTCCCTTAAAATTAAAGGATAATTAGAGAAAACTTATCTTTATATATAAAAATCAATCCCTATTTCCCTTGGTCACGGCATCACACTTAAACTTTTACACATATTTCGATAATTCTTTTTTTGTTGTGAGCGCAGGAGAAGGTTCTTATGAAAGAAAAAATGCTAAACCGATTTTGATGAATTTTATTTTTTTATACTAAATGACAGGACAACGTCTGTCGGGTCAGCTAGTAATTTATAAAGAAAATATGTTGACGGCGCGATCGGGTAATTTGCTTACAATGAATAAAAATTTACAGTTTTTAATATCTTTCGAATTACCTACTCAACGATGGTGTTGTCAAGGTATAAATTAATTCAAATGGGTTTCCAGTAAATACTTATTATTAAATTATTAAACCTGCTTATTGAAAATTTTGGAATTCAATAATCAATTTTAAAAAGCGGACCGTTTATGCATTACTAGCATTGCCCTGCGGTTTCAGCCACATAACTCCCGATCCCGCGTTTATATCGGGAATTAAGTTGCCTAATGTGATATTCCAGGGATCACGCTATCTAAAAGCTAAGCTTCAACGCAATTGACTCCGCAATTATTAGGTGAAAGAGCAAAAAACACACATAAATACACGATTTACAAACTTGCATCTTTATATTTTTAGTAGGATGTAACGGTACGGGTATTTATCGTCAATTTCGTATTTAAATTAACCATAAGTTTAGGCTGACAAACACTTACTTATAAAATAAAGTAGATATGAAATACTCAATTGAGCGTGGGCGGTAAAACAGCTCTTACATGCCTTTTAAAAGAAAGAAAAAAGAATCAGTCTTCGTGTGTCCTCAGCATTAAAAAGGTTCACTGTCAAAGTGCTGATTAATTTGACAAATGATTTTTCAATATCACATTTGTTTCTTATTCGAATTTTAAGTACAGCGTAACAGTTTATTATAATGTTTAAATTTTGGATGAACGAGTTCTATATTTCGGTTGTCGGATTAGCGAATTTTTGTTGGAATTATCATTCGTATTCGGAAAACGAGATGGTTTTGTAAGAATTTATTTGGAAGGTTTTTTGTGTGGAATTCTAGTCCTGTTGTTAACTGGGTTATGTTTACTTACGAATAAAATTTCTGTTTATTCTGTTATTTTAATGGCTTCTCTATTCCAAACCGTGTTATTCCGGGTCTCCAGCTAAGAATTTATATTTCAAGTTCCATTACAATCAGGTCAGTTGTTTTTGCATGAAGGAGCAACACACACGCAAACTTTCACTTCAAAATATTAGTAGAATAGGATAGATTAGAATTCATTTTACGTAGTAGGTAGGTAGGTATTATTAGTTAAAAAAAACTGTACCCGTATTGTCTACCTAGTGCAGGGGTTCCCTAACTTATTTAAGGCGCGCCCCCCTTTCGACCTTAAAAAAAATCCGCGCCCCCCCGTCCAGTCCAGATTATCAGGCCAGAATAAAAAGTGTTCGAAATAAGTATTTTTATTGCTCATTATAGTTTTCAAAGTCATACAAAAGGTATTTGGCAAGTTGTACCAAATACCTTTGATAGCGCCTGTGAGGAGGAGGTAGAGGCTGATAAGTTTTTAACATGATTAAGATAACATTGGCCGACTAAGGAAACAATTTTTAAATCAGGTTTGTTAACTACACAGGTGACCCGCGCCCCCCTGTAAATGCCTCTGCGCCCCCCCTGGGGGGCGCGCCCCCCAGTTTGGGAACCCCTGACCTAGTGGATAAGTCAGTTTCATCGGCATTATACAGTAGATTCTTGCTTTCACGCAACGTGGTAATCACCAGTGATTACAGCAAAGCAGTAATATACTGCATAGTGCCCATGATACTGAATTACCTACTAGATTAAGATTAATTATACTAGAGTGCAAAAACATAATATTTCTCAATCATTACAAAAACTGTTAAAACACACTGTGAAACAAAAGTTATGCAGATTTCACAACATATTTCACAAACTATCACTTATTTCAGTCCACATTACCGATACTGATCCGTGGCCATGTAAGTTCTTGAATCAGTAGGTGTAAAAGGGTGTTACAAAGGCATTTATTGTGAAGTTGCAGTCTAAAGGGTACCGAAGATGACTTATCGCGTGTATTTACGAGGTGTCTGTGTGGGCTTGATGTATGTGTGTCTGAATTCAATGAATGACGTTTAAAAGGTTACTGAAATATTGGGCAGGACATGAGATAAAATTATCGAAGAATAGAGTTGAATCGGAATATATAAAATTGAAAAGCTTACGACGGACAAACGAATTTACTCGATGATATCGATGAATGTTTGCGTAGGAAAAGGTAAGACAGATATAGTGGACAATTGGTCAAGTCTACAAATAGTATCAATTGGTCAAGCGCATTGTTACCGCAAATTTTAGTGTTAATTCGTCAAGCAGTGAAAAAGTGTCAATTGGACAAGTCTTCGAAAAGTGACAACTCGTCAAGTCCTTTTTTTTCAATATAACAAAAGATGATCGGAGTAGAAACAAAAGATGAACAAAACCTACCTAGTCTTACTCTTATTATAAAGATTAGTTTTTGTGTAAAAGTACGTTTGCTACTCCTTTACGCAAAAACGTCTTAACCGACTGCGATGAAACTTGGTATGCAGACAGTTGGAGATCTAAATTGACATTTAGGCATCTTGTATTGAGATCGGGACTAACGTAAATCAACTGCGCAGCTTTCATAATTACGTGGTATAGAAAAACGTTCTACCTAAAATTAATCGAACTAGCCGTTTTCGAGTAATCGATCAACAATAAAAGTAAACGTCATGATTTGAGAACGAGCTTCCTTTTTTGAAGTCGATTAAACATAACCGCATAACAGAACAGCATCTTCTACTTCGTGTCCGTCAGGATGAAAAGTCACTATTTTTTTATCGGCGTATTTTACGTTGCATTTATGCTCATGAATTGCTTCCCAATTGCTTCTATTTACTTCCTATTCTCAGAATATTGCTTCCATCGTATTTTAGAAGAAATAAAACATTTTAAGGTGACCGTTCATTCTGATGTCTGTACGGCCGGTCACCTAGGCGTAGTGTCCTTGATAATTAAAATAATTAAAATTCGTGGTGGCCATTAATTGCTTCCCAATTGCTTCTATTTACTTCCTATTCTCAGAATATTGCTTCCATCGTATTTTAGAAGAAACAAAACATTTTTAAGGTGACCGTTATTCTGATGTCTCCACGGCCGGTCACCTAGGCGTAGTGTCCTTGATAATTAAAATAATTGAAACTCGTGGTGGCCATTAATTGCTTCCCAATTGCTTCTATTTACTTCCTATTCTCAGAATATTGCTTCCATCGTATTTTAGAAGAAACAAAACATTTTTAAGGTGACCGTTCATTCTGATGTCTCCACGGCCGGTCACCTAGGCGTAGTGTCCTTGATAATTAAAATAATTGAAATTCGTGGTGGCCATTAATTGCTTCCCAATTGCTTCTATTTACTTCCTATTCTAAGAATATTGCTGCCATGGTATTTTAGAAGAAACAAAACATTTTAAGGTGACCGTTCATTCTGATGTCTCCACGGCCGGTCACCTAGGCGTAGTGTCCTTGATAATTAAAATAATTGAAATTCGTGGTGGCCATTAATTGCTTCCCAATTGCTTCTATTTACTTCCTATTCAAAGAATATTGCTGCCATCGTATTCTAGGAGAAACAAAACATTTTAAGTTGGCCGTTCATTCTGATGTCACGACGCACGGTGGATTATGTGCTAAGAACTGCCTGGTCATAATTATTCATATACATTTTGTTGTTTAAAATAGTGTTATGTATTATGTAAAAAATATATTTATAGTATCCTTTTTATCCGCATTGTAAAGACAACATTAAATCAGATTTTTATCAAAAATAAATAGATTATTGCATTCACAATCTACTTCAGTCACATCTCCTCTTTAAAAGTTTTTGAAATATGTTTTAGCAATAGACGATCGAATTTTATATGCCTCTTTACAGCTGTTGGTGTCACACATTGTTTCATTCAAGAGCAGAAACACCTTCTATTTTGATTTTCTAGTCTGCTTTTTTCATTTACGACTCGACATAGGTACCCAGACCTCTCCAATTCTCTACCAAACTTGGATGATCTGAGAAAATTAAATCATCTGTATACTCCTACACCTTTTTGTTAACTTTTTCCTTTTGTTCAGCTACAGTTATTGATTCTTTAGTTTCTTTTTTATTTATAATTTTATTGTTTATAATATTTTAGTTACTATTTGCGATTTTTAATATACCTACCAGTCAAAAACTCAAAATGTTTGATAATAAATTCGTCTAGGTACACGTAATCTTTGTGACTTAGTTCCGATTTGAAACAGTAGTTTTTTTTAGGTTTTTGAAATAAGATTCCACATTTGAAGATGTGGGTCTATCTGTTTTAGATTTGTATAGATTTTTTTTATCATATTGGACCATAAAGGAAACTGGTTCATCAAACGTGATAAGACATTAATAAACCCTGGAAATTTTCTGTAGAATCTTCAATATTTTTTACAGTAGAATAATATTTAGTAAAAGCTTTTAGTTTTGCTCTCCATACATAGAGCTACAAAAAGTGTAACTAAAAATCATCAAAATTGTAACCGTAACTTTAATCATATGATGGAATATTTTTAAGCTATTGCATAGCATTTTTCGCGGGCCTTGGGCTTTCATTGAACAAATTTCGTAACGAAAAAATCTAACACCTACCATGTTGCCATGTAGCTCGAGCTACACGGTAACCATGGCAACGTGGTACAAAAAAATATATAATTGCATAAGTAAGTACTATTTTATATTATACCTAATCTGAGATACAGAAATAAGCTGAGCTACATCGTAGGCGGATATTTTTAAAATTATAATAATTTTTATTGAAAAAAAATCCTCTTTTTTTTTAAGAGGAATTTTTTAAAATAATAATCGGCTGAGTGTTTGCTCGGTCGATTATTTAAAAAAAATTGTTTGGAAATAAGCCGAGCTACTTGGTAGTCGTAATTTTTAAAAATAATAATCGCCCGAGCGCTGAGCGTTAGCTCGGTCGAATATTTAAAAAAAAAATTACAATAAAGCCGAGCTACATAATTGTATGCGAAATGGCATCTCGAGAGTCCGGGGCCAAAAAAGAAAAAAAAAATCGTATGCGATTTTTTTTTTAAATAACAATCGGCCGAGCGTAAGCTCAGTAAATAATAATTGGCCGAGCTTAGCGGCTAATTAATTTAATTAATTAATTAGCAAATTTTTTTTAGCTTAATAAAAATTAGCGATTATTTTTTCTGTTTGTTTATGTCTCTTCTATCCAAATATTTATGTTTCATTGTGCGACAAGAGATCAAAAAAAATCAAGAATTTAAGATAACCTTTTCTCGCTAAAACACAAATTAACTGGTATAAAATATGCTTCGGTTAACGAAACTTCTGTTTGATGAATGAATAAAAACTCTATGGTTGGTCGTGCATTTTGTTCACACGAGTGATTTTAACCTTTTTGGCACAACAGTGCCAGAACAGATTATTTTGCAAAAAAAAAACATAGTGTCACATCACATTTATCCCTAAGGCTTAGTACACACTGCGATAAAACGCCTGCGTTTTACCGTAGGTTTGAAACCGCAAAAAATGCAACATAATTTAGCTTTGTATGTAAGCGTAGGCATTAATGTTTTTTTAGTGATTGATTTTAAAAACGCAATTTCCTACGTTTTTAAAATCAGTCACTGAAACAAATCACTAATGCGTGCGGTTGCAGTAAGCTTTTTTGGTTGCATTTTATTGCGGTTTCAGATCTACGATAAAACGCAGGTGTTTTACTGCAGTGCGTGCTAAGCCTTACTTCCTTACTAATATTATGAATGCAAAAGTAACTCTGTCTGTTTGTCTGTTACGCTTACACGCCTAATCCACATGAGTAAAGAATAGGAATACAGACAAAGCTTTCATACAACAGCGCTGCGAGCGGCCTACCAGTCTAAACATGATCGTCTTGTTTTTTTTTCGATAGTTTTCTTGTTTTTTTGCCACTCTTAGCACCGTTGTATGAAACCTTGTCTCTGGAGTTTTTAACCGTCAGAAAACTCTTACGTAGGCGAAAAGCTAATGAATAGATGCGCGGTCTCGCACACGCACATAAACAACGAGCGAGAGCAAGCATGCGGAATAGGAACTTTCGCATATGAATTTAATTCCAGTAGTTCAAAAATACGGCTCAAGCGCCTAAATCACTGTACCGATTTTGATAAATTTTAGTATACAGATAGATAGGACTTTGAAGAAAGACTACTTTTGATCCCTATATCCGATTCGGCGATATTAAAACTTACGAGGGTGAAACCGCGGGGTTTAAAAATAAATAAACTTTTTTTTATTATTTATTTCGGTCTGAGACCGATGTAGCCAATTTGGAACAGCTAGGGTCAAGTTTTAGAATATTTCAAGTTTCTTCTTATTATAGTTTTGGCGTCGTACATCTTGTACATCTTGCCAGTATCAAGTATTTTGCATGAAATTAGCCCGATCGGGCCTATAGTTTCAAGTCAGGGGCTATGGTAAAGCGGTGGCACTTTACTATAACCTTCAAGGACCTTCGGCGCGAACGACGGAAAGTCCATGTTTAACACTCAATTTTGTTTTCACTACACTTGTGCACATTCACGGAACTAAATTGAATAAGATTCCACCAAAATTACACAATTTAACCGAGTTTACAACATAGTTTAACGAAAATATAATTGGAGCACGACATGTTGTCTCCGATTTTCCGCCGAAAGTCCAAGAAGAAACTTGAAATATTCTAAAACTTGACCCTGGCTGTTTTAAATTGGCCATATCGGACACTACGCCTAGGTGACCGGCCGTGAAGACATTAGAATGAACGGTCACCTTAAAAATGTTTTGTTTCTTCTAAAATACGATGGAAGCAATATTCTGAGAATAGGAAGTAAATAGAAGCAATTGGGAAGCAATTAATGGCCACCACGAATTTCAATTACTTTAATTATCAAGGACACTACGCCTAGGTGACCGGCCGTGGAGACATCAGAATGAACGGTCACCTTAAAAATGTTTTGTTTCTTCTAAAATACGATGGAAGCAATATTCTGAGAATAGGAAGTAAATAGAAGCAATTGGGAAGCAATTAATGGCCACCACGAATTTCAATTATTTTAATTATCAAGGACACTACGCCTAGGTGACCGGCCGTGGAGACATCAGAATGAACGGTCACCTTAAAAATGTTTTGTTTCTTCTAAAATAAGATGGAAGCAATATTCTGAGAATAGGAAGTAAATAGAAGCAATTGGGAAGCAATTAATGGCCACCACGAATTTCAATTACTTTAATTATCAAGGACACTACGCCTAGGTGACCGGCCGTGGAGACATCAGAATGAACGGTCACCTTAAAAATGTTTTGTTTCTTCTAAAATACGATGGAAGCAATATTCTGAGAATAGGAAGTAAATAGAAGCAATTGGGAAGCAATTAATGGCCACCACGAATTTCAATTATTTTAATTATCAAGGACACTACGCCTAGGTGACCGGCCGTACAGACATCAGAATGAACGGTCACCTTAAAATGTTTTATTTCTTCTAAAATACGATGGAAGCAATATTCTGAGAATAGGAAGTAAATAGAAGCAATTGGGAAGCAATTCATGAGCATAAATGCAACGTAAAATACGCCGATAAAAAAATAATGACTTTTCATCCTGACGGACACTCTTCTTGTTTTTGAAACCTCAAGTTTAATGTGATAGGCACACTAAATTATTCTTACAAATGATGGCCCCGTAAGCGGCACCTTCAAATTTTCACGCCGTTTCAAAATGCATTTACATGAAAAGCATGTCTGTCATACTGTTGCCTCAAAATGAATTTGCAATGATTACCTCTATACCTCGATACTGCCACGTGATGGGTAAGTACTTAGGCTTAATGCGCAAGCGCATTGATTAGTCGGTGCGGAAAAGTATCGGTGCAAAATTCCTTAGTGACTATCGCCTATTCTGTGGTTAGGTCAAATTAATTTTATAAAATAATTTTATAAATTAAAACCGCAACCCACTGCTAGTCTTTTAACATTTGCAAAATTAAAATAAAGTAAATAGTATAAAACGTATCTAAGTTTACATTAAGATGTTCTAAGCTTCAAAAGTGCGCAAACGCAGGCAGTTCAATGAGGACCGCTGCATACAATAGCGAGCACACGCAGCATTGCGTTGTCACTTGCACTCTTCTGCATAAACCATTCATTGCTACTGATGGACAATGGATCGTTGTCCGGTGGTCGAGGAACTAAATGATTTACTGGTTCTTGATGATTTTCAGTAAAAATATAAAATCGAAAGTGGTACATTCGATGAAAAAAGTGTTTTTTTAAGATTTTCGTGCTCAAAAACATTTTTGCCCTGTGCGTGACTTAATGCTTTATCTTGCTTTTATGAGTGACAATTTATCTGTGATAATTAAAATTATAAGCTGAAACAACAAATATGGTATAGCATTCAGAGTTTTTTTTTATTCGACTACGGGCGTGTTTCTTTGATTTTTCTTTTTCTTTTTCTTTCCGTATAGTGCTGTCGCTCACCTAGTGTTAGAGTTTTCAGGCCGCGCTAAGGTTTCTGATGATTTGGCCTAATGACTGCTATCAGAGATAACAACCGAAACCAAATGCTTAACGCTTCATTTATGATTAACTAAAATTTCTATTCAATTAAATATAATCCAATCTTAAAATAGTTTGTTATGACCATGACTGCTTGATTATATAAGAAAATGTAAAACATTATTTATTATTTTTAAATCCATCAGCATTATTAGCCGATCTGTACAGGGTAGGTAGAGCTTTCAAAAACAAAAAAACAAGTCAAAATCCGTTCTATTTTAATGTCATTCCACGGCCTACCTGATGTGTTCATTCCGAGGCAATCTGTCACACCGAACGTCTCGTACAAATAAATGATCATGATCATAGTAATATATTTATTGGAGGCTCGAACAATGTGATGTGATAGTAGGCCGCTCATATGATCCTGTTACATATTGATTTACTAGTTATAAAGTCTAATTTTTCTTGCAACTTTATTATGACAGTTTATGGTTTTGTGTTACGAATGTGGTAAGAATAGCGACTTTTTTAAGTTGTTAAGACATACAATCAACTGCGAAAATAAATATTAATATATCACTGTAAATCACAGCTCGTTTACAAACACAGTGGGAGCTAGCGTACGAGCTGCTGCCTAGCCAGTAGACAGCTACTCGCATGCCAGTTACCTCAGCTGTCATGTTATTAAATGCACTCGCGACTCGCATGACTCGCACCTTCAAGTTACTCGTAAGTTACCGCAGTGCACCAACTCGGCAAATTAATTAAGCAAAGATATGCACTGAAGTAACTCGCGGTGGATTCATCTTTTATCACATTTTCGCTGACGTTGATTGTCACTCGCAAGAGCAAGACAAAGCATTTAGCTATTCACAGGGTCTTTTACAAATACGGCTATGATGACTCACAAGCTAGCTTCCCACTGTGCGAACAAGCTATAATATTATTATAAAGTATTTTGTACTTGCCAGTACTCAGTCTCTTAACTCGTGTGGGGTTTGAATTGTCACATCTTTGCGCAAATAATAAAACAGATGCACGGGTGCCGATACTGCTAATAGTAACTATAAAAAAAAATAGAAAAATTACAAAATGGGGTTAAATTCGATATTTTTAATATTTTTATTTGACCTTACATTACTTGATAGAAATTGATGATGAAGTTTTTTATTAATTATAAATTCTGTGAACCACACACAGCGCCATCTAGCCCTGTGGTAATCTACTATTATTTTTCTTTTGTAAATACATATTATACATCAGAGAGACACCCAGACCAGAAACAGACTAGGCCAAATAGTTCTTTTTAAGCATAAATACTTGCGCATACATAAGTACTGAAGTACTTTTGTTTTGAAATTAAAATCAAAATTATGCGATACGGAGTACATCGGGTCCGCTAGCATTAAATATTTCTTACTCTTGTTTTATATATGAAATGGCGGTGTATTCTATAAACTGATACAAGCCTTGTCATATGAATAGTAGCTGTGAAATACAATTCTCTGGTCCCCTGATTTACTTGCAGTTAACTGTTTGTTCAAAGTAACTGGAGAACTGAACTAAGTTTACATTACCCTTTAAGTAAAGCGAAGTCATGTTATGTTTGATAGTTAGATAAATTAAGTTACCTACTTGGTTATAAGACTCCGTACGGAGTTTTGGCAGAAAGTTCTGAGTAAATGTGTTACTGATTTTTTCATTTTCGTGGCACCTAGAATGTGTGTAAATTGTTTAAGGGCCCTATTCTGAAAAACTGAAAATCCATGTCGGGCGCATCGAAAATTGTTGATTATTTCATGACGGAATGTCGTAGAACTTTTTTTTGTGTACAGATGTCGTAGAACTTTTTTTTATGTAGGCGACATTGTTTCCGATATTTTAGCGCAGTTTCCATACAAATATGTCGAAACGTATTGAAGCCTATCGACATTTTAGGCAAATCAGACATTTTTTGTCTAAAATTTGGATAGGCTTTGCACCAATAGGAGGTTCTTGTCTTAAAACTACACCAAAATGTAGGAAACAATGTCACCTAAGCTACAATCTGTGCACAAAAAAAAGTTCTACGACATTCCGTAATGAAATAATCAACCATTTTCGATGAGCCCGACAGGGATTTTCAGTTTCAAGGTCGTTGGCGCATATACTCCTCTTAATTTTGGTGGCTATTAATAATTTAATTAGCTGCGCCCCGCGGTTTTACCCGCATAAGTCCCGATTTACGGGATCAAATGTATCCTATGTCCTTATCCCGGTTCTAAGCTACCTTCCCACCAATTTTCAACCAAATCGGTTCAGCCGTTCTTCAGTTAAATATGGTTTTACTAACACGACTTTCTTATAAATATAGATTTCGTGAAAGTGTAGTAAAAATGAAAACCAGTGCCCTAATATTTCTTTTTGCTTATATTGCTCAAGGCATTTTTACTAGAAATACATTAGGAGAAATGAATCATAAAAAAAAACTCCCATAGCATGATTCAATTTTGTGCTCCTCGCTTGCTGGGCGAGTGCGCTACCACTGCACTAGCACATACAGTGCCCTGGCAACAAAAACGGTGAACACCATTTTTTATATTTTTTTATTATATCAATCACTCATTTATTCATCATTAAACAGAGTTGTTACAAATTAATACATGGTCTCCCGCATCAGGGGCAGCCTTCATGTCCGAGACATTGCAGACAAACTGCAAGAATACCGCTTACGGTGGTACGGCCACGTTCTACGAAAACCGGCTATTTACGTGGGAAACAAATGTCTTGCTATGGCGCCTCCGCCCGGCCGCGGCAGATTGGGAAGACCCAAGAAGTGCTGGCTTGACGTCGTAAGATCGGATATGCGTGCAAATGGCCTCACTACACGGGATGCCGAAGATCGTGCGAAGTGGAGACGTAAAAGTAGGAAAGCGGACCCCGGGCTCTCAAGAGAGATGCAACCGGGAACAACGCTCGGATGATGATCCTTCTTTTACCGGTGGGCGGTATAGGTACGGCTATTTAATTTTAAGGTTTACCTGCAGTAAAAAGTTGTAGAGTTAAAGGTAGGTACACAAATATATTCATTTTTTTTATTACAAAAAAAAATTAAAATCTTATTCGGTTGACAATAACAAACAATGAAGTAAGAATACTAATTCTATTTTACTTATTTAACTTTATCGAAAACCACTTGTCAAGTCTATTAACACAGGTTGTTGACTCAATAAAAACACTTTATGGTTTTGTGAATAATCTCTAAGGACTTATACCTATTTAGATTTTTAAGTGTAATAAAAATACTATATTAAATAGAGTGTTTTAAGACTAGGTAAATGATCTTCGTCATTGATCTCTACCTACTCCTTCTCCATACAAACGTAGTTGGCTGTTTCCTCCCTGGATAAAGACATTAGAGCAAACATGTTTATGCCATAAAACCTATATCTGCCATGACCTTGCCCCTAAGTTTTGGTTTTACTAATTAGAATAGTTAGTAAAATTCAGAAAAATTTGCCGAAGATCGTGCGAAGTGGAGACGTAGAAGTAGGAAAGCGGACCCCGGGCTCTCGAGAGAGATGCAACCGGAAACAACGCTCGGATGATGATGATGATGAGTAAAATTCAGAAAAATTTGAAAATGACTAAATTCAAAACACTGGGGCATTGTCGTCATGGCTGATATACTGATATAGGACTTATGGCATAAAGAAATTAGAAGAAAATTATTAGAAAAAATATGTTTATGCCATAAACATATTTTTTCTAATATCTTTATCCAGGTAGGAAACAGTCGACTACGATTGTAAAGTTTGTATAGACAGAGAGAGAGAGAGTAGGTAGACTGTCCCCTTAACAGTAGATATGACATCAGAAGGAAAGCATTTGCAAACAGCCACTGCGGTAATGCCACCGCAAACTCAATGATGCTTTGACGTTTAAATCGTTACTCATCGACTGTGTCTTAGCCCCGCAGCGATGCTCATTTTATTATACGATAGGCGTAACAATATTGTCAGCGCTGTTATCTATCTATGTCTATGTCTATATCTATGGATAAAGATATTAGAAAAAATATGTTTATGCCATAAACATATTTTTTCTAATATCTTTATCCAGGTAGGAAACAGTCGACTACGATTGTAAAGTTTGTATAGACAGAGAGAGAGAGAGAGTAGGTAGACTGTCCCCTTAACAGTAGATATGACATCAGAAGGAAAGCATTTGCAAACAGCCACTGCGGTAATGCCACCGCAAACTCAATGATGCTTTGACGTTTAAATCGTTACTCATCGACTGTGTCTTAGCCCCGCAGCGATGCTCATTTTATTATACGATAGGCGTAACAATATTGTCAGCGCTGCAGCGGCATTTTTATGTTTATTTTGCGTAAAACGAACATGGAAAATGTTAGAAACATCATCTCTATTATTACTAATACCTACATAATATCTGTAATACCTACTATTTTCGTGTATTGGATCATTCCTCAGCGGGATATTTAATGACGTCATTGTTATATGGTCGGACAATGACGAAAATATGATAAGATCCGTCATGGATATAAACAAAAAATATATTATTATAGAAGCTGTAAATTAAGTCGACTATGAGTAATATAATAAATAATATAAGTTTAAAATATATCAACAAAAATTGTCATAAAATCATCGCTTATAGTTAAGTACCTATTATCGCTTTGGAGCCTGTACATTTTTGACTTTATGTTGGCGCGTGGTTATGTACCTTTAACCCACCTACTAATATTTTATGTCCTTTGTTACCGGGTCACAGACCTGTCAGATATAGCTTGGAAATCGTCACCGTGCGAATGGTCTATAAGTTTCCTAAGAATGGGCTTGACAATTTAAATTACACTATTGATAGATTTTTCTTCGGTTTACGCGATGCTGATATGAAATCAGACTTATTTTTCGGTTTTAATCGCGTTACTTTCTTAAATTGATCGATCATTTTTCAACTCCCGACACCATCCCAGACCTCCCGTTCACGGGTATACTCTATCCATTTTAGTAGCCTTTTACGAGGGGCAGACAGTTTATATACAGGTACGCGCCAAATTGAGTCTAAACATGTATAAATCAGTTGTTTCAACTCTAACATTTGATTCTCACGTTGACATCCTAACACTCCCTAGAACCGAAACAAAAATGTCACGGTCCCCAAAATGTATAATTATTGTCAGTAGGTGCGTCAATTTGACGCATTAATTAGATGCGCAGGCGCATTAGGTGCTTGCATAACGAAAAAAAGTATCTCCTATTCATCTCTTACTATCCAAAATCGTATTTCTTATAACGGAAAAACTGAGATACGCCTCTGTAGCTTGTAAGCGACGACTAGAGGGATTGCTTATTTATAAAACTCATGAAAAAAGACTTCCTGCGGTAATCGAACTCGATACCTTCTGCGTTGCAACCGATGTTCGCCCGAGTCACTTAAGTTTGAGTATTTTAAAAACATATTTTTTTCTAAGCAAGCACCCATTGATGAGACTAGTCGTCATAGTGTCGTAACCAAATATCGATTGTACAAGTAGGTCAATGGCAAGCGATGATGTACAAGTAGAAATACAAGTCCAACTTGGTTCACTGCTAATTAAAGAATGACACTGTGTCTTAGTCCAGAGGGAGAACGTATGTGAATGAATGTAGTGCAGAGGGAAGGAAAAGGAAGACGACGACTTCAACCCTATTTAAATGATATTAAAGTTGAATTTCGTTTATGGACAACTTATACTAGATTGTTCTGCACTGCATTAGATCAAGTTTAGACCATTAGACAGTGCCGATTCATGAGGCGTTCTAATGGCCGATCCCACCGGTTCCTAAAACATCGAATATATTTTTAAAGATGCACGATTTCCGTCATTATTATTAGACACGGGTCTAGATCGCGTTATAGATAATCATAGTTTTTAATTATCTCGATTTTTCTGCTAACGGGTCACACCGGCCGTGGTCTCGAGAAAGTCTTCTCGGGACCACGGCCGCCGGTGTGACCCGTTTGTCTAATAATAATGATCAACGACTATTTTGTTCGGTATGATTTGGATATCTCTTATTGGACAGCAAAGGCCTTTACAGGCGCTTTCTTGTCTGTCTGTCATTGTATCATTTACTGGCTTACTGGCCTTCTGGCATGTCAATTTTGCCAGCCGTTTTGCATTAATTTCCTGGCATAATGACTTGAAAGGAAACCCCTAAATGTGGGGGTCCCACGACCCATGTTTTATCAAGCCAGATAGTGCCGGACAGGCCGTGCGAATCGTAGCATCCGATGAAGCCTGTCGTCCCGAGAGACGCAATCAGGCGCGGCCTGACCTGGCCTGTGATATAACGGGCCGTGGTACTCCAGCTTTTGATGGATTCTTATTTGGTTAGTTGTCAATTCCAATGCTACTCTACGTATAGCGCAATTAGGAAACCTACCGATTGTCTGCTGTAAGCGTGGGTTGGCATAACTTAAAGATGAGTGGTGTATTGAATCAAAGTTTTGGTATCCAATAATTGCCTAGAAATTAGGCGTATCGAATGGTAATTGTGCATTCTCGCAATAGTAGGTAAATGTTAGATTGTTAAATTTAATCCTACTAATAATATGAATGTGAAGGTTTGTGTGTGAGTAAGTAAGTATGTAAGTAGGTAAGTGCTTACTCTTTTACGCAAAAACTATTGAACCGATTACGATGAAACGTGGTATGCAGATAGCTGGAGCTGTGGATATTCCTGCGGATTTGGGTTTACGCGGGTGTAACCGTTAGACGTAGCTAGTATTGAATACGACTTAAAACTAACATAGTTGTTTTCAATACCTACTAATATTATTAAACCAAGTCAGTTGAAATTACTGGCGAAAAATAAGGCTCTGTAAAAAATATGAAACACACGTTAAACATATTATGTAATTCTAACAGTTTATTCAAGATTTTTCAAACTAAACCATGCACATGAATCCTTTTAAAAATTAAATATTATATGTAATATATGTCGCATGTATTCAATTATTATGTACCAACTTATATAAAATGAACATGCCTTTCCTATTTCTTCTACTATTCGTGTAGTGTTGTGACCTAGTGTTAGAGTTTTCAGGTCGCCCTAAGGCCTCTGACTTGACCTAACGACTGCTATCAGAGATAACAACCAGGGCCAACTGCTTAACGTACCTTTCGAAGCACGGAAGAGCTAGAGAAAATGAAATATAATATCTAACCATATTTATTATACCTACCAATGCTAAATCTACTAATAATGCCCTGGAGCACAAAAAATAATAGATTGAATACAACTTCGATGACCTTTTATCAATGCCGCAAAAATACTCACTTCGAGATGAATCAGAATATTAAGTCAGTCACCTATCGGAACTATGTTTCCGGGACGAAAAAATCCCCTTACAGTCCTATATCCGTACTAAATACTATGTCTACATTACAATATCGGTGATCCAAAAAATTAGGTAGTAGGTAGATGAGTATAACTTACTTATTTACTTACCGCCTTACTTAGAAATGATGAATAACTTTATGTAACGTTTGTCTTTTACTGTGACATGAAGTTACTGTCGCGCTTGTAATGTTAGTAAGGATTGTTTTAGTATATATTATTGCTCCAGTTCCACTATTGTTTAATATTAAATATGCGACAATGTGAACCACACGGCAAAAAAAACCCATAAGTTTCCTATGTCTTCTTCTCATTGGAGGTCGCGGTCCGAAGACACATTAGATTTTTGTATGTATTCTCAATTACCTATTTATTTGCATTCTTAAATTAAGGTTTTTATCAAAATAAACTAATACATAACATACTTATACATCAATACAAAACCTACAAACAAATTATATCCAAGTACAGTGTTTGTATTTAGACTTTAGACCAATACAGTGGTAATCAATCTATCTAATATTTTTTTTATTTTATTATATACAAAAGTTATTACTTATGTTATACGTAAGTTACAACGTAAGTAATAAGAATAGCTTACGTATAACTTCACTTTATGAAATATTATGATTAGTCGATATAATAAGACTACTTGAAACATAAACTTGCTAAGTACTATTCAAACATATTTTTTGCACAGTTTTTTGTACAAGAATTGATATGGAACCATGAGGTTGCTTGACATTTTGACGAATTACGGCGCTAACCTTGACTTTTTTGACAAAAAAGAAACAAAACATAGTCGATGATTGAAAACTAGGTCGTTAAAAGTTTATTATGTAGGTATAGATAGATAAATAGTGCATTATTTTTCTAATACTTTTGTATAAAGCTGATTTCACAATAGGGAATGCTATTTTTCGATTTACTCGATAGATGGCGGTGTATTATTCATTTTTGCCTACATTTACAATGTAAACATTATTTCTTAGTGTTTACTACATTTAGGAATTACTGCTTTTTGAAAAAACGCTTCACAATTTACGGGGCCTTACTCGCAAGGACACGAGGAGGTGTTTGCTTAATTTCGGCTGGCTCGGGAGGTTTACCCGTGGCGTAGCGGTTATCGCGCTGGGACGGAATACCAGTAGTCGCAGGTTCGAATCCCGCCGGGTACTAAAATATTGAAGGCATTTCTCCATGTAATGTAAACAATTTGACCTTTAAAACTTAAATTTTAAGTACATTTTACCGATTGCATATTTTCACAACAAATTGCATATAAACACATCACATATTTTACCGAGAAATGATTTCTTTTCCAACCTTGAAAGTTGCATGTAATCGAACACCAATTAAACTTGTGACTAAAAGAAATAACCCGATTTCGAAAAAAAATGTTAATCTTTAGAGAATTTTTGACTTTGACATTGAATGACATCATTATTGACCTCAATTTTAAAACAACAATGTAGGTGCGAATGGAAGTTTAAACTAGACATTATTATTTTATTGTAAAATAAGATTTGATACATCATTCTAAAAAAAAAAAATCAAAAACAAAAACTTATTTTTATTACCATTCTTTGCATTAAATTCAAGTCGCGGTTCAAAAATTCTTCTCGTTGAGCGTGCTCCACTTTAGATCCCATTATCACTTACGATGTGATATTTTATTTACGTGACCTGAAAATAGGTACTTTTGATCGCTTTTAATACTGGAAAGCTACCGCGGTTCTTCCGTCGGAATCGGGATCGGATTCATTTGACAGTTGACAGCCGAATATCGAACCGCGAAAATTTCAAATCGGCGCGTCGATTACTCATATCGATGCCGAAGCCAAATTGAATGAATGCAACACAGACAGAATTGAATTGAATTGAAGATTTTGAAAGAAAATCTTCAATTCGACGGCTGACGTCCATGGGTTTTAAAATTAAAAACTCCGCTGTCAGAGATGTCAAACTACTGCGTCGGGATCGAGTTGCTGTCAACGGAAGAACCGCGGTAGCTTTCCAGGTCATCGTTTGATACTAAAGCTGGTCTGATCTATTATACCTAAAAAAACAATTAAAATAAATTCAGTTATGGAACAATAAAAACACAATTTTATAAGCAATGTACGACTGTATAGCAGTTTTCAAATTATCTAATTTGTGACTAACGGAATAAAGGAAATAACCGACTTCCTAAAAATTAGATCATCTTTAGATTTTTCGACTTTGACATTGAGCAATGTGACGTCAGAGGTAGTCACTTTCGACCTCAAGTGTGAAGTGACCTTAACAACAGTGTACAAGTGACAAGCCGTTTTCAGATCCGTCTCATTTATTGGAGGTGCGGTCCAAGTTATAAACTGAAGTTGATAGTTTTACACACTGTCTTCATGTATCACAAACGACCCTAAGACCCTATGCGTGGCCTCAGCTTTTGTCTCTTTTTTACTTACGTTGATTGCCACTCATGAGAGGAAGACAAAGCAGTAAAGTCGCTTCTGAATACTTATTGATTTCCACTGGCATCTTCCTGCCACAGTTAAATTAACAAGCCATGAGTATTCAAGCCTTGGTCTAAGGTTTAGCAGTGTGAAAAGCACAGTCACTAAGTCAGGCTGAAAGAAATTATCCTTATCTCACCGTCCTTTTTTACTCCAAACTTGAAGACCCTAAATTGTACACACGTCATGAATCATCATCTTCATCATCCTATCATCCCTCTCAAGAGCCTGGGGTCCGCATTCCTACTTCTACGTTTCCACTTCGCACGATCTTCGGCATCTCGCGTAGTGAGGCCATTTGCACTCATATCCCATCTTACGACGTCAAGCCAGCATTTCTTGGGTCACGTCATGAATGACACACATTATCTCTTGTCATTATCTTTACTGACTCTCCACTCAGGGCACCTGTCCTCAAATCCGCTACCTTCTTTATCTCAAAACACAATCAATGTCTCGATAGCAAGGTGATTAGTATTTCGGGCAGGTATAGTGGGAGTCTCGAGCGCAGTCTCTCACCGTCAGCCATCCCGCGCGCTCGCCCGGCTGCGCGGACGCAACTACGCGCGAACATTTGAAAATCGAACATCAAAATTTTCAAAAAACGAACGTGTTTAAAATAACTGTGTGCAAGTGTGTGTGTGTGACAGATACGTAGTGTAGTCAAAAGCATCCCAACGAGAAATTGGTTCTCCCAGGAACTTTCACTTCACCTTACGTTTTTGCAAGTAGGTAAGTTTTGTAGGACTTATTTTTATTTAATCAAATGTCGCGTAATTGCGGTTGCGCAATTTAGTCTCGTTTCGCTAATGCGCCCGCAAGACTATTTCGTAATTTCTTTTGTTGTTAAAAACTAGACGATTAGGTGCTCAAATTACTTCGATAGTTAGTTAGGTATTCGGGTTACGTCATTGATATGCGTTTTTGTGGAATTTTAAGTTAACTTGCAGTTTTGTCTAAGTTTTTTTGTTTTCTATTACAATATTTATCCATTCTATCTATCAAGGAATAATTAATAACTAGAATATAGGTACATATAGGTAGTTTTTTTACATGATTTAGGCTTGCATTTGACCTCATCTCACCTGATGGGAAGCGATGATGAGGTTGACGGTTTAACATATGCTTGTCGAGAAGAAATCTAATCCCTTAAGACTTGAACTAGTACCTACCTAGATAATTAGAAGTTTCCCAAATAGACATTTCGACTCTATGAAAGCTTTGATAATTGCGGTTTTAGAGCTGTTAGTGGATATGCATTTTTATTATCCCAGGTTACCTATTTGGGATCATAATATAAGTAGGAAAAATATTCAGTTCAGTATCTGAACTCGAATTACGACGATCGGCGACGTAAATTCGAGACTTTCAAAAACCCTTCCTTCTTTAGGGATATATAAACTAATTTTTGTCAGGTTCAGCGGAAATAATTTCATGATGGAATGTTGTCGAATACTTTTTTGCATGTAGGTAACAGTATATCCTACATTTTAGTGCAGTTTCTGAATAATTATGCCGAAGGGTGTTAAAGCGTACTACATTTTAGCTAAAACGGTCATACACTTATACAGTCAAAGGCTTTGAAACTTTGTATCTATCTTCTTCTTCTAATTCAAAGTCCTGACTGATCTATATATCAACGCGAGAGAGTGTACCTATTCTTTGTGGGGTGTAGTGATCCACTGAGAAAGGGTTTTTTTTATATTCCCGCGGGATTTGAAACCGCGGGACTCTGCTAGTAGATACATAAATAAAAGCGCGACTGCAATGCAGAAGGTTGCAAGTTCGATTCCCGCCGTGTACAAGTATTTATCCTTAAAAAATAAATATTTGTGTCTGGTCTGGATGTCCCTCTATGTATAATATGTATGTATTTACAAAAGAAAAATAAATATAAGTATTCTATCCGTTGTCTAGTCACCGTAACACAAGCTTAGTCGCTTACTACAGGGCTAGATGGCGCTGTGTGTTGTTCAAAGAATTTATTTATTTAAATACCCTAGTCTAATAGATCTCGTTGAAGTCTTTTGTACGCGTAAAGTGTCGTTACGGATTCACGTAGCGTCGCCGCTCATTGCAATGCATTTACAACATCTGTTCTATATAATTTTCAACATTCCTACTCGAATGACATCCTTATTGTGTGAATCGGTGCAAATAAAGGTCACTGTCCAGAGGACTATTTACAAGATATCTAGAAAAAAAAAAGAAATGTTTATAAAGTATTATATCAGTTGTCAATTCATCATAACTCATAACTTAAGCTACTAATACACAATAGGCGATTTTACCACTGAGAGTGGTCTCTTCCAGGCAATTTAAGGTTAAGTTAAGAGGCCTATTTGAGTGTACTACTCCATTGATAGGAAACAACGAGGGATAACGATAATATTATTCATTATTCGATTCCGGTGTGTAATGAAATGACAGATAATCTTTTTTTTTTTTTAATAAACAGGTGGTACTTGTACCGCTGCTGTATCATCTGTAGCGAACTGTAACACTGTCTAATTGCCTTACATTCCAAGTTAGCTGTAATGTACCTATACCAAAATATTTATGGGGCAGGTATCAAATGAACAAGATCATATTTTATTCGTTAATTATAGTATTTACAATGCAATTTTGGCATCAATACTAAGTACTATACTGGGTGGCCTTGTACTCCTCTTTTGGCGAGACTGCATCGAAATGTGTTTAGTAATTTTTATTTAAATTACGCTTCGAGTAGTAGGTACCTACTTACTTACGTATAAATTGCGTTAGAGAATAAAATACCAAGTTGTAGCTTAGCCTCTGGCAATGTCTAAGTAATTTGAAAATGTATGTAAGTAGAAACAATGTGAAGGAACTAAAGTAATTTTTAATCAAAATAAAAAAATGTACAACTTAATTTTAGAAAAAAAATCGTAGTTTTCTATAATGTAATTACACTAGAAAAAAACAACGGGAGCGGATAATGTTTAGGGCTAAAACAACAGTATTTTTAGACACGTACGTCTTGACTTGAACGTCGAATATCCCTCTTAAGGTATGTTTTACTTTTATTTTTTAATAACCCTTTGGAGACATTATTTCAGATGAATGCAAACTATAACGTGATGTACTCAGATGAATGACAAAAATGTGTTTAGATTATTTTTTTATGAAAAATACGCATGCATAATTTTTCACTTGGGGCGAGACTTAAACTCGCGTCAGGCAAGGACTTGCATGGTCTAGTTGGTATAGACGTTGGGGTACAGATCCAAAGACGCGAGAGAATTTAAGAATTCGTATTTTGCCTTACAAAAAAATCTAGATAAAAACTGCCTTGAGTTTATAAAATTAAACAAATTTAAAACTGTGTTCTCTAAGTAAAACAAGAAGAAGAAGAATCCCCATTATATTAAATTATTGTTCTTCAAATACGTCAAAACCACACATTTTTTTTTCATATCATAATACCGTGTAACACAATGTACTCTTAATGGCTTACTTAGGTTAATACAAAATACAAAATACAAAATACAAAATAACTTTATTGGCCACAATAAATATACAGAAAATACAAAGATGAATCTCTACCTTTTGCGTTAGTTTAAAACTGTGTTGCAAAAGGTAGTGTTCTTCCCAATTAGTATAAAGTTTAAAAATAACGATTATATTATTATTATACCACTTTTAGTTTTAGTTAATGCGTGTGTACGTATTGTTGTGTTGTGGGGTTTGTGAAGTGCCATGTATCATATTATATCCCTAACTGCTTTATGAGCCACGCCAAAAGTTCTCTATCAGTTGCTCCGTTTGATTGTAATCAAGATTATTTAGCCATTGTTGTATTGTGGACTGGAGTTTGCTTTTTGTTAACTGCTTAGTTTTGAATTTTAAATTAATGGCATTATATAGAATTGGGGCCAAGTTAGTGTAGTGTCTCCAAGCCACGGCACAAGTGCATCGCGGCACAGGACATTTGACAATTCTTTTATTCCTGTCCGGTAGATTTGGTACAGTCTTTACATGGTATTTTAAAATACATTGCTTGATAAATAATTTTCTTACCGACAATACCTCGCATAACCTATACAAATCTGTCGTGTCATGTCTGTAATTCAGTCGCATTGCAACTTTTAATAGAGCTCTTTGCGCTCTCTCAGCAACTATCATGTGTGTCTTTGCTGCGCCCCCCCATGAACTTATGCAGTAAGATATAGTACACTGAGCAAGCGCTTTGTAGGTTTGAATTAAGAGTTCCTTGCTAGCAACTAACCTTAAGTTTTTGAAAGTATAAATTAGTTTTCGGGCGCGTTTTGAGACTGCGTCTATATGCGAATACCACTTTAGTTTGTCGTCAATTATGACACCTAAATACTTAATAGATTCATCACATGTCAGCTTATTACAAACACAAGTTTTATTAATTTGAGTTCTATTGCATGGATAAGTATGTGCCTGAATATTAAGAGTTTCAGGAGGTCTAGATGTATTTGTTTTACTAAAGGCTAAATATTTGGTCTTAGTAGTATTTAAGCTTAGTAGATTGTCCTCTAGCCATGCTATTGTTTTTGCAAGCCCTGTGTCTGCCCTCTCATACACATCATACCAAGTAGGGGCGCTAAATAAAAGAACGGTGTCATCAGCAAACATGATAGTTTCCTCACCGGCTGAATTCAATCTACACAGTTCGTTTATATAAATTAAAAATAACGATGGTCCGAGTGTAGAGCCCTGCGGGACTCCATAGCTACAGGTAGAGCCGTCACTAACAAAATTTTCAACCTTTACATGTTGTTGTCGATTTGTTAGATAGTTTCTGAACCACTCCTGTGCAACTCCTCTTATTCCAATGTTCTCCAAACGCGCCAGAAGTATAGGTATTGAGACGGTGTCAAAGGCTTTTTGCAAGTCTAGGAATATGCCGACACATTTATGCCCTCGATTCAAGGTATCTGACACATATGATGTGAGTTTTAAAACTGCATCATCAGTGGACTTTTTTGAGCGAAAACCGTACTGATTGTTGGCCAGAATATTGAATTTCTCTAGGTAAGACATTAATCTTTTATTTACTACTTTCTCTACAATTTTGGATAAAGTAGATAAAAGGGAGATTGGCCTGTAGTTTGATGGAACATTTTTTGGTCCATCTTTGTAAATCGGACAAACAGTGGCCTTCTTTAGCATAGTAGGAAAAATACCACTTGTAAAGCTTAAATTACACAGATGGGCTATGGGCTCTGCTAGCTGTAAAGCACAGTTTTTTATGACTGAAGTTGATATTTTGTCATGCCCAGGGGCGCAATTATTCTTGAGGCTAGAAATGGTACTGATAATCTCTCTTATATCTGTCAAAAACAGTGAAAAAGAGTTGTTAGGTGAGTCCTTGTGAGACAGAGCAGCTGATGCTAGGGCTAAATCAGTTTTTTGTAGTTTATTAAGAGTTTTATTAGCTAATTCTTTTCCTATAGAAGTAAAAAATGTATTGACATTATTGAGGGAATCTTTGGGGCTATTTTCTAATTTTAGCAGGGCATTAGAAGACACCTTTTTTGTCGAATAGTTACACAGGTCTTTTATTATTTTCCAGGTGTCTTTAGCGTTACCTCTTGCATATTCTAATTGATTTTTGTAGTAATTTTGTTTTTGCGCTTTGATTAAATTATTACATAGGTTTCTATACTTTTTGAATTTCAGCTTAAGCTCATCATTGTCCGTAATATTTTTTAGTTTCTTCTGCATAATGTTTCTTTTCCTAATACATTTAATTAAACCACTGGTGATCCAGGGTTTAATAGGTTTAAATTTGCTTGGAATTTGTTTTAAAATACTATTCTTATCGACGGCAGCCTGAATAGTAGAGACTAACTGCAACGCAGCCGAATCGACATCTGGTAGGTCGTAGTACTCTTTCCACGATATTTGTGACAACGATTCTCTAACCGCGTCAAGATTGGTAGATAATCTATATTTGTTGATTTTGGTAAATTGTCTTAGTGAAACTGAATCTATTGAAAGAAGGATTGGTGAGTGATCAGTTAGCTCCTCAAAAACGATTGTTTGCCATTTAGTATTCAGTTTAACCATGAAATGGTCTAAACATGTCTTATGTCGTGTAGGCAGATTAATTGCCTGGGTGATGTCGTGCGATGCCAGTTTATCTAAGTAATCTGAGGTAAATTCGGAATAATCGGGTCCTGGAAGTATGTTAATATTGACGTCACCAGTTAGAATAATATTAGTTTTAATTGAGAGCGACGATAAAAGATTGTCCAATGAATTTAAATATGTGGTCGGATTTTTAAAACACGGTGGACGGTATGTACAGATAATAGAATACAAATTATTTAGTTCAATGACTAGGCAATTGCCCTCTATCACGGTCTTAGGTTCGAAGCAATTTACATTAAAATGATCCCTCACATAGACAACCACACCATCGTTTTTATTATAACTTATTTTGGAGTAGAACATGTTAAAATTTTGCATGGGTGGTGGGTCGTATGTTCTAGTAAAACATTCGCTAAGAACTATTACATCAACCTGCACGTCTAGGCAACTAAGGAACGCAAGAAATTGGTCTAAATTACAGTTGATGCTTCTAATATTTAACGAAATTAAAATCAGACTTGTCTTTGTTTCTTGATCGTATTTTAAGATTTCTGAGCATTTAGAGGGGTCGCTTGACTTTCTACAATCGATTTGGATAATATTGTCAATATCTTTAATTATATCATTATTTGATAAATCGAATTTTGTTTTAGAAAATCAAGAATGCACAATAGTAATGTAACTGGAATATTAAGAATAAGGATACCTGAAAGATAATTTTGATGAGTAGTTAGGAGCTTTTGTGACAGAAATACAAAGCATTCAGAACAGCGTGGTATATAAGAGCTTAGATTATTTCGGATGATTTGTGAGAATGTTAAATGGCATTGCGTTATGTATTTGTGGTGATTATGATTAGTTTGTGTGGTAATACGTAATTTTACATTAATAAAAAACGGCTTAATTATAGCTAAAATAAAAAAATAAAAAAGTATACAAAAAAATAAAAAAGTAGTTTTTCGGCATAGTCAGTCTTTCCTCAGTTTTTCTAGATCCTCTTCACATGTGACTCGTATGTAGGAATCGCCTTCAGACTTTTTAATGAAGATTTTTCCAAACGAAACCCAGCAGAATCTATAGTTGTTTGCAGCAGCAAACGTACGTGCCAGATAGTAAAGTCTTCTGTCTTTTAAAATAAGATTCTCGGATATAAAGATTGGCATATTATTACCACCTATTTTTATTTTGTTTGTACAGAGCTTATTGGCATGATTCTCTTTGTTATATTTCTTGTAGCTGCTAATGAAATTATCTCTAGTTGTCACTGTTGTAAAGTCTGCGACTATAGGTTTAATACTGGATTTGGTGTTAATACGATATACGTCTTTTATTTCAGTATTCTCGAGTGAAATTTTCAGAGTTTCAGCAGTGTTTTGAATAAGTTTTCTTAGGTCAGCTTTCGTTTCAGTTTTCTCCTGAGGGATATTTCTCAATTCAATGCTAGTTGATCTAGCATTGCGCTGAAGTATGTCCAACTGAGTGTTTAGTGCACCTATTTGCTTAGTCAGGCTTTTATTTTCATCCTCAACTGTTTGCAACTTTGAAAGTATACTATCATATTTACTTGACATATAGTCTAAGGCTGTTTTTAGCTCGTTGTTCGATTCCAGGATTTCTGAGAATTTAGAATCCGGGCTGGGCTAATGTCACATGACAATCTCAGTTCAAGCTTTAGAATTCCGGCTTTGTTAGCGAAACGACACTCAGTTCACTGTATTTTTTTATAACATTTGTGTTGACACTCATATTTTTATTTTAAAGTGTTTCCTACATTTGCATGACTAGTTGTTTGGATAAAAAAAATCGAGCTGGCACAACGTGCCTCAGTCGCAAAAACGAAAGAGTGCAATCCTTAATTTCGTCTTGGCCGGACAGGCACTTGTGGTGCAATACAACGGTTCTGTAAAGTTGCAGGTTCAAGTCCTGGCGGGGGCAAAGTTTTGGAAAGTATTTTATCAAAAAAATCTATATTTTTTTGTGGTTTGCAATGTCTGTACGCGGCTTTAGCAGGTACCTACATTATTTGGTAACATGTAACTTGGGACAGATCAGAGACAAAAAAACCATTTAAATGTTAGCGATGTCAAAAATTCCAATTAAATAAATAAGTAGGTAGGTATTTACATGTGCATAATAAATGTCCTCCTACTTGAATTCTAATAAATACTTGATATTTACATACTTGTTTTGATTATGTACCTACCTACCTACATTTATGTATTTTCATTAATTTTATTTTCTCAATGACTGGCTATGCGGAATTTTCTTAAAACTTGTTGTCAGCTAGAAATATTTTAAAGAAACAATACTTCTGCAAAAACACAACGCACCGACCCCGGTAGACTAATTGGTTCAAGTCGTGCTCCCGGTTTAAGTAAGATGCGGGTTCGAATCCAGCCCTGCGTCTATCGTGCGTTGTGTTTTTGCAGAAGTATTGTTTCTTTAAAATATTTTTATGAAAGCCCAGTGCAGGCTTAAGCACTTAAAATAGAATTTGTTGTCAGCTCTTAACTAGAAGGCGCGCACTTACATATCCTATCCTACTTCCTATTATTGTATTGAGTTTTGAGTTTTTTTTTGAAATTGTAAACTACGATTTGACACATTTTCCTAAAGAAAAAAAGTTAAATACAAAGAACTAAAGCGACAAGTTGTAGTCTGGAAATTAAAATCATTTTTTTTTGTTTTTAGTAAATCAATAATGTACAACGGTATCAAATGTCTCTTATATCTCTTATTAGGGTAAAACAGAACCCTTATGGATTTGTCATGTCTGACTGTGTGTTTTTCAAAACCGATCTCTGAAATATTTTGCCACACTTCAGTGAGCTTTAAAAATTTACATCAAAAACAAGAATTTGGAAACAAAATCATTTATTATATCTATAGATAGATAGGTATACATACACACCTACTTACGAACTGTCGAATTTTCAGAACTCTTATTATAAAGAAGTAGAGTCGACAATTGCTGAAAATCCATCCTAGTTACATTACAAAAGAAAGCAAATGGACCATTTAACTGTTTTGTTACAGGTCCATATTTATCGTAGACAAGTGATTATACGATCGCACGACAGTTTTAAAAAGGTTTTGTCCGTTTTACAGCTTCCAATATATGTATGTAAAAATGAAGATCTAGAAGAGGTCTATCACTTCTCACCCTATCACTTCTGCAATGTAACTAACAATTAGCCCAGGAAACATTATTATTGTTTCTGGGTAGGTAATAATAGTAGGTACTAGAAACTATACGAGTATTTATAAAAGCCCCGCTCGGCCATACTCGGAATAAGATCCTGATACCCTACTGCCAAAGTAGGGTTATGTTTTTAAACAAGTTTATAATTAACTTTTTTAACACTAACGATGACATAAAACTGATTTATTTCTATTGCGTCAGTAGGCATTTGACTATTGAATTTTTGTAATATTATTGTTCCTCATTTGACTGAAATTGTTAATGAATAATCTTATAATTATTATTTTGTAAATTGACATGCCAATATTATGTACCTAATGTAATTTTATGGCAAAATAAATGAATAGTGAATTATGATCAAATAATCGGTCGATTTCCAGTGTTTTGATCCGCGCCACTCGGCCATTCGTTATGTTATTGTTAAGTCGAACAATAACTAGTTGCGGTTGTGCAATGCTCGATCATGTGTGTGAATGTTTGGGCTATTATGACGTCATCGGTTAATTTGATTGTTACTTATAGCGCGCTGCCGTGTTTTTAACTAACTTTAGGAACCAGGAGGTTCCTTGTTGAACTGTAGTTTATTTTGTGTTTAAATTTAAAATGTATCTGACTTTTGGTCCTATTTTACATTGAAATTAAACTCATATTTCTATTTTAATCGTGTGGTTCTGAAGAAGAAACCTGTCAATATTGCTTTTACGGTGAATGAAAACATTGTGAGTAAATCGGCAAGTCTTAGGACGCACACACTCCCTAGGATCCGAACTAAGACATTCGCCAATCCGTAGTAGTCTCCCGTGGCGTCTTACTGCCTAACTCCTTTAAAAGGAGGCACATCGTCTGAGGCCTATGCCCTACTAAAACTATTATAATCATTTGTTAATATCTATATTTTCCCTATTTGGACTTTAAAAACTTTAAAAATACCTTCTTATCACCACTAGCACCAACCAAAGCCGACTTTGATAGATACATAGCTTTCCAGCCCCACATCTATACTAAATAATTTATTATAAAGAGAAAAGATTTGTATTTTTGTGTGTGTGTATGTGCACAAAAAATATTTCACTATTAGAAAGCTACATTCACCCTGAGGCTACTTTTGATCCCGATATTTCCACGGGATTGGGACTTACGCGGGTGAAACCGCAAGACACAGCTAGTCTAGTAAATATTGTAAGCAAATAACAAAGTGTTACTAATTTTTAACTGTACATTTCGTCGCAAGCAAGCAAGTTACGTATGTTCGACTCTTGAATCTTAAACCTAGGTCGTCTGCAGCAAATATGACATGTCAGGCGCGGCGCAGTGTCCTCGACACGTGTTGCGCAAGCGCATGGAGAGAAGCAACATGTTTTATTCAATACGTTAGCAATACTTAACACTTGTCCAATTTTATGATGATTGTGGAGAGTTTGACATAAAGAAGGTTTTCTGCCAGCTGTGTGCAGGGGATTTATGCCACATTTTTTGCGCAATTTTGCCATAAATTTTAGATAATAGGCGTATTGTTCGTCTGTGTCAATCTACGTAGTTAGGTACTACAGTAATTTGACTTTTTTTTGGAATAATTAATAAAACTGGCCAAGTGTGAGTCGGACTAATGCATGAAGGGTACTATTTATTCTGTTTTTAGTATTTGTTATATCTGTGTAGCTATCACCGCTTATGAGATACAACCCTGGTGATAGACAGACGGACAGTGGAGATTTTTAATGATGCATTCTTCCTTCATTTTTGGTAATATTTTCTAGTAGAAAGCCTTGAATAAATTTAAATAATAACTTTGATATTTTAATAAAAAATAGTCGAAATTGTAGTATAGGAGGTAATAATTGATGAAAAATGATTAGTTTAACGATGTAAATTCTAAAATTGTATCATCTAAAATACTTTATTTAATTACCTATAATAACCGGAATAGGAACGCTATAGCTACCTACTAACATAGGTATGTTCCTACATTTATCATGATTGCTGCACTCATCATGACTGTCATTCAATTTTTAATTAAAAACGAATGAGCCAACCACAGATGCATTCAATCGAATTTGGTAGCCATCTGTCTGATTAATTTGTATCGTTTACACTTGTTAGTCGCTTTCTAAGAAGAAAATTGTTTAAATTAAACTCATTTTTCCGATTTCATTTTATTATTATTAAGAGGATAGTCTCCATTCTCTTTCTCCATACAAACGTAGTTTACATTTTCCTCCCTGGATAAAGACATTAGAGCAAATATGTTTATGCCATAAAACTTATATCTGTCATGCATGACTATGCATCTTTTTTATTTTTTTACCTTTTTATTTTTTTTATTATTTTAATTATAAAAAAAAAAGGTAGATGCATTGTCATGGCAGATATAGGTTTTATGGCATAAACATATTTGCTCTAATGTATTTATCCAAGGAGGAAAATGTAAACTACGTTTGTATGGAGAAAGAGAATGGAGACTATCCTCTTAAGTAGTATTGTATCAATCGTCTTCGCAAAAAGTCTAAGAAAATGGATGAAAACTTTTGATCTCGCACGGTTATTAGGTTGATGAAAATAATTTTGCTTCTTTTATAGGTTGAGGTTGCGGATTCAATTCCCACTGGGGACAAATAGATATTTATTTATGCTGACTATAAATGTTCTTTGTCCTGGGTATTTCTATATGTATGAGTATCATTATTATGTATTTGCAAAAAAAATAATAGGTAAAAATTACGAAATATATTCGTTGTCTAGTATATAGTACCTATAGTATAAGCCTGGTTGCTTATTTTAAGGCTTAATTACGCCGTTTTGTCTTTATTTGTCTTTTTTGTTATTTAAAAATATTTGTGTAGAAAAAGCAAGTATAATAAAATTGCAGTATTTAAAACACTTGTGTGATTTTATAATGAAATTCGCTATCGGCTCGTTTCATAAACACACTCTCGTGTTTATCATTAATTCATTAATTTATGAAGCAGTCCTATAAACTACTTATATTTCATATATTTTTACTACCAACAGACTCATAAAATAGTGTGAAATCGACAAAGATAAGAAAGCTCCTGTCAAATCATAAAATTGAAAGAAAAAACATCAAAATATTTCAACAAATCAAGTTATTATGTTAATCTTGAAAGAAACTTTTATCCAAGTCGTAAAAGTAAAATATCTGTATTTTTAGAATGATTTCTGATCATCCGTCGCCATAAAATTTCTATCGAAAAGTGATTCCAGGTTGAAAGGGGTCAGTTAAACTGTAATGGCCTTAATTTTCCGTAATAATTTGAGTGAACCTTGTTTTATTAATGTTCATAAGATCCAATCACATTTGTGATAACAGTACTATTGAAGACGCTGAGGTTCTTCTCTTTATCGCGTAGTGGTATATATGGGCCTTAGTTGCCTGAAATAAATGGTTTATTATTATTGTTTGTAACGTTTCCGTTTCACGGGGCTATGGAGCCCCGAACCTTTGGAAGGCGTGCGTGGGGCCGAAGGCAACACATAGAGGCCGTTTTAGTTACAATTTTAATCGCAAAGTATGAAATGGACACCAAACCAGCGATTATCCCTGTCTACACCATAAAATGCAGCAAAGGACAACCCCCTGCAATGACAGTTGTTACCGAAGTATTTTTATAATATTTCTGATGGATTTTAGAAGAAAAAAAGTGCACAGTATGTAATTTTTGCGCATCGGAATGAAATTAATCATGTTGTTATTGGTTTTTACCGTCTCATACATGGTAGGTATTAGCTGATTTTCAATACAAACATTGTATTTGAAACTGTAGCAAAGGTCGCAGGATACTAGCAATTTGTGTACATACTTATATACATACCTATGTATGTTTTCAACCATTATCTTTTCCGATCTCGTAGAAACGGTTCCGGTAGGATATCAACACCATTGCTCTACAAAATTAAACCTTATTGCATTCCTTACGAAGCTTGGAATTTCTATGAATAAATCGAATGTGTATTGAGTTGATTTTCCAAATAGCAGAAAGTTGGCTGTAGGTTAAGAACAGAAGTTATTAGGGCTTGCCTATTTGATTGATAGAATTGCGTGTGTTGTTATATTTTGTTGGTTTTTACATGGTTATTAATAAATGCGTACTAAGTTCGTACTAGGTGGACCGTTAAATATAACGAATAAAACCATAGAGTAAAACAGTAAAACTTAATTTCTTTTTTTAGTTAAAAACTCAGGGTTTTTACATCTGAATGAGCATACAATGTAACAATACCTACTCTTTACCTTTTGTCCTTGTAATAGCCATTCAATTGTTTGTCTTAGTCGAAGTTAACACCGTTTTGACACCGCGAGGTGTCAATTACGATGTCAATAGTTGCACATAAAACCGGCGCGGGCGCACGGGCCGGTTTCACTTTTTCATACTTTGATGATAATTTCGTAATTTTGTATGGAAAATACTGCTTTTAAAAGTAAGTAGAAGTTGAGGAGCGTCTTATGTGGTTTTGCTGAACTACAAGAGGTATTGTTTTGTGACACATAATTCAAAATTCGAATCTCCGGATCGGCGAATGTCAAATGCCTTCGCCTTCGGACTGTTGTGAGTTCTAGGACGTGCCAGTTTCCTCACGATGTGTTCTTTCACGGTAAGAGCCATGTTAATACTGCACATATTATTTTCTTAAACAAAAAGATATTGGTGCCCATCCGGAATTAGAACCCACTACCTTATTATCGTTTAGGAAATTAGGTACTTTTAAGGTCCTAAGTCCTATGATACTTAGGTCCAGCTACTAAATGATCAAACCGATTGCGATAAAACTCAAAAGAATTCTTATGCGGATACGACCGAAGGGCACCACTATTATTATATTATATTATTAATATTAACCTTTATTTTTTACCTATGTCAAAGTTCGCGAATATTTGAGAAAAAAAAAGTTATAAGAGTTTAATTAGATGATATAAAAATGTACAAATATGGTATAAATCATTTAGCATTAGTTATATCGTAAACTGCTCAGCCGGATCTAGTGAACCGGTCTAAATATGGCCGATGATCAAAATAATTATGGGTCATTGTGACATTCTTTACATAAATACTGATGATTTAGTTTAATTACTCTTGAGTTCCGTACAATAACATTTGTCTGATAGAATTATTATTTATTAGGATTGTAAATAAAAACAAAAGGCTATCGGCGCAAAAACGAAATAAGATCGAAACAAAAACAAAAGATGAACAAATTAGTAGTAATTAAAACCATACATATAAGCGGAGAATAGAATTAATATACAAAGATATTAACAAGAATCCAAACTTACACAGGTGAAGTTGCGAGATACTACTAGTTTTTTAAAACATAATAAAACCGATCACATCACTATTTATCTTACACATACCATAAACCAAACTATGTTATGGCAAACTGACCTGTATCTCAATCGACATAAGAGTCACAAATAATTTTTGATTAAAACACGTGTTTTCCGACACAATGATATCATTATAATATCTTCCAAATTAAAATCAAATAATTTGAATATTTTATGCATATTACGTAAGTGATCGAATCATGTGATCGAAGCGTGAGATTTAGTCTCGATTCTTGATTGACTGGTTCAAAAATGCATTGAGAGGATAACAAAACTTATTCGTTCTCCCTACAAACGTAGTCGACTGTTTCCTCCCTGTATAAAGACATTAGAGCAAATATGTTTATGCCATCAAACCTATATCTGCCATGACTATGTTTTACGTTTTGTTTTTTTTTTTTATTTTCTAACTAAAATAGAAATAAAACAGAAAAATTATATCTTTATCCGGAGGAAACAGTCGACTACGTTTGTCAAGTTTGTATGGAGAAAAGAGTAGGTAGACTGTCCCCTTAAAACCTATTTCTGATCTTGCTCGTAGTTAGTTAGTTCTGGGTTTCTTAGTTTTGGGCTAATTACAATATAAATAAAATTTAGAATAAGTCAAAAATCAAAACATAGGGGCATGATCATGGCTGATATAGGTTTTACCCATCGCATAAATATATTTATTTTCTCTAATATCTTTATACAGGAAGGAAACAGTCGACTACGTTTGTATTGTTTGTTTGGAGAAAAAAGTAGGTGTCCTTTGAAGTCCTTTCCCTTTAAAATAGTAAATAAATAAATTAACATTTAGTTTTTAGTGTTTCCCACATTCAATTTTGTGACACTTCTCTAGTTAATAGAGACTTGTTTTGAAAATGCACTAAAATTGTTATTTTGCATAGTGTAATGTGGTGATTAACATTTATTTCATAGAATATCCTGCATTCCATTTAGTGACATTTTAGTATCTAAATAAATACCACAACAAATATTTCAATTTACTTTACCCGAAAAGAGAACGAAAAGTTGTCGCACTGATAAAAAACTGGAAACAAAAAGATAAATGAAAGATAGAAGAAATGTCAATGTTCAAAACGAACACTTAATAATTAATTTATTTCGGTCTGAGACCGATATGGCCAATTTGGAATAGCCAGGGTCAAGTTTTAGAATATTTCAAGTTTCTTCAATATAGTTTTGGCGTCGTACATCTTGTACATCTTGCCAGTATCAAGTATTTTGCATGAAATTAGCCCGATCGGGCCTATAGTTTCAAGTCAGGGGCTATGGTAAAGCGGTGGCAACTTTACTATAACCTTCAAGGATCTTCGGCGCGAACGACGGAAAGTTTATGTTTAACACTCAATTTTGTTTTCACTACACTTGTGCACATTCACGGAACTAAATTAAATACGATTCCATCAAAATTACACAATTTAACCGAGTTTACAACATAGTATAACGAAAATAAAATTGGAGCACGACATGTTGTCTCCGCTTTCCCGCCGAAAGTCCAAAAAACGAACACTTGACAGCATGGTTAATCAATTAAGGCAGGGGTTCCCAAACTTATTTTATCTACTGCCCACTTTGAGAATAAATATTTTTTAGCGTCCCTTATTTTTTCACCTACTTAAAAACCCTATCGTTTGATACAGAAATGAACAAATCGGGTTATTTAATAAAAACTTTTTAAAACATGGTTGCCCGCGGTCTGTTATCTTA
The DNA here is from genome assembly GCA_958496205.1 of Idaea biselata. NCBI lineage: Eukaryota > Metazoa > Arthropoda > Insecta > Lepidoptera > Geometridae > Idaea > Idaea biselata. The sequence goes on along the minus strand of OY292396.1, from coordinate 29,423,424 downwards.
TCTTTCTAAGAAAATGACCTATCTAGAAATAGTCGGTGTCTAAGACTCCTCCTAGATGAAATTACAAACACTCCCATTTTTTTCTGGGTCTCTTACCGCCCCCCTTTAGGCCTGCATCGCCCACATGGGGGGTTTTATCCCCCACTTTGTTAAAGGCTAAACTAAGGCATCAATTCTCAAACTTTTTCGGCGACGGACCCCTTATGGAAAGCCAAATATTTGACGGAGCCCTAAAATGCATTATCAGAACTTCGCCAATCCCAAAACTCTATCACTAAATCAAGATAAACCATTTTTTACCCCCCGACTAAAGAAGGATATTTTATAGATTTTTTGTATTGTTTCTTTTTTATCACTTTCGGGGAGCCCCAACAAAGGCTTTGCGGATCCCTAGGGCTCCGCAGAGCACACTTTGAGTATAGCTGGGCCAAGGGACTATAGCCTTAGTCGTTTAGTCATTGCTCTCAAGTGAGTGTGCAATATTGCGCACTCCTAAGTCGTGACGAAGGCGCGCGCCGTTGTGTCGCAAAATCCTTTGACATAACCACAGAATTGGCGATAGTTCCAAAGGAATTTGCGACGCTACGGCGACGCGCTTCGCTACATATCATAGCGAAGCCAAAGAATTATTGATCAACTGTGACGTCATTAAAATACTTCGTTTTTTAATGATTCAAGGAACGCCAAATGTTAAATGAAAAATAAATAATTGTAGAAGCTTCATATCTAGACAAATTACCGTTACATAATATAAAATAACTGGTTCTACACTTAGGATCGAAACAAAAAATATTGTTACTAAGTGTCAACAAAAACTCAATTAAAATAAAATAAAAAAATTACTCCGTGACATTTAATTTCCAAACTAGTTTCTGATTTCGGCGCCTAGCCGACCTCTAAGCGGCCTTCCAAGCCTTTACGATAAAGTCAGATGGTGAGTGAAAATACGTAAACAAATTTAGCTCTGCAAAAGTTCATCGGTAGCGGTCGGCACAAAGATATGGATGATTGTTTTGGCGAATTTGTTTGATTGAGTGATATAAAAGCATTAAATATCATTTTATAATGAACTAGCTGCACCCCGCGATCCCGTGGGAATATCGGGATCAAAAGTAGCCTATATTACTCCTCGATAATGTAGCTTTCTTTTGGTGAAAGAATTTTTGAAATCGGTCCAATAGTTTTTGACTTTTTTCATGATAAACTAACAGACACACAAAAATACAAATCATTCCTCTTTATAATATTAGTGTGGATTAGTGTAGATGAGATAAGCTTGCATTTATTTTTATGAGCGAAAAAATAAGAGTATCAAACGAAAGTTCGGCGAAACGAAATTTGTACAAAACAAAATTTGTATAAAACGAAACTTGTGTGAAACGGGAATAGTATGAAAACTGAATTAATAAATAAATATTGCACGACAATAATACAGCGCAATCTAGCACCAAACTAAGCACTAGGCTTGTATTATGGATACTAGACAACGGATATACTACATATTAGATTAAATGAGAATTGGATATTTCTTTATGAACTTGGACTTCGATATAAACTTGGATTTAAATATGAAGCTTCCCTTCGTCGCTTACTATCAGATGAGATGAGGTCATATACTCGTACTAGCCTATCCCATGTAAAAAAGGTCCTGTACGATTTAAAAGAAATAAATCTATAAATAATATTATACGACGGGGTATTTACCATGTTTAAACTTGTTTTTTCATGGAGCTCGCCAATAGTTTCAACTAGCTTGTTCACGAGACTGAAGATTGCGGGGAGGTGATGACAGTTAGAGGCGTCCATATCGAACTACCCCCTTCCTAATGCGCTCGCTGCGTCTAGTTCCTGTTCCCCTACTATTGTCGCTAAGCTCACTATGAAATAAAACTGATTGCTAAGTCGGAAGAGCCACGGATACTGGACTTTTAGCTAAAAATATCAAGAAATTGTAAATCTTTGCGTTTACCTAAAGAACCAGGCTTTCTCTATGATCTAGAATCTAGATTGAGGACTCTGGTAGTTATGAGGTCGCGCTTGCATCTAACGGGACATCGAGTTGATATAATGCAATGCTGTTTTGCGGTCACTTTTACTATACACTACAACTATGCGAAACTGCGAATTAAACTTAAAATTGAATTTAATCCAGTTATGTTATTTATAATATAATAGAATAGAAATAATTTATTGTTTCAATTTATTATTTATGTCCACTTGTTTTGATAAACTGGCTAACCTAACTTTAACTTTTACCCTATTTTTGTCTGTCTGTCTATAACTGTCGATTTTAAAGGAAAAAGTAAATAAAGAGCTGTCATTTTCAAATAAATGTATGGGGTTTATGTTTACTTATACGATTTAAGTTGCTGAACTAATTTAAAGTTTAGATGGCGGCTTAATAAAAATAAAATAAATAAATAAAAATCATAAAAAGTCGATTTGCAAAAAACTGTTAATGACTATAACTGTTAATGTTTCTTAAATTAAAAATTCGTTCTAAATTCCCTAATTGCTTGCTTAGTTCAGGTTTTGCAGAACGTCTAAGCCCATATACAGTTTGCATCGTGTCTAATCTTAACCATTTTTCATTTTGAACTTAATCATAGAATTCAAGGTATTTACCTACTGATTGAAAACCACAGAGAGACCTCTACAAGTTTGTAGAATGTTTACAAATGTAGGGAAATAAAACATGGTCTAGTGTAGTTACAGTATTAAAAAAGATAATTATAATAAACTAGCCGATCCCGCGGTTTTACCCGCATAAGTCCCCATCCCGTGGGAATTTTCAAAAATCGTTTCTTGTCGGTGGCCTATATCGTATATAGAACACACTCTTCAAATTTCAGCTTTCTACCTTCAGCGATTTAGGCTATACGTTGATCAGTCAGTCACTCTGGACAAAACATTTTATAGATATACCCCCTTACTTATAAACGATGACTAAGTTTATATAACGTTTGTCACTGTCTGTTAACTTTAAAACTTCATGTCACAGTAAAAGACAAACGTTACATAAAGTTATTCATGGTTTATAAATAAAGGGGATAGATTGTAATTAAACTTACAATAATTACTAGAAATTTAACCATTACATCATTGTCTTCTTGTCGTCGCCTCTTGTAAATATTTATAATACACTGACGTAATTACAAACACACGAAGGTTATTAAACTTCTTCGAAAGTATTAGAAAGAAATGTAGAGAAATTCGCATATTGCACTAGATGTGTCCATCTAGCGTAACGTTACAATGACACACGATTCTATATCTTAACTACATTGTTATAGAGTTTAGTTTGAAAACAGATGGTTTTGTGAAATGATTTTAAAACAAATATCTTATTCGAAATGACGGCAGTTTGTCTTTGGAAATTCGAAAAGGAAGTAATTGATTTGAATTTTATTGGAAGAATACGTTTTCGAATTCCAAATTTAAAATAGAAAAATGATTAACATTTCATTGGTAATCCAATCAGAGCCGCTGATACGCAGATGAAATTCGAAAAAAAAGGGATTTAAATTTTGAATATAATCCCGTAAATATTTGAGAAAAAATTCGAACTAAACGGAAAAAGTACCTTTTTTCCGTTCCGGTTGAAATGTTTCATTTCAATTCCGTCCAGATGTGGTGGCTTATAATTATAATATATAGAAGCGCCCCGCGGTTTCACCTGCGTAAGTTCGTGTCTTTCTCCTGGTTCTAAGCTAACTTTTCAGCCAAATCGGTTCAGCCGTTCTTGAGTTATAAATGGTGTAACTAACACGACTTTCTTTGATATACCTATATAGACTTATTCCTTTGTTCTAAATTGAGTAGTATGTATTTACAGACTTTAAACAACATTCCGCAAAAAAATAAGATCTGCCTATAAGGAAGAAGGGCTTAATTACGAAAAAAGAATTAAAATATATATATTTTGGCTCTTTAAACATTATTTCTTAGTGTTAATCCACACTAAGGAAATACTACTTTTTTGAAAAAATGCTTTCAAAAACTGAAACAAAACAAAAACAAAAACCCGGCGGGATTCGAACCCGCGACTATTGGTAATCCGAACCAACGCGTTAACCGCTTCGCCACGGGTAGCCCGCGGCGGGCTACCCGGGCAGGTGGGTTTTTTCAAAAAAGCAGTATTTTGGCTCTTCTAAACCCTCATTTAAAGTTAAATGTAAGAATAACCTAAATTTTAAAGTGCATATAAATTCATAGAAAGATAATTGAGACGGCGCCAATTAGTTACATTCAAAGCATTTGCATTAAAAAAAGAAAAAGCTTACGTAACATTATGAGAACTAAAACTATTGACATATTAATCTATAGGTACCTTACCTACATTTAAATATGACTATTGACTTAATATCTTTACATTTTGGTATTTAATGACATAAATTCCGACAGTATAGCTATTTTAATATGGCTAAATGTCTTTTAAGCCTGATCCAACAATGAATCGAGGTCACGACATCTTACTTTATAATGTCAAACCGTGTTAGAATTGTGACCTCGCGACTTTAAACTACTTTAAAGCGACTATATCACTGAAATGAAACTATACAAGTACGCTGGAATTGGTATACCATACAAAATGACATTAGATCTTTATGCCAATTTGATTTGATACGCGCGACAACAGCGCAACATGGCGCAGATCAAATCGGCACAAAATTCAGTGCGCTATGACCTGTCCAGCGACTTGTATCATGGAGGTCAGTGATATCACTACATCTTCGTATAAAGAACTTGAGTTTTCACACTGGTTGACCGAATTTTAGGGTAAACTTTCACTAAATATTCGTGGCATTGTTTGTTTTATAAAAATACTAGCTGCGTCCGTCGGTTTCACCCGCGTAAGTCCTAATCCCGTTGGAACATCGGGATTAAAAGTAGCCTATGTTACTCATGGTGAATGAAGCTTTCTAATGGTAAAAAGATTTTGAAATCAGTCCAGTAGTTTTTGAGTTTATTCATTACAAACGGGATCGGGACTTACGGGGGTGAAACCGCGGCACGCAGATAGTCTTATTTAATTAGGTTTCACGAAAATAAAAGTTCTGCACCTCATTTTGTCAGCGTATTCTTGTCAAGAACTCTACACCTCTATTTTCATTAGTACATAATATGTGACCTTATCTATTTGTATTTATTCTACTGCAAGAAAAGTAGGTATAATTAAAATATAATTATCATTAATCATAATGAATTAAATATTAGTTTAGAATAGAATGTTCATGTTTGTGCTACCGGAAATATCAACGACACATTCTTATTTTGACCTTTGACTTTACTGTCGTTTCCGGTACCTAACGATAAATTATATTTTGATTTTGATAATTTTATAAAGTGACCTACTTACCTACTAAATTTTATTAATATATCTTGTTTTTAAATCAAGTCTCAAGTAATAAGTCTTGACTTGAAGCTAGATTCAAAGACGCTGTCGTATCAGTTGATTTACCAATAAGTGTACCTATACACCTCTAAAAACGTTTTTACTCAAAATTGTCTTTTCGTATAAAATTTTATTTGATACAGAAACACTTCATGGACATAGACTTCAAATTCAAGTTTATTTCTATAAACTTGAATTTGAAGTCTATATAATTTTAATGTTTGCCTAGAGGAGGAATTCAGGGAGCTTCGGTCCGAAAAACGGAAACATATCCCCGTCTTGCTCAGCGCGATTCAATATGATAAAGACAGGTACAGTCAATGCTGTTATCGACGTCGGATCGGCGGCTGTGGATACTCTCACAAGTCTGGATTTTTTTCAAGCTTTTATTCATTTGCCATGCATTTGCCCTGTTAGTTAGTAAGAGACAAATATTGCAAATTAAATTTGACCCACTTTCCGGTTCCTGATTGAGCTGAAATTTTACTTTTCATCCGAGCGATGTTCCCAGTTGCATCTCTCTCGGGAGCCCGGGGTCCGCTAAACCCCAAATTAATTTGGGGTCGGCGCAGTATGTAAGTCATCATGTGTAAGTCGCGTGACAATGCAATATTATTATGACATGGAGCTGATCTGATGATGGAGCTGGAAGGTGGCCAATTGGCCATAGATACTCACTAATTACACAACATAACCGCATCGAGCTTGGGCTCGTTTGATTCATCTTGACGAGTAGGTACTTTGGTGCTCGATGGTCACCAGGGTCTAATGATGGAGTTGGAAGGTGGCCATAGGTCATTTAAATAAAAGCTTGTTTTTAAAAGGTTTTTTTAATTTTTATTAAAATATCTAGTTCGCTTTAAGGTGCCCCAAGTGAAAGGTTTCTCTTACACAATACCTACTTGTAATTGAGTTTCACGTCATCTTGACATTTGGCATGTCACTATTTGGTTTATAATCGGCCAATACGTCTTTATTTACTTTTTATGTCCAAGTTGTAAAAGTTTGCGTAATGTGTTTTATGTTTATTTGTTTATTATCCGAAAATAATTTTGTTTATAACCTAATCTAGCATTTATTTTAGCCTAGGTACATTATGTGAGTTATTTTGTCTTTATTGTGTTATTTCTTTATTGCATTGCATTGCGTAAGTTTCGTTCTCTTAGAAATACCTGTAAAACCAAAATACTGTTTAAACCGAGCCTTAGTCGGTAAACAAAGCAGGGAGGAAGCATAATCGTTAATTCGCCGTGTTACGAGGAATCCCGTGTGGCGCAGTGGTTAGAGCACTCGCCCGGCAATCGAGGGTGACAGGTTCGAATCCTGTCACGGGCAATTTTTGATGATGCATTTCGCCTTGTAAAAATGCCTTTAGCAATTTAAAACGCAAATTCAGTAGTTTAAAAGTACGTGAAAGTCCAACAAACAATCATACAAACTTTCTCATTTATTGTAGTATTCTATAACCATTCTCAAATCACACGAATGATTAATCACAGATCAAAGTTTCGACGGAACCATTTGTCAGTGAGGGATTAGTGTTTAGAGACATCGTCTGTCCGTCTGTCGGTCTGTCTGTTACCTAATACTTGACGGCTGACGATGTTTTATTAATAGTATTAGTTTGGGAGTTGGTTTTTATATTAGTGATGATGTAAGGGTTTGTTTTTGTGCATGGGAAACTTATTGTTCCTGTTGAGTTTAATTTATACAAGTGTTATGCACATATAGATGCATTATCATTAGGTATACTATTATTTCCTTCGTTTCAGTAGGTATTTATTATTGATCTCAACTTTAATGAAAAAAGCCCGATGAGTTTCTTGTGGTTTCTTCTCATCGGAGGGCGCGTTCCGAAACCACAGTAAAATCATAGTCTTTGGTTGACATTTCAAAATGATCATGTATTTTTTCATACATTGGTCTTAGTGAATCAAAATTCATTATATGACTTTAGAAGGAAGACAGTTCTAAACAGCTCCTGCGGTAACGCTACCAAAAACTCAATGATTCTTTTAACGTTTTAATAATCATTCAAACACTTAAACCTTTATCAGCACATATCAATGACATTTTTTTTTTCAAAATTAAAAAAAAACACCCAACTTTCACGACCCGATAGAGCCAATGTTTAAAAATTATCAAAAGCTATTATTGAAATATGTTACCTTTTGAAACAATACTGTACTTTAACGTGTTGAGATAAGGTACTTTATTGAACGGTAACAAGTTGTAATAAATCAAATTATTCCGAACCATGACGTCTCGTGATGAACATGGAAGGATGGGGCCGGTTATGTAACGATTTAAAGCTTTCTTTAGAGATTTATGGATACATCCGATCACTGAACAGTAAGTTATCAGTTAACAGTAGGTACTTAAGTTAGCACTTTTTTCCCCAATCACTTTGAACCGTTTAACTTATATAATGTAAGTCCATAATTGGCTCTAGATTTAGTGTAAATTTCATAGTTTAATGTTATTGGTTGCTGTAGATTTTGTTTATAAATAAATAAAATTAAATTATTAAACTGAAAAGCTGAACTTTAATGCCCTGTCGGAAGAACTCAAAATTTGAGGACAAGTTAAATAATTTAGCCGCTGCTAAACTTAAAAACTTTGAATTTAGAAGCTGCTCAATTATTTAACAAGCCCTTAAATTTTAAATGACGTTACAGTATTTGGTCGTAAATCTCATAAACTTTTTAAACTTACACTATTCGTATTCATATTTAGGTACTAAATATATATATTTCCCGGAGTTTTTTCACTTTATCTTTTAAACGTGTTACCTAGACGTTTCGACAATATACGATAGTCTTGGTCATAGCAATTATCAAAATTGGTCCAAATCCAAATTACATCGATCTGGGCCAGTAGGCCAAAAATTTTGTGGTAGAATTTTAAAGATAATAGGCGAATTTTAGATTACAAGAAATAATAAAATATCTTGTAAGACAGAAGAGTAAAAAAATAAATAAATGTTTTCTAAGAATGTAAGTACATAACATTGCCCTAACGGCGACACTTAAAATTAATGAGGAAGTTTTTCGATGGTACCTGCTTCCTACAGTAACTTTTAAAGTACACTACAATAAGCCATTAATTTTTATTTGGAGAGTCATTGACAATTTACTAAATCAAATTAATCTTATTTTGTACAATATGTTTGGCTTTAGAGATTTTCCCATAAATTTTTACAGTTAACTTTTTTGACAATCGCTCCTCGCAGCGTGTCGCACCATAACTTTTCTACATAAAAGAAAAAGATGAAAGGTGGCCACTTTAAGAACTCTGCAGACTTGAAACTTTATGACTGTAGTTCGGTAGTGCTCCTACTATCTGTAAATTATAATAAGACAGAGTACTTACCTACAACAGTAGCAATACTTTTTTGGAACAAAAGACTTCAACGCGCGAAAACATTCAAATATCTTAATTTTTCTTCTGTTTTCGCGATGTTGTCTTGATATTAAATACATTATTAGTCCTCAATCCTAAAGAAGGGACCTGTAAAGGTCCTGGTTTTACCGAGCTACAGAATTCTGTATTTATACGTGAATTAGAGGTCTGTTTCCGTTCATTGAAAATTAGTTTGACGAACTAAATTTACTTAAAGTACGAAATAGAATAAAATAGAATACTATTTGCCTCAAAATAGACAACCAGGGCCTCTACTTTAATACTACGAACGAAAAACGAAACGAAAGAAAACCTGTCATCCGTCCTTCAAAACCGTCAGAAAATAAAATTTACGGACGAATCGATGACAGATTTTCTTCAGGTATTTTCGTTCGTAGAAATAAAATAGAGGCCCTGTATATCGGCGGACTATAAGTCTCGAGTATGCGACAGTTCAAAGGCGATGTCTGATAACTATTTTCTTACACGATAAGTTGTTTATCTGAAATGGTTCGGTTTATAATACCGAGGCGTCAAATAAGACTGGTGAAAGTAATCGGACATCGCTGCATTTTATTGATATGCGTAGTTGCATTATGATTTATTATTGAGTATTTATGTAGCCGTGTTATGATTTTGATTGATTCGTTTATGATTAGGCAGGTGCTGAATATTATATAAGACTAGCTGCGCCTTGCGGTTTCACCCGCGTAAGTCCCGATCCTGCAAGAATATCGGGATAAAAAGAAGCCTATGTGTTATTCTAGATCTACAGCTATCTATATTCCAAATTTTATCGCAATCGGTTTTGTAGTTTTTGCGTGAAAGAGAAACAAAGTCACATACATACAGACATACATACAAACTTTCCCGTTTATAATATTAGTAGGATAGGTATTATGTAGGTACCTTGTAAAGTTTTTTAGGATTCCGTACCTAAAGGGTAAAAACGGGACCCTTTTAATAAGAATCCTCTGTCCGTCTGTCTGACATCTGGTGACATAATAATATTAAAAAATAGGTTTTCTCCGCATCTTAATCGCGTAATTTCGCGGTCTCCTCGCGACAAAGACCATAGTGACATAGTAGAAACGAAATCACGCGTTTTTGACCCGGGAAAACATAAAATTATGAGTTCCCATCATGTTAGTTTAAAAGTTTATAATAAATATCAAATATAAATAATTAAATATCAATTATTATTTTGTGCTAATTAAGTTTTTATTTTTGTTTCAGGTAAATATTTTTTGTATTAAATTCTGGACTACACGGCACGAGTGGTACCTTTTTTATATAAGTGAGTAATAAAATAACTAATTTTAACTTTTTCCTTCACTTAACTAATTCAGCTTTTTCTTTAGAAAAAAGGTGACTCATCGATGTTTATAATTAATATATTTTATTCGGATCGTAAAATGGGGACAAACTTTGAATACTTATTATAGTCGGGAGTTGTCAAAGGATATTTTACTAAGAATTTATTTTTTATATTAACACTGCATGTTTAATTAGTTAACCTCAATATTAAGTACTTAGGTACATATTAGTATACATACCTCCTTCCTTGAAGGAACAATCTATTTTTGTAAATATTTCCGAAATTTCAAACTCATATAACTTTTTTTAGATTTCTCGTATCTTCCAAATATTATACTTACACAATAGAAAATAACTAGAGATGGGCCGACTAGTCGCTGACTAGTCGGGAAAACCGACTAGTCGGCAGTTCAACAAGTTCAACGTTCAGTTCAAGTTCAAATATTTATTTAATTAGTAGTACAGTTTAGAAGATACCCAGTCAGAAAAACGTAAACAAAACACGTCATAGCTTACATATATCATCTAAACATCTAAAGTGTCATAACTTTGCCTCAGCTCCATTTTTTTTCCCACTTTTATTTTTATTTCATCCATTTTTTGGAAGTTTCGCTACAGCTTTCGAAGTGCAAACTTATCCAAAAATAGCAACAATCGCCGAATGATCACGATTAACCCAAATATCTCGGAATTATAAAGATCTGCTTTGCCGACTAGTCGGCCGACTAGTCGGCAATTTTGGAACCGACTAGTCGGCTAGTCTGCTAGTCGGCAGAACCCCTAGTCGGCCCATCTCTAAAAATAACCCTTCTTTGCGTCGCGCAGTCGGGTAAAAAATAGGGAATGTGATTGTGTGAGTAATACTAAACATAAGCCATTTCATGTAATTTTAGATTATTTAAATAGCGGGAGCCATTTTTAATCCATGCTATATTATTATGCGGTGCTGTAGTGATATTGTTAATAAATATCGGTAGAAATAACATTTTCATTGTTTAAAGTTTTTAGTTTTCATTTGTTTATAATTAAAAGGGAGAACGAGAATTTCAGCTCAACTCCTCCATCAATGACATGAGCTGCAACTGGACGGAAAAATCGAGTAGGAATTTCCAAGTACTCCGTTTCTATGTTATTATATAACTTGTATGCGGTACCTAAACGTAGATAAAACAGGTACCTTAACTTAGGGTTCAAGAACATCCAACAAGTATTACGTTACGATATACATAAGCTGACGTATGGACGGCTATCACACCACGTCTCAAAGAAGTGACATCTTGAATACAAATGAGGTGAAATTGATGTAGGTAAGTTAAATATAAAAATGGTGGACAACAGGATACAGTCTGGTGTGGGAGTGGACGAGCATTCTTTTTAATTGGACATCATATAATATTATTACCTATAATATTATAATTAAAATATTCCATAAATATTTAAATTAGCAAAGAACGATATGTCTTCGTTTGGAGTTGGAACAAAATATAAAATTAACTAATAAATTAGGGATTAGGTACCTACCTACATTATTATTCAATTTAACTGTCGTGTATTTTTATTGATTAGTTTTAATTTGCGCTTCGCTCGCCAGTATTTCAAACAAGTAAGCATGGGTGGCATAGTATTATGAAAAACTGGAACCATTATGAACCATGTAATACAAATAAATTCGCACACGTTTTCAAACGCTACGTGGAAACGATAAATCAAAATAAACTGCCTGCTAGGTCACTACGTCTCTATGTTGCCAGCGAATCTCGATTGAAACAATTGAAATTATTGATTACACATCATTTTACACGTCATTCAGTCGCTAACAAACTGCTATTGCAATCATATTGCAATTAAAACTAGCGACTGTAGTTCTGTCAAATTGTATATCCGTTAACGCAAAAAACAACGATTTCAATTGTTTCAATCAAGATTTGTTAGCAACAGAGTTCCGCAATTAGCTAGCTGGTGACAGACAGAGTACGATACGGAACCCTAACATACGTAGGTTACAAGAAAATAACGAATATTTTTTATATAAAGAACCAGCTGCGTCCCGCAGTTTCACCCGCGTAAGTCCCGATCCCGGGGATATATCGGGATCAAAAGTAGCCTATGTTACAAGATTTTTTGAAATCGGTGCAGTAGTTTTTGAGTTTATTCATTACAAACATACAGATACACACAAACAAAAATACAAATCTTTCCTTTTTATAATACTAGTATAGATAGAGTTTTAACTTTTATTCAATCTAGTTTATTAAAACAAATAAATAAATAAATAAAATAAATTCTGTGAACAACACACAGCGCCATCTAGCCCCGTGGTAAGCGACTAAGCTTGTGTTACGGTGACTAGACAACGGTATAATACTTATATTTATTTTTCTAAAACTAGTTAATTTCAAAATAAATTAAATAAACGCAACTAAATGAAGACACTATCTGAACCCACCACACATATCACCGCCTACAAAGAAAAATAAGTAAAAATGCTTAATCAGAACGAGATCTTTTAAATAGCTTTTTAATTGAGTCTTTATTTCGAATTAATTGTATTTATATCTGTCCACAATGATCCTATCTGGAACTGTTAACACGCGAACAGTAAATCAATGAAAAAAAGATGTTCACACTTCGTTGCGATACTTTGCAACGCTTATTTAGAAATGTGGTGAGCTAGAATACTATTATTGAAATGGGCTAAAAACTTCCTTTTGTCATACACTTTTTTATATAATAAATGAGCATGTCACTGCGTATTTCGTATTTATATCTGTCCACAGTGATCCTATCTGGAACTGTTAACACGCGAACAGTAAATCAATGAAAAAAAAGATGTTAACAAGTTTTTGCGATACCATTTTGCATGGCTTCTTTGCAACGCATAATTATTAGAAATGGGGTGCTAGAAAACTATTATTGTAATGGGCTAAAAACTTCCCTGTTGTAATAGACTTATTTATACACAATAACTAAGCATTTTACTACTACTCGCCTGATGGGATGTGATTAGGTATATTATTTTGGTCTTAGATGTAATACGCTCCTATAGACCTCCTCGATTAATGACGACCTCGGTGGCGCGTCGTGCGAAAGCGCGACTGCAATGCAGGAGGTTGCGGGTTCGATTCCCGCCGGGTGCAAGTATTTATGCTTAAAAAATAAATATTTGTGTCTGGTCTGGGTGTCCCTCTATGTATAATATGTATGTATTTACAAAAGAAAAATGAATATAAGTATTATATCCGTTGTCTAGTCACCGTAACACAAGCTTAGTCGCTTACCACGGGGCTAGATGGCGCTGTGTGTTGTTCGGAGAAATTATTTATTTATTTATTTATAGAAGAAGGAAAACGGCAGTAGAACAAGATCGGACCTGTCTCGGACCTTTTAATGGCATACTTATGTACAAACCTTATTCTTCCAAAATGTCTACAGTTGAAATCCTTATTATGGAGAGACGGCATATTATCCAAAAACCAATACATCACGGTCCAATAGCATCATCTAACGCATTTTATACCTTTTCTCCGATCATTAAAGTTTAGCGCTTGTTATTTACTAATTATTTGGATTCGTCTAATGATGTATAATTATTTAATTTCAAATGTACTAAGTATATTTATGAGAAAGTTGCGCAACGTTTTACAAAACAAACAAAGTGATTTATAAGTTCCTCAGAAATCTATCAAGGATCTTGATTTCATACCTCATTGCTTCTATATCTATATACATATACATAATACACATACACTACATAACAGTAGGGTTAGCAGCAAAATTAAACAATCAAGTAAATGTCGATTCTTCTTCTGTTTTCGCGATGTTGTATTGAAATTAAAGACATTTTTCGGTTTGAATCGCGTGGTTTTTATTACTTTTAGCATTGTTAGACCTTTCCAGGTCTCTATCCTGTCTATCCTGAAGAAGAGACCTGGAAAGGTCTCGAAACGTTGAGCGTTGTAACAATGCTAAAAGTAATAAAAACCACGCGATTCAAACCGAAAAATGTCTATAATTTCAAGTAAATGTCTTTAATTTCAATACAACATCGCGAAAACAGAAGAAAAATCTAAGCAATTAACTTTCAAGATATCAAGGCAGGGTTTCTTCTAAGCAAGCATGTTACACCGTTTTGACCTCGTCGTCGCTTCCCATCGGGTGAGATGAGGTCTAATAACATCGCTCTTACGGTGAAGGAAAACATCGTGAGGAAACCAACATGTCTTAGGACTCACCACGGTCCGAAGACATGGGATATTCAGTGTTTTCTATGTATCATATGTATGTATTTACAAAAAAAAAAAAGTATAAAATGTAGTATATCCGTTGTCTAGTACCCATAGTACAAGCCTAGTGCTTAGTTTGGGGCTAGATTGCGCTGTGTGTAACGTCGTGCATTATTTATTCATTTATTTAATACAAGCCTATTTCAACCTAGGATAGCTTGTATTTTGTAAAGTGCTTAGGTGAAATAAGTCTTAACCCGAAAATTATTTTAACAATCCCTAATTAAGTATTAATTTATCATTATGAAATTGGTATTCTATCGAATCTTAGATCAAAAATGTGAACATAAAACTGTCAATATCAAAGGAAAAAGTAAATACAGAGTTGTCGCTTTCAAATAAATGTAAGTATGAGTTATTTGTTTACCTTTTTGATCCAAGATTCTAAATATAGAGATATCCATTCATTTACTAACATGCCACTTAATACATACTAATTCCATTTTAATGTGTTAACAGTTGTCTGTATGTAGGTAGGTACTAATAATATAATTGATATTAATTCTACTGCATTAGTCACTTACAACGTTTAACATGACATATCGTCATATATTACTATATTACATTCCACGTGAGTTCCCATTGCATTGTTTGATGTAATGTCATCTGATTGCAGCTAATTGGGATGCCTCTGAAGGTCGTCAAAGCCGGTAGCTGGTGGACTTTGTACCAATGATGATAATATTGCTAGCCTCATAACTATACCGATTCCATGGGAATACAGGGATAAAATGTTGCTGGTGGGGCATCAAAATTGTTTCAGTTCTTTTAGAACCAACTTACATAAATAAAAAAAGGTATTCTTCTTGCTCATAGAAAAGAACACCTATATGGGCAACAAAAAGAAACAACATTATCTACAATGGGTGAGCCCCATTGTAGATGATGTGTATTTTTTACCTTAGGAGGTAGTTTAGGAAATTCTGCATTAAGTCAGTCTTTCTGACTAAATAAGCCTGCACTAAAATGTCGGAAACAATGTCGATTACAATCCATACACAAAAAAAAGTTCAACAACATTCCGTCATGAAATAATCAACAATGTTCGATGAAACCGACATGGATTTTAAGTTTTGCGGTTATAGGGCTCTTAATACGATCATACAAACCTATGTCATAGTTATTGCGCGGTCAACGACGGCATTCGAATCTACTAGCGTTCTAAGCCACATTTTATATTTTCTTTCGTTGTATGTATTTCTCCCGCATTTACCTCGTTGAACACTTCGATACCTTGGGGCTCAAAGGGCGTAACCGCCATTTTGGCGAAAATGACTTTTTAATGCAGTCCTACTTATTTTTTCATTCTCTATCGATCTGTATATTTAAAATCTTCCAATTCGCCAAAAAATGGCGTTTACAACCCCATTTTTTTAAGAAAATAAAACAGATTTTTTGATATTTTGGGTCGTAAGTTACATACCTAGTAACGTAATGGTGCTTACGCCCGAACATAATCATTTTTAAATAATCGACTTGCCCGATACGCCCGACATTTCTGTTCTCTAAGATAAAATGACATCGAAACCTCGGGGTTGAAAGGGCGTGAGCCTTAGAATTCGATTTTACGGTAGAGCAAAACAAAATACATTTTTGACGTAACAGCATACCCCAAAAATCAAAGGGTTGTAACTGATGGTTGTAACCGTCACTTTGCCTACTAATTCTATCAATTTCTCTACAGTTTCTTTGTTTTTCTTAGTTGATGTTTTCTTTTCTCTCTTCTTTCATATTTATTGCAATTTTATACGCCAATATCTGAGTTGAAAAATTCGTGATTTTTCTATATTATTTTCCTTTTGTAATGACAATGAATCAAGAATCAAGAATATTGATTGTTTAAGTGATGTACATAGGTGTCTTAAATAAAAATACTTTGGATACAATCACTTACCCACTACAGACATACAATATTTTAAGTTATGTACTTAATCTAAGGTAATTTAAGATCTCACACAAATAGAGAGTTAGTCAATAACTATATATTTATGTAAGATAAGTTAATGAATAGTAAGACAGGAAATTAGGAAAAATAAATAATTATTTGTTTAATTAGTTATCTGAGTTGACAAATAATGTATGGTACGTTAATTAATGCCTTATAAAATTGCCGTTAAAAAGGAAATAAAAAAGAAAAGAAGACATCAACTGATAAAAACAAAGAAACTGTTAAAAAATTGATCAAATTAGTAGGCAAATTGTCGCTTACAACCATCAATCATCACACATCCATTGATTTTTGGGGTGTAAACCCCTCTAACATTCGATTTTCCGGGGCGTATAGCCAAGCTATTTTCTTAGCCTTAAATGTTTTTAAAATTGTTATTCTACAGTGTTCTGCATCTAAAAAAACTAAGACTTTTGGTCGTTGAATGGTTTATTTAGGCCAAAGATTAAAAAAGTTATGTTCAAAATAAAAAAATATTTTTTGTTTTTTGGCTCTCCTGAAAAGTCGAGTTTTGGGGCTTAAGCCCTTTGAGCCCCGAGGTATCGACTTGTGAAAACTGGAATAATTCAGCACCGCAGCTGGTTTAAGAATTTATGCGTGTGCGTGCTATGATTTTCAATGGTATGTCAGATATACTTAGACACTTTTATGTCTGTTTTACAACCGCTTTGTCAGTTGCTAAAATACCTACCGAAAAAATTAAAAAGTACAGCAATGGTCTATATTATTTTAGGCTGGTATTTCACTAGATGACCAAGGGGCGACTCAACCAGTCGTCTTGACCAATAATATGTAGAGGGTCCTTACGCGTTCCCTGTTTATCAGACTTAGAAGCATTTTAGTACCAAATTGTTTTCATAATTCATCCAACAAAAAAATATAAGCAACTGGATGAACTAAACTCATTTTTCGGCATTCTGCAATACCTAACACTTTGAAGTGTTTCTAGATCTCCTGGTCTTTTTTTTCCTCTGTCTTTTTTGGTTAATACTATAAATAATTCATCTAGGTATCGATGTAATAAAAATGTCAACCTAAAAACTCCAAGCAATCAATAATTCAACCTATAAATAAATAAAAAATAGACACCTGTACACAGTGGCATCCTACCTTCCAGTCAGTAACCAAACGTCTACCGTTACCTACGTCCTTTGCATAATAATGCACAATAGTTTAGGTTGGCTAACTGTAGTTCAATTTGTTACTGTGACCGTTTGTAATTTGATATAGATACGTTACAGAAGTTCCGCTAGAATATATGGAGGTGACGTGATGGCTGGAACTTTATACGTAACTAGCAGCGTCCCGCAGTTTCATCCACGTAAGTCCCGATCCTGTGGGAATATCGGGATCAAAAGTAGCCTATGCTACTCAGGGGGAATGTAGCTAAGGTGAAAGAATTTTTGAAATCAGTTCAGTAGTTTTTGAGTTTATTCATTACAAACATACAACCACACAAACATACAAAAATACAAAATTTTTTTCTTTATATGATACTAGCAGCGTCCCGCGGCTTCACCGACGTAAGTCCAGATACCGGGAGATTTTCCAAAAACCCTTTCTTAGTGGATGCCTCCCATCACAAAGAACATACTCTCCAAATTTCAAGTCTCTAGGACCAGTGGTTTGGGCTCTGCCTTGATATATATAGGCAGATCAGTCATGACATTTAATTTTATATTTAGGTACAGAAGACTAGCAGCGTCCCAGCGGGTTTACCCGGGTTAGTTTCGATTCCGTAGGAAAATTGGGATCAAAAGTAGCCTAAATCACTCCTGGATAATCCAGTTTTCTATTGTTTAAGAATTATTGAAATCGCTCCAGTAGTTTTGGAGCCTATTCGTTACAAACAAATAGAATAAAGAGGAAATCTTTATAATTTTAGTATAGATAGACTAGCATCGTAAATAAACTCCATAAATTATAATGAAAAGTACCACGTAGGTAGATCTTATGCTGATTTAAATAATTCAGTAACGGAGAACGGCCCAGTTGATCTAGTTTCCGCGTTAGGTATTGAAGCGCGACAGAAAGCCCCATTTAGGCCACCTACGTAATTGGCCTGGCCCAAAATACCTGTATCAATCAAAAAGGCGTGACGGGAAATAAGTACCTGCATACGGAAAGTAATATGATGACAATATT
Source organism: Idaea biselata (assembly GCA_958496205.1). NCBI lineage: Eukaryota > Metazoa > Arthropoda > Insecta > Lepidoptera > Geometridae > Idaea > Idaea biselata. Next base: position 29,404,934 of record OY292396.1, on the reverse strand, counting down.
ATGTACTAAACCTGTTTGTCATTGCAGTAAAAAATACGAATTTCCCTAATATCGTTAAACAATAAATAGGTATATAAGATGATTGAGAACCCCCCTTTGAAATTAAAGACATTTTTCGGTTTTAATCGCGTGATGCTTATTACTTTTAGCATTGTTTCAACGCTCAATATTGAGAGACCTTTACAGGTCCCTTCTTCAGGATTGACATGATCAGAATAGACAGAAGAAAAATCTATATAAACCTCTTTTTTTTATAGAGTCAATTAAAATCTGTGATCTCTGAGATTTAAAGTGCATTTATTTTGGCATAAAACCTCCCTTTTCGTACACCCTAATATTAATAATTTCAATGTAAAACATTTTTTACATGAGATAGTATTTGACCTCAAATACAGAAACCCAGACTTGGCGTCTTCGGTATGATATGACCTCATGCCTTAACCCTAGACAACCAACTCTACCTTTTATAACTAGATAGAGATTCAAGTTTCCTTCAAGAAAATCAGAACCTGAGGTAAGAAGACAGTTGATCCTCGTACGCGATACAACGCGGCACTTTGGAACACAATACCACAACAGAACTGATACTTAGTATGATATTAAATAGTTATGTGGTTAGAATAAGTGTTTACTTAACTAAGTTAGTTTTGCGGTGTTTTCACATGAGCGCAGTATAACAGACACTCTTGATTTTAATCTTACATTTTCTAAGTAATAAAGAGATATTAAATTAATAAGGAAGTCCATGTATATTTCACATTAAAACTACACCTAATAGACATATTTGTACCCAAAAAGAAATATTTTTTATCAAAAGTTCCACAGTCCTGCTACTTGCGCAATTTAAAGCGCTACTCCCTTACTTATAAAAAATAAAAAATAAAATAATAGTACATTATGATATAAGTGCGGTAAGTTGAAAATTACAGCCGAGGCGATATTGCTAGCCCGAGCCGTAGGCGAGGGCTACAAGAAAGCAGAGGCTGTAATTATCAAAGCGCACGTATGTCATACGACGTTTTATAACACATTTGCGAGGAAATAAATAAAACTCGGACTTTCTTAAACGAATAAATCTTTAATCACTTGTTAAAGCAGTTAGAAAAATTTGAACAATTTGTGAAATTGATTATTACGTTGCCAGTTGGCATTTTTAATGTTGTCATTACTAATAAAGTAAATTAATATTTATTTGTTTCTGTTACAGATGTAATTTACTGTCAAAATGAATTAAATTAAAGAATTAAATGTTTATTTTTTATATTTTATCTCCCAAAGTTAATTTTATTCATAAAATATTGACCACTTTTCTGACATAAAAACTTTTTGATTTGCTTTCTTTGCTTTTTTTTTCTTAAGATTTAAAAAAGTACCGTTGGTTTTAGACGGAGCATGATAAACCGTACGTGTTACCTTATTAGAAAGAAACTCGTGCGTTTTACTTTACGATTACGCACAAGTACGTAATGACATACATTACGATATTGAAATTGGTGAAATAAGAGGCCCTTTACGAGCAAATGTGTTATAAAAATAGTTTATTGAGTAAAAACACATACAACTGTTCTTTTGGGGCTTCCCGTTAAGTAATGTAATACTTGTGTTTGGAAAGACCCGCAACTTCCTCAAATTTGTTGCACTTATTTTAATGTTAATCCACATTAAAAATAAGTGCCGATTTTAAACAATTTTATCTAAAAACAACTTTAAACACTTGCAATCCTAATTCTAGTACGCGTATGTGTACTAGACTTATAAACAATAACAAAATTTATGTAAAGCTGTCTCTGTCTATTAACTTTGAAACTTCATGTCACAGTAAAAGACAAACGATACATAGTTTATGCAGCTGTTAACAACAAATAAAAATTAGTTAAACCTTATCATAAACACAAAATAGCCAGTTAACTTTCTAATGAGGGCAGGTGAACCATAAAATGACACAATGAGAACACGCCTAGTTCGTGACAACCACATGATCTGGTTCTAAGATCTAACTATCGGTACTTGGTGGACCAACCTTACTGGGTTTTGCAATATGCGTGACTAAGTTATCGACATTATTGCTTAGGTGTTTATTGGACTAGTATTCAAGTACAGATAGGTATCTATTTATCTATTCAGATATATATTTTTTAACTAAGAATTTACCTTGAGAGAATGGAATTTGTAGCACCAAATGTGTGGAAGGGGCAAGCTGAAAACCAGCGCTGTGTAGATGCACGGTTGTACGAAAACGATAAAGTCGCTTTTTCTCCAACACTTAAAAACTTGTTGCTAAGGTAAGTAGGTAATTGTAAAAATAGTGCTATGTGTGTCGTTAAAGTACCTAATGGTATTAACATGTTAAATCTCAACATTTTACATATTTTGATGTTCGGCTGGACCTTGAAAATAGGGTTTTTAGGCAAATATGAGTATCCTGTCACATGATGGCATGTTTTGTTTGAGTTGTTATAAGGAGTCACGTTTCAGTGCAATGACGATTAGACAAGGACAATCTGTTCTAAATCTAAAGAGTTTTACATAAATAAGTGCCTTTTATTAACTTCTAAACTAAATTTACACTTACACCCTTAGATTAAAACAAAAAACTAAAGATACGGTACCTAGTCTCGGAAAATGAGACGATAAAACTGCGTCTAGCTGACGCACTATCCTCAGTCGTATGTCGAACCGTTGCCGCGTGAGCACGTGCTGTCACACTGCGATTATCATTTTGACATCCATAAGAATGCCTTTTTGCTTATTATTTACAAAGCCTGAATCATTCTTAAAGACAAATGTTTTTAAATACAAAAAAATTATGAAAATGCATGAAGGTGTTTCTAGCTCATTTTTTGAAAACGCAATGTTAGAATATACCGTATCTACCTATTTTTGTTTTTATCTAAGCTTACACCCGTATTTATAGACGAATCTGAGTGATTACTTTGGCTAAGCAATACCCTGTCTCGCTCTTATTAGTGATTTTTAACGTCAACGAAAATGGGATGTAAAGTGTTGTCCCTTTTTCGTTGACGTTAAAAATCACTAATAATTAGACAAGTAATTAACTTAGAATTGACTATAAATACGAGTGTTAGAGCGCCATGTCATATTCTGCTGTCAATGAGTCTTCCGAAAAGCAGTTTTTCAAAACTATTGAACTTACAGCCGAATATACTGGTTGCGGGTTCGATTCCCGCCGGGTGCAAGTATTTATGCTTAAAAAATAAATATTTGTGTCTGGTCTGGGTGTCCCTCTATGTATAATATGTATGTATTTACAAAAGAAAAATAAATATAAGTATTATATCCGTTGTCTAGTCACCGTAACACAAGCTTAGTCGCTTACCACGGGGCTAGATGGCGCTGTGTGTTGTTCGGAGAATTTATTTATTATTATTATTTATTATACTCAAAAATAACAAAAAAGAAACTGCTTTAATCAGCCCTCAAATTTTAAAAGGCGTTTCAGTATTCGGCCTTTATACCTACCTATCTATTTTAATTTCTAATAAGACTAATTTTAAACCATCGAAAACGAAAGTAAATAGCTTCCGGCAGTGTCAGTATTAAACAAATAGTAACTGATCAATGATTGATAATCCTAATTTGCCCATCAATCATCTTTATAAAATTATCGAGTTGTGTCGGCAAATGAATTGCAGATCATGATTTTAATCTATTCGCAGATTGTTTCCTACCTCATTATTGTTATTCTTTCAAACAAAATAAGATTTAAAAAGTCATAATTATAATACTTACCTATAATATTATGCAACACTTTATTATACAGTTTCAAAGACGCGATTACTCAATTCGCTAACGAGAACAGAATTGTAATAGGTGAAAGTTACACTTTTTCATTTTTATGCAAAAAACCTGCCAAAATAACTTTATGTTTTTATTTTATAACTTTCCAGTTCGTGGTCAAAACCGATTCGTCTCACATGTGTTGAAGTTGTTAAAGACGTTTTTAAATATTTTTTAAATCCAATTGCGTAAATTTCATGCTAAATCGTCAGTTTTCATGTCTTTAAATTGGTTCTCTAAATAAACAGTGTCTAAATTTTCCCTGAGGAAAATATGCGTCAAATCTAATTCGTGATTTTCAGTTAAACGGTATTTCCATTGAAGAAACGAAACCACAGTAATTCTTTTAATTAAACAACACGGTTTACAACATACTATTACGAAAGTGTAAACTTATAAACAGTTAGTTTTTCTCTCTTTCTCTCTTGAAGACGCTTCGTAACGCTAGAGTGAGATTTCCCAACTGCGTTTAAGAATCGACTTTGTTAAGGCTAAACCTGAAATTTTATGTAAATTGCTGTGCAATATACGTACTTACTTATGTTCTAATTACTTAGTTGTTAGTGAAGGTGCAAAGTGAGTGGTGTTGTGTGTTTTGTGAAGTGAAAATGGATAGGAACTATAAGTTTTTGAGGTTTCAAAGGCAGCCTAAGCTGTCTAGGTCGTCGTCGATGTCTACGCCAAGGTATCAGCACTTATGTTAATAAACTTTCACATACAATTTCAGTAAAAAAAACTGTTAAAAACAATTAAAAATAATGTTTAAACCTCACTCTAATTATTTTAAACAGAACATAATATGTATATAAATGTAAATACAACTTTTCAGCAAATCGTAAAATATTCTACCCTATTTTTATTTGAGTTCTTACCTACTTCTTTACTAAACCCACGAAACTGATGTTTTTCAAGTTTTGTACCCTTTGCACAACTTTGACTATTTTATTGCAATACCAATTTTCGATACTCTGAGGTTTATCGTTAGAATATGGATGGGTGTCATTTCGCTAATAGGCAAGTGTATTGCACAGTGTGCTTTTTGCACATTATTTTTTGCATAAATGATTTAATGAGCACGTCAACATTGTGTATATTATAATTAAAATAATGATTGAATGCCATGTGCACTGATTAGCCGTGTCTACAGATATCAGTCGTGGCGGGTTCATCGAAAATTGTTGATTATTTCATGACGGAATATTGATTTTTTTTTCTAAATGGATTGTAGGTAACATTGTTTCCTACACATGGATTTCGAATTTATCGCCTACATACCCCTTAAGCGAAAGAAACCGCAGGGCGCGACTAGCAAATATTCTATTCTATAAATAATGTGCATAAATAATGATTGAATGCCATGTGCACTGATTAGCCGTGTCTACAGATATCAGTCGTGGCGGGTTCATCGAAAATTGTTGATTATTTCATGACGGAATATTGATTTTTTTTTCTATATGGATTGTAGGTAACATTGTTTCCTACACATGGATTTCGAATTTATCGCCTACATACCCCTTAAGCGAAAGAAACCGCAGGGCGCGACTAGTAAATATTCCATTGCCTTATTGCAGTTTAATTGGTAGACGTTCATCACTTAACTCCCAAGGCCTAACCTACATAGTCAAATTAATATTTAAGACTGAATAGCGCTTGTTCTCACGACTGTTGGTTGGCAAAAAATATCTCTTGGAAAACTCCATCTAGGGAGAATCCACATTCAGTGCCTAAGAACGGTCTAGATTCCGTCTTAGGTCATGTGTTACAGTTAAACTTTGTCAAGGAAAACAGAACCTTAGTGTTTAGATAGTTAAATTCGTTTTGAATTGAAAAGTAAAAGTAAATCGTGACCCCGAATGATGTATCTTTCACCTGTCTTATACTTATAAGTGCTGATCCGGCAAGGACAGGTTACAATTTACATTTAGGTGTTAAAATGGTATGAACTATTGAAATTAAAGACATTTTTCGGTTTGAATCGCGTGGGTAGACAGGATCAGGATTCTTCAGGATTCTTCAGGTCTATCCTGAAGAAGAGACCTGGAAAGGTCTCGAAACGTTGAGCGTTGTAACAATGCTAAAAGTAATAAAAACCACGCGATTCAAACCGAAAAATGTCTTTAATTTCAATACAACATCGCGAAAACAGAAGAAGAATCTATGGTATGAACTATTTTTATTACAGACCCGCGTATGTGTCGATTCTGTGGGAATATCGGAATAAAAGTAGCTTATCTGTCATTCCAGGTCTCCAGCAACATACCAAATTTTATCGCAATCGGTTTAGCAGTTACACAAAAACTTTTACGTTGTATAATTTTATTAAAAGTAGGATAGCACATGTCATGTCAAGTCATGTGGTTAAAAATAGTGTTCACAATTTTTTTTTGGAGAGTGCAATAACTCACACTTTTTCGTCTGCATGCATTAATTTAACAGCTAAAATACTGTAATGTGATATAACCAGAGGTGGGTAAAACAATTTCATAAATGTATAATTATTACATTCAAAAATCTATCATAAATTTCTCAACACAATTAATTCACAAAATATTCAAATTCCATGATTTTGGTAACATAAAATCAATATAATTCAATTTATTATTCATCAAAACATAAGTCAAAACATCCTTTCTCCTTTTCAAACATCAAACGTGACATTTATAGCTCATTCAACAAAACTAAATTGACAGATTTTATCAAACAAACAAGAAAGAAAGTTGTTGAAAAAGTTGTAGAATTTTACAAACTTGTCTGTGATAAAAACTTAAGTTCTTCGTTTAATATACTCGTACGTAATAGTGCTCTGTTTTAAGTTGACAAACATAATCAAAACTTAAAGGTGGGACCAGACATCGCGAGCTATGCGTCGCTAATGCCTCGCCACACATGCCTCAACTTGATGCAAACGACTCGGTGCATTGATGCATTCGAACGACACAGGTTCAAGCGCACGCAATCATGGTTTTGTTTGGGTTCTCTGCTTGAACAAGCCTCGTGATGTCTACTTCCATCTTTAGATAAATGCTAATTATAGTACTAAAGTACCAGGACCTGTGGGAATATCGGGAATGAAAATAGCACCCTGGTGTTTTTAAAAAACCCAGCTTACATTTTTAGTTTTATCGCTATTGAGTCACCAATATAATAACAAAATAACTAATCCTATTACATTTGCGTTAACGAGTAAAAACTTTACTTTTTTCTTTCTTTTCATTTTCTTGTAGTGGTGTGGCTCACCTAGTGTTAGATCTTCAGTTTCAGTTTCCTCTTCAACCTGGACCAACTGCTTAACGTTCCTTTCGAAGCACGAAGGAAAGTATTGTTGAAAATACTTTACTCCTTATTTTTCCATTGCTTTTTTTTTCTGTCGCGTATATACTTGGGTGTATACACGATTTGTTATTATAACGGTACAATGGACTTAGACCCTAATAAGGAATAAGGAACAAGTCCTTATCAGTTGAACTTTTCCCCTTGCTATCAGGGTTTAGGTATCCATGCTCGTAGATACACTTGACTTGAGTGTTACTTGTTATGGGACAGGTACCGTTGGAGAACGTTCAGTTTCTGTGTTTGTTGATAAATGTGTATGGCGTAAGCTTTAAGCTTAAGGCGAGTTCAAACTATTTTTTAGCCGACTTAAAAAAATAAATTGAAAGTTATCAATTTGTTTGTGGCTATATTTTTGTTTTGCATTTATAAAAGTATCACTAAGTGCCAGTGTAGCTAGAAAGTCTAAGGGTCGCACGTTCGAATCATGTGATTGGAATTTTGTGCAAAGATTTCAAAGTAAGTTTTTAAATTTAAAATATAATTTTAATTCAGTTTCATGTTATAACTACTTTCCCCCTTACTTATAAACGATGATAAACAAATGACTAAATTTGAACTTAATGTCACAGTAAAAGACAAACTTCGTTAATCATCGTTTTATAAGTAATGGGATAATCATTATACGCAATTTCAAATATAAACTATGATGTAGATTTTCATCATTTTTTAACTCAGTTTAAAAGCTCCATCTGCTTCAGTTTCCATTTCAAACCACAAGCAAACATAAAGATGACCATACTGTGGTTATTCGAGCCGCGTCTAGACAGTATTCGGACACATTGTCAGATTGCAATCTCATGATGTAGCACGGGAATGTGAATTTTATCACAAACACATTATAATTTAAATTCGTGTAACAGGATTATAGTGATTACGTTGTACGTGCTCGCTTAGTGTGGGATTTTATGGTGTGACATAGAGAAAAATTTCGTTAAAAAGTAGGTATGAAGGTAATAAGTATTTAGTATACCATATATATATGCTACCAGCGGTGTTGGTCTAGTGCTAGATATCCAGACTTTCATTCCAAAGGTCGTTTTTTATTTTGAATCCCGACCGACACACACGATTGTTAATTGTTATGTGATTTAATGGAAAAACAACACGGATTTTTAAGGAAAATGCATCTTGTAAAATGCAACAGCGACAAAGATCGAACTCGCCAGTCCAAGTGGCTGACAATTGTCAATTGTGCCACCAGGGTGAAATTTTGTGTGCATTTTTACCGTATTTCTTCACAACTTAGGTAAAAAAATATGTCCAGTGACCATATCATCCATGACTTACCATCTCAGGTGAGATAGTGGCCAAACGATTATCTATTGTTTTAGTGTCCCAATCCCTCGGGATTTTCAATAAACTTCAAATTTTAAGGCCAACGGACCAGTTTTGGTCCGTTGGCCTTAAACGGTTTGGGCTCTGCGTTGATATGTAGGTCAGTCAGGACTTTGAATTTTATATGTACCTATCGATTATTTATTTATGTTGCCAATTGTCTTCAGTGAGAACCATGTAAACGTTGAATACCATAAAATCGTCATTTACTTCATCAAAATGTAGGTACTCTCATTATACCCGAATTACGTATTGCAACACAACTCTGCCTAGTACATGGAACTATTAAATGAACTTACACTGTTAAAAATGCACTCCCACAGTGGTATATAATGACCTTTAATTTTATATAATAATAGGCCTTCTCAATACACAGCGAAACTTAGTTAACTTTGGAGGTGATTGTACTCTTTATAGGATATTTAAATTATTAAAAAAACATCATGGCGCCAGATTGAGGTCGTTTCAAATAGACAAACATGTTAAGAAAATGTTGAAAGATACCTACCTACCTACATACAAAAGTAGGTAGGTGTGTGGAAAAACAGGATCCTTTTATGGAATTTGAAATGAGGCAAGTTTATTCATCAACGTAGGTATAATACATAGTCGAAACTACTTTTGTTAGCCGACGACGCAGCGCCCTCGGGGATTCACCCGCGTAAGTTCTGATCTAGTGGGAGTATATAAAAATGTTCAAATGTATTTTCCTATACTCACAATTTTTACCCGACTGCCGAAGGAGGGTTATGTTTTTAAATGTATGTCTTTTGCAATCAGTTGACAAAAAAATAAATACTTTATTTTTTGGGGTCGCGACGCGATCAAGCTAAAGTGTTTGAACTTTTCACTTTAGAACTTTTATCTTCGTCCTACCATGGGGAAGCAAGTAATTATGTTTAGTATATTTTTTTTTCCTTAATGATCACAGTCACTAAGTTTGGTTGTTATCTATACTATCTATAACCTACTTCTAGACTAATATTATAAAGAGGAAAGATTTGTATTTGTTTGTGTGTGTGTATATTTCGTCTGTTTGTAATAAATAAACTCAATAACTACTGGACCGATTTCAAAAATTCTTTCACCAAAAGTAAGCTACATTATCGAGGAGTAACATAGGCTACTTTTGATTCCGATACTCCCACGGGATCGGGACTTACGCGGGTGAAACCACGGGGCGCAGCTAGTCTAAAATAATTTTCCGTCAGTATATTTACGCAGCTCAAATATAAAAAGGCTGTATCAGTGGGGTACCGGCTTTCACTGCTGCTAGGTAGTCATGTCAACAATATTAAACAAATCACGGACTTGTCACAGACATCCGTGTTGTGTGTAATCGCAAATAATAGCTGTCTGTACACAGCGAGCTAATCGATCCGGATCGGTTTTTATTAACCAAACAATCGATATTTCTTACAATTTTTACATTATTTTATTTTAAAATCCATTTTACATTATTTTAAAATCCATTTTACAAGGAGAAACGTATGGAATCGTACTTATTAGAGTATTCTTATGATCTACATGGTCATGTTTTTTCCGGATATGGTGTTGGAGTTTGATAAAAATGGAGGTATGGATGGCTCTACAAGGCTTGGCTTGGCTTCAAGGTAGAACGGTCATCTTGAACACAAGAACGTATTGTGTACGTATTGGTAATAAAGCTGGGTATTTTGAATTGTTGTGGGTAAGTTTGTAATATTCCCGCTAGTCAATAAAAAAACTGTATTTTCACTAACCTTTAAGTTTGTGTATTGCGTTTTATGTGCAAAATCAAAACCTAAACCATTTTTACCATCAGTTGTGATAGTAATTCTCAAACGCTGGCCTGTACGTATTTTTTTTAGCAAATGCAAAACATAAATTGTTTTTTACCAAGATAAAAACCCATAACATAATTTACAAATAAATAACGGTTCTCCTAATTCATTGTCCCCAAGTAGCAATCCGGTATGGGCCGGACAAGCAAACATACTAACCGACTTGCAACAGACCGCCCTATATTGTCATAGAAAAGATTGACAGATTAAGAGCATGATAATTTGCCTACCTATTGAAAATGCGATGTCATATTCAAATACTATTTAACATAGATCTATATAAACTTTATATATTGTATGTTGCCAAAAATGTATGAAATGTGGTTATTGTATAGAAATCCTAGGAAATGTAAACAGTTCCGAAGCTTATGAATAGGTAAAAAAAAATGCTTTTAAACTGAAAGCACCCGTTGATGTCTTTTATATAGAAACATTTACCGCTACACAAATATAAAATGAAAAAATGGTAACAAGGTGAGATATCAGAAATTGCTACTAAACTGTAAACTCATTTAAGATTTGATTATCTACCTACATAAAATAAAATTATATGTCCATATATCAGATCCCAAACCGCTGGCCTTAGAGACATGACATTTAGAGAGTGTATTCTTCGTGATGTGTAGGTAACCGATAAGAAAAGGTTTTTAAAAAAACCCGCGGTATCGCTAATTACGCAGGTGAAACATGAATACATGCCCAGGTGTAACAGTTTTCTAATGCTATCCTATCTACATCTACACTAATAATTATAAAGAGGAAAGATTTGTATTTATATGTGTGTGTGTGTCTGTATGTTTGTAATGAATAAACTCAAAAACTACTGTGCCGATTTCAAAAATTCTGTTATCATTAGAAAGCTACATTCAGCCTGAATAACATAGGCTACTTTAAATCCCGATATTCTCACGGGATCAGGACTTACGGGAGTGAAACCGCCGGCCGCAGTAATATAAAAACCGGTCTAAAACACACTACAACGATTAGATAATACCAATACAATACAAAACTGTTACCAGATATCAAACAGTGGGCTGCATCAATCAATATATGTATATAGAAATTAGTGGGCCGGTCCCATGTAGGCAGTATTGTTAGTCACTTCTGCGATCAGGTGTTTGCTCTATGAATGAAACATTAGACCACGATATGTAGGTAGGTAGTAGGTTTTACAACGCTATGCGCTAGCGCAAGTAGAGTGTGTCATATGGTATAGATATACCTACTCGTACATTGAAAGTACCTACTTGTGCAAAGTAAAAAAATGTGAATATCGGGATCGAAAGTAGCCTACGTCCTTCACCACGGTTGCATCTGTCGCGGTACCAAAATTCATAAAATTTAGTTCAACGTGAAAGCGGGACATTTATTAGCGCATTTATTATATCGTAGGGATATTGTCTTTCTTGTCGTAAATACAGATGTATCAATTTGCCATAGGGTGGGACCAGGTGATCTGTAATACAGGCTTAGTGCCTATCTCAGACACCTGCTTCTCACTTTAACTTAGTTTTAGCCCAATATTATGTAAGTATGTATTGTTAATTTTATTGTGGGAAGAAATAAATATTTTTATTATTATTATTATTATATTAATGTATTTTATAACATTGCTTATTGCCTAAATGCTGCCTCTCCTGGATAACTAAAGACCTGATTGTAATGTAAATCATACTGCCGCCGTTAATGATAACCTTCTTAGAAAATATCTACAACTATCAAACCGGTTCTGCCACTAAGGAAGACTAGTCTGATCTTCTTCCACTGAGGTCTTCCTTCTTCTACATGAGCGTGCTAAATTATGATTATGACCATCAGGTGAGATAGTAGGCAAACGCTCACCTATCATGTTAAAATAAAAGTATGTGGTATGCATGAGAGCGGTGTTGGTCGACTTTCATTCCGAAGGTCGTGGTTTCGAATCCTGGCCGACCGCGCACCAATGTCTTTTTCTTTAAGTGCGCTATTAACATCGCTCTTACAGTAAAGGAAAACATCGTAAGGAAACCTATGGCTTAAACTCACGCAAAAAGGCCCAGTTATAGGGCAAGTTGCGGAAACACACAGTAAAAGTGTAAAAGTATATGGAATGGTATGGTAGTATTACCCAATACCGAACCATCAAACAACTCTAATTTACATCGTAACACTAAAATCATTAAAATTTAACTTTCAAATCGTTATTGCTTTCTTTAATGACGTTTTTAATGAAAGGCCAGTAGCTGGAGGCTGCATTGTCACAATAACCAGTAGAAAAAATATATCTTGATAAGCCATTTTGAACAAATAACCTAAACAGTTAGGTAATGTATGCATTTCTTTCTAACGCTTCTAAATGAGCGAGTAAGAAAGACTGGTGTGGATAAAATTGTGGTCAGAGTGCGTTATCGATATGTACCACATCTACTAGAACATGGGAAAATGTAGCAATGTATGGGTCGGTGTATAATACACTCATCTTTGTAATGAAATAGGCTTTTTAAACCCCGAGGGCTACAAACAATCATCGCGGAAGTTTTTTAAACTGTAGCTATTCAGTGCCCCGCGGTTTCACCGGCATTAGTTCTGATTTCTGATCATTAGTCTGGAATATCGGGAGTTATTTTCGTTCTTTTAAATAATTCGTTTAAAAAAGTTTAAGAGAACTCTTTGTTATACGTGAATCTATCTAGTATTATTAAGATGAAAGTCTATGAGTGTGTGTACTTATTGCTCATTTACGCAAAAACTACTGAACCGTTTGCAATGAAACTTGGTATGGTACTTGGTAGATAGCTGAAGATCTGAAATAACACATAGGCATTAGACACATGGGCATTTTTTTATTAACCCACCCATAACGCCACGGGGTTATACGCAAGTAAAACCCCATGGCGTTGCTAGTCCCACTTATGTAAATAAAATGTAAACATAACGTAAAATGACTTAGGTACCTATCTATCTATCATTTCTGAATCACAAATCACTAATATATACGATAAACGATAAGACAGTCGTATCTCGATCGTGTAAACATCACTAGACACGTGCTCCAAGTTACCGTAGTAATTGCCTGCGCCGGGAATGCCTTCACGTTATTAAAGAAAATAAAAGTTCAAACCTGTTACGCTATGCGCTCCCGTAATGGTCTAGCGGGAATTGTAGAGATGGGACATGGGGTGTGTTAATCGATATCGAGATTTGTAATTTTATGAAATTTATCTATTTTTTATTGAAATAGGTAATTTTTATTTCAATCAATATGTTTTTGGATAAATTTGGAATTTTATTAAGATAGGAAATAATATTAAAGTAATTAGAAAGACTCAAAATAACATTTAACGATTAAAAACATTACAAAACCAGCATATTTTTTAAATTAAAGCTTAAATGAAAAATATAATCCTAAAGCACAGATCACATAAGTATTACCCAAAGTTACTTTAAAAACACAACATAATAATAAACACCATATATTAAAGCCATACTCATAGCTAAGTAATAATAAAAGTTTAAGCTCCCATATCAAATATCAACTTTTTGCTGTAATTGTATATTTTTTGCCCGAGAGATTTAAATGTTTAGATTGATGATTTTAGTGCCTACAAATCATGATTGTTGTTAAAACGAATTTAACAATGACGTTATTTGAAATAGTCATAAATTTTAATCAGCATAATTATTTTATAGCTTTACCAATCCATTACTTTAATTAATTTTAAGTGTTACACGAATTAGAAATACCGAAACGGGTTTTAGAACGTTTCGAAGAATAAAATAAATTTGTTTATGTCTGTAGAAGCGACGGAAACGGTTGCGAAAACTGCAATTGAATTAATTTATGCAATGACTTACCCAAGTGTATGATTATGGTAGTGTACGATTACTTAATATTGCAGTTCTTGATTGTTGATCAACATTATCAGCTTTGAACGCTATTTGAATAAAATAATCATACATGTGAATTCATAGCTTAAGCAGCATAAGATTTTGATTTATTATTAAAGTGTGTTCTACTTTGGATGACTCGTATTTTTTTTAGAAATGCTTTCAAAATGGTAACAATATTTATTATTATTAAATAAGTATTATAAAAGAAGAGGTTAGTACACTTAAAAAATGTGATCATTGCTATGTTAGGTAGATATTTTTTTTACTAAAAATAAAATAAATAAAAATAAAAGTGTGATTACTATTAAATGAAGTAGTTAACATGAAGTAGTAACAGTTTGTCTGATTTAACTAAAGTGTAGAATATTGCTTTTATTTTTATTTAATAATATAATCATCTTACGGGTACTCATAATATTTATAACATTCATTTACGGATTTACCTGAACAGATTTTATCGATATCATCGGTTCACGTAGAACATCCTTACTCGTAGCCCAGTCGATATAGGTCATCGTTCCAGTGAACTATTCCTGACGTCCTTGCTTCTATTAATAAGTGTATATTATTCAACTACATGCGTTGCATAATGGTATCCATGAGCGTTAAAGTACTTATGCACACTTTATGTATGTAGCCCCATTCCTTCCAGCCGTGGCGTGGTGGTGAGTTCTAGTCACCACCACTCCACGGTTGGAAAGCATTTCAACAGTGGTGGTGGGGTCCTACAGACATGAAATTTGGAGAGTCTGTTATTTGTGGTGTGTGAAACTTTCGCGGGATCAGGACTTACGCGGGTGAAACCGCGGCACTCCATATATAAAATTCAAAGTATTGACTGATTTAATTACTTATTGACCGAATGACTTCAATGAACTATATCAGCACAACTAGTCATATAAATAGGTAAGTACATGAAATTGGGATCCACTAAGAAATATAGATTTTTTATCGAAAATCCTGAGGGATCTGGGCGGGAGGTTTCTAGTAAAATATATAGGTAATCCTTTCAAGTTCCCTCCAAACAAAACCTAAGGCTAAAATTGTCAAACTTTCTATGTGATACACGTAACAGTATTATGAAACGAAACAATGAGATCAGTGAAAGTCGATTATGCTATTCTCAGCTTATAATACACAATCTGCGTGTCGAGACCATCAACACTGTTCTTTTGCAGCCATGTCAATTTTGATGTTTGGGATGGTATAATTACAAACATTAGCTTAAGTAGCTGTACCAGCTACTGCATTAGCTTAACCAGCTTCAAAGAAAGAAGGAAGTTCTGAATTCATTGTGGTTATTTTTTTTTTGGTTATGCTTGGAAGATATTGTTCTGAGGTGATAAGGTCGCCAAATGTGTCACGTTAGATTTAAGTTAGTGTTTATTTTAGTGTTTTCCATCAATATTCTACTATCTATGGCATTTCGATAGTCCATCAATAGTATCGATACCATGATACGCTTTAATACTATCAATATTTTAGATGTTTTTAAAGCCAATAATTGATAGTCAAATTATCGATTGGTCGGCAAAACTAGTCTTTATCTTAATTTTTAAATACAACGAAGCGTTCATCTATCTATGTAGTGCAAAGAAAAGTCCATTGTTTTAGTCTGTATTTTTCACTGCTAGATTCATACCACGCAACGCATTTTGTTATACGGTTTTCAATATAATTTAGAGAATTTGTTCCGGAAGCGGAGGCGTGTCTCTAGTTTGAGTTATTATATGCAGTTTTGTTCTAGATTCCGCTTAATGCGACCGTTTACCATATTGATTTCGTTACATAATTTCACTCGGAAATAAAAACTCTGTCAAATATGATAAAGTATTATGACAAAATCATGCAAATGATTTTGTATTACAAACTGTAAAATAGAGTTCGATAGTAAAGGAATGGAACAGAAAAACATTGTTATGTCATTATTATTATATAGCGGTTTATTATATACCCAACGCGACGCGCCTCAGAGCGCGTTGGGCAAAAACCCGGCTGCAATGTAGAAGGTTGCGGGTTTGACTCCCGCCGGGGACTTGGTGTTTTCTATATGTATTTGTAAAAAAAAGTATTAATGTTAGTAGGTATATCCGATGTCTAGTAGTTACCCATAGTACAAGCCTAGTTTGTTTATTTATGACTAGATTGAGCTGTGTGTAACTTCCTGTAATAAAAAAAAAAATAAACACAATCAAATAACCCCTACGAGTAACAAATAGAAATGGAGATCTAACTCCCATAGTGAACCCGATATTCAATTCAAATTCAATTCAATTTATTCATTTAGAACGTATATTATACACACATACGTACGTTTTGAAACGTCGAGATTTTATTTTACTGTGGTTTCGGAACGCGCCCTCCGATGAGAAGAAACCACAAGAAACTCATGGGGTTTTTTTTTCAATTTTTTTTTATCATGTTTTATATTACAATCGTCATAATACAGATATCTGTAATTTGAACAGGAGCAGTTAACAATCATGTCCATGGATTCTTTTCATCAAAAAAATGTGTTCCAAAATCATCCATCGCGCAGACATTCCGCGCACTGGATTGTATCATTCATGATATGTCTGACAGACTTTGACAATAAGTAACATAGTGGATGGTGTAATATTGTAGGGGACCAGTCATTTAATGTAAACTCAATAGTTGGATTTCACCTTCGTCTGGGCACATTTATATATAAAGGTTGCCTGAAAGAAATCACTCCCAGCGATAAGGCCGCCCATTTGTGCAACGAAATTTAAGCTTTTTTTTTTAATTAGGGTGTACATTTTGTATAATAGTGTTTGTTATGTTTTCTTTGTATTATGTTGTGCAAATAAAGATATCTATCTATCTATATGCACCTCCAATCGCTCTTGGAACATTTACAGCATTGCTATGTTTTGCGTAACCGCTCTCCCGGTCGCTCAGTCATGTTGATAGACAAAATGATATTTCATCACCTCATTTAGTATATTGTGCTACAACAAAAACACAATAGCACGTAACACCTCTTAAACAAACACGATACCACTTCCTGATATTGGGTCGAATCCACAGCTGATTTTGCTCTAATAACTATTGCAGACGTATATCTGATAACATTGTAAGAGATTTTAAACAACGATCGTACAGATACCGCACACGCAATTCCTAAGTCTAATGACAACAATGTATTGACTTTATGTAATCTCCTGATATTTATTAAGCTTTGTGTTCGGCTAGGAGAGGGAAATTAATGTGGAAAAGGATAGATTACAAACTTTAACCCCTTCACTTTTAAACGATGACTAACCCCTGTATTTGTAGAGAACTCGAGTGATTACTTTTGCTAAGTAATGCATTTGTCTCCATCTTATCAGTGGTTTTTAACGTCTGCGAAAATGAGATAAATATTTTACTATTTTTTAGTAATTAGGTATTATATTTTGTGCATCTGTTTTAATCATCGTTTATAGGTAAGAGGTAATTGTTATCAATTATTATTACATAAAGCAAAGAATACTGTATGACTATATTATATACAGCTTAGACTTTATTCAACCAAACTAGAATAAGTAACGAATAACAATTCTCCGCATTAATCGTCTTTTTTTCGAGAGACTCCAAGTTGTTCGATTGAAAAAAATACTATTAATGCGGATTGTTATTCATTGCATATTCCAGTTTGGTCGAATCAAGCCTTAGTGGCAGACAGAGATGCAGAAACGGATTGTTTAAATAAATGTACTGTTCCATGTCAAGATAAATACAAAATGGCAAGATGGACGCCATAATAATAACAATACACGAGCAAGTGATAGATTCACCTAACCTCAAGTAAACAGACCCGACGCCGAATGAATGGGAGGAACATTCTGATTGTTAGATAGAAGCCAATGTCGAATCCAATGCCGTACATTGTTCAGAGGAAGGAAGCGAACCGAGGCTTTGTGCTGTTCATACATCTTGTAGATGATGGTGATGTTTTTAACCGTCTTGTGACTGTAGGAGGTGACGCGTTTGGTCTAATTTATATCAACGACCTATTTACATGTAATTACGTAATCAAGAACCGTTATTTTACTGGTTAAATATGACATAAATGCTATTGCAGGAGATTATCATAATCACACATTGCAATCTAGCACCAAACTAAGCAACTAGGCTTGTAATATGGTAACCAGAGATGGGTTGGATATAGAGGAAAAGAGCATAATAGGTAGGTACCTACTAACTTGTTCCCGATGGAAATCGTTTTTATTTATTAGTTTATTTAGATTAGATTTCGTTGTCGAATACTCCTTCTCTATTGTATTAAAACATCTGAAATATCATAAAAACAGACAAAATTACCAAAAAATGTAACTGTGTTTCTAGTCAATTAATGTAATTGGTTGTATAATCGTGTTATTTGACTATAAATAAAATAAAATACATTATAATTTGCTTTATATTTTTCTCATTTATGTGAAGGGTTTCAGTTTCTTTATTTACATAATAGTTGATTCAATTGACTTAATGTAGGTTGTACCTATTAGATTTTATAAAGAACACCTACCTTGTACTTTTCTATGAATTTTGGTGTCATCATTTTAAACCTGTTATAACAAAAAAGTTAAACAAAGTTATTAACATTTGTATTACTTAATAATCTATTTCCATACGTCAATGATTGATGTAATTTGTAGCTAATGGCCAATATGGTCATGGCTCGCTTGTCGAACACTTTCTTTGTGAAATTGCCTGAAAGCACCAACTTTCCACAGATTACTTTAATGAACTAGGGTGCTTTGTTATTTACATGATTTCTCACTTAGTAACTGTCATTTCGTAGGTAATTGAATTCCTGGTTTCAAATTGATTCTATAGTCTCACCTAGTACCTACTTATAATACTCAATATTTAAAACTTAACACAAAGGGCCCTATTCTGAAAAACTGAAAATCCATGTCGGGCGCATCGAAAATTGTTGATTATTTTATGACGGAATGTCGTAGAACTTTTTTTTGTGTACAGATTGTAGGCGACATTGTTTCCGATATTTTAGTGCAGTTTCCATACAAATATGTCTAAACGTATTGAAGCCTATCGGCATTTTAGCCAAATCAGACATTTTTTGTCTAAAATTTGGATAGACTTTGCACCAATAGGAGGTTCTTGTCTTAAAACTACACCAAAATGTAGGAAACAATGTCACCTACAATCTGTGCACAAAAAAAAGTTCTACGACATTCCGTCATGAAATAATCAACAATTTTCGATGAGCCCGACAGGGATTTTCAGTTTCAAGGTCGTTGGCGTATATACTCCTCTTAAAGTGAAGTATAGTAAACCATTCTAATACTCAATGATGTAGGTACCTAACTAACTTAGGAGGTTGTTTAGTGGTTTCTACTTGTTAGTTTTAGTATTTGTTTATAAAAACTTATTTATTAAATCAATAAAGATAAGTTTCCCTCTTGTAAGAACAAATGTTATCGGATACAAATAGTTTCTTCGTTGAGTATAGCTCAAAATGCTTTGCAAATAATCTTCTTCACTCACGGCCCTGGGTGGTTGGGTGTTTGGGTATTTATGGGTGTTTCTCACAGGTCAGATTGGTGGTCAGGGTAGACTGACCAGTAGGAATTTTGATTTGAATTCTGACTATTGCAATTACTTAGACTATGAAAAACTGGAAAAATGTGAACCAGTCTAGTTTAGATTTTTCTTCTGTTTTGCGATGTTGTTTTAAAATTAAAGATATTTTTCGGTTTAAATCGCGTGGTGTTTATTACTTTTAGCATTGTTTCAACGCTCAACGTTTCGAGACCTTTATAGGTCCCTTCTTCAGGATTGTGGATAATAAACTCCACACGATTAAAACCGAAAAATATCTTTAATTTCAGTCTAGTTTGATAAATAATGATTACATTGACTTTTTCATGATAACGTTCAATCATATATCGATTAAGTATTGGTAACTTTCATCTCTTTTTCACTTAGGTATAATTGCATGGAACTTGAACTCCCAATGACTTTAGTCAACATAACTTAGTGAATCCAAGTTATTTTCACATTTCGTGCACAATCGTATCACGCTATGTTTTTTTCATATTTATTACATCTTCAACAACATTACATGTTACAATTGTTACAGCATATTTCATTCGAATTGTCGATGCGAAAAGATTTTGAGTTCGTTGATCGCTTTTTGATTTTGGCCTTTTGTTTCTTAGAATTTTGGCGGGGTTGGTGTAATTTGCTAAAATATGATCTGCATTTAAAAATTTGCCACACATTGGTAGCTAAAAAAGAAGCAATTTTATCCATAATTTTGGCACATAATGCCCTCATTATCTTTCTTCGGCACTGCCTTACTTTCTTGGTAAAGAGAATCTTCATTTTGCAGATGTACCTACTTATGATTTTATTCAGACATATATAATTATCAGACTTGCTTTTAAAGTTAGGGAAATCACTTTGACGAAATCTACGTCTTTATGTATTTCGGTATTTCCCATCTAATCAAATGGAATTTTTGAACTAGGGCGAGACGTCTCTAGGAAACCATGACCCTCAGTCCGGTGTCTATTTGGGGCAAAATGTTTCTTTGGCTATTTACAGGGGAAATGCAGCCAGTAATGGGCACTTTGGGCTGTAATGGACTTGGTCAATAGAAATTTTACTCTATATTTATTATGTTTACTTTTAGTAGATTTAAAATAGTTACTAATAAACTGATTTTAATGTTGCCATGGTAATTTAACAACATTTCTATAGTAGACTCCTATCATCTATCTATATATATAAAAATGAAACCCGTTCCGTTGTCACGACATCACGCGTGAACGGCTGGACCAATTTCGATAATTCTTTTTTTGTTGTGTTTGCTATTGTCAGGAGAAGGTTCTTATGAAAAAAAAAATGCTAAACCGATTTTGATGAATTGTATTTTTTTATACTAAACGACAGGACAACGTCTGTCGGGTCAGCTAGTTTCTAATAATTATTATACTTGTAATAGGAATACCCACCTTCCCTGCAGAATAAATTCAATTCAATTCAATCATTTATTTCGGATAATAATTATTACAAATCCATATTCAAAAAATAAAATAAAATTAAGTTAAGTTAAGTTGAGTACTTATAAAATAATAACCTGTACGTTTTGTTTCAGCCTTGGCCCATTCGAAGCGGTGTCGGGCGGTGAGATGGTGTCTAGACGGCGGATACTGTCGCGATCTCGGGATGACCTGACGCAGGCGTTCGCAACCACACAGATGGAGGAGGAAGAAGATGTATGGTATCAAAAGGATAAGTTATATAAGGTAAGCTCTTTCTGTTAGGTATATGTATTTACATAAGTATTATGTCCGTGCGTTCGAACTCTGGTCGACCACGCATCGCATGTCATTTTCTTTAAGTAAAAGTTATGTGCGTTATTAACATCGCTCTTACGGCGAATGAAAACTCCCACGGCTTAGTTAGCTCCAGACGTTTTGACCTGTTCTTCCCTCTGGGCATGGCTGACTAGGCTGGGAGGGTGGTATAGGTGCTGGGCAAGCCTACTCCACCTAACAATGACCCGGGCACTACAGCGCCATAAATAACATGGATCACAAAGTTGCTTGCTCTGTATAAATCATCTAAAAATAGACAAAAAGGCTAATTAAGTATATCGGTAGTCTAGTCACCGTAACACAAGCTTAGTAGCTAACGGCTAGATGGCGCTGTGTGTTGTTCACATAATTTTTTGGTTCTTTCTTTGGTTTTTGAGTTCAATTATACTTAATACCATTTTTGAAGGTGCCGATTTCTGAGCTGTGTTTTACAGTCAATCCTTTAGTTACGTTGATGATATTGACACTTACTTTTCGTGTGACAATTTTAAAATACTCGTACCTGCCCTGTCCTGATAAATAATTATAAATGTAATATTCCGTCCATATTAATAATAGAACTTCGGGACTTTTGTCTTCTCGCGACTACGGCTGGTGTAACCCGCTGCAACATCGAGCTAATAAAAATCCATAGCTATGTACAATCTAGCGCTCTACACCCGAAGTTCTTATATTAATATCTACGCTACGACTAACAATCGGATTTGTTTTCAAATTAAAACTGTAATAAATTAAAATTAAGTAATATTTCCTCGCCGCAAAGAAAAAGATTGACGTTTGGGAAAACCTGGGAATATACACATAACAAATACATTTGTTTCGTAAACACCTTTCTAAACATTAGATTAACCTGTTGAAACACCAAGCCAAAACAATGTTCGACAAACCATTGAAACCGTCAGCATAATAAGATGGCAATCAAACTAATATGTACAGTACTTACTTACAAACAGGCAATAGCTATACATCAATCATAGACTATTCAAGTCGTTCACGGAGTTGTTCACACAACACTGTTATAAAGTAGGTAGAAAACATTCAGTTAATTTTGTGACAAAGTGTTACGGTGAAACTAGGTAACTCGTAATAAACTGTTAGCTAAGTAACTATCTACTAACTAATGGTAAATTGCCCTAAAAAGTTGTTAAATTAGAAATTGTCTATTACCTATCATATAAAACCGCGTAGCCATTAGCGACAAGGTTCGGAAACGGTTTAAAAAAAAGGTTAATACCGGTTTATTTCGGTTTTATCGGTCCGAACTTAAGAACGCGAAAGTTGAACATTATTTTAACCTAAATAAACCGGTTAATTAAAAAAACGATGCCAATGATTTGATAGACAGATCCTTTGTTTATTTTCGTGTCGGACGGAATAAACCAGTTTTTATTGTTCTAAATTGATTAATGTGACAAGAATTGTTTGCAAATGTTCCCCGAAAACCCGTTTTAAAAATAACAGTTTCAGGATCGAAACCAAAATAAAAACGGTTTGGAAACTCAACCGGTATCCGAACCCTAATTAGCGAGCTGTAGGTAACCGTAACCGTTGCATGTACTGTAACCTAATTCCACCCACACCTACTTCTGATTCCCATTTTCATAGTAGGTAAGTATATCCACATTCAAACCCAAATCTACTCAATGATCATTCTCCCATATTTGTTCCGCAAAGTTTTAATTTCCTTTGTATATGATTACGTTTTTTGTACTAGTTTCCGACGACTGTTAGTTATTAGTATTACGTACGTGAGAATTCTGTGATACATTCGACGTTTCGATAACATCACTTGTTTTATTTACATTAACGGTTGTGGGCTGCGAAGTTTTAGACTCTATTTATGTTACGCAACTTCTTATTAGGAACTAAATAGATATATAAGTAGATGATCTCTCTTTTGTCATACATCATAATAGTAGGTATTATTATGTTTTTTTTTATAGTTATGAGTTATGATATAAGCTAGGAATTTTATATTTATTTTCCATATGAATTACAATATTAAAAATATTTCAAAATTAGAACTTAAATCCAGACAGACAGAAAATTCTGCCAAATATTATATATGCAGAATTTTGAGAAAATTGTGTGCCTAACACACTCGCTTGTTCGTTACTCATTCACGAAAAAAACCACTAAATATTAGGGCGAAACTGGTACCTATATAGATGCCTGGAGTTTCAAAATAACATTATGGTTTACTTTTTATCTCGATATATGCACGGAATCGTAAGTAACAAGGGTGAACCCACTGGACGAAGCCAT
Organism: Idaea biselata; assembly: GCA_958496205.1. Lineage (NCBI taxonomy): Eukaryota > Metazoa > Arthropoda > Insecta > Lepidoptera > Geometridae > Idaea > Idaea biselata. The sequence continues at coordinate 29,381,155 of OY292396.1, read as the reverse complement.
TTAATAATAAATGAATCTTATTGAATTTGATTTGTCAGTTGATTTTATGATAAGCATTAGCATTGCGCTTACTTTAGATAAAACTTTCTAAATATTATGATAATACAAGATATGGCATCAGTGCATACATAACTTAAGGTACTACCACAGAATACATAAATAGTAAAAGTAATACTACTCCAATGCAAGGTAGCATGGTTTTGAATATGTTTTAAATGCTCTTAAAATGATTAATGCCCTTGAAATAAGCATTCTATTTTTAAGCATATAATTTGAACATACACCATTTGTAGATTTGCACTTGACGAAATTATGCGCCCCACACACACCACAGTCGGTTACCATGCTTTTTTCAAGCAAAGTGCGTACCCACAAGCATAGCTACATAGAATTTTCTCACGTCTGTCTGTCTTTACCTTAAAGCCGCACCCAGACATCGCGAGGCAAGCGATGATTCGTCACGCATTAGCAACGATCGTTTGACACAAATGCTCACTGTGAGCACACACGTCCACACAGCCCGAGGCATGCATGGCGAACCATTCGCCACGATCGTATGCTCACTGTGAGCACACACGTCTACACAGCCCGAGGCATGCAAGGCGAACGATTCGCAACGCTTGCCTCGCGATGTCTGGTTGCGGCTTTACAGTTAATAAACCAACGTAACTCTCGCTGTCGTTGTAGAGTCAACACTATAGTTTCATGTTTTTACGATGCTTTCGCGGATATAATACCACTGTGGTTTGTGAAAGCTGAAAACTGTATTCAATAAATACTAGGTTTTGTGGTCTAATGCAAAATGGCATGTAGCATTTGCACTTGATTTATATTGTCGTTTTCACCTGTTTATTGTGTATATTTATTTAAGTGAAATTATTAAATTGGTTAGTAAAAGTAATGATGTAGTTTTAATGCAAAATTGCTGCTGCATGGTTATAAAAGCTTTATCTATCTATACTAATATTATAAAGAGGAAAGATTTGTATTTTTGTGTCTGTGTGCGTCTGTATGTTTGTTATGAATAAACTCAAAAACTACTGGACCGATTTCAAAAACTCTTTCACCATTAGAAAGCTACGTTCACCCTGAGTAACATAGGCTACTTTTGATCCCGATATTCCTGCGGGATCAGGAGTTACGCGGGTGAAACCGCGGGAAGCAGTTTGTGATTTATATGAATACGAGTACACACTATGGGTACATATAGGTACACCTATTTAATTGTAGTCTTAATCGACCCATAATTATCTGATCTAATTCTTATGTGGTAATGTGATTTATTAATGCAATACCTTTGGACACAAGGTAGAGTACGTCATGTAGTCATTTGACTCAAGCGATCAATCCGATGTAGGGCAATTTATCTAGTATTGGTTGTTTGGATTTATATAGAGCAAGCGAGATCGCGCGATGCCAGTATTTCGAGTACCTACATATCTATACACACACTTCACTCGCATCTTCTAGGCATATGAACAAGCACTAAGAATGGGCTAAAATAATTTGACCTCCATTGACGTAATTTTCTATCATTCAGGATATGACGACCTTTATAAACTGTCGTCGTATAAGAACACCCAACAACTGATCGTCGTACAAAACACCGGAACGAATGAACAATTGACATCTTTTATACGTAGTGTGATTCTGCTGTTACGTCACCTTTAAACATATTGTTAACGTTATTATAACGTGTATTTTATTCTCAAGAAAATATAGTTAAGGGGACAGTCTACTTACTCTTTTCTCGATACAAATGTTACAAACGTGGTCAACTGTTTCCTCCTCCTCCTGAGATATTAGAAAAAATATGTTTATGCCATAAGTCCAATATAGGACTTATGGCATAAACATATTTTTTGTCCATGTCCATGTCCATGCCCCGGCGTTTTCATTTTTTTTTTCAATTTCTAATTTTTATGAGTTTCTATTCTAATTAGAAAATGAATAAAAAAACAAAACGTAGGGGCATAGTCATGGCAGATATCTAGGTTTAATTGCATAAACATATTTGCTCTAATGCCTTTATCCAGGGAGAAAACAGTAGACTACGTTTGTATGGAGAAAGAGTAGGTAGGCTGTCCTCTTTTTAGGGGAAATTCTAACTTCTGTCCATCACACAAACTAACCATAACCATATCTAATGTAAAACTTTCAAAAGATTTCACTTACTATTGTTATTACAATTTCTCAATGGGAAAACTCTGTACTTTCATTCATTGATAGTAACCGATCATGCCGTACCTTGGATGGAACCATTGAACAATTTCGTGACGATCGAACAATGAGCCTTTTGACCGGAACATCTGACCTTAGACGTTGCAATGTCAGGAGCTTCTTAAGTAAAATGGTTTATTATTTTATAACAAAACTAGTAGCGTCCCGCGGTTTCACCCGTGTAACTCCTGATTTCGCGGGATTTTCCGAAATTCCTTTCTTAGTTGATCTCTACATACCACAAAGAACACACTCTCTAAATTTCATGTCTCTAGGACCAGCGGTTTGGGCTCTGCGTTGATATATAGATCAGTCAGGACTTAGAATTTTATATATATAGATATAAAGATAATACAACTGCCTTTCTAGTTAAGTTAGTTTGTAATATCAATTTCCAACTTACTGGCTGCGTCCCGCGGTTTCACCACCGTGAGTCGGTCGGGATTATCAGGTTCAAAAATATCCTGTGTTACTCCTGGATAATGTAGCTTTCTTAATTACATTTTCCCGGGTCTTTTTCGCGTATAATACGCGATACGTATCGCGATAAAGACCCGGGAAATTATAACTATGTTAACAAATCGTGTAAATTTAAAAAGTTTAATGTAGCTTTCTATTGGTAAAAGAATTATTGAAACCGGTCAGTTTCGGAGATTATACTTTCGGAGATTATACAACCATGTTACCAACGTTACCTCTTTGTAATATTAGTATAGATATAGATTCACAAAAATAATAATTAAAATAATATTACGAAAATTAAAATTAAAAAGTCTTACTTACCTGAAAAGTTAAAGAGTCACTATTGAAAACAATTTCTTAAAACGCACAAATTTAACATGCCAGTCATTGCCAGTATTCCTTCAAATGAACAAGTTTTAGCAATACAAATATACTCGATGAAGCTATATTAGAATGTAGGCGGTGCTGACCGAATTGCTAAGAAATAAACGTTCTCGTTTCTAAATAGCAGTCGAGATCTAACTTAACTGATTGTTTTCGAAAATTTGATGTATTATAGGTCCCCTTTTTCAGTAACTTATATCAAAAATGTAAACACAACTCCGATACATTTATTTGAAAACTCTTTCTTTGATATCTTTAAAAATGCCTATCAATACAGCTACAAAATTACTTTAACCTAACTACAAAGTTTTTAATATAAGTTCATTTTACCACTACGTTCCATGATGAAGCCATTTTTTGTCGAGTTACTTTATCGACATTTCAATCTCCATGTTATTCTTCATGCCAAATATCGTTATTATTTGAATCACTGGACCATTGATCTTGTCAGTCTTATCCTTACGACTCAAAGAGTTTAAAAAGCTGCAGTTGTTTCTCAAAAGCCTCAATCGATAATCATGAGGTTGCAACAAGTTGAATTGCAACTGCCAGGACTGTATGAGGCCTAACTTTATTTAAATGAAGATTGATTAAATCTGTGACTAGCAGCATCTTGCGGTTTTACCAGTTTACGTCCCGATCCCGAGGGAATTTCAAAAAGTCCTTTCTTAGCGGGTGACTATCTTTGCCATGATCCTACACATGACAAAAAACACTGTCTCTAAATTTCATGTCCCTAAGACCAGCGGTTTAGGCTCTGCGTTGATATATATCAATCAGTCAGGGCTTTGAATTGTAAATGTAAAGATACTATATTATACGTTTATCTCTATAAGTGCAGAGACTCTCGAGGAAAGGGTAAGAAATCCATCTGCAGGTTAACTAGTGTCCATGTTGACAACCTTCAGTAACTTCACCGCTCATTTGCCCTTTTCGTTGCCACACATCCGGCGCTTCCAAAGAGCAAAGTGAGTAGGTCAATTATTTTTGATATATTAAAGCCTTTCCTGTACCTATAATTTGTTGCTTGACCCCGATAGGCTGAGTGCTAGAATTAACTTTTGACGTGCTAAAAATATGACAGTGCGTGAATATCATCATTGTGTTAAATTATGATGCAGCGTTATTCGTTTACTTGTACATACAGACTTATATTTATTTAAAAATATACCTTCAAAACTGAAATATTTGTTTTAAACCACTTCTTTTATGGTGACACATTAACACTGGCAGTAGGTACCTAATAGATTTGTTTGTGATTACAGTACAATGTATCTACAGTTTAAATAAACAAAGAAGGAGTAATTTAAATATACTTAACCATCATTGACTGAATATAATGTCTAGTGCAAAGTAAACACAATAATTATATACGTAAAGTAAAATCTTTATTGACTAAGTCCATTACGCCGATTACGCCCAAAAGTGCCCATTTATGCTGGCTGCATTTCCCCGCTGAACGGCCAAAAAAAAACTGAAATCTAATAAATCATCATTTCATTAATCATTTTACCAATTAATTATCAAATTATCTTGTCATCATCTTCAAACATGTTAATCATTTAACGACGTCAATAAAATCAATTGAAGACGAAACAAATTCAAAATTTTAGTCACGAACTTAACCTGAACTTTGTATTTCAGTTAATATCAAGGTTTCGTTTAGAAACAGTCTTAGATGTAGACCGAGGTCTCTGCTATTCCATTATATCGTTATTTCTTCAGTTCGGATTTAAATTACTGTTAAATGTGGGTAGATCATTATTTTATAAATTTAAATGTAGGTACCTAGCTTACTTTCAGTGGCCTTTCAGTGACCTTCTTTTTGAATTGAAAAACGACAGTCTTAAGAATTCTCAAGAAAGAGCATCTATTTACTATTTGTTCTAGTTTTTTAATGTGTAGAAAGAATTTCCATAAAGTTCGCAGTTCTTTTTCAAAATATGTATTATCGGTAAATTATGTCGAACCTTCTTTACAATGGCCCATCCAATGGATTTTTTACTCATCCAAGATATTTTATCGGTAGGTAGTTAGAAGTTTGGTAAGACGCATAATAACGCATAATCAACTTTAACTCTATTTCAGAAGCTTAGATCAAAAATGTAAACAAAGAACTGTCAATATCAAAGAAAAATGTAAATAAAGAGGTGTTACTTTCAAAACAATACAAGAGTTTACCTTTTTGATCAAAAATTTTGAAATAGAGTATAGACCTGAGTAATTTTACTTCTACTGAGTTCACACTAATCTGTTTAATTTAACTTCAGCCATATTTTAATTCAACTTCAAAACGTAATTTGCCGTAGCTTATAAATAACACAGGCAAGTTTTATTATTCAACTTTAACTCAAGTTAAAATTACATTTTTTTCCAATTTTCGTATTGAAGCCACGGTAACACCGTGAGCATTTATTGGTCAACCACCCCTTTAATGAAATTCCGATTTCAAAATGAGTACCAAAGCAATTACAAGCCTGATATTAACAAAGATAATGTTAATTTCTGTCGCGTATGCGCGAACTTGTCAAACTGGGTTTGCCAACCTGCGCCTGCGCCGGTGTTGCGACACTATGCTTGAATGTGTACCGTGAACCGATTATAACATGAAATGAGTACTAATTGTTAATATTTGAAGGTTGCATTATACAACAACAATATTCGATTTTATATTAATGTGGTTGTTTCACTTTGAAAAATATTTAAAAACGGAATATTTACCATGTTTTTATGGAGCTCAATATTGTTCAATTATGAACAAGCCAGCTGAAAATACGGCGGAATGTTCAGCTCTGTAACAAAACAAATTAAAACATAATAATATGGTAAAAATCCCGTTCATAAATCATATTTATAACAACAATAATATAGTAAATATTAAATTAACAATATTGTAGTACCTACAGTGATTTAATGCAATTCTTGAAAGTGTTTTAAAGCTAAATAATAGCAAAATTTCTATAACTTTTGTTTGTTGGTGTTAATAATCACTGAAGATAATTTAAATTAACCTCTTGATTCCCTTAGTTTACTGTTATTTCCATTAAATAATGTTATTATTGTTGACAACATAATAACATACACTCTCTTTTTGTATGTTGGTATGAAATCACGAAGTTTACGTGACTCAAGACCTCACGGCAGGTAAAAGTGAAATTATGTTTATTCACTTATATGAATAATGTAACTACACTATAATAGCAACTTTTGCGAAATTCCATTGTATACTTGGATCAGAAAGTACGACAGTATCTGCAATGATAATAATATCTTGATTAACAAAAGATCCTTCAATCTTTTCATATATTTCTTCACTTCTTACTATTATCAATTCAAAAGTGCTGCTTGCAATATCTTCAATAGAAAATTTGACAACAAAATCAAGTTTTAAAGTTCACTTCACACTACTTCACCTTCGTAATCACTGCATCGTTATTAACAATGAAAGGTATTCTTATTAAATGAAAAATAACAATCAAATCAAACTCTAAAAGGTAATAAATAGGTACCTATGTAACCATACATTTTTGTGAAGACAAGTGGCAAGAAGCAGAGGTCAATATTTGACATTTCATAGTAAAATGATGTAACCGAGAGTTGAGTGCCCACATTAGTTGCGAAACTTGTCACTAGCCTCCAGTCTCGTCTCTAATATATTGATATTTCATTGCTTTGAGGTTCTGCAGGCTACTGGTTTGACATCGAACGATTGTTTGTTTTAAGGTCCATAAAAAACATCTCCAAATTGTTTTATAGCGACGAGACTTGAACACGCGCCTCCTGCTTGTAGAAATCTTTCTAGAACGGCGAGCACACGACTACGTACTAAAGTAGAAATGTTATCCGAAAACATATTATTTTTTTCTTCTATTAGTTTAATTTCTAAGAAAAATTTAAGTAAATGTATTTGTTTCTCAAAAAACGTGTGGCACTCGGGGACTGCCGCCGTAAAGCTATTGCATAGCGTTTTTTTTATCAACTAAGCAATTATAATTACATTTTTATTTTGTACCACGCCATGGTCACCGTGTAACCATGGTAACCATGGCAAAATGGTAGGCGGAGTGTCCCCACCCTCCCGGGTGTTAGGTTTTTTTCGTTACGAAATTTCTTCATTCAAAGCTCAACGCCCGCGATAAAAGCTATGAAATAGCTTAAAAAAAGAAGAAACGAGAGTACTTAATTACAACCACACCGTACTTAAATATTGTGGACCTACACACTACACAATAAGTGTGTGAGCACAGAAGAAATAAATACAGTAATGTATGATCCAGTGTTTAAATTTCAGTCTACAATTCCCTAGTTCATACCAAACATGTTGATTTCATACTGATTCTAAACTGTCGACCGATAGAAAATCTGTTGTCTCCAAAGACTCTTCTGCATTGATATTTCGCTGTGTTTATAATAACAAGTTAGAAAAGGTCAGACAAGACGATAATTAAGTATCAAATGATGTTTTTAATGATGATGATGTTAAAACTTCAGACGACGTTATGAGATATTTCGGTCCTTGAATTAAACTTGAAGAAACACAATGTAACTAACTAAGTAAAATTAATATGTAGTAGAGTTACAGTGTCTTTGTCAGAAGCATAAACCTATGGTTGTGTTATTGTAGAGTCTCGTGATATAGGATTCTGCTCGGCGTCTAGCATTTTGTTGTTGTTGCAACATCTGTAACATTTTCATAGAGGTAAACTGAGATTCCCTATGTATACAAAATGATTCATCGACTATACTCGATGAATAATTTGAATTTTACTGGATATGGAGTTTCTAAGTTGACAGATAGCAAAAATGTATTAGTAACCTATTCATCGTTCCGGGACGATCCTGCTGCAAAGGCGATTCAACGCGGGAATGCTGCTAGCATTTTGGGCAGCTTTGCATCTGGAACGCTCGGGGATGGTCTATTTTAGTGTTGGTGTTGTTTTTGTTATTATTTTAATTTTTTGTATTATGTGGTTTTGTCTTTTAATGTTAATGTTTGTAAGGTTTTTTTATAATTTAGATTATCAATTTTGTTATGTATGTCTATTTGTATTTAATTCCCTTTATGAAATAAATATCTATCGTTTATGTGAGGGTGGTTAATATATTTAATATTATGCCAATGAATATAATTAATAAACTAGAGCTACAATGTCATTCATCGAACATAAATATTAAAGGAATGATGACGCATGACTGCTTCATAAAAGACAAGTTTAAAATTAGGTCTGATGCCTTAATGACCTTAACATGTGGGAACAAGGAATGTCCTTGAATGAACAACGTTGGAGAAACCCTTGCATCCGGCTCGCAATTAAATAACAATCAACGATGCGGTAGTTTTTCGAAATTTATAGCTGCATTTCTTTTTTTGGTGTCTAGGTTCTCAATTTAATATACCGACCCGGAATATTAAATCGCTACTTAAAATTTGATAAAGCTACTTAAATTTTATCTTATTTATAATTAAATCTGTCCCAGACATATATAGGTACCTACCTACCATTTACCATCGTGTCTTTAAAAATATTGCAATTCACCAACAACTTTCCATATTTGCACTGTTCTACCATTATCCCCTTATTTATAAACGATGACTAAGTTTATGTAACGTCTATCTCTGTCTGTTAAGTTTAAAACTCTATGCCACAGTAAAATACTGAATTTATGCCCAGGCACCTCTTGCTAATTTGGAATCGGCAATAAAATTAATAAATGACGATCTTATGAAGATACGTGATTGGAGCAAGTCATATGGCATTTATAGAATTCTTTATAGAATTCTTTTTCTCCCCACAACCCCCTCTTATTTAAAATCCCGCTTCAAATTTAGTCACCCCCCAACTTAATTCGTCCGTTCTTCCAAGGCTCTTCTTCTAATAATCCCTGATCGTTCCTCCACCTTCTATCAAAATTCCTTCACCGCTCGCGGTGTGGAATTGTGGAATGCGCTGCCTGCGTCTATCCGCCAATGTAAGTCGTTGGCGATTTTTAAAGCAAACGTCCACAAACATTACCTCGATCTTGTCAAATCTGGTAGATCAAACAAATAGGTGTCTGTTTATTACCTACACTTTTATGTATTTTTATGTTTATTTGTATGTGTATTTTATTGTTTATATATTATATTTAAGTATATGTGTATATATGTATATTATATGTATATTTATATGTATGTATATGATTAGCATAGTAACCTATATATATTTATAAATATATTGTATATTATTAATTTGTAACACATTTGTATTTATTTATGTACTTGAATTGTTATCTATATTTCTCACCATTTAATTTATTTTCACGAGTCATCCCCTCCTACAATTCTTGTCCATCCAAAGATTGCCTGGAAGAGATCGCTTTTAGCAATAAGGCCGCCCATTGTACCTATTATAAAATTAGCTGTAAGTTTTTGTTTTTGTAATGTGTTATGTAAATTTTTGGTGCAATAAAGTTTTTATCTATCTATCTATCTAAAGACAAACGTTACATAAAGTTTGTCATTGTTTATAAGTGAGGGGGTATATTTTATTATGCAGTTTGTTTTGGCTCTTGCTTTCGACATAGCAAATATTGGCAACTATTTCGTTACTGTTAAATAACTTTACCAAAACTACTAAAACTTTAACACATTTATCTTTCAACAAGCTGCGTCCCGCGGTTTCACCCGTAGCACCCGCACCCGTAGATCAAAAGTAGCCTCCTCGATAAAGTAGCTGGATTGAAGAAAAAAAATTCAAATCGGACCAGCGAGCGGTTCCTGAGAATAGCGCGTTCAAACAAACAAACTCTTACGCTTATATTAGTATAAATATGCCTGTATTTCAAGAGATATAGATACTCGTAGTAACAAAGAGAACATGTCATCTTTATGAAACAGTTTCACTAATACCAACTTTGAGCTTGAGGGTATTAAGATCAGAAATGTTCTCTTCCACTTCGATTTAAATCTCTTTGCCTGTTTGCCTGTATAATTTGCTACATCATGGTTATCACAGTTAGCTAGGAGTACGCTAACGGTTTCACTTTTAGCATGAGTTCCGAGGTGAAAGTGGTAGATCTCGGCGTTCTTAGAGCGTTCTGTCTTCCTTACGTCGCAATCGTGTCTTTTAAAACCATAAAAAACTGTCTTTTATAAATGTTAAAGTACGTTTGTTGTACACAAAATACATTTGATTGTGGTATGAAAATAGTTGAACTTCCGCTGGTATTAAAGTAATGTGTTATTGCCATGTTTTTATTCAATTATTCTCTTCAGAATTTACGCTGGTAAAACCGTAGGGTGCAAATTGTTAAATTAAATTTTATATGCAACTTAGGTGGTTTTTGGACCATCTTTTTTAATTAAATCTGTTAAATTTATCTCTTCATTGGTTTGCTCAATAATTTGGTCTGTGCTGCCGGCTTTGAGTACAATTTTGCATCTGAGATTTTAAATTGCTCTGCAAGAGCTATGTTTAAACTTTTATATTATTTTAAGTCAAAGATATTAAGGCTGGCAAATCAAAAAATATTATTCCTACAGCTATTAAAGTTATTATGTTGGTGCAAAATATATGTTTACATTATAAATTGCAACGTTTTTGCATCAGAATCCTTTGTATATTTTTTACGTTTATTTAAATGTATAATTTGCATCGTTCTTTATCTTCAATCAATGTATTTCCAAATCTAAGCAATCAAGTCATCAACACAAAAACGAGACGTTTAATAATCATCGAAGGGTTTTTGTTTGTTTATCTTTACATCTATGCATTCGTCCTTGCTTCGTCCAAAGTTATATTAATGGTTAGGGCAGCCGAGGCGAACGGGTAACCAGGAAGAGAACGACTTTCATTTTCACGCACCTGACTTGTCCTACAACTTTTGCACATGCAGCTTCATATCGATCAGTAATCGACTCTACTTCAATCATTTTAAAGTTCTTTATCGTTTACATTACTACGGTAGATACGAACATGTTTTTATGCAGTTTTAAAGAACGAGTATGGCTTAACAATGTTTCCATAATTGAAACTGTATCATTAACATCGATAATGTTAACCAGAACAACTTCCATGTTATATAAATAATTTCTCTGACCATTCACCTTCAATATATGCATCAATAGTAGTTCCTGTACATTATTAAAATATGATTTATTAATGTGTAACATAACATAATATATTTATTAAAAACGTCAGTAGTTCTAATAATTAGTAGAATTTCCCTAAAATTATTCGTAGTACGTATAATTAGTGTTATTATTTGTTAATTAAGTGTTAGTTGGCTGGCCACCGCACATTTAGAATGTGCAAATGGAACAGATGCCCGGTCTCATGATTTAAGTGTTAATTTTTTACGTAATATGTTGCTTTCCCCTCACGAGTGCGTGTGTTGCGTACGCTGCTCTTCGCACGGTGCATGATTTCCATCTTGAGTTGCGCTCTTTTCTGCAAAAGATAAGATGGTTCTTAGTATTATTTACTGTTTATAAGTCTACTATTACTTGTTTCTATCGTTTAAGCATATCATCTCTACTTGTGCCTACCAAATGCTAAATTTAGACACTATTATGTCAAAATAACATGGTGTTTATTATTTTTAAACTCAACGTTTTCCTATTAGATATATTTTTTTGTTGAGTCAATGTCAACTATTCCAATATATTCAACACACAATTTCAATGACCTCAAAACCGAACGCTAAATAATTTAACTAATGGACATTTATCAACAACAATTAACGTTCGTTAAGACAGATAAATCAGTCAATTTTATATCCAATCATATTTTGACCTTCCACTTTAAACAATAGGTTACCTACCCACCTGTCAAAGGACTCAAACTATCGCTCTAACCGAACAAAAGGTCAGATTCCTGATGTCAACATTCTAATGTTCGCTTTGTATTAGGTACAAAGCTTTAATCGTTCTTACTTTAAACAGGTATTCTATACATATTTTTTCTAACCATCCATCAAACTCATTGACTCTTTTGTAAACGCGTGACGTTTTACACTGGACAACAAGTGTTTTCTCATCTTTTAAATTACCACCGGTTAAATTCCCTGAACTCTTATTTCTAAAGCGTTAAAGATCGTTTTTCAACTTATTTTTATTCTCATGGTTAAACTTAATTTGGTTGTTATAGATTAACACACCTGTACAGTGTAATGTATCGTCTTGAATGGAAGTGTCTTTGTAATTTGAATAGAAGCGTTCTATTTAACCATATCAATCGAATAGTACGTGAGGAAATTTGTAGGCATCCTAATATTCATAAAGATATGCCAAGTCGTAATCAAAACTGCTTGAGGTCAAGTCTTAAATCCTAGACTACTAAACCTTTGATATTCTTGATACGAACTTTGAACTCATTTAAGACGCTGCAGGTATAAGGCCAGAGATCGAAAGGTCTAAGTCGAATGCGCTGGACTGATCAGATCTGCACTACAGTCACATGAATGTTGCGGAAGCTGTATAAGTCGCTGGAAATAGAAGCATATGGCATAACACGTGCGTGAAATGTTCATTTCTTGATGGGTCATGAATAACTTTTAGTAGTATGGAATCTCTATCCATCAAGGAGGAGAGAACCAGGCTTAATATAATAGTGTACCTATAGCTTCCGACATTCCGTAAGTATTACCTCTCCCATTTTCAAGCCTGTGCCTCACTGCTTTGTAATGTCTTTTTCGTTCTACAAGCAACATTAGATAACGAACAAAAAAATGAGTTTTTGTTGATTGCTATTCGAGTAATTGATGGTATTTTTCTGTGTTAATTAGCACATATTTATGATATAAATCTAATGTTAAATGCTAAATCGTTCTTGGAGTTTTATTTGGCAACGTCCGATTGTGAGATAAACGTTTATTTGATAACCTTTCCTGTTATTGTGACAGGGTTTGTTGTAATGATGTGAAAGTTTTAGTTTTTGAACAGATCCTTTCCTTATTAGCTGTGTCCCGCGGTTTTAGCCGCATAAGTCCCGATCCTGCGAAAATTTTCAAAAATCCTTTCTTATCGGATATCTTTTGCCTACCTCACATAATGAACACACTCTCCAAATTTCAGCCCTCTACTACCAGCGGTTTAGGCTGTGTGTTGATCAGTCAGTCAGTCAGGACAAAGCCTTTTATACATATAGATTAGCCGTCGTCCCACAGCTGGGCACAGCCTTGCTTTCATTCTTTCACAAACGCATGTCCATGGCAAGATCTGGCCAGTCGGTAAAGAACATATCTATACATGCCTTTTAAAACTAAACTTTACAGCTATCTATAAAGATCTACTTATCATTATACTTACCTATTTTTAGAAATTGATCTATCTTTAAATTTAAATGGAATAGTTTTACTAAATAGATACAATAAATTGCTCGTAAATATTTAGGCTATTTGACCTTAGACGAGTAAGCCCAACCAACATCAGGTTAACGAGATCAATTACCCACTCGCTCAGAAATAGTAGATACAATATTCCTATTTCATATATCTACTAATAGTAGGCGATACGCGGCAGATCAAGAGCATACTCAACAGCCTCTATCGCTACATATACATACGCTAGTCTATCGAGCCTCGAAGTTTCGTTTAATCGGCGGGGCTTTTCGTTGTTTTTCACAAAATAACTCAGCATACATAAATATTACTGTATTTACACCACAAAATAAAGTGCAACAGTTTACGAGCGACAGTGCACACGTCAGAGCCATTCACCACAAACTGGTATGCTACTTAAAGGTCGACGAGAGATGACCAAGGCTGCTCCACTTCGCTACTGTATTAATCAAGAAACATCGGTAATTATATGATGTTATCTTTCAACTAGGTGTGCTGGCCTACCCAACACTCGTAGCAGACTATGTGTAACATTTCGTTCGTCTTTTTGTAGCATTTCGTATTATAATGAACCATTCACAATCCAAATCGCACAGTCACGCTGGTTGAACTTCAGAATATAGCATAGAAGAAGTCGCATTCGAATTGACGTTCGAACCGACTACTGTCGCCGAGCCCCGCCTGTTTTAAGTGCACCAATTCAAAATGGATGCAAAATTCTAGTAAAAAAAACATTAATTCACACGGTGTAGATTTGGAAATCGCGATATTCTCGCCATATTGGTTCCTTCCTTAAAATTTTACTCGACGTACCTGTTGTCTTGATTTATTAGTGAAATCTTTACATATTTGGTCGCCATTTATACTTGAAATTGGTGAGAGTTTTGTACACAAATTAAGAGGACAAAAAATAATTACTCCATAACTTATCTTCTGTCAGAGAAGGCTCTGACACTTGTTTGGGATTGCGTAGACGATCTTGTAGTTTCTTAAAAACTTAACATGAAGATTAATAAAAAACTACACCAAATTGAAAATAAAACTAGTTACTAACTATGTCCCCCTCTACAATGTGCTATACTTATGCTCTTGATAAGTCAAGTCAACTCAAGTCAAAGTGTTCAATAAGATATTTTCACATGATCGTTTTGATTTAAAAAAATGTGTACCTATCTTCGAAACGCGACCTCCAATGAGAAGAAGACACAAAAAACTCATGGGTTTTTGCAGTGATCATGTGATTCACATTGTCATATTAATAGTCATAGGTAATCCATGGACCAGGGCAATCCCCCGATTATGATCCATAAACCCACTTTGTTACCTACTGTGTTAAAAAACTAAAAAATAGCAAATATTTAAACTATTTTAATTTAGATCAACAATCGCCTATCCAAGAATGCAGACAGCGGAAACTTGACCCTGCAAGGCCGTTTTACTGTTACTTGCGTATGTAGATCTCTATCTAAATGTTAATTAAAATTCAACTTTACGACTTAGGATTACAGTATAAATTTGCACATCTGAATTGAGTTTCACTATCACTGTTTTCAAATAGGCCGTGAGATTTTGATAGCTAGTTTACGTTACTGCACTGGCCTAACCCTCGGTTATTAGAGTCTTCAACTACTATTAAGGTACCGTTAGACAATTTCTTGCGAATTACTTGCAGGAAATACCTACAGTGAAATTCTATCGATTTTTATTCGCAGTTATTTTAAACAGTCGTTGAAATCCTTAGATTTTCTTTATGCAATCTATCAACATGACGTCAAGAAGTGTATCTTTACCCGTAGATCGGACACTTTTTTCGAAATGAAATGTGAATGAAATTAGAAATGAGGTCATATCCAATGTAAAAAAATATATAAAATAATGTCTAACAAGTCAAAATAAGAAATTGTAGAAAACCGTACAATAAGAAGGTAGTTTTTTTTACATATTTTGGCATCTACCCCCGGAAGGATTAAAGCGCGACCTGCCAATCTTCGTTCCAGAGTTCAAGAAAAGCATTCAATTTTTTATTGTTTTGAAAGGAGGCTCGTAGCGCCCTCTGCCGGTGTTACTTTACAGTAGAATTTAATGAAGTAATTATAATTTTCTACAATTTTCAATACGTAACAAAAAATAGGAAACATATAGTTAGTAGTATGGGTTTATGTTGATTTTACAATTTGATTACCTACAGCCGGAAAATGCTTGTTTGAAATGATTTTCAATTTCCTCAGTTTATGTTTTTTTTTGTAAGTGGATGCCTTTGAGCAATTCTTGTTTTTTTTATACATAATACACAGGTAGGATCAGCATTAAAGAGTCAATAACATTCAGAACAAAATTGCGCTTTAATCGTAATTGTGGGGTGTCATAATAAATTAGGACAGACATTTCCGAAAATAAATAATAAGTTATGGTACCTACTTGCTAAACTTAGATTAGTAGTTTTTTGCTAATCCCGTATTAGGATAATACTGAACTAGCTAACCCGGCGCATTTTTTTGATAATGTGCCATTACGTCGGCCTAAAATGTTAACCTGCTTAATCCATTTTGGCTTAAAGGAATTAGGCAGGTAACATTTTAGGCCGACGAAGTTGTTTAGTTCAATAAAATGTTTTCTATTCTATTTAAGTATAATCTGTATAATAAATAGATTGAACTTTAATCGGTTTAGTAACTGTGCAATATTGGTGCAATACAAATAAACAAACTTTCCCATTCTTAACTTTAGTAAGATCTTTAGTAGTGATTTTGACCTTGCTGAAACTACACATACGGTCTGCATGCACTAATGCAATTCATATGGAGTTATGCGATCGGTTGCTAAACAATTCGTGATAATGTTTCCATTCCATATTGCGCATTGTTTTCGACATCACTCTGTGTTTAATTCAATTTGTATAACGTAGGTAAATGAGATTGCTTAGATTGTAATCTGTAATTAGGTGTAATGTACGGTTTAGTACCTTGTTGATAATTAATCACTTTACTTATAAACCATGATTAGCAGATGACTGCCAACACACAAATAATAAATCTATAGATAAATAAAATTCAATGTCCTGACTCCTGACTGACTGACTGAACGATATATTAAACTGCTGCTGAGCCCAAACTGCAGGACCTAATGACATGAAAAGAGAGTGGGTTATTTTTTATTTTGTCATGTGTAGGTGTAAATACGCAAACCTATTGAACCGATTTAGTTAAAACTTGATTCTACTTTTAAGTATCCTAATTTTAAACTTAAGTTTAATTAATGCATTTGGCAGATTTAAAATTATGTATTAAAAAATAATATAAAATCCGAGATTTAAGTACGTCACAGTCCATTTAAAAAAAATCCTTAGTGATGTCCGGGAGGTTAATATTTATCTCAAACCATGAACAACAAAAGAAGAATATTATTTATTTTACACATCCCAAGCCTGTTTATTCAACAACAATTGATATTTTACAAGCTTTTGACCATAAAGTACACACTGTTCTTTTATGCACTTTTGAAGTAGGTGTAAAACTTGCCTTTTATGCTGAGTTTCTATATTAAATGACGATTTGTTTTAGTAACGAACAGTAGGGGTAGAGCAGTACAAGACGAATCTCAAAAATGTTTGAAACATTATAATAAAACGTTGTGCAAGTTTTTATAACTTTTATAAGGTAATACAAAATGTAAGTAAATCATTTAGAAAAGGAATTATAAGGTCACTTATGGGAAACTAGCTGTGCCTAGCTCGATTACCCGCGTAGTTCCCATTCCCATAGCAATACTGGAATAAAATGTATCCCATGTTTGAATCCAGTCTATTAACTACCTGTGTGCTAAACTTTTTTAATAAATTTACCCGTTTTGATTTATACACAAACGTCCAAACAGAGAAACATTAAAACTTTCGGAATATAATAGTAAGTACTGAAATTTAATATTATTTTTATACTAGGTTTTAAATAGGTACGTGGTGTACTTAAAACCGAGTAAAAAATATATTACTAGGTTTTAAGTACAGTTCGTACGAATGAAAAAAATGAAAAATGAAAAATAGTTTATTTGCTGCACAATCAAGTAATCTTAAAATTAAAAAGAAATGTAGGTATTACAAAATAAGTTCAAGTTGACAAAACAAAAAAAAAAAATACCAAATTATGCAGGGAGAATATATCTAACTAAAAATATCTAACGATCCCCACACTAGGCTACGTAGGAATCGTATTTGAATATATAAACCCAGTCTTTTAGATAGGTTACAAATCAATCGAGGTGACCGAGGCGTGGTGGTCAGCCTTGTAATTCTAGTTATAGTAATCTATAATCAGAATCATATAATATTGACGATCAAAATATTTAGAGTTTAATTTTTTAGATCCTCACGACCAAGAGTATTGTTACTTATATGTATGTGCATAGTTATAATCGATGTACAAATTAAGAATGTTTTTTTTTAACTTTAATATGTTTAGATATGTAATTGAGTTTGTATGTTGTTACTGTGCCAAATAAAAATAAAATAAAATAAAATATGCTCGAAAAGTCTGACGAGAGAATATAACAATAACAATATGCGAATAAGAGTAAATATATAGGTATTTATGTTTGGCAGGGAAAAGTTGCGTATGTACATAAGTATCGGTGAAGAATTGTAAAAGTATGTTGATTAAAATGGTTTGTATTTTCTATTAGTTAGCTAATTTAGATGAAACTTAGAACGTAGACAGCAATAATACGAATTAATGTCTACGTTCTAAGTTCATTTCTGGAATAAATCATTTTCAGTTATACTATTACATTTCCGTACTACGCTAATACGAACAAGGTGTATGATTGGCCTGTCCATTCTCAAGAAGGGACAAAAGCCTAGTACTTATTTTCGCATTATCCCTAACTCCGACTATGACATTGTACTACAATCCAGCACATTGTACATCATAATGTTTGTACTATTTGTTGAATGAGCCT
Source organism: Idaea biselata (assembly GCA_958496205.1). Lineage (NCBI taxonomy): Eukaryota > Metazoa > Arthropoda > Insecta > Lepidoptera > Geometridae > Idaea > Idaea biselata. The sequence goes on along the minus strand of OY292396.1, from coordinate 29,362,819 downwards.
CGTTAGTGTCCACTCTTGTATTTATTCTCATTTCTCGAATGTTCCGCTCGTGTCTGTCATGCCAGTCATTGTCCGTTTCATTTAGCAAAGGGCGCGCTGTTTAGCTATTTTATTTATTCTTGTATAAATATGAGTTGTTGTGATGATGAAGGGTTTTATTGGTACCACCATGTAGTCTTGAGATCTTAGATCAAAGGTAACGAAGGTATCGGAATCAATGTTTGTGAGATGGGTTGAAGAAAAATATTAACTTTGAATATTAGCACTGTGTCTTACACCCATACCCATACATATTAATTACATATTTATAGACGAATGTAAGTAATTACTCTGGCTAAATAATGCCCTATCTCGCTCTTATTGGTGATTTTTACCGTTAACTTACTTACTTAGACAAGTAATTACTTAGAATTTACTATAAATACGAGTGTTAGTGGTAATGAAATCGGATGCTAATAAACTAGTATAATTTTTTTTTAACTAAAATCAATGCGCCCATAAGTATCTGCTGTAAATTTCAACTTGCTTGTTAAAACTAGATATCAACCGAAGACAGTGTGATGTGTGCGATAATATTTAAAGAAACATGTCCTAGGAAAACATCGTAAGGACACCGACATATTTTTGAATTCACCACGGTCCGAAGGCATGGGACATTCGCCAATCCAGAGAAGTTCTCGTGGTCCCTAATCCTTTTCAGAAGAGGACAAATTAGCTAGCTAACATTATTTTTATTTCATTTTATGTCCGAGGTTAAACATAATTTGTATTCATCTAAGTCTCAGAGGTTTCTAACTTACAAAAGGTTCGCAATTACGTAGACCGTAGCCGATTATGAAATATGACTGCCACTTCATTAGTGTGCATTGGTCTAATCAGAATCTATCATAGTCACTGCGCAGTCATTTTGCAGTCATTTTGCATTTGCTGTACTGGTGCCGTGCTCTGATGAATGATTGGCGGTGTTTGTGTTGTTATATAGATAGATAGATAGATAAAAACTTTATTGCACTAAAAATTTACAAAACACATTACAAATACAAAAACTTACAGCTAATTTTAAAATAGGTACAATGGGCGGCCTTATCGCTAAAAGCGATCTCGAAGCGGTTATATTCAGTTTATGAATGTCTAAATGTTTATAGAATTACAGATTGGAAACCGGATGTGAATTGATAAGTAAATTTTCAGAGTAAATTTATAATTCTAAAATCTAAATAATGTACCCCTTACTTATAAACGATGACTAGCAAATGACTAAGTTGTGTAATGTTTGTATACCTGTCTATCGACTTAATCAAAACGTAGGTTCGGGCATGGTCATGGCAGATATTGGTTTTATGGCATAAACATATTTGCTCTATGCCTTTATCCAGGGAGGAAACAGTCGACCACGTTTGTACGTAGAAAGAATAGGTAGACTGTCCTCTTAAGTCCTATCGTAATGAGGTATAGTAGGTATACTACCTACGAAATAAACGAACACGAAAACCAAAATGGGTGCTGACTTGTTGTTAAAAAATCTAAAAATAACTTTCAAACGAAATGGAAATCACAGCATTTTAAAATTCATAACAACCGTGAAGAGATGATGATTCCGAATTCCGAACAACATAACATCAAAGTTAAATGAACTCAAAAATTGAAAGTCAATAACCCATTCACAGAAACTGTAATAAACCAAATTGTTATTAAATAACAGTAATAGCGAAGTGAGAATAAAACCGAAAGTTAATTCACTATCATTCGGTTACAAATTATAAGATATATTGTTTTGTACTCGGGAATTATGTAATTTACGTCTATGGTGATGGAGATACGTGTGGTTGTAAGAAGTTTTTGTTAGACGACATATAACTTAAGGGGTAGACAATTTCATAAAATTCAATGTCCTGACTGATCTATACATCAACGCAGTGCCCAAACCGCTGGTCCTAGAGACATGGAATTTGGAGAGTGTGTTCTTTGTGCTGTGTAGGCATCCAATAAGAAAGGGTATTTGGAAAATCCCCCGGGATCGGGACTTACGCAGGTGTAGTCGCAAGGCGTAGCTAGTTAATACATTTAGAACTATGGGTCCAGATCGCGTTGTAGATAATTTATCTAATTTCAAGAACTAAGAGTCTTATATTCAATAATGCAAATTTTCTACGTATTCAATCATTTACGGGTAATTATTATCATCATAACATAACACTACTGTTGTGATTCCACCGAGACATTATAGCGATTTAGCGAACCCTTTTCAAGTTTTTTTCTACCACTCCAAATTTTCAGCGACTGTTAACCGTCCCGCTCTGTTACATTAATTTGGTTTGTCCAGACCATCAAAGAATACTTAACGTTACGCCTTACAACAACAAATAATTTAATTAACAAATCCACACCGTACTCTACAATTACTAACTTTTACTACTAATAACATGTTGTTAACATTACATATTATCTACTACATCTCATTGATAACTACTCTTCATGGAAGTGAAGTTACTAGAGCAGAACTGTCTGCGCCGACGCAGCTCGCAGGTCCGATGTCATTTTATTACAACACCGTTTCCACACCAGCCAGGATTAATATCAAAAACTCTTTAGTAATGTCTTACAAAATTTACGATTCTACACAAGGTCGTTCCGATTCGACGTTTTGTGTGAATGAAAATAAAAAGTTTTGACGCCGTTTAGGTACTAGCTGCGCTTACGACCTAAACGGCGTCAAGCGCGTAAGTGCAGATTCAGCGGGAGTATCGGAATTAAAAGTAGCCTATATCCTTTCCCAAGGTGACATCTATCTCTATCCAAAATTCATCGAAATCAGTTCAGCGGTTTACGCGTGGAACCATAGCGTAATAGACTGACAGATTGACAGAGTACTTTCGCATTTATAATTTTAGTATAGAGCCACAGAATACATAAATAATACAAATAGAGCTTAGATAAAAACAAATTGTTAATTTAGGCCGGTATAGGTATAGATTGCGCTTTGATGTTTGTTTATTAAATTCGTAGGTTATTTTCGATGTTTTCGTAAAAACCTATTGATGTTGAGACTTAACTTGAAGGCTAGAATAATATATAATGAAATAATATAAAATTTGCAGTCCTAGTAGGATGTACAACGTATTAAGATCTAAAATACCTACATATGTATGCATGTTGGTATGTAACAATGGCCCCATAACAAGCAAATAAAATACATAACATAAGCTTTATAATTATGAGTTTTATTGGTAAGGTATATAAGTCAAATTATGATTTTTAACCGGTTTTTTTTTATCTGTAACTTATTTTGAGAAATAAAACACTTATCAAAATGTCATTTCAGCAACAACGTCTTCCTTCACCATCTTTTCCTTTACTAATTTTCCTTCGTTTGTTTGTCAACAGGAACACATACAAGAAGTCCTTGATAAGTGGACACAAATTGATGACGAGATTTGGGCAAAAGTGATAGTGTTTGAACGGAATCGACGCGTTGCCAAAGCGTATGCGCGTGCGCCGGTCTTGACTATCAATGGATCTGATGATGGATTTGACGGCATGAGGTAAGTGGTGATTTTTGCTATAGCAACATTTTGTTCTTAACGAATTACCCGTTATCCTAGATCTCGTGACATAATGCGAATTATGATTTACAAAAACACGCGACGTCTTGTTGCCTACAATCACATACAAAGACTAGGTATATATTTTTGAGTAGCTTTGGAAAATATTAAAAAGTAGGTATTTGCCGTTTACCTAGGACAACGGATTACAATTAGGTACAGTCAGTAGAGATCAGTTTGGAAAATATAATTCAATGAATTGTCCAGAATCTACCACCCCATTTTAATCGAATTCACTTCTTCACGTGCACAGTTGTAATTCTCGTAGTTAGTTTTGAAAACTTCTGCACACTGCCAAAGTGCTCTTTTAATTTTAGGTTAGTTAAAACATTAGTGCTTAAAAGTAAGAGATAATAGTCAATTAATCATTATGAAACTGGCTATAAGAATCCACTTCTATTAAGTAAGTGCTCTATTGAATCAGCAAAACCGATTTAAATCGAGCACATTACAAAAACTTTGGCCTCGATTTAAACAGCTGTACTTAAATAATACCTTACCTATAGATTAAAGTTAAATAACTACTCGAGCTGTCGGTTAAACTTTACTTTAAGCACTTAAAGTGGGGTTTGAGATTGCGAAATTAGTTAAATGTACGCCGTTGATTAAGCTTAGGTCGTAAAGTAAAATGGTCCTAGCACGTGCCGTGCCTGTTCTACTTTCAATTCATTCTGTTCTATATGCTAATCTAGTTTGAAAATTAAGACTATTAATAAATGTCTTTTTATTTGACAGCTTTATGATTTGGTTGGAGTTATAAAAATTATGATGTTAATAACTGTTACTGTATTTAGGACAGTGTTGAAACTGCATCTAAAAGTTCGCGGCAGGAAATGTTTAATCATGATTTCTTGCATATTTATTGCATAAAGAATGATCTATCAGTGACAGGCTTGTTTGATGTCCATCCTATATTAAGTAATTCAGATGTTAAGTCACAGTTCTGTTGGATTTAAAGTTCAGAGTCTCTACTTTTATTCTACGAACGATAAAACGAAAGAAAAATGAACAATAATTCCATAAGAAAATCTGTCATCCTAAATCTGTCATCTGATTCAGTTTTGAAGGACGGATGACAGATTTTCTTTCGTTTCGTTTTTCGTTCGTCGTTTTCTATTTTTGGGGACTGATATTGATCGAACTTATGGATCGTGGTGAATGATCAATCAATAAAAGTAAGGCCATGTTACCATCCACCCTGTACAATCCTGTTTTGCAAAGGGCCTCGTCTTATTCCAGAGCAGTCCTTAAGAAAGATTCGAACAAGTTTCCACCTACTTTCTTTCATGATCATCTCATGAAAGAAAGATCGACAAAGAAGTCATAATCGGCCACAGTCAATGATCAACTTGTAAAACATAAAGAAAACCTTAAATTATTGTTGCGTTCCAACTAATAAATACGGAAATGCTATAAAACCGTCCCCGTAAACCTCGCCTTGTTTCGGACGGATTGTGAAACAGACAGTTGGCTGTATCAGTCCGTCTGTCAGTCACGATTTAACAACTAGTTTGTCGAAATGAAACACACTTTAATTAATAATTTTAATTCCTTATCTCAGTTTGCATTCCACTGCGTTTATTACAAATGGTTTAGTTAGAAGTTATTTACTCATAGAGCTAGCAGATGTATTGCAGAGTTTATTTTTTTCTTTATGTCCACAACTGATGAAAAATCGGTTGGTCGAAGATTAGTACGATCTAAGGTTAATTTATAAGCAAGTTGCAATAGAATTTGTGTTGATGTTAGTGAATGTTGTAGGTTGTTGTTGTTCTCAATGGTTTTTGGTGAATATATCTATTCTAATATTATAAAGAATATACTAATATTAAAAAGAGGTGACGATGGTAACATGTATGTATGTATGTATATTGGGGGTAATCTCCGAAACTACCTACTGGACCGATTTCAAAAATTCTTTCACCATTAGAAAGCTATACATTCACCCTGAGTAACATAGGCTTTTTTTCTTTTTTTGATCCCGATATTCCCACGGGATCGGGACTTGTTTTATATAGTTGTTTGAGTTGCTAATATCCAATTTTTTTAAATAATATTTACCAAAAAATAAATAAAGCCTTACAAAATAAAAACAATTCTTTGTTACTTATGCGAACATGAACAACAATTATACAAAGCATTAAAACTAAAAACAGCCCTTTCTTACTTATGCGAAAATGAGCTAAAATCTAAACGGAAATTAAATACATACATACAAAAATACATTCTGTGAACAACACACAGCGCCATCTAGCCCCGTGGTAAGCAACAACAACAACACAATTCTAACAACACATTTCAATGTGGTAGTTTAAATAAATTCCAATATTAGGCTACGATCAGACAGGAGGAGCGAGGTGGCTTCGATCACATCTCCGCATAATGACACGGAAGGGGACTGTCGCCTGATCGACCAGACTACATAAACCACTGGCAATATTAGGTACCGTTTACAAAAAAGTAGTAAGAACTGATTTTTAAGCGCTTGGTGCTTACTAAGACAGGTGTTTTGAATAACACTTTCTATTGTATTTGTTTATTTCGAGTTTATTTGTTCTGGACTTATGTGGGTGAAACCGGGGACTGCAGCTATTGTAGGTATTCGATAAATAAGAGTCCAAGTCTATCAAAAAAATAGATTTAGAATACGTTTTGAAAAAGGAGTTCCAAGTATTCCAAAAGGGAATCGAATAGATATCGAAAAGCGGTGACGAATGTTTTTTTAATTATTATTTGGCCTCATACCGACATCAGCAGATGTTTGTAAAATAGATAAGAAATGTAGAATTTTAAAAAAAAAGTCGGATTACTGTTTTAGTGTCGTTGCCAAATGTTTAAATTACCTGATATTACATTTATAATTTTATAGGATATATAAATATTTAAATGACTGTGTTCATTTAAATCAAAAATTCAATATCTTTAATTAAAAAGTTCTGTACCTTAACAAAGAAATTCGTGACATTATTTATTCATAATTTTCATCATCAAAAAATGTGCCTTTTGTCTCTAACCCCCTTACTTACAAACGATGATTAACAGATGAATAAGTTATATGACGTTTATCTCTGTTAGTGAACTTTGAAACTTCATGTCACAGTGCAAGACAAACGAAACATAATTTATGTATATGTTAATCACTGTTTATAAGTGAAGGGGTTATTATCTATGCCAGTCTCATGATCCCAAATAAGACAAACATATTATCTACTCACTAAAAAAATGACAAAGTAATTTGTAGAACTAAATACCCACATCAGTATTAGATTTCTCTGCCACCAGTACTACATTTCAGTCACCAACACAGTATCAGATCACCACACGAAAAGCTAAATAAAACCCACAACTTACCAACATTTAATTAGTTTGATCCAAGTACGATCTAATGCAGTCTACACCCGGCTTTACAATAAAGATCGAACATACTGGACTCTAGTCTAATAATTAGGACTTGTTCCTAGACTTCCGATAGCAAAATGCAGGGTTTAAAGTTAATTAATTGGGTATATCTTGTAGGAAGTGACTTGATTTCATTTGGTGCTTGTAAGCAAATGTGTTGGCGAAGCTACTAAGATGTTAGATTTTGTTTGTTGTTTTGTTTTTGTTGCAGTGCAAGAAGGTTTAGGGCCTTGTAGGTTTTTGTTTGCGATGTGGGGAATTTAAATGCAAATTGAGATTAGATATTTCACACCTACAATAATAATAATTGGCCTTTTCATATTATTTTAGATACAGCTTTAGCAACTTTTGATCCATGCTATTTGTGGCGTTGTAGTGCCCGATACATGATTAGGTGAAGTAGGCTTGGTTAGCACTCTAGGACCCCGTTTAGGCTGTGCCTTCAGTCAGTCAAGACTTTGAATTTTGTATGTATAGAAATTGCAAGACGTTGCACATAGTCACTAAGTTAGGTTAGGCTTGTGATATGGGTAGGTATTTACTTACATTAGCAAATACATACAGTAGGGACACCCAGAACTTAAATAAATATCTGTTGATCACATAGATATTAAAGAAAAAATCGCTTTTAGCGATAAGGCCGCCCATTTGTGCAACGTTTTAGTTCTAAGCTTTCTGTGTATTTGTCTTACATATGTATGTTGTTTTGTATATTGTTTGTTGTGCAAATAAAGTGTAAATATATCTATCTATCTATCTATCTATATTAATTTCTCAGCAAGAATCGAACCCGCAACATTCTGCATCGCCGCCAGATGTTCCCCATTAATTAAAATGAACGACCATAGAAGTCAAAAAATCATTGAGCAATCTGCATTCCCTCAATAAAACTGTGAGCTACAGAATAAATCTCTTTAAATTGACTACCGATAAAAATACCCCGAAAAGGTAATGTCGTAGGCATAATAACATACCTATAGAGAAACGTAGCGATCTTGTCACTGTTCTCGATATGTAAGAACACGTAGCTACGCGGTGATAAATAAAGTCACTGCCTCTGTTTAAGGGTAAACAATTGGTTTTACAAAGAATAGTGAGTTATAGACCGGGATTCCAGCGTTGGAAGCCCTACGGCATTGAGTACCAGGATGACACTTAGTTAGTGTCAGAGAGCAGAGTAAACGGTTTTGTTTAAAAATATTATAAGTTACAATCGGTTTTAATAGCTTTTATAGCCCGGGTTTTAAAGATAAGATGAAAACTACAACATCCCATGGCCGTCCTAAAAGGCGACCAAAAGAAGTTGCTTAGTGGGAGACTTTGGCCGCGACTTGTTACCACCCACCGAAATAACCCAAGTGGACTGTTCCGTGTTCCAAAACGACTAGTCGGAGTTTGTTCCACTACCGTTTTCTTATCATCACTTATGTCAGACATCACTTACCATCAATTGAGATAGGTAGCGGTCCAATACTCGTCTATCGTTTAAAAAAAAACTTAACTGGAGTTTTTCTAAGGCCGACCGACATTTTTAAGCGTATTTTTGACTGCTTTCTGTCAGTATCATCCCTATGTAATGACGTAAGGTTACCAACGGCCGCATCTCGGTCTTTTTTATTGTTAGTAGGAATGCGAAACTCGTGTGTGTTCTGCGGATCTTGAGTGACCTTGCGAGATATGTGGTGATATTTACGGCCCCGAAGTGTCATTACGATACCATACGACAAGCAAGACACGAGCGATGTTGTACGTTTTCTGGAGAGAAAATCTTTTTGAATATATACTCGACATCGTTTAAATCTTTGGCGGATAACAAAGTGAATATCTAGACACATTTTTTTTCTCTTGGCTCAGTTTTTCTTCTCCTTTTCGTATAGTTGTGTGGCTGTCTTAGTGGCCGGTTTTTTAGGACGCATTAAAGCCTCTAACTCTACCTAATCTGCTATCAGAGATATCAACCGGGAGCAACTGCTTAACGTGCCTTCCGAAGCACGGAAGAGCTCGGGTAATGTTTAAACTGTAATACGTAAGGTACAACAGTCATATTATTATTAAATAGCGGCATACTAAACCGATTCCAAAAAATCTTTCACCAATAGAAAGCTACATTATCGAGGAGTAACATAGGCAACTTTTGATCCCAATATCCCAACGGAATCGGGACTTATGAAACCGCGGGGACTGCCAGTCAGTCATATTCTAAAATTATCTAGCTGTAAATCTACTGGTTGGGCAATTTGACGCGGGTTGTATATGGGCTGAGAAAACTGACGCAAATTGCCCATTGGTTAAAATTAATAAAGAAACTACACATCATTGCATAACATCTGAAGCAAATTCATTGTCACTGACCAATCGTTTCAACAGGCTCAATGCCGCCCTACTTTCCCAACGCGCAGGTACAATTATGTGGACAAACAAACAATTTATATCACGCACTTTATTATTGCACAGTAGGTTCTCTTTCAAATTGATTATGATTCTTAAGAAGAAGATTGGAATATTTTAAGATTTTTTAATCGCGTGGTGTTTATTACTTTTTATGCTCAACGTTTCGAGACCTTTATAGGTCTCTTCTTTAGGATTATATTGACACAATTAATTAAATTTCAATCCAACATCGCGAAAACAGAAGAAAAATCAATGGAAACTTTTATTAGAAACATTTGGAAACACTCCCAGCGAGGTTTGAACTCGCGCCTTTGGGCCAGTACCCCAATGTCTTAACGGACTAGACCACACGAGCTCCCTCCTCGACCGATGAAATTAAGAATAGGTATGTAGGTATGTTTCCCTTGTCTACTATTTTCGACTGAGGCTCATCTAACGTCATCTACAGGCCCCTTTTCAGGGATTTTACCTTCGTGTATTTCTAGCAATTAAATAACTTTTTTAATTAATAGAAAATTCTGCGGAAGCTAAATAATTGTTTAATATACAGTACTTACAACACAAGGTAGGTAACTACAGTTTTAATAAAACCGTGTAAATTATAATATAAAATATATAATAATAGCGTAAAATTGGTAAGTATGTGAATTTAATCTATCATAAACTGTCAATATTTAACACTAGCCCTACTATGATCGATCGCAAAAACCAAGGCTCTATCCCATTGTGGTCACAGTACAAGCAAACTACAGAAGGACAATATAACTACAACAAAGATACTTCGATAAGAACACAATAAACAATAACATTCAGATATTGCGGCATATACGCAGGCTAGGTAATAGCTAATAGTTGTGCTACTATGATTATGCTGTTTATTTTAGAACTATGTTTGATTCTTTCTTTCATTATATCTCTCTTTGACTCACACTTTTTACAATATGAAGAAGTCACACTAGCCCTACTGGTCAGTTCTGCCTGACTGACCTGTAGGGCTAGTGTGACTTCTTTCGTAAAGAAAACGCAAACGTGAAAGTTAAATTAACGCGCATTTTGTATGGAAACTCGAAAAGAACCCCTAGCAGACGTAATGCGCAGTTCACTATGCGAGTGGGAGTTCTTGCGTTAACGAAGATACCGAGCTAAATTCGTAAACTTTACTACAAAGTAAACGTAAATTTCCGTAAATCTAGAGTAGGAGTTACATTTCAGGATTTGTCGGTCTCGATTACCATTTTTTTTTTTTAGTTTTACTTAGAGCTAAGTATACAGAGGTATAAGAAATCCCTATTTGACATGCGCCTTGTTCAGGCATTGCAGATACATAGACGAAATACTTAAATTATTAAGTTATAGGTAGGTAGGAACAACCTTTTTGTAATTTTTTGTTTGTCCCTGAACTGCTACAGATATAAAACATGGTTGGCAATTCGACTCAGGCCGATGAGTAGTGAAAAATCAGGGCCTCAATCTTCCTGCGTCTTCGTTGTAGTAAACCTGACTATTTTCACCTTTTGATTACATAATAATCGTTCTCAAAAAATAATCTTGATTGTAGCACTTTTGCTTTCATTTTTAACACGTTATGCGTTTATAGTTCAACCATAGTTTTATCAGTGTTGTTCATCTACTACATTATGTCACTAGAAATTTCCGGTAAATGCATAACTGTAAAGATCTCTTCACTTCAGCTTAAGGGTAGGAAGCGATGTTTGGAACTTTATTAAAAACTAGTTGCAACCTGCAGTTTCACGCGTGCACATAGGGATAAAATGACCCCTAAAAGATACAATGTATCTTCATCTTCTTAGTAAATTTCGTCAAAATCGGTTTAGTGGTTTTGGAGAAAACCCTCAACATTCATACATACCTACGTCGCCAATGTTACCTCTTTATAATATAAGTATTATAATATGTTCAAACCGTACCTACTTTTCCCCTCACTGCATATGTGCTCTGATAGCATCTCTGATAGCAGTCGTTAGGTTAAGTTAGAGGCCTAAGGGCGACCTGAAACTCGACACTGAAAACACTTGGTGAACCCCATCACACTGTATACCACACACTACTACACAAAAAGGAAAAAAGACCTCACTGCATTTTAGTTTTAATTTGGAGTTTACTATAATTCCCATTTAGAACTCTTGTTACTCTTATCTTAGCTCCTAAATGTACCTAAGTTGAGAATAATGACTTAATATCGATATCTTAGTCATTCAAATCGTATGATACAAAGCTTGCAAATCATAACATTTACATGGCGCGGCGTGGGCAGACTTTGTATACAAATATCAAAGACTTTATGGACTAGGTTAGTTCCGCAGACAATTATTATTGTTAAACGGATTTAGGTCAAATGGCCAGGTGGTCAGTTGATTTAGTATGGCGCCACCCCGGATTTGTTCGCTTTAGTGAACGGTAAGTCTGATTGGCAGCCTTTGTTTTACAGTATCAATCATTGATTATCTTTGTATTTATGTGTATGAAATAGTGTGGGTTTTATTTAGACTAAGTTCATGATCTAGCTTGATTATCTATGAACTGTGGTGGCATTAAGCCTAGTTAGAAGGTATTTTGTTTTTATAGTAAGTGCTTAAACCTGCACTAGGCGTTAGGAAGGAAAAATACATCTACAAAAACAACGCATGGCCGGCACTAAGCGGGATTCGAACCACGCATCTTTTCTCAATCCGAGAAAAACTACTTGAAATCTCAGTATCGGTCATGCGTTGTGTTTTTTTAGATTTATTTTTCCTTTATATTGATGTAGACCTAATGGTTACATTACATAGTGCTTGGTAATCCGAAAAAAATATCTAAAACACATAAACGCACAATAATTATATCTTAATTTTTGTTCTGTACCTATTTATATTGATTATTTTAAAATACTAAGTAATGGAAATTAAACTCATCACGAAAACAGAAGAAGAAAAATATAAACCAAGTAATTGCCATTATGGCTAAACATTATCAAAATATTCCCTATCTAGCTCAAAGTACTCCATGTTCAAAGTCAATTGTACTATTAAAACACTTTCATTTAACAACCTTCAAGCGAATCGATAGAAACGTTCGCGTGCAGCATCTTAATTTACTAAAACGGCCAGTTCTATTCTAACTCGTAAAAAGTCAATTAAGATTTTTAACACAACTTGTAAGTTAGAGACGCGTACAGCGTTAAAATGGCGCTGCATTCTTATCTTATTTCTCTTCGCTTTTTAGCGTTTAAATCTGTTTAGCTTTTCGATCGACTGATGGCTAAATATTGAGGCCCAGAGAGGCCTTAAGGGTGACAATTGGTTGATTTTTGACGGGTTAAGTTACACGGTAGTGTTTTCTAAGATCTAAATAGTAAATATATGCAAATAGTAGTATCTGATGGTTTGAGCACGTGGGCTCAGGCTTCTGTCTTTAATATATTGATGGGAGTCTGTGATTCGACCCACGATGCGCGTTCCGTGTTCCCCATGATGTAAAGGCGATTACATATTGACTTTTGTTTTGTAGATATAAAGGCTTGTCCAATTGCTTTTTTAAGATGTTTACTGGAAATGCGGCATTTAATTGAAGAAACTGCCTTAGGCAAAAGGTCCAATATACTTACATTTTGAATAGATACTGTTAATACTAAAAATAGTACACATTCTAACCTAAAATATTGTACCTACTAGTAAATCATACTTTCACAAATGAAAAAGGTCCGTCAGCTCGTAGGTAGCAGGAATACGCAATGAAACGAACGTATTTTTAAACGGACACTACCGAAAATATTTTATGTTTTTTAGATGTTGGCATCGTTGTTGACCATAGACCTGTGGGCCTGTGACCATAGACCTGTGGGCCTGTGACCATAGGCCCTTGTCTTTGGTCATCAATGATGCCAACACTCAAAAAACATATAATATTTTTGATCAAAAACTTGATTATTTAAATAAGTAATGTTATGTTTGTTCCCAAAAGAAAAGTTGCCAAGTCCAACCCCTCAGTTGCTTGTGTAGTCCTCTTTACATGAACTTGTCGACCAAGAAACATGGCTTGTTCAGCAACATTGTGTCACTTGTTTTGTTATTCATTTTAATCGTTAGCTGTCCTTCTGTAACTCGAGATTTTACCGCGAAATTCTCGCTCTGTTACTCTTATGAATTTGACATGAGTTGGAGGAATTCGTAAAGCATTTTAATCGAATGTATTTACCTACCTATTTATTTTTTGTTCTACTTCTTCGTTATTTTAGTTCTAGATTACAGAATTACTTTTTAATTTGTCCTATAAATACATGAAAGTAAGTCATAAAAAAAATTACAAAATTTTATATCACATTGAACAATGTCCAAATCATTACTAGAAACTACATAAATTATATTTTTTGAACTGAAATAAATTATACTAATATAAACTTAAAGAGTTCGTGCATAAGACCGGAAGCTTTTCAAAAAAGCCTTGTGTAATTTTTCAATAAAGCACCCACACGCTATTATTTACCGGTTTACTAATTAAGATGCAAATAAATCACATTGATCTATGATTTCGTTTTGCGAAACTTGCATCACGATATCCATATTATTTATATGTGTTAGAACCGTCATTAGTGCGGTGTGAGATTTAAATCTAATCTTATACATGGGTAGTTTGTTAATTTAACTACTTTGTTAGAGCTGCGCTTTGCACTTTCACGGTATATATTACAAAAATGTATAATCTGTTTTAGGGTTACCTGTTGTCCTAGGCAAAAGAAGCCCATCACACGATTGGTGACTATAGTTCTGATTGACAGATTCACGTTACAACGTTGTAGCCCGAAAACTAATTAGGTACCTACCTAGATTTTAATTTTTAGTGGCACCCCTAGGGTCGGGGACTAGGAAAAATTTCAATGCAGCGGCAATTTTTTAACGTGCCCGGAAAGGGAAGATTGCGTATTCAAGCCCTGCTGGGCACATTGAATTGAATCTTGAATCTTTATAAATCTTTAGATTTATTTTAGTTTTTAGTTAGTTTTATTTTAATCAGTTTTAGTTTTAATTTAGTTTTTAATTTTAATTATGTTTTATAGGTGTTTGGTTTCATAATAAAATAATACAATCCAATCTTGAACCTGAAACTATTTTTCTAATACACAGAATTCATAGTCTTCATACAACCTTGTAAAGATTGTTTATTAATGAAAAAAATCAAAACTTCGTAAAAACCGAATATAGGCAACCAAAACACCATAGGTACTCACGAATATTAATAGAGTTCTTGTAACATTTGTTAAATACATCAAATACCTTTGGAATGATGATTAATTAACTTTGCACTTTAATACCAAAAACATTAAAATACCAAAAATAGACGAGACGTTTTTAAAAATAAGTTCCGCGTATTAATACCTACTAAGACTATAGAGAGATATTAGGTACACAATGAAGTTTTAGTGTTAATCTAGTCTAAGTTCAGGTTACGGAAGGCTTCCAGTAGTCAAGAAATATCTTAAACTAGCTAGAACCCGCGGTTCATCCCGCTTAAGTCCTGAATAAATTCGCAAAAACCCGTCTTAGTTGACACGTCTTAAACCTACAACATAAAATTTTGAGACTACTAACATTTATTGATGTTCTGTTTTATAAATATATAGAAGATGTGACCCTTGCTCAGTTAACTAGGTGTAGTCATTTGTCTGAACCAGACGCCATTCATGACAACAAACTATGGTTTATACGCTTAAACAACGATTTTAGGGTTTCGTATTCTCTAAATAAACACCCTTCAAACCACTCAATGAAGTAGGTATATAAAGGTAAGCGCCATTTCATAAATCGATCTCAATAAGTACTTTAACCATAGATTTAAGCAGTAACTAGTAAGATTTCATAATCATAAGTGGGTATAGCGTGAATAACATCACGAGATGTGCCGAGGTATTTCGTAAGTAAACTCCTAAATTGAACGAACATGCAGTCTCTGCTTATGCTCTGTTACAATGTTACACCTATGCGAAATTAAATTAAGTATTCGTACTCAAGTAGGTTAGTTAGGCTGTGTTTGTTATCCATTTTATTAGTAATTAACGTAAATAGTGAGGAATCTGTACTAATTATGTTGGAGAAAGATGCTGGATGAAGAAAAAAATGGTTGTAGAAAGAAATAGTGGTAACGGTTGTAATTTAACACATGATAGAAAAAAACCCATGTGTTTCTTGTGGTTTCATCTCATTGGAGGGCGCGTTCCATAACCACAGTAAAATCTCGACATTTCTAAACGTTCATGTAACTTATACATCGTTCTTAAAGAATAAATATATTTGATTTGATTTGAGACATCAGAGAGTGCTGCCAAACTATTCAACTTCGCGAAAGATGGGATCAAATAATCTGAACTGACTTCCTTCACTAGTTGAAGTGGGACCCAGAGAAGAAGAAGTACTTATATTATATGCTTCTTTTACCAGTCCATATCCCAACAAAGGACAGAAATAGATGCTGAAACTATTCAACGTAGCAAGAGATTGGATCAAATATTCTGAACGGACTGCCAACCTTCACTAATTGTAGGGGCACCCAGAGAAGCAGAAGACGACTGTCAACATCAACTCAACCGGTTTCCTATCATCTTCTCCGTAATTAGCACATTGCGAAATCATTGGATAATTCTTACTGATCCCAATATCTATGGAAACAAACCCTACATTGATAGATGCTTAGAGCTTTTATGTTTCTCTTTTAAATGTTTATTTTGTGAATATAATAATATCTTTTGTGCCAACCGCGTTTCATCTTACTGAGCAATTTAATAATTTATCTACCCTATACATAACCGACTTATCTCCGCAGTCTATCAATGGAACGCATCAAGTAAAAGTCGTACGATAAATTCGGCGACAACAAAGGCACTATAGTTCAAGTAGTGGTTGACCTTCGTCACACCTACCGATTGTCAGCTGTGTGCGAGTACCAGGATGTCGTCGTCACGACATTTTC
This sequence comes from Idaea biselata, assembly GCA_958496205.1. Lineage (NCBI taxonomy): Eukaryota > Metazoa > Arthropoda > Insecta > Lepidoptera > Geometridae > Idaea > Idaea biselata. Next base: position 29,346,464 of record OY292396.1, on the reverse strand, counting down.
GACTGCATACATTATTCGAGAGAGTAAATTAGGCTTTATTTTGTAAGTTTAATAATTAGTTTTCTTCGTGCTCATTCCGTCTCTTCATTTTAAATTTTAATGCGGTTTATGGCCTATGAATTGGCATCGGCAATGCTTTGCAAGAAGATTTTTTCAAACCTAGCTGGTTTAATTGAGCGAAGAATTTTAAGTGCTTTGAAAAAATGCTTTCAAAACTTTAGTACCCGGCGGGTCTCGAACCCGCGACTACTGGTATTCCGTTCCAGTCCTCCCGCTCCCCTGCCCTTCAATCCGAAATTAAGAAAGCATTAATCGTGTTCTTGCGAGTAAGGCCTCGTAGCATTATTTCTTAAGTGTGTAAACACTCTAAGAAGTAAAGAAGATGACATTAAAGTCATTTTTCGGTTTTAATTGCGTGGTATTTTTTACTTTTAGCATTGTTTTAACGCTCAACGTTTCGAGACCTTTCCATGTCCCTTCTTCAGGATTGACTACAAATACATGAATTGAATGAAGAAGGTGTCAACAGAGATGTAATTTTATGATACCTATTTCGGTACTTCGTTGTGCCTTAAATGAGTAAATAATTATAATCAATCATTCCTTCTATCTTTACCGACCCAATAATGGTCATGATTAGCTACAATTTGAATTCAAAAGGTTGGTACTGGAGTTTGTATCTGATTGAACTTTACTACAGTTTTGCAACGCGCCTAAATCGATAGGTTTACTGGTAAATAATGATGGATTACCGTTTTAGAAATCGGTTAACTAACACTTAATGTAGGGCAACTTTTGTGTTACAATAATGGTCAATTACAATGCCTTATTACATCTTTTGTTAGTTACACCTACCTCTTGGTTTCTCTCTCTCGAGGTCACGTGCTCGAGCCTGTACAGTGCAGTTTTTTGGAAATGCATTTACTTATCTTAAAAATAAGATTTAAGAGTCAAAACATCCTCTCCAATACCTGGCAGGGCCCAAAAGCCCTAGTCTCTAATTTAACAGTGGTCAACTACCTTAGTTTAGGTATAGGGACCAAATGCACTTCTTTAAATTTGATAGTGATTGAAATAAACGACGATCGAAACTGAAAACGATTAATACCTACATTTATTATTTTGCTACTTTTACAAAATATTCTTTCGCATCTTCAATTATAAAAATATTACCAATGTTTAATAAGTTAAATTTAGTCTATGCCAACACAAAAATAAAGAAAATTCTCAATTTTATTTTAGTCTGTTAAAGAAAATAAGAAAGTGAGAAAATTGCATTGTACATTAATGAACCATACGATGCGGCATCAAAGATTAATTGTTTATTCAAAAATGCTTGTCAATATCGAACTTTATTATTTTCACCATAAGGTATATTTCGACTTCGTGAAAAGTCTGCTTCCGTAGAAATACTTTCCGCGTCATCGCGCCAATAAGTAATCGACTTCCTTTCATGCGTTAAAATCAATTTAACCTTCTTACTTTTCTAGGTGCAGTTTTATCTAGAGATCTTTAAAGAAAAATAGATAAACAACATAAAACCGTAGGGTATTTTTTAATCTATAAATCAAAGAGCTCTACCGAATAAACGGTAAAGTCGCTCTGTAAGGCCTTTATTACAACTTAACGTCGGTGCAGCCTTAAAAATACAAGTTTAAAAAGCGCCAAAGCTTCCTCTGACAGAGGGCATGCCAGAGCGCCATTTCTTTCATTTCATTTCCTCATTTCGAACACATTCCATCATATGAGTAGCCTCTTCTACTATTACACACTCTGAACAATTTGGAGAAGGTACTTTTCTCATACGAAAATGAAATTTATTCAATGGAATTTTACCAAATGATCGCCTCCTTCCTTAGGCGATGACACCAGATGATGATAATGATGACCAACTGTTCCTTTCCAATCATTCTTGGACGATGGTTGTACCGTTTAAACATAAAATAAATCACACAAATCTTACAATATTATAAAGCTGAAGAGTTTGTTGGTTTGCTTATTTGAACGCGCTAATCTCAGGAACCGCTGGTCCGATTTGAAAAATTCTTTCAGTGTTAGATAGTCCATTTATTGAGGAAGGCTATAGGCTATATTATACCTTTTTTTTAATAGGTGGACGAAGTCTCGGGCACTGCTATATAACATAAAACAGAACGAACAGGGATAAAACAACAAAAGCTAAAACCGATCGCTACGAGGTGTAACAACTTCATTATGATTCCTAACCACCATAACAGTACTGTTTTGAAAGACATTTTACTGTTCGGAGCTAAATGGTAGACTGCTAAGAATGCCATGCCTGAGGCTTGGAGTTTACTTACGTAACATCTGTGGTATGGCCAATTTATTACAGTAGAATAACATTTTCCGTTCATTCTAGATATTTTGGGTCCTGTAGCCCAAGTCTAAAAGAATACTGTATTCACTGCCCGTCGTCGTAAAAGGCAACCAAAAGGGATTTCGTAGTGGGAGACTGCGGCCGCGACTTGTTACCACCGATCGGTCTAAGTCGTAGCACCAAGCGGACTTGTCCGTGTTCCGATACGTTGGCCAGTGCAGCCACTAAAGAAGACGGGTCAGATCTTGTTCCACTGCCTTCTTCCTTCTTCTAGATGAGCGTGTTACTTCTTAGATCATATCATCACGTACCATCAGGTGAGATAGTGGTCAAACCCTCATCTATTGTGTAAAATTCATGAAGTCGCCAGCAGTCGTCGCGAGCGCAATCTTGAGAGTTCTTCACCTTTATTAATTAAGGTGGTGAACTAAGTCATTTCTAAGATGTTACAGAACATACAGTCCATCTACCTGCTTAAGGAAGGCACTTTAAGCAGGTGGTCCCGGTTGTTGTCACTGATGTAGCAGTCGTTAGGTTAAGTTAGAAACACCTGAAAAACTGTAATCCTAAGCCAAATCACTATACGAAAAGTAGAAGAAGAAGCTATTTACTCCTGCCTAAGACTGAGTTTATTAATAAGTCGGATAGATCACAACATCCAATTAATTCGTGCTCAACTCTCTTATATCAACTTTAATACGATTTGACGTGTACTTTCTCTGAGTGATACTTACATTTACAAATATTTAGCTGTAGGCATGTTAGTGAAAATCTACGTGAAAGTAACGTAGGTACTTCGAAAAATGAAATCTTGCCCCCAAGGGCTTCTTAAAAAAGTAGAATAGTATGTACTATTTAGCGAAATGTCCGAAAAGTTCCACGATTTTATACAATGTCAGTCCAATATGTCATAGTAAAAATCTGCATTATACGAGTATACATCGCAGATCCTATACTAATGTAGTATAGATAGATAGATAGAAATAAAAACGGGGCAAGTGCGACACTCGCGCACAAAGGGTTCCGTACCACTATCACAATTGGATACGGAACACTAAAATGGTTTACAACAACCAATTTTTAAATTTTATAGGAAAATATGAAATATTTATCTTCGATTCTACTCCCATCAAACGACCGAATCACTCAATAAAATAAAAAAAACCTTGGCACAAAGAAAATCTGAAACTTATAAGAAACTCTTTGGTAAGTAAGGCAGACTGGTATATTTGACAGATAGGGCAGCCATTTTGAATTCCATGACCAACTCGATTTGTCCTGACCAATCAGAAGCGACCTCATATTGCACTAAACTCCTTGTTATTTTTGAAACACGTTTGTTGTATGGGAGCCCCTTTTAAATAATTGTTTTATTTTGTTTTTAGTATTTGTTGTTGTAGCGGCAACCGAAATACATCTTATGTGAAAATTTCAACCTTCTAGCTATTACGGTTCAAGAGATACAGCCTGGTGACAGACGGACAGACGGACGGACGGACGGACGGACGGACAGACAGACAGACAGACAGCGAAGTTTCAGTAATAGGGTCCCGTTTTTACCTTAAGGTACGGAACCCTAAAAACTACTAAACTGATTGCAATGAAACTTGGTATGCAAATAGCTGAAGATCTCTATCAAGACCTAGGTTACTTTTTATCTTGATATTCCCACGGAATCGGGACTTACGCGGGTAAAACCACGGGGAGCTGCTAGTAATGGAGTGCATTTACACATTTCCTTCATGAACCCGTCAAATTATGACCTTATTATGTCTCAAAAGTAAATCGCTTAAAATTAGCGAATCATCTTCGTAAACACGTACGTAATAATAACAGAACCTCGAAGGCATCAAACATATGTAGGTCATCAAACAATGGCGGAGAAATATGTGATCCGTGAAACATGAAGGGCTTTAGACCGGAGCATCCTTGGAGGCCTGTCGTTACAAACTGGGTCAGTAATGTACATAGGTAATGTATCGTTGGATTGAAGTGGTATTTTTACTAATGTAGGAGCAGATAATTTGCGAAGAAGGTTACTTAGTCTTAACAAGTAATTTTATTTAGAAATGTTTTTGACTTTAGAGACCATATTTTGTGATCTTATGTTACTCATATCCTAACTGCGCCCAGCGGTTATTACGCGTTCCTATCTGAGTATTTAAAAATTATAATATTTTTAAATTAATTTATTATTCAAATAAATTGATACTATAATAAAATTGAATCTTAAATGTAATTAATGGGCCATAATTTTGTAAATAAAATATATGTGGAATAAATAAAGCTATATTATTATTATTATTGTTTGTAACGTTACCGTTTCACGGGGCTATGGAGCCCCGGACCTTTGGTAGGCATGCGTGGGGCCGAAGCCAACACGTAGAGGCCCGTTTTAGTTACAATTTTAATTGCAAAGTATGAAATGGACACCAAACCGGCGATTATCCCTGTCTACACTATAAAACGCAGCCAAGGACAACCCCCGGTTTGAATAGAACTATTGTGTAAACTACGGATGAAAACTAATTGGGCTATGAAAATGGGTTGGTAGTGGATTGGATGCTGGGGGGAACTATGGGGACTATGGCGCCTGCCGTAACAATGTTCAACAAAAACGTAAAATGGCAGGCGGAGACTCGCCAACTCACAAACTGGGCCACCCTAAATGAAGCCGAGCAAATTACAGCCAGGGGGCAACATGGGCGTGAGTGGCTGAAGGATGGAGCAACCTCACCGGATTTTAAACCATCCTAGGTAATCCTGTGGAGCGGGCCAACTCATCACTGACGTGAGGTGTCCATCCTCCGAGCATTTCTGCTCTCGCGACTCCACTCTGGCCGGCCGGTAAAGGCAAGCCAGAGGCGGGGGACCGCTTCCTCGTCAGTGTTCACTCCGACCAACCAACTAAAGCAAGCCGGAGGTGAGGAACGGTGATTTCCTCCTGGAGCACTCGGAAAGCCGCGAGGTCGCTATTCCCCGACACCTCGCCTCAAGGTGCCCTGCGGGCTTATTGATGGTTTTAATTGGAGTATTGTTTTTATTATCGTTAATTTAATTACAGTTATTATACTACTTCTATGAAAATACCAAAGGTTTAGTTTCGATTTTTGCCAGTAAATTACTAAATAATAATTTCGATCTCTTATTTCATTCGAATCGTATGTACTATAATAATAATAATAATAATAATAATTTATTTCTTAAAAGTTCATTTACAATGTTCTTACATCGAGACTTCCCTTTAAGTAATCCGTAGATACTTGTAGTGGGAATGTCCCGCAACTTTCCTTAGACATAGCAAGCTTATGAACTAGATTAAGATTTAATTTTAATGCACGTGTGTGTGTATGTGTGAACGTGTGTGTGTGTGTGTGTGAATGTATGTGTGTGTGAATGTGTGTGTGGGTGTGAATGTGTTAAGTTTATCTGTTCCTGCGTAATATATAGGTATTTTTGTAAAAATAAAAAATAAAATAAAAACATGATTAACAATTTAACATTGACTTATTGAATTCTAACTAATATATCTTCGACATCTTCATATGTTAAGCTTTGTAGCCAATTAATGATTGTTTGTTTACATGAATACATTTTCATGGGGTATATGTTATGCATTTCGTTAACTTTATTATAAATATATGGTGCTTGGGACACAAATTGACGTCGGGCAAATGCAGTACGGAAAAAGTGAGTCCGAGCTACTTGTTTGTACCGTCTTCTATTTTTAAGGTCTGGATTATACACCAAGGTTTTATGGAATGTAATAATTGTATTCAAAATGTATAGTTTCCTTATTGAAAGTAATCCAGATTCCTTATACAGTGCTTCAGTTGAGAACCTATAGGGCTTGGAGTACATGACCTTGATCAACGACCTCTGAGCACGCTCTATATTTAAAAATCTCGTCTTAGCAGTTCCTCCCCAAATTGGGATACAGTAGTTGATTATGGACTGAGCAAGAGCTACGTATGTTTTGTTAATTAGTTCTTTAGTCATAATGAATCTAAGTGATTTGAAGATCCAAATAAGCTTTCTAATTCTGTTCATGGTGAGTTCCATGTGTGAGTACCATCTTAGGTGCTGGTCGACCATAACACCCAAATATTTAACACTTGACACTTTTTGCAAGACTGGACAGTTACACTTAGCTCTATCCATAGTTGTGCAAGTGTGAAGTTTTATCAAATAATTGGGTCCAGGCTGGGAGGTAATACCGGGTGTAAAACATATATAATTTGATTTTGAGATATTAAGTGTTAGTAAGTTGTCGTTCAGCCATTTAGATATTTTGGTAAGGCCCTTTTCAGCTTATTATTATTTACTTTTTCTTTGTTTTTTCTCAGCTTCAAGCCGGTTTATTATTATTATTATTATCTGAGTATTAAGAGGAAAGTGTACCTAGGTACTCTTTTCTGCATACAGACTTTACAAACTTAGTCGACCGTTTCCTTCCTGCATAGTATCCTTGTAGGGAGGAAACAGTTGACTACGTTTGTATGGAGAAAGAGTAGGTAGACTTTCATCTTTGTATGGACATTTTATTTTGTCCGTACCCCGCAGATTCTCTTGCGTTTTTAAAATACCGAGATTAAAAGTGGCATAATGTTAATCCTAGTCTTTAGTTAACAACATGTCGAGTTTCATTGCAATTAGTTCCGTACATATATTAGCGTGTATAAATAACAAACATAAAAACTTTTGCATTTAGATACCTATAATATTATTATTAGACTGTACAAATGTTTGACTCGCATCCAAAATCCGAGCTGACCTTTGACAAATCAAAAACAATACACGTGGAATTGTTTACGACGCATTGTAAATGATAATTAGTTAAAATAAATGTCAAGGATAGGTAGTAGACTAGGTATGTTACTATATCCTTTCAAACTCATGAATTTTGAAATTAAAGACATTTTTCGGTTTGAATCGCGTGGTTTTTATTACTTTTAGCAAAATTATTCAACGTGCTCAACGTTTCGAGACCTTTCCAGGTCTCTTCTTCAGTCTATCCTGAAGAAGAGACCTGGAAAGGTCTCGAAACGTTGAGCGTTGTAACAATGCTAAAAGTAATAAAAACCACGCGATTCAAACCGAAAAATGTCTTTAATTTCAATACAACATCGCGAAAACAGAAGAAGAATCTCATGAATTTTGTCGTAAAACATGTGGAAATTGATAGAAGGTAGATGTTACTGAATGGTCCGGTAGGTATCTGTTGTAAGGCGCTAGATTTAGTTGGACTGTTGTTAACTTTGGATATTTACTTTCTTAAAAGATGGAATTTAGTAATTTTGTCATGGTTATTTTATTTTAGAATGTAGGTAAAATTAAGACAATTTTCTTCTGTTTTCGCGAAGTTGGATTGAATGAATAATTTGTTGTTGGAATGTCAATCCTGAAGACGTTGAGGGTTGAAACAATGCTATAAAGTTATTAATACCACGCAATTAAACCCGAAAAATGACTCCTTACGTCATTGTACTGTATATTTAGAGATATTTAGAGTAAACATATTTAAAAGTTCCTTAAATTAACGTAGGTTATCTATAATAATGTATAGTATCTCTAGGTAAGACAAAAATAAAGTTACATTACGGGACAAAGAAACAATAGAACGCCCGCGACGATACGACGCAAAGAAAATAATGATAATACGAAAAAAACCTAAACAAACTATTTTTGTGTCAAGAATTTATACTGTCACAGAAAAAAGAACACAAAATATTTTTAAAATAAACAACTTTCTTTAATTCGCGACCTTAATTAGTGCAATTGAGGTGACTGCAATGTCCCATGACCGTTGTGCCCATTCTTTTCACTATAACAAACATAACGAATTTAATTTGAAAATAAGAATCAGTATAGTAGGCTATAAAATTAAATGCAAACACGGAAAATGTAACAGGCTCCTCTCCACTCAATCTTTACTTAAAGTCAAAGGCCAATATCTTTATACAATAAAATGTATTTACACCTAGGTGCAATACGCGTGTGCAAAACTGAACCTACGCAGATATTCACATGATCGATTTGAAACGTCTTATAGCCATTATTTAGAATGGGGTCTGCGGCAATTATGAAATATCCTACCATAGTTTTATAGGGTTTTTATATTGCCTTTTAATGCAAAGTTTTAAGACTATTAAAATTTGATATGAGTGCCAGATAATCGGTAGAATGCTAATAAAGAATACAGAACAGTCAGTCTTAATAAGTATGCTTTTCTTTGAAATTCCGATGATTGCCTTTGATCAGACTGGTGTCTAGGTAGGTTATAGGTATTCCTACTCATATTATAAACACCCTTCATAAAATCGTGCTTAAATCATTGTGCAATAAAGTTTGATCTTTCATTGCACATCCTTAGCTTCATTTCTATACTAATATTATAAAGTTAACTTCAAGACTCCAAAACTTCAAGACCGATTTCAAAAATTCTTTTACCAATAGAAAGCTACATTATCGAGGAGTAACATAGGCTACTTTTGATCCTAATATTCCCACGGGATCGGGACTTACGCGGGTGAAACCGCGGGAAGCTATTTAGTACTATTTTTGCAACTGAGTCGAATCGATTGCTCGTAGTTAGTAAATTAATTCCGATGCGAACCAGTCGATCAGCTTTTACTTTCGTTCGCTCGTACCTTCTTCCGCGAATGAAAGTGGTATGTCTTTCTCTCTAAATAAACTTGTTTTTCCTATTGTTTTATTGTTATTGCTTTTTAATTATAGTTTTGTTATCATATTGATTTTTTAATCATATACAAAGATAATATTAAGTGGAGATAATTTATTAATAGAAAGTAATGCTAATGAATGAGTCTTGGCGATTTATGTATAGGACCCAGAACGGCATGCTAAGTTAGCCCCTTTGTTAATCCAGGAATCTACATTAACATAAGTACCTACCAAGTTTCACAGTAAACGGGTAGGTACTTTTAGTTGTCGCATAAGGCACAGTAAGTAATAAACATAATGTCAAAACTAATTTTCACTATTTTTGCCAAATGTCTAAATTCTACGTTTTCTATCCAAAACAAAAAAAATCCAAGGTCTTACAAACAACAGAGCTCAAGTAAATTTGTTTCACTAAAAGAGCCATATTTAAAAGAAATCACAATAAAAATTAATCAAAAGCCGATATTTATGGTAAAATGGTTAAATTATGGTTATCTTAAAGCGAATTTAAATTACGATTGATCGATCGTGACCTTTTTGTGTTTGATCTGTGAACACAAGTTCCGTGTTCAGATCTGCTAAATAAGGCAAAAACTATGACTAAAATTTATTGTTATGTTATTTAAAATATTGAACTTTATCCAAACTTGGACATTGTATTGGGTTTTTTACCTAAATATCTACTTTTTGACGAAGGAAAATTAGCTGTAACTTATACTTAACGTATGTATATACACATTATTTTTAAATATGGAATAAAATTAGGAATAAATCTAGGATATTTTATTTTAAAAGACTAAGGAAAAGAGATTCCGGCAATACACCATCAAAATTAATATTTAGGATTTAAATTAGCTGTAAGTACAATACAATCACATTATTTTTAAATAAAGAAAAATCTTGAAAATAATTTGGATAATCATAACTTAGCTGCTTTGGATACTTTTGTCTTTTTTTGCATCAGAAACATAATATATAGGTAGAGGCGACATAGCATTTAAGGGATATTCCTAACCTAACCCGAAATCCTAACCCGGTCGCAGGGTAGGTTTGGCACTCGAAAAAAAAAAATGTTTTAATTCCTAACCTAACCCTATTTTAAACCTACCCCGATTTATCATTCCTAATGATACCTTAAATCTCAGCATTGCACGGATTTTGAAGTCTGAACTAATTAGAGCACAAACGAACGCTTGTCAATTGAACATCATATTGATCTTTCTAAGCGAAATTCTATAAATAAATAGCAATGTCATTAACTTGACGCTAAATCAAGCGGAGAAGCCAATAAGTCAAGGTGGATTACTTTAAACAATAGCTGATTTGAAAATTTCATGATCAATGAACTGGGTCCTCTCTGCCTTGAACTCACAAAAGATAGTAAAGATGATTATTATGCTAGTAAAATAACTCTTGTTGTTTAAACACTATCACATTATACAGAACTAACGAGTGTAGAAATGATGTGATATGGACGGAATTTCTGAAGGAATAGGCTTATTAAAACACCCGTAGCGCACTTACTTTTAGTAGTATGCTTGATTATGTATTCGCATGCACATAACATTGTTACACATATGATTTCGCTAAATGACGATTTCTGTGAATCTACCCAAAAGCTGCGTTGAAAACTTCATTTCAATTAGATCATAGGTATATAGGTACACAAATATACAGATGACAACTAACTTTAGACACAGAATACAGAAATATTTACAATCAACACCATAATTTCGTCCAGATACTAACCTAAAAACCTCGACCCAACCTCTATAATTTACATACCTCAGGAACCTTAATACGATTAATGAAATCGTGACTCTAATAATAAAATAACATACAATTGAATTAGATAAGAGAATGAAAATGATCAGTTGTGGCTGCAATGTAGGTAACATTTCATTAGGACAATTTGTACTGACCTTGGTTAGGCTAGCGAGTCACGCATCTTGTGTGATTGAAAGAAATTAATAGATTATCTTGTAGAGTCTCTGTTTGCTAACAAGTCGATAATGATATTGTTATCTGTATCCAGCCCAACACAGTATCACAATGGTCCAAGAAGTTTTACCCTAAGTTTTCCTTCCTGAAACAATTGCAAAAAATGTCTTCTATGGTGTATGCAGGAATAATCGCGTGCGCCTGGTTTGGTTTAGTCAAAAAATATAGGAAAATTTGAAGTTATAAGTGGCATCAGTAAGCTCCAAGAACTTTACTAATAAAAACAGAAATATTACTTGTAACAACAATCGCCCTTCTTATCTAAGTCCTATAAAACACCAAAATAAGCATAATGAAGTTATAACAGATGTGTATCAAAGTGTACGGGATCAGAGCGCAAGTGACACAGTAGCGGCGCGCGCGCACCAAGGCCGCCATTCACCGGCTTGGTCGACGACCGACATACACTTTACGCCGACATGAGTTATAGATGTCTTATTTAGTGATTAGCTTTCAAAATAGAATAATGGAAAATATTAAAAACACGGCAAAAATATTAAAATAGATATATGTAGGTTGTATTCACATTAGAAATTAGGAAGTAACTTTTTTATAAAAAAAAAATATGTATGAGACAGTTCCATTGTTTACTAAACAAGAACGTTATGAGTATATCTGAAGCAATAGATAGAAAATAAGTATATTACAATTTAAAATTGTTCTATATGAATTAGTATAATATAGCCGTCTTAAAACGATATGGCGGCGCGGGCGCGGCACAGATAGGCCTTCTTTCTAATCCCACAATCTACAAGTTAATATCTTCATACATTTTCGAAGTAGTATTTATCTTGCAATGAGATGAGAACCATAGAAATATTTTCAATTTCAGTCTCTATATAATTATCAACGATTTAAACCTATTTCAAACGATATCGTGTTACAAAACGCTTGCAATCATCTCGTTTCAAAATTACCTCTTAAACAAAATGTATAATTTAAAAGAAATTAAGCTATTTTAGCTAGAAACTGTATGTTTAAACAAACCACACAAAAGAACTTGACCTAGATCGAGTTTCTATGGACATGCAAAGGTCAATCTTACGTTTATTGTAATGTAATAAACTGGTACAATGATATGTAATGTATCATTAGTAATCTTTTTATAGTGTTAATGATGTATGAAAGTAGTATTTATAGCGTCGGTACCTATTTGTTTTTTTTTATCTCATACAACATTATACAGAAATAATGTTGTATGAAAAATGAAGCTAATTTCTCATCATTATAGTCATCATGCAATCTAATTGAAGATTAGACAAGGTTGACGATTTCACGCAAAAACCGCTGAACCGATTGCAATAAATTCGATGTGTGAGCTGAAGACCTGAAAATAACATTTAGATTACTTTTTACTCTGATTCTCCCTTGTAATCAGGACTTCCGCTGCTTGTATTTAATATACCTACCCATCATCCAAATTCTAATTTTATTTCTGTTTCGTTTTATCACAAACGAAGTATTTGATCTGATTCGAAATTATTTGCGGCATTTTTTTCTTATATTTCAATAACGAATACCTTCCTAAAACTACAGTAAATAAAAAATAATTTTATACAGTGTATTACATATCAATCAGCAATAAAATAAATAAAGCAATATTCGTAGGTACTCGTAATATGAGGAACGCAGAAATTAACTAAATTCACTATGATAAACATAGCATTAACTTTTTCGAATAATTTCGTATATTTTCCACCGCATTTTACTAAGTACCTATACAATTTCACTTTCGACATACCACTCGAATTCTAAACCGCTAACTCGTCAACATTCATCAAACATCGTTCTGCTAACACTAATAGTTTTCACCTTTTTAATAGATTCTTCAATGTCCAACATTGAATTTTAAACATAAGTAAAGCTAGATACAGAAATTTAGTCGGCAGATAACACAAATATATTCATCGTCACTTATATATCGACTGCATTAAACTACTATAAAACAGGCAACTAAGTCTTTCGTCCGCCAGAGTCTCAAATCCCATATTGAATACAAATTTGAACCGATGTGGATTCCCAGGCGGTGCCAACGAACGGTTTTGAGAAAACAATATTCCGATGGCACGACAACGAAATACTAATATAAACGAATTCCAGTGTTGTCATTAAATTGTTCGACACGTGAGAACTGTCTGCACTAGATTCAAATAAAAACTATGCATATTCACCGAGTACTTAACATTCTATTGTGCGACCACGTTAAAAGTAGTTCCTTCGGCTTCAATTCTGAGTTCATTAAAAGTAGAACAGGCTAATTCGAAAGGCCCTTTTTTCATATACATATATGTTTAGTCGCTCTTCAGATTTTTTTATATCAGTATATATTTCATTGGGTACAAACTAGTTAGATTTACCGTCGATTTGTGATAGTTTTGTCGACATTTTATCGGTCATAATTTTGATTACAATGTGACCTATTCTTATTCAATCACAAACTACCTATATTGATCGTTTATTTAAGACATCAGAAACCGAAGATTTGTCGGATAAACCTTGATTACGTCCTACGCCTTGAAATATATAGACATCAAAAATATATCTAGACAATGACTAATTTATTTAAATCTTCTTTCTGTAAAAGAATAATATTTAGTTTTTACAGAGTAGTTATGGAGTTCCGAAAAGTAACGCCTAATACAATCAATTGTCTTAAATCTTCTTTGTTAAATTGAATGAGACAAAGCAAGATTTAAAAAATTAAAGTCTTGCATTTTCTCCGAAATTCTGCCGCTTGCTGTTTAAAACATAGACATTACAAATTATTGTATGTAGGTATGTTACAAGTACTTGTACCTACAGCTCTGTGGTTTTAAAGCTAAAATTTATTCGCAATTGCATTGACACTAACTCACATAAATAATATAAAAATCAAATAACTTTAAAACAAAAAACCAATAAAACTTAAATACCTGCGGTCACAAATACCAATAACAGTGTAAAGTTTATTAAAACTACTCTTTTCGCAAATAAATTCCCGAATCTGGCATCATTCCAATCCGAAGGATGTCTTTGCAATAATTTCCATCAAAAATCAAATATGCACCCGTTGTTTGAATACTGATGTTTTTATTGACTTTTATCTAATGGAATTTTCTTTTCTTTTCAGAATCGGTCTTTGCGGGTTCGACAATCCACATAGAGATCAGAAAACAGATGAATTAAAAAGACACATAGGACAAGTGAGTAAAATTTATTATGCTTATACAGAATGAACCAATTAAACGGGGCCTCAAGGGGGATATCCTAAACCAGGGGTTCCCTAAGTGGGGGGCGCGCCCCACCAGGGGGGGGGGGCAGAGACCTTTCCAGGGGGGCGCAGGCCACCTGTGTAGAAAAATCTGCGATCGCTGAGAGAATGCATTCCAGACTGCTCGATACGACCAATGAAAATATTTGAAATTGACGCCTGCCAAGATCCTCATTGAGGCCTCAGTAGGCGAATGTTAAGAACTTTATCAGCTTATAGCAATCTCGAGGGGGCTATCAAAGGTATTTAGTACTTCTTACCAAATCCCTTTTGTATGACTTTGTAAATCTTTAATGAGCAATAAGAATACCTACTTATTTTGTTATTAAATCCATTTTTATTCTGACCTGATAATCTGTACTAGATGACGGGGGGGCGCGGATTTTTTTTTATGGTCGAAAGGGGGCGCGACTCAAATAAGTTAGGGAACCCCTGTCCTAAAACATGGGAGATAGCGAATAATGCTGAAAGGAGTTGCTTCCCCGATTTTGACAAAAACTAAAATAACATTAGATTTTTAAAAAAATCATTACCCCAACCAGAAATTGAACCTTGTCTTTTTCCAAAAAATAAACATCCTATATTATTGTACCGATCGATAGTATTGGTGATTGAGATCAAATCTTGTTATCAAATTTAGATATGGTTACAGCTTCCTCTAATCTAAAGTAAAAACTTATTTATTTTTATTCATGATGATTTCTCTGATAAGAATAACTTTCAAAGACGCAATTTTCTTTAAAAATGTTTCTCAGCTAAGATTGACCAATTTTAATGCAGCAGATACTTAATTGAATTACCAAATTGAAAACAATGTAGGTACCGAATTGTCTAGGTGTGTAGTTATATGTACCTAGGTCCATTATTTAATGTAACTTATGGGAACAAAGTCCTTGGGCAGCGGACACCGAACAATTCCGTACAGATAACTGTAATTATGTTTTGTATCAATTTGTTATTTTGTAAACACACAAATGATATAATTTCGTAAGGTCCATTTACTAAGAAATATGGTCGAGATCTTTTTATCCGTGTCGAATTTTTGATATTATTAATATTGTGTTGTGCAGTACAAATTTACTAAATTGTAAGGTGTTGTGATTGTTAAAATTACTTCGTGAATGTCATATGCATTAGTTTTGTTTCCGCTATTGATGTTCTGCTTTGGAGACTGGATTAGCCCGCGGCATCACTCGCGTAAGTCCTGGTACTTTGGGAATTCTAAAACAACAAAAAAATCTCGTAGGATACCGACAATCCACAAATATCTAACACTCATAAGTTGATCAATCATTGAGTTTCCAGATCATCTGGTTTTCTTTACATCTTGTCATGATAGATAGATAGATAGAACGCTTTATTGTTCTCACCAAAAATAAATTACAATAAAATAAAGTACAAAAAATCTTAATCTATAGTGGCACAATAGGCGGCCTAACCACTGAGAGTGGTCTCATCCAGGCAACCTCGGTATGGAGAGGATCACACGAATGATTAAGGGTGAGGTGCGTTATCTTAAAAATAATAAAATAATAGAACAAAAATAATAATTAATTACGTTACGACACAGGAACAAGATAATAGTCATTATAAATACCAACATACAATACCAATAATTACATATAATTCATAATGCGTATATATATATATACAATATACCTACTAAACTATATACATACCCATCTATAATTCATAATATATTTACATATAACATATATACACCTACAATAACTCATAAATATATCTAAATATATGTTCAGTAACTTCACACTGCTTATTCATTAGTTCATAGTTCACTTCTTGTTCTTCACTTGTTGTAATGCAACAGAGACAAAAGATTGAATTGTGCTTCTCAAGCTTCAGTTAAATGTCTTGTCTGGTGTGTTTTTAAAATCGTTTATTCTTACCAGAACTAGCTGTTAACTTCAATCACCTTAAAAACCCAAAATACCTACCTAAATCGAAAACGACCAATTTTTAGGATGCCGTACCCAAAGGGCTAAAAACTGGCCCCTTTTGCCTAGACTCCATTGTTCGTCTTTCTATAATCTCATGAACCGTAATATTTTAGCTAAACAGTGGAAATTTTCACAAATTATGTAGCTGGTAAAACACCATATCATACTAAAAGCAGGACAAAATAAATATTACCTATTTAAGTAGGGCTCCAGAAAAATAACACAAACGTAATATTTTTGAAATAATGGTACAGAACCTTCATGCGTGAGTCCAACTCGCACTTGGCCGGTTTTTACCAATCATTAATCAGGTCTCAAAGAAACAGGTTCACAAACCAAATGATGACATATTACTGGTATCAAATCTCTTACAAAACATGGTGTATCAGCTTCTTCAATTCTTCGGCTATTTGATTACGAATACATCATACACGCTTTACTGCACTGTGGGTATTCGATGCGAGCGACAATTAAATGCATTTCATCAAACCTCTGTGGTTAATTTCTTCACTTCCTGCTACTGGTGCGTTTTAACTGTAGTTTACTATGCCGCCATCTTAATATTTTTCAGTAGGTACCTATCTACTGATTCTAAGGTCTAAGTCAAATTTTATTGGTACTTAGAAAATTTGAAATATTGGGTATTTCAATACTACATTTTGAAGAAAAGGGCATAGTTTCACTCTAAACTTATGGGTACGTTCTAGATAATAAGGTAATAAAAACTTTCAAAAATCTATTGTGATTTTGGCAAGAGTTTTTGAGATTTTAAATACAGTTAAAAATGTAGTGATACAAAGTAAACTAATACATTTAAAAATAATGAACCAAACAGCTTATTTTCACATAAAACTAATCATCATTCACCGTTCAAGGCCTTAGACGGCATTTGATTTATGACACCTCTTTATTAAAAAAAAAACTCGATGAGAACTGGATGAGTTTTTAATAAAATCTGACCTATGACATCAACGACCTCTGTAGTCTATGTCATTCAAATGATATTTGAAAATCGAACGCGGAAGACAAACTTAATTGAAACAAAGGAAGTTCGTAAGATAGGTAATTGACAGAATGAAGTGGTTCTAAATTTAAAGTGGTTTTCTGTGTATATTGCATTTTACCAATAATTCTGATTGATTACTACTGTTGGGTTCCTGTATTCAAAATACGTTTTAGCTACGGACAGTAGGTTGCAGGGCATTGGTATTTGCCACAACACAAATCTCAAAAAAAAACCATCAACAAAATTGTTTCTATTAAATGGGAAATGTTTATTATGGATCGACGCCATCAAGAAGAAAAAAAAAAATGTTTACTAAGCTAGCTCCAATTTGGTTCAGCATTGTTCGTATATCCTGAAAAATTCAATTTATTTTTCGATCACTCACCCCTTAAGTATTATTATCACAGAATACATAAATAGTAGGTACAAGTAGTATTATGTGATCTGTGCCCTTACTAATAAACGCCGATAAACAGCTGCATAAACTATGTATTGTTTGTCTTTTATTGTGACATGAAGTTTCAAAGCTGACAGACAGAGAAAAAAGTTACATAACTTAGTTATCTGTTTATCATCGGGTTAAAGGGGGTTATTGTTTAAGTCATTCCCCTGCCCCCCTGTAAAATGGTAATATTTAATGATACATTATAATAATTTTATCTTCAACAGGGTGTCAAAATAAAAATGGACGACGCCGGCAACATACTAATCAGGCGCTACTCCAAGAGTAGTGTGATCGTGAAGAGTACGGCAGCCACCAGCAACGAGGAGACGGCCATCGGCCAGGACATTCTCAAACTACCTGGATACTCGTTAGAACAGGAAAAAATATTCAAGGTGAGAATTCTTAGTCCAATAATGCTTATATGTGACTAGCAGATTCCCGCGGTTTCACCCGTGTAAGTCCCGATCCCGTGGGAATATTGGGATCAAAAGTAGCCTATGTTACTCAGGGTGAGTGTAGCTTTCTAATGGTGAAAGAATTTTTGAAATCGGTCAAGTAGTTTCGCAGATTACCCCCAAAATACATACATACATACATACATGTTACCAACGTTACCTCTTTATAATATTAGTATAGAAAAGGATGTAGGTATACCTACCTCGATTTCCAAATCTAGTTAATAGGATTCTTATTCTTTTTGTATAGTGGTGTGGCTCATCTAGTATTAGACCTAACGACTGCTATCAAAGATATAAACCGGGAGCAACTGCCTAACGTGCCTTCACGGAGGAGTCATCCATCGGAGTAATGACCGCGTCTGGCGTTGCTTACCTCGCACGACTATACAAGATCGGCGGTGGCACCCTGTCCATTGAGCTTTCCTTATTCTCCAATTTTTTTTTGGAAAAATTAAATAGAATATTTCTTACACCTAACGTCGGTTGTTATAAATAGTTTAACCTAAATTGAAATAATAAAAAAGCCGAACTAGTTACATTTGTATTGAAGGTCAAATCAAACATATTAAATTAAATTAATGAGAAAATTAATAAATCAATTTGATTTAACTCGTTTCCTATATCAGTAATTTCGAAAATTACTGAGACCACTTTACGAACAAACATTTTAATACTACGGAATTCTAATGCACACGTCATGAAATAAAGTGATCTATTTCCTACAACCAATTATTACCTATAGATTTTTCTTCAGGTCTTTGTTCTTTCGTTGTTCTTTTACTAATATTATATTGTGAGCACTCGAAATTAAATTGTGTTATTTTAGCGTACCTAATTTATTGTTCACGAAGAGATGCAGTCCATAACTTCATCTCGATGAGAAAGTGACTGACTGATATTACATACAACGATTTTTTAAGAGTTGCAGATTCTAATCTTTTTTTGAAGGATTTTGAAAACATTTTTTTTTTTCAAAAACTAATAGGTACCTGGTCATTTAAAAATTGTGCTTTTACAGTAATATCTACATATTACCTACTTAAAACAAAACAAGATATTTTTAAAATTCATTGCTCCGGTTGGGTTTTAGGCAAAGTAGAATGCTTAAAATTCACTGGGAGCGTCTAATTTTGGGAACGGTTCATTGCTAAATATTAGTCTCTAGGTAACATGATTAATTTGTAAACTACCTTCATTTGTTGCAGTGGTTTTTACATTAATTTACATTTTATTGCTTATGCATTTTTCCTCAAAAATATTTCAAGTATAACTAGCTAGGTTATGCCAAAACTATAAAAAAATATTACATTTTATAGTAATCAATAAATTCAATTCAATTTAATTACTTATTTGTTACATTAATTACATTCGATAACAAGACTAGATCTCTTAAAAAAGAAGTAATTTTTATTTACGTAATAACATTTTAAAATATCTACATAAATAAATAAATTAGCGGCAAGGTAAACCACAGTATTTCGTTCATACCAAATACGAGATCTGAATGATAAATTTCCGTCAATACCTACAGGTTTTGTGTAACATTTTGTAAGATGTCTATTAATTTCATGGTGGCCTACACAATTCTCTAGATATAGCCAATGGTAACTTAGTATTATTTATAAACCTTAGTGGTTTCGCTATGCTAAGTTAAGTTTCAAATGTTTTTAAGGATCGTTTAATTGATAAATAAATTAAAAAAAAAAACTGATTTCATCGTTTGAAATCTTACTATACTATAATATACTATACTTAGTTACTATCTTACTTCTTACTAATATCTTATCTTACTAATATTTAAAATGCGAAAGTAACTCTGTCTGTCTGTCCGTTACGCTCTCACGCCTAAACCGCTAAACCGATTTTAATAATTTCGGTATAGACGAACGGAATTCCTTTCAGCATTTTTCGCTATCTCTTATAGTTTTAGATATCCCCCTGAAGGCCCGTTTAAATGGTTCATCCTGTATATAGGACCTTGGAGAAGGACAAAGGCTACTTTTGATCCCGTAATTCCCGCGGAATCGCGACTTATGCGAGTGAAACCGCTGGGCGCAGCTAGCTTATGATTGTTTTTAGTTTGTCATAGGTTTTCAAGTGAAATTCATAATAGAATCTGCACTTTTTAAGCTAATTCTCTCATCGAAATTTTTTTTGGCCTGTTATTATTTTGAAAATCATAAAATTTAAATTACCAACGATTGTCCTCCAATTTTCCATTGCATTCAAAAAATAAAAGAAACTAAACCATGATTTGGTAATTCGGTACATCGAGCGGACCTTTCGTACTCTCTTTATACTTAACTTCCAAAATTATGGGACAGAGACGCTCTTCGAAGTCATTAATAATGCCCGGCATATTTTTATCTCACGCTGTACTTTTCTTTCTTTAATATCCTCTAATAAAGACAATAATTGGAGAAAAAAGCGGTCAAACATTAGTGACCCAAAGTGCCTGGTATACGACAAACTTTTGATTGATCGATACATGTGGGTAGCGGTGTAAAAGGTCTTTAAAAACAAAACACGACCAGAACGCATTCGTGAAATACTTTTGTCTACAAAATTAGTTCAAAATCGCTCGCTATAACGGTTGCTAACCCGATATTAATCATGCCAAGAACGAGCATATTCTTTGAGGATTTGAATAACTACTATTTTGTTGGGGGGAAGTAGGGGTAGCCAATTTTTAATAATCTAGCTCTCTTAATGAATGGACCATAATAATCTGATGTAAATAAACTGTCATAATAAGCAGTGGAAAGCCATAGTTAATTTACAAAATACAACTTGATGATTTCTATTTGTATATTGCGTACACATCTGTTTCAGTATTTTTTTATCTCCTATAATCACTGACCAGATATATAGACCTATTGGTCGATAAAAAGTCTGTTACTCTGTGTAGGCCCAAATGCATTGTGGTCGTTTGTGCATCACGATTTGAGTGCACGATTCAGTTGGACTATGACATTACTTCATTTCTTTTACGACTTTATTTCATAATTTTAGAATCACCTTTACGAAGCCTTTGTTCGGCGTGACTCTTTGATCGCAGATTACTTATTAAATTTATTAATTTTGAATACGAGTAGGTATTTCGTATTTCGTACCCTTGTCATAAAATTGATAGGTTTATTACAACTTTTCTGAAGTTAATTTTACGTAAATGATATAGGGACTATTAAAGTTGATATAAATGATACAGGTTAAAATATTTCCTCGCATCCAGAAATGCTCTGTCTCGCTTTTGTCCCTATACTTCGTTTTTTATTTCAGACTACGATCTGACATTTTGGTTCTTTGTATTTGACATTTTTTCTTCAGGAAGATGTGTCAAATCATAGTCTACAATTAAAAAACGAAGTATTAAGTGATGTGAAATAGCATTTCGTTCCTACTGGTTAGTAAAGAACACTTCCGGATTCTTATCCAGAATAAGTTAGTTATAATTAGTTACATAACTAATTAAATTAGTACAGCTACAAATGTGCCATCTTTAATTAGTAAGTAACACATCTACCTTTCAACTAAAACAATCACCTGAACATTTATTTTAATTCGAAGAAATTAATCAAGATCCGACGAAACAATGGAAGATTCACTTCCTAGAGAATAAGTGGAAATATTCATTAATACAAACCATTACATAGTTTTACGTAACTTAAACAATGAGAAGAAACGCCATTAATGTGAAGAATAGACATTGCCTAATGTTTTAGGTGATTTCGCGCAAGTGGTAAACATAACACTTTTCGAGGTCTAGTCTACATTGACTTACATAATTTACTTCGTTTGACTGCAAATTTAGATAGCTGTATAGAGTCAGATCATACCGAAAATATTAAAAGTACTAGCTGTGCCCGCAACTTTGTCAGCGTTTTTCGAACACCTAAGTACATGTCGCTGTGCAAAAGTCTACACTTAAATGGACGACCAGGGAAGTCTGTTGCTGAGCAGAAGAGAATCATGGCAGAGTCTGTTTAAGTGTGGATTTTGCACAGCGCAGCGGCCGTAGGTAACTTGTTGCATGCTTATTCGCATTACATACCTATTATAAGAAGTAGCCTTTATCGAAATTAGAAAAATATTAAAAGTATTAGTCACACCAGATGCATGGTGAACGCTGTTTTGTGTGACGTAGATTATGTTTTACTCTCTTACTTTATTAATATATCAAATTGAGATATAGATCCCATTATTTCCGCGTTAGCTGATACGAGCGTGTATAGGTACACGTCAGGCATCCGAAGTCATCCGGCCTTTTAAACTTTTACCTTGCTGTTATAAAATGAGTTTTAAGTGCCAGACCTGGTTTAAACCATGATTTACTATGGCTCATTCATGGTTTAAACCAGGTCTGGCCTTAAACTCATTTAATAATAGCAAAGTTAAACTCTACATAGAGGCCAACAGAAAACCTGACGGTACGTGAATTTTCCAGGCAGACAGTTGGTGTAGAGTCTATTCTAATCAACCTAGTTGTGATCATATCAACGAAGAGTTTCGTAAAAATGTTGAATAGAGAGGCAGTGTGTGACCGTATACTGCAAATAACTAACCTACACTTATACATTAACTAAAGTTAATCATCACCTCGATAATTATCTTGCCATCTAATTCGATTTACATGAGAACGACCGATGTATTTGTCTTTTTTAATCTTTTTTTCCTTGAAACAATACCGCCATGTGTTGAAATCTCTTGACTCAGAGATTTTTTCTATGCGATTTGACCGTTTCCCACAAAGATTTCCCTTGAGACTAAATTAAATCTTGAAGAAGGTGTAGGTACAATACCTATGTTAATAAACAATGATATTTACTTAATAGTTAAACTAGGTGTTATTAAGAGTAACCATGCAGTCTTTTCCTGAGATCAATCGCTGTCCAAAAGCCTTTGGCATCTAAATCTTTCTATTAAACAAAATATTTCTTACAAATAGTAAATGTTATATTTGTAAATTTTCTAGTGTTGCATGCCTTATTTTGTCATGTTTTTTTTATGTATATAAAATCTAAACATATTACAGTTTTTGTCAATCCTGAAGAAGGGACCTGTAAAGGTCTCGAAACGTTCAGCGTTGAAACAATGCGAAAAGTAATAAACACCACGCGATTAAAAATCGAAAAATGTCTTTAATAAGTATCATATAGTTTTATCCACCTTTTATCCATCGATTCACAGCAAACAAATTCAGACCAAAAAGAAAGTGGTTCGCCTCCATGGAATCAACTCATCACGCCAATATTCGTCGACTTCCAGACAAGGAACGCGGCGAGTGTTTCATGATAACATCAGCATAGTTCGGGTGTCAGCCAGTTGTCGATCTTGATACGAGTGCGTTTGGAAAGTGCATTAGTTGTATTATGAAACAACTTGGTATACCTACTGATTCATACTGTGACGTTGCGTTCGTATAGAATATAGCAAGATATAATCATTTCCTAGATTATGTTTGTCCATTGTACCTATCTATCTATGAGTTTTTTATGATTTCGTTTTTTACTCAAAACCTTTCGTTTCGAACCTTCTCTTTTTGATTACATACTCTAATCGTAAGACTAAAGCTCTTTGACCTTTTCTCTCTATTTTTTCGTGACCTCTATAGTTTATTTCTTACAAAATAATCACACACCATTTACCATATTTCTTAATGTTTTGTACCTATATAAGCTTATTTTATGCACATTATAATATGTATGTGCGTAAAATAAGCTAAATAGGTCTCTAGATAATTTTTAGTACATATGTCTTGTTACGTTTATCATTTACATTTAGGCTAATTAGGGTAATTGGCAACAAAAACTAACCTAATCTAATCTAACAAATCCTATTTCCGATCAAGTTTTTGACTTTCGTCATAGTAACATCGGATTTATCAACTAACATTGTTTGTTCTTCCTTTTGTACATCACAATGTTTGGTTACATTATTACAAAGGGCTAAATCATGACAAGCAGCATCTTTTGTTACATTTTTATTATCTATCGATGACTTGTTTTGTTTTTTATTAGTTGTTTCGTCGATAGCATCATTCAATTCAGATTGATGACTTAATCACTATATTTGTTTAAGATTGCCTAGTGTGGTATAATTAAGTTTAGATTGTGGCGTACCATTGATCATTTGATGTTTAGATTGTAATTATTAATTATTTTAGGACCATTGTTTTGTAAGTGGATTAAATTAGATGTGCTTATACTTAGTTTGGAATAAAACTAAATAAAATGAAACGAGGTTGTCACACACTTTACAATATTTGTAGGATTAGGGACCTGTAGGGAAGAAAGTAGGTGAGAAGTGCTATATTTTCGTTGATTTCTATCATCCATAGATGAAATTAAAGACATTTTTCGGTTTGAATCGCGTGGTTTTTTTTACTTTTAGCATTGTTACAAAGCTCAACGTTTCGAGACCTTTCCAGGTCTCTTCTTCAGGATAGACTAAGATGTGATTTGTCATTCTAATGAAGAAGAAGAAGAATCTATCCATAGATGAGTTGAGTGACTACTTTCGCTAAGTAATATATTTGTCCTGCTAATGTTAGCCAAAGAAGGTAATTTCGATTTGTCCCTAAATACTGATGGAAGGGACTTGTAATATTTTACAAGCAGAAATATACTAGTCCCTCAGAATCTCTATCTGTAAATATCCGGTTATTATTAAAGTAAATAACACTATATTTTTATTTTCACCAGCTCTTCGACATGAAGAAGTTCCAGTCAAACGTGAACCGTGAGCTCCGAAGAGGCTACCCTGACCGGCGGCGACTTGAGACGCAGTGCCTCAGCGCCATTTCCTTCGTCAAGTCTGAGAGCGATCTGCTAGAGTGCCCCATTTGGGTGCTGATCGTCAATGTCGTTGCTATGGACATGTTGAAATCTAAGCTGCCTCCAGGTATGGACTTTTATTTTTAAAATATTTTTGATTGTAAAGTCTAGTATTAGGATACCATTCCGACTTGGGTTAGGGAACCCTTGTCTTTTTCCATGAGAAAAAAATATGTCCGCTATTAACTGCTCCACGGAGAAGGAAAACTTCGTGAGGGTACTGGCATATAATATTCTAGGGCTCTCCACGGTTCCCAAGGGATGGGACAATTTAGAGTAGATTCCCGTTGCGTCGTAGGCACCTACTCCCTAACCTCCCTAAGAGGAGGCTCTTTCTTCACAGTGAGACAAATTAGCGGGCTAACATTTAAATTCATTTATTCAAATCAGATGTCAAAGATCCATTGTTTTGTTACGAAGTACTTAACCAAAAATATTCCTTAGTATATGTACTAAGTAACTAATACATATTTTTAGACATCTAACTATTTACGCTTATTTTTTTACTTTATGTGAAAAATAATCCATATCCACTTGCACAATGCACTATTATACAATGTTGTAGGTCTTAGGTCAGTTTAGTTAGTAAAGGTTGGTAAAGCACCTAAGAATGCAATTGTATTGATTTGGAATTATTGAACCTGTAAAGCATCGCACTTTGATACTTAATTAGAGTAATCTTTTTGTAGGCAGGTAGGTAGCGAGGGAGCCATAAGCGATACTTCAGCATCTTAGGATTATTCATTTTGAAATAGCGAGACTAGAATTTATGAATAACCACGTTTAGGTATTATATTGTGAGATAAAATCATAGAATAAAATAAATTTTCTAACAATGTTCCTGTGAGTCTAGAATCTAGATAATTTTAGTACACACGACATTGGAGATGTTGAACGGATAATTGGAGTTATCGATTCTGTAATCTATGTTTTGTTTGTAATATAAAAGTTAAGTTAATATTATAGTTAAACACATAGTTATACAATAAAAGTATATAGGTAAGTATGATGTATTTATTGCAGTGAACTATTTAGACTAAATCGATACTCAACCACTTCTTTAAACAGCCAGGCAACACACAATTATTGCAGATCATCATCATCATCATTTCAGCTGTAAGAAATCCATTATTGCAGCTGACCTGCTGAAAATAGATTTGGCAATATTTTCAAGCCTGCCGCATGCCTGACACCAACCCTTTTAAGGACCAAGCGGTTTATCCGCCACCACGCAGGGAGAACTTAAAGTTTACTAATCTCCCTCAAATCCTTTGGTCGCCTATTACGACACCCACGGAAAAGAAGGGGTAACCCTATTCTATGCCGGGGCTACACTTCTTTTTCTTAAAATGAAACGTTATACTCGTATTATCTAGATACACTTCGGTAGAAAGCAACAGTGTTTAAGCCGTCCAATCGTTCAAGGGCACCATCTGACGTGATTACCGGATACAGGCCTCAGTGTCAAGTAGGTACCTACTTACCCTATAAGGTTTAAGTAAAACGCTTTGTAGCCGATCGGTGCCTCTGTTCCGTAAAAAAATCATTAGACACAAGTACACGCCTAGGCTGTTTTTGCATATCCAAAATCTTATTTAAAAAAAAATGAGTTTTTTTTTTCCTTTTAAAATATTATGATAGGTATTTAGGCAAGTATAGAAGAAGAAAAAAGTTTTTTTGACACTTTTTTGTGTAAATTTCTTTTTAATTTTTGTATGTAGCTCAAGGCTATTTTATTTAGAAAATTGAACGAGCCTTAATCGTAAACAATCAGAGGAGAATATAGCATTGGAAGTTTTTAAGGCACGCAGCGTGGACTTGCGTAGTCTAGTTGGAACAGACGTTGGGGTACTGACCCAAAGACGCGAGTTCAAGCCTCGCCGCAAGTGAAAATTTTTGAATGCTGTTTTTCCTTTTAAATAAATTTTTCACTTTTTTGTGTAGCAAGAAAATCTACTCGTGAGGTAATTATTAATTTATTAAACGATAAATTATTAATTATATATCTGTTTTGATCACAAAGAAAAATTGTTTACAGCTGTTTGCAAAGTAGGTACAGAAGATAATTGTAATTTACCTACCTATTATTTTTTTACCGATTTAGATACAAGAAGCGGTTCGCGATTCGGTTGTGGCTATTCTTGGTACATTTTAAGAAATCAAATCTATACTTATAAAATTCACTGACTGACTTAAATATATATCAACGCACAGCCTAAGCCACTGGTCCGAGAGACATGAAATTTAGAGGGTGTGTTCTTTGTGATATGTAAATATATCCACTAAGATTTATAGTAAAGAAAGGGTTTTTGGAAAATCCCGCGGGACGGCACTTACGGGTGAAACATTCTTACATACAAATTATAATAACATCACAGTAATATTAAGATATAAAGATATACCTTTATTATAATTCATGAGAATGATTCTTAATTCTGAGACAAAGGTATTTTATTTGTTGTTAACACAGTCCGACATTACCCTACGTTACTCAATGAATTGAGTAATTTGTTAACCCAAAATGATGGACGATGCGAAGTAATGAAGATTCTCACGGTTCTTCTTATGAATTAGAGCAATAGCTCTTTTAGATTGAATGTTGCGAAAAAACTAGGTGTACTTACTTACTAGGTACTTAGGTAGGTACCTACTTACTACTTATGTTTTTTTTTAAACACAACAGATGAGCGTTTGGCCTGTGGTTTGGCCACTTTCTCGCCTGATTGTGGTGAGTGGTGATATGGTCTAACTCTAAGATGAAGCACACTCATGAAAAAGATAGTCTTTCTTAGTGACTGTACCGGTCTACGTATCAGCAGAGCAAGGACGGGCCCGCTAGGCGCTTCGACTAAACTCAGTGGTCGGGTGGAGACTGGGTTGTCAAGGATTTTTTCTATAAATAATGGTATGTTTAATGTGTGTTTATCTAATGTATAAGTAGGTACCTATATTCGATTATATACCTACTCTCTGAAGTATAAAATATAATCGTATATGAGTAACGAGTACATATGTTTAGAGTCTTTATTTGCTAGGTACCTCCATATAAGCCTAAATAATATTAACAAGTATCTATTTTAAAACAAAATAAACATCGAAAACAATAGCTCGTACCTTATAGATTCTTAGATCATTACTTCATATCGCAAAAACTAAATACTTCCGCGTTTGTAGTATATCTCTTGAAATCATCGTTTTGTTTAGATCGAGCCGATGAACGTCTTCGATCGACTTTTTGTGTAATTTTTTGATATTTATTACACGGTCAAGGCAATGGTCGTGGGTTTCTGCGAGCATTTAAATTAAATTTATTTTTATCAAAACAAACAAGTAGGTAGATTTTTTTTCGGTTTTCGCGAGACTGATATTAAAATAAAATCATTTTTCGGTTACTTTTATTTTAAGTAAATAATCCTTCCTACTAATATTATAAATGTGAAAGTTTGTATGGATGTTTGGATGTTTGTTACTCTTTCACGCAAAAACTACTGAACCGATTGCGATGAAACTTGGAATATAGATAGCTGGACACCTAGAATAACACATAGGCTACTTTTTATCCCGTAATTCCCGCGGGATCGGGACTTACGCGGGTGAAACCGCGGGGCGCAGCTAGTAATAAATAAATAAATTGTGTCAACAACAACAAACAAACATAACTAATACAAAAGACCGCATCTCCCAGAGTTCCCGGTGCAAAACTGCCCAAAATGCTCGCTGTGTTTCCACGCTAAATAACGATATACAGTCTTTGCACCAGGAGACGACGTCCGATCTCCCTAATAAACTCTAAACCCCTCTACCCCACCCAAAGTCTCTTAAAGAATCAGTAGAGTTTAGCATCTTCTGCTCTTCCGTTTTTTTTCCACTGAGTATGTAGGGTCAGCAGTGTAACAGTGCAGTTCTTAACCTTATTTGATAATATAAGTTCTGTTTCCTGAAAAATAGACTCTAGTACTATACGTTTTCTAATTATTTTTAGTAAGTTTTGTAGAGCTTTTATCCTAATCTATCAATTATAGGTATTTTCAAATTATTTATCCAGATTATAAAGCATAGTATTAACAATCAAGTCTGCACGATTTCGTAGTTTCACCTGCAATTTAAATGAAGTCTAGTGACCTATAACGTTCTTTGATATTAGAACCAAAGGATCTCGGTAAACACGTTCACAGAATGCCTCGGGCATAATATAAAAGGTTTACGTACGTACAAGCAAAAAAGTCCAGTCAAATCAGGAAGTAAATTAAAATTGTCCAACTACCAATTACTTAAAGTTCGATCACATTGATATATTCAAATTAAACACATGTGTATCTTAAATTTGGTTCCGCGTTCTAAATGACTCGTATCTAAATAGTAATTAGGAAAAAAAAAGATGTATGATCTCTTATAGGAGAAAATGACGCCCACCAATGCCATGTAATTAGGCTGAAATATTTGTTTTTAATGTCGGTATTTCGTGTGCTTACTTACCAATTTGTTTTGTTGGTTGCATAAGATTCGAACGAAGTAGTACCTAAACCGATAGATTTGATAACCTCTGTGAAGGAGATATCTCTCTCTCTCTCTTAGAAGGTTGCAGATTCGATTCCCGTAGTGGAGCTCATTTTGCTTTTTATTTGTGTGATTTGTAGATAAGTACTTGATTGTTGTTGAAGGCTTGTTCCAAATTCCCACGGGATCGAAACAACTTACCCGCGTAGGTTAGTTTCGCGAGACCTAGTATTTAAATATTATTTAGAAATTAAATTGAATTTTCAAATTTTTTAATTTAAAATACCCTTTTAGCAGTGTTGGTCTAGTGGTAGATACCCTCGGATTTCATTCCGAGGGTCATGGTTTCTAATCCAGGCCGACCACGCACCAAAGTCTTTTTCTTTAAGAAAAAGTAATGTGCGCTAATAACATCGCTTTTACGGTGAAGGAAACCGACATGTCCTAGGACTCACCATAGTTCGAAAGCGTAGGATATTCGCCAATCCGGAGTAGGCTCCAGTGGCGTCATACTACCTAACCCCTCTAAGAGAAGGCCCTTGCCAAAGTTGCCATGCAGTGGGGCAAATTAACGGGCTAATTATTTATTATTTTTATTTAAGACCCTTTTAAACATACTTCAAAAAAAGGAGGAGATGCTCAATTCGTGAGTTTTCCTACCATTTTTACTAGTAGCTTTTTCTTTTCTTTTAAAAAAAGCTTAATACAATTTTATGACAAGAGTGGCACCGTAGCTAAGGTACTACCTACAAAGTACCAACTTCACTGTGGCTGTCGCATTTAACAAATCGCCTAACAATTTAAAAGACAGTGAGTTATGCCACGATGAAGAGTAAAATGCCCATTATGATTGAAGATACTGTCATACAAACCTTTGATTTATGAATTGATTATTTCAGAGGCAGTGAATAAATTGGTATATTTACCTACCTATATAGGTACTGATCTACACTAATATTATAAAGAGAAAAGATTTGTATTTTTGTGTGGTGTGTGTGTCTGTATATTTGTAATAAATAAACTCAAAAACTACTGGACCGATTTAAAAAAATCACCAGAAGAAAGCTACATTATCGAGGAGTAACATAGGCTACTTTTGATCCCGATATTCCTACGGGATCAGGGCTTACGCGGGTGAAACCGCGGGGCGCAGCTTGATAACATAATACAGTAGGGAAGTTGGATTTATTGTAACTAAGTCTACCTACCTAGGTACTATGCAATTTAACATCTGGGTTTATTCGAGAAAATAAAATAAGGAACGAATAGTAAAGTATATTATATTTAAGCATAGTACTCTATGCTTAAATAGTATTTAGTTCGAGAGATTCTCGAGCTGTTCAGTCGAAAAAATGACGATTTATGCGAAGAATTGTTATTCTAGTTCACAAATTGCTTATTCCGTACGAGAAGTACTCATTTCTACATACAAAAATCCCTTGCCATTCCCCCCCCATCGTCGCCCCGACGGGATTTTTGTAAGGTGTAGTGGGGTAAATCTGAAATAACTTATTAAATGGGGTAAATCCTAATTTATTCAAAAATGGATTTAATATCACTCTGATTAAAGGTCTATTCTGTATTTACCCCACTTTCAGAGTTACCCCAGTACACCTTATTTATATTATGTATGTATAATATGCAGAGACCCTAAGTCTATTTCCAACCAAATAATATCGAAAATTATCACTAAAATTCGTGAGAACGCCATTTATTGTCAGTTTAAACCCTTTATTAACGCAAGGACCCTGTCATACATCGGTCACGCGTCATCAACATCAATGATAATTACTATTTAACCAAGAATCAAATAAATTGAAGCTTTAAGTCTTCTGAATAGAGTTGGAAATGGTCCTTAAAAGAATTGATGGCGCCAAAACGAACTATGCTAATAATTTGGCTTGCAGAACGAGTATTTGCATTTCGTGTTCATCGCACTATAATGTTGTGCAAGGTCGTTTATGTCTTATGGATGGGTTAATTATTATCTTACCTTTGTGAGATGCTTATTTTAAATAATTATCAAAATTCGCGCATCACATGTAATTAGAGGCGGTCAGAACGCCTTTTAAGACAATTACATGTAAGAAATGGACTCTTTAACTTCTATTGCGCTTAAAAAACATAATTTCAATCGTTTTTATAGCGCGAAAGAGTCGTACATATGGTTATGAGAACAAATAGATGTAGTTTGAAAGAGTACAAAGACTACAAATATACATTTCTCTTTGGCGGAAGAAACATGGCTATTTCAATAATATTGATATAGAGGTATAAATAAAATATATTTTTTAATCAAATCAACTGATACTGTGCCAAGCCGAGAAAACAGCTGTAGACATTGTGTTTCAACGACTACATCTTTTATTGCAGCCATTGTCCTTAGTTCATTAGACAGCCTTCGGTATTTAATAGCATGGGCATAATAAATATCATATGAATTGAAATTCTCACGCAGCGTGTCGATGTATTACCGCAATAAAACTCAATAAGCAACGATTTATAGCTCTTAAACGAGGACGAGGGATTTATTTTTACTTAGATAATTAGTTATTGCTAACGGTCCGAAGTCACGGGACATTCGCCAATCCGGAGTAGGCTTTCGTAGCGTCTTACTGCTTAACCCCTCTAGGAGGAAGCCCTTGCCTTACAGCGAACATAACAAAAAGACCCTCTACGGGAAGCTTCTTCCTTCTTTCTTTCTTCTCCTGTACCCTTAAAATGGGTTTTTGAAACAGAGCCTTCCGCCGTCCACTAACCTGTGTTATTTTGTGCCAGTTATTGGCTTGAAGTTCGCACAGGTCGAAATACTGACCTGAATCTGTAAGAATGTTGGTCCTGTGATCACTGAGAAGGTGCCGCTGGAAGGACACAGTGCTTTCTCTGTTGAAATTATAATTATTCCATAAAGCTAGATCCTTTTTTTTGACTACAAACTTTCGAACCAATTTTGGCATATTATTATGATAACTGCTCTACAAAATTCCTACTTTTTATGCGATATTCGGTTTTTACTACCGTATGTATGTTCTTAACCCATAGATGTCTCGTACAAAACGTGACTTTTCTAATTACATTTCAGTAGGTACATATTGAAAGTGACGAAAATCACAACCTTTCGTGAATCTTCTGTAACGCTTGCTTATTACCAAATCTGATAAGTTATGATACCTTTATCAATGCCGTCATTACTCCCATGATATGCTCTGAGCCTAGAAGCACCCAACAATCTCGCAGCTAACGATAATAAAAAGTCTAACAATAATAGCGTAATAAACTAAATAGCAGAAGCTCCGGGTGAAAAATGATAGTGCACATAACAAATTACATTACTGATTCCGTTTTCAAGGCACGCAACCGCATCAACTAGGTAAGGTATTAAAGTATGCATTGGTGGTTCTTAGTACTCGCCTTTATTGTTGTAACAATGCAATCTCTTTCGATCTCCTGACGTATTGCACCTCATTTCACTGCAAAACTTCGAGTCAACAACACCCAATATCGGACAAAGACACTTACCTACTTAATCTCGTCATATAACACTGAAATAATTTCTATGATTGGTCAATAACCTGCAGCCAGTTGATATCCTATGCTATGCTATAATATGGAATGACCAGACACGTCTTCCTCCATAAAGATAAACCAAATTAGGTACCTACTCAAAACTGTGGTTGAACTTCTTCAAATTATTAGCAGATTGAGATATAGAAAGGAGATTATACAAATATAACTAGCATTGTTGAACCGATAAGAAGGCGGGGTTGCGGCAAACATTTACATTCCCACTCAATTCCCTCGTAAATTGAACATCTTTGATACCGATATGATTACTTCACTTCATTGCCCGACAATAACACTGTTTGAGGTAACAAATATGTAATTTCCTCGTTCTCTTTTATAGGTCCAATTGGTTTGGTGGTAACTGCAAATCTAATGCTTAGAGAAAATAATGGTTTTTCAAATAACGAAACTATGGGAAAGTAACCGCATGAGATTCCCGCGATTTTCCATCCGGGATAAGATTTGTTCGGAGATTTCCTGGTGGTTTCGCGGTGGTGCTTTTAATGCTTCTTATCTATTGGATATTTCGAGGCAATGCCCTGTATGGGAGTCGTGACAGTTAGAATGCGACCGGCCGGTGCGGTGGTGGCAGTGGAGTAGCCTAGGTGAAGCAAATGGGAAGCAAAGCACGTGCCCTGGGCGATTTGTAACATATTTTTTATTTTAGCTCAGGTTTTTAACGATCCCAAATATGAGTCAATCATGAATCCGACAGTGGTATAATAGATAATACGGGTGCTCGTTTTAATTTTCTTCAATAACAACATCGCTGTAAAGGTCTAATGCTGATATACCTACTATGATCCGTATACTTAACTAACCTAAAACTGTTATTGAGATGTATGTAGCAATGTGTGACCGCACTTATTTTATGCTACGAAATTTATTAGGTATGATATGTTTTAGTATAGACTTATTTTGTGGACGCTAATGTCCTAAAAATAGGAGCGCAACTTTGACACGTGCCCAAAACACCATCGCCATTTTTGGCAGCTACGCCCCTGACCGGCGTGTATTTCGTACTGTGACCTCAAGAGATATATCGTACTCTAAGTGGTAGATCGTTGGCAGTTTACTGTAGTTTTATATCGGTGTCGTACCTTTTAAAGAGTTCGATAATGTCTCAAGATAAAGTTTGATTTAGAACAAACAAACAACAAAGTAGCCATGATAGTGTCAGCGGCCAGTTAAAGATGGATTTAGATGTGTAATATAGTATATTGCTCACGGGATTTACTTGTTATATGGTGACCAGACGATGAAATACATTCGTCCGTTTGTAATAGTATAGACAGAGTATAGATGCAATCTTTATCGTAGGCGTAGAATTTAAGTAGAATATAGTCTAGATCTACCCTAGCACCATTATCATTTTAAACCGTTATTTTCCAGTTTGTAAAGTTGAAACAACAGTTCACTTTCTTTGACACAGCTGTTCTTTGACTTTTACTTGCGATGAACAAAACTGACCGTAAGACGTAACCAAAACAGACTGACCACAGTGACCACTCTCATTCGCCACTCAGTAACAATCATATCGCAATGATAGAAATGTAATCTATTTCGATTTCATAATGAAGGTCGGTCAAATCGTGATGTCAAACTAGATCACCGACGCTAAAACTATGTAGTTAACTACTTACTACTAGTTGAGTTTGTATCGAGTTATCGTCTTGGATTTTTAATCGAGTCGGTAAATACCGATTCGTGATCGATGTTATGCAAATTGTTTATGGCGTTATTGGTTATTAGGTTGTCTTGTCTAGAATCTAGTTGGCCTATTACGTAACTGGGTGCTGTAAAATAGATCAAATCTATACCTGTGTGTAGTATATGCCTATTGGTAGGTAGGTAGGTACTAGCATTATCGAGCAGTAAAGTGTGAATCTTTGTATCGATGATTGTAATGGCTAATCACCGGAATTATCTAACTGTTTTCATCAATATATCATGAAAGCTATAATGGATATAAAAACGCTCGGCAATATTAAGTTTGTTTGTAAATCGTTATCTATATTTATCAACATTCACCAGCGTAAGTATATGTCCCGCGGGAATAACTGGTTAAAATGTAGCCTATATGTTAATCCAAATCTCCATCTTTTTGCACACCAAGTTTCATTGCAATGTAATAAACTTACTCGTTTACTTACTTACTTACACACAAACTTTCACATTTATGATAGTAGTAAAATATTTTTTTTTGGTAATTTAATAAAATGTTTTTCACAGTAAAATATCTGGTAAGCGCAATTAGCTAAAGTTTCCATAACAAATTGGCATATTTTTTTTCACTCAAAATTAATATTCCAGCTAACCTAGACATGTTAGGTCCGACATGTAAGGTCATTGAGCAAAGTTATTTGAAGTTAATATTCAGTTGGCATCCTCAACAACTATAGATTCTAATCCCGTAGTATCTGAAGATAGTTAGGTTTTTCCATAATTTGATGTTTTTGTACTTAAGTACCTATTTCTTCAGATAGTAAGTTTTGTATAGAATTTTAACAATTCTTTTGGATTACTTACAAAACCAACTTGCATAAAACAAAAGAAGAAGAACAAAGGAAAAAAAATATTGATTTACCTACTGTGTTATTTATAATATTCATAAGCGTGTGATAATACATATTTGTGCAAAAATTTGCGTATGAGTGTGTTTGTCATTATATCTATATGAAATTAAGAGCCTGTTGCTGTCCCTTTACGAGATGTACCATTATTTTGAGTTAGCTAGTAATATAACCTTAATTGATTTTTGTACCTTTTGTTTTAATCTGAATCGCACCTAATTTTATATATTTTGTCCACAGTCCAAAAACCGATGGACATCAAGAACCGTCCACGAATCCCGATCCCTGACGAAGACCCCTACAGCATCGCCAGTTCCAACCTCAACGGCTCAGGCTCCAGTGGGAGCTCCGGCTACGGCCATAACGGGCACAACGGGCACAATAACGGGCACAACGGGCACAATAACGGGCACAACGGCCACGTGGCTGCCACAAGAGAACAGCTAATGATGCAGATGGGGCAAAGGAAAGGAGAACGGCCTCCAAAACTACCGCCAAGGGAAAATGGTTATGGACCTGCTGATATCCCCAAGGTGAGTTAAAAAGGCAATTGATTTCGTGTGTTAATATCAGCTAATAGACAAAATTGACAATATGAGATTTAGGTTTTAATTATCCGGCTCGAAGGACCAAATATCGGTCTAAAGCTGACAAATGACGATAGTCCACTAAATTTACCAACAATCTTTTAGGGATTTACTTACAACATATGTTTATAATATGGAATAATGTTGCTTTCAGCGATGTGAAAGGATCGGCATTCAAATCTTATTAACCCTTCCGGC
This sequence comes from Idaea biselata, assembly GCA_958496205.1. Classification (NCBI taxonomy): domain Eukaryota; kingdom Metazoa; phylum Arthropoda; class Insecta; order Lepidoptera; family Geometridae; genus Idaea; species Idaea biselata. Next base: position 29,310,072 of record OY292396.1, on the reverse strand, counting down.
GGTGTACTACTCTGAAATTAATTTAATAAGGTCCTTTTCAAAATAGTTATACCTGATTGGCTGAATAATAATATGAACTTGCTACCCATCGCAGGATTCATTCCAATTTTATAAGATGTGGTTACACTGTAATTTCGAAGTGAAAATTGCATTAAGAATTGCCTACTGTAGTACCTACCTTGTATATTTTTTTACACGGCTATTTTTGTTTAACTTTAATTTTCGATGTTAGGTTACATTGTTTCGTTGATTTTAAGATAAAGGCTTTGTTGCTATATGATTATGAATACAGTATCGTAATACAGTACGATTATCGTCGTTAATAATATAGTGATGTAAATGATGATAATGTATTTAAATTGAGGGTAGATAAAGTAATCGTCGGATAAAAGACAATCACTATATTTATATACAACGTATATGGACAACACAAAAAACTAACCTACAATGTAATAAATTCAGTTGTATCACAAACTTGTGATTCAAAATAAGCTCTCGACACCCAAGTAAATATAAAAACTACCTTTTAAATAAAAATTAAGATGAAGATAAAAATATTGAGAGGCATTTACGATTTAAGGAAGAGGCAAAGAAAATGCATTAGGGATAAAAATAAATTTATGCAAATGCGATGCAGTTTATCTGGATGAGTGATGAATGCTTTTTATCAAAAAATCTTGGATTTTAACGAGATTGATGACCGGAACGAATTAAAAGAGATTTAGCAGTGCATAAACAAAAGTAAAACATTATTAATAACATAGTGTTGTGATGTAACCTCGTTAAGATATTTTAAATTAGAATATTTTGAAAATCATATTCACACACGATCGTTATCTTTATGTGTAGAAAGTTTTTTTTAATCAAGCAAAGAAGAATTTGAATTGTTAACTGACGTGATTTACCTGTCCCATCGTAAATTATTTTGTTTGAAAGCTCGATCATTTAATTTACATTTTTACATACTTAATTAAAATTAATGTTAATGGAAAGGGTTCTCGATTCGTCGCGTAAAAAATATGTCTAATCTTAGGTATTTTTGTCAAAAGGAGCTGTGGATACAACATTAATTAAATATCATTTTGGTCATCGTTTTTATTGCTTACTGTATTTATTTACACAGAACCTAATTCAAAATTAAATATACATAAGTACTACTTAATTTAACTTTAAAAAGTCTCTATAAGCAAATTAAGCCACTTTTAGTCATCACCAGTCCTTGGAACCACAGCAAGCCCTTTACCAACTCCGGTGTATCCTGAATTAGCAGCTATATCTGTGTTTCTAGATATAAGGAGACCATTCTTATATTTACAATTCTAGCATTTCCAGAAATAGCATAAACAATACTAACCAACATCGTATCTCATCGCCATCTTAAAATAAAAGATAGTTTCACGGCACCCGATAAAATCTCTCCCATTGGTTTCACCGTGTCACCAACAACCACTCTGACACCATACAAATGAAACAATATCTTTGTGTGTCAGGAAACTTCTATGTAAAAATACACCACTGTGCAACCAACTTATCGTTAAAAACGACGCCTGCGCCGGCGCTAGTTTCTTCAGTAACTCCAGTATTTTTTATAGTTCCAAATAATTCCGCTTTTAACCTAACTTGGTTTTAAAGTTATGTGAATCGTATTTTTGCTTATCTCTCTTCATTCAGATTTCAACGATACGTTTGTATAGCAGTCGGGCTTATTGTGAGTGTTTGTGTGAATTGAACAAAATGTTCAATGGAAATCATTTTATTGAATTGGCTTTAACATAAAGTTAGGGGTTTGAAGTTAAGTTGGTTTTGATGCAATCAGATATGTGTGGATTTTGAATTCTTTATAATATTCATTCTGTTATACATTTCTAAAAAAAAAAACGATTGTAGTTTCACATTGCAGAAACGCACTTATGTTTTTTCAGATCTTATACAACTATAGCTGTGTCCAGTGGTTTCACCCACATACATCCCGATCCCTTAGAAATTTCAAAGAACTCTTTCTAATCGGATGCGTACATATATCATATAAAAAAAAACACACTCTCCAAATTTCATCTCTCTACCATCAGCGGCGTAGGCTGCATCCATCAGTCAGTCAGGACAAAGCATTTTCTAAACTTCTTTTGTTTCAACTTGATTGAGTACCTTCGCGTGTTCCATATTTTTTTACTGATAAGATCCCCAAGACCTATATCATCCGTGTTTTCTACAACGTTGTCTAAAAAAGGGCTATCCTTAGATTGTTGCCGCCCACGATACATTTTATGAAGCTGATTTTTAGCATGTTTCTGGTTCTCTCACGCGTTGAAAGTTGCAATGCCGATGTTGAATGTTGTGTGGACCATTACATTTAAAGCTATTCACCACATTACATGGTTAGAAACGTTTTAGCTCTTGTCTTTGTCTGAATTGCCTTTTACTAACTAGGTAGGTGGTATGTGATTATTGGATTTTGTTTTAGTTAGAAATTTGAATTTGTAGAAGCAAGAACGTCTTTATAATTTGTATATTTATTTATTTTCGAAAACAGCACAGCAACTGTTTAATAAAATTCTAAGTTACGATACGATTACAGATAAAAATCTATTTGTTTTTTGAAGACTAACTTTCAATTTATTTATGTTTTCACTGATCATAAAATACATCTTTAAAATAGGTTAGTTATGAAAATCTAATTTAATCATTTATAATGAAACCAAACACCTATAAAACATAATTAAAATTAAAAACTAAATTAAAACTAAAACTGATTAAAATAAAACTAACTAAAAACTAAAATAAATCTAAATCAGCTAAACTTTTGGTGGAGGGAAAAGTGCCCAGAATACTGGCTGCATTGCCCCGTTGTATACAAATACTTATTTTCTGGGCAAAATACAAGCCAGCATTCCGGTCACCCGAAGCCTCCACCAAACGTTTAGCTAGCTCTCTGTACAGCTCCAGAGCGGCCGGCCCCCACGGACCTAAAGTCTCCAAAAAATAGGTAAAATAGGTACCTAAAGGTCTCTTAATATTTGTATTCATTGTATTTTCAGCCGGATTACGATGACATTGAGACAAATGGACGCGTTCCAACACAGTTCCCGAGAGGAAAATCGGATAAAGGAAAAGACAATAAGAAATATGGTAAGTAGAAAATAATTTTGCATTAAATATTTTAGGTCCTTAGATCTAGGATATTTAATTAAATAGACAGCTAAGTCGATGCGTAATTGGTTAACCAAGACAATGTGTTTCTACTGTGCCGAAAGACAATAAACAACAACAGCTCCAATAAAAAAGTATCTTTAAAAAATAAATGAGCCTAATTTGGTGAGTAGCACGTGCTATCACAGCAATAATAGTAAATTAAACCAGTGAAATACGGGAGTCAGACTCTGAGCAATTGGCAAAGTTACCATATAAGGCCAATGTTCGTAATTTGTTCCATAATTTTTCGCTAATGGACAGACTACTTTTCCTTCCCTTTTTTAATTCCAAAACACCGACAATTACGGAGACTAATTTGTAAGGTGTAGTGGAATAAGAAGGAGAAATAGTTTTTTAAATTGCCGCTGAATTCAACCCGCGACCATCGCAATGCTTTTAAAAATGGCTCAGCTTGCTCAGCAAGGCTTTTTCTTTTAAACTTGAGTAAATTATGCATGGTGTAGTTAAAGGGAACTCATATATACACTTTGAAGTTATAACTGTCTGCCTACTAGCACCAATAGTTTATGTTAGGAAATATCTAATTAAAAACTAAAAACATATTTATTAACCATTACACTTACCTACAAGCTAGTAGAAATTCGCTGGGTTAATGCTCAACCTTTCGAGATCTTTACAGATCTCTTATTCATATTTGACCATAGGAGCATTGAAACAATGTTCAAAGTAAATAAATAAATAATAATAAATGAGTTTAATTTCATTTCAACATCGCGAAAACAGAAGAAAAATCTAAGAATAAACACATCAAATTATCCCGGTGTTCCCATGTGCAACCCCGTAGTTCTCGTTCCCGTCACGGGGGCAGCTTCGCTACTATTTTAGACTATGTTTTATTAACAACGTCCTTTTAAAACCAAAAATAAAAACTGTATCTAAATCTAGCTCTATGCACGTAAATCAATCGCTAAACATTTCATCATGTTTCTGAGTCTCAAACACTACACGTTGACACCCCGCGAATTTATGAGGCCGACCTGCAATTTATACAAGCAACATCGCAAGTGTGAACACCGACATCTATCCTAAGGACAGACAATATATAATTCCGCACACTTTATAAGGATTTACGACAATATCCGTGAATTATGAGCGCTGTGAGGTGAAATACTTTGGCCTGTGCCGCCATAGGGCGTTATGTGGTTAGACTGTCATGCCTTGTTTACCTAGATAAGTGAGTCTATCTGTTATTTGAACATATAACACCATCTTGAAGAAGGGACCTGTAAACTTTACAGTGTAATGTAAAGGTCTTAAAACGTTAAGCGTTGAAACAATGCTAAAAGTGAGAAACACCACGCGATTAAAACCGAAAAATCTCTTTAATTTCAATACAACATCGCGAAAACAGAAGGAAAATCTATATAACACCAGTAAATATTAAGGTATCAAAGATCAAGTTAATTAAAGTATCTAACCTACGCAAAACTTAAGGAATTAAGATGTTTAACAGTGTTGAGCAAGAGTCTGAGATAACTAAATCAAGTACGAACTCGACTCATGCGCACAATAAAAATGTAATCTGGTATACCCAAACAGATCGAGTCAACATAAATCACAGATTACTCTGAAACATTTCACATAACCTTAAGTACTTTGATAAGTAGTGAACATGGGCATCTCAGTTTCACAGATAATAATATCAAGTAAGTAAAAAATAAATATAAAAAATGAGTTCAAAGTTGGGACGACTCATCGAAGTTATCCGGTGGATAGGAATGGAATATGGAAAAACCTTTAGAAATTAATTTAGAAAAAACCTTTAAAAAATTAATAAAAATACTTGATTTAGTTCATAGGGCTGCAGATTCATTAATTTTAGATTTAATAAATCTGCATACTTACTTATACTTAAAACTTCAAAGTTTATCTCACGGAGTTGAATCATTATAATTTCGGACAAAACTTTATAAATTCCTGTGATAAATTCATACTTTAATGTTCCAAAGAATTGTAACCTGCTTTGTGAGCTTTATTAATAAAATAAAAATAAATAGAAAATGAATAAAATGAAACATATAAAATTAAATGGAAAATGTTAAATCAACAGATCTAACTAAAATTATATCTAGATATACCTAGTATGTAAGATAGATAGATATGCCCTATTAAGTTATAAACCCATTCATTAGAAAAGGCATTTAACTGCAAGGCACGCAATACAAAGATTTAAAGTTCAAATACCATAGGTATTAGCTGTCAAAAGCTATATCACGAATAATATACCGCAGTATATCCGTATAAGTCAATGTAATGTGACGTTTCTGATTCGCACCGGCACAGTGAAAGAATCCTAGAGGTTATAAGTAAAGTAGTTGCATAGGCAAAACCCGGATCTGACTATATTTTATAGATGACTGACTTAACGGGAACACCTGTGGATTTGTGAACTTATGAAGGATGTATTATAATATAATATATCCTTCATAAGTTCACAAATCCACAAAACTCATGTTATGAGTTTTATGTTACACAAGTAGCGTCTCGCGGTTTCACCCGCGTAAGTCCCGATCCTGCGGGATTTACAAAAACCTTTCTTAGGGGATACCTACAGACAACAAAGAATACACAAAGATTTCATGTCTCTGGGACCAGCGGCTTAGGTTCCGCTTTGATATACATATAGGTCAGTCAGTTAGGACATTGAAATTTATACAAATAGATTGTGTATGAAAGAGCCCCATACCACACAATGCCGTGTCGTTTCGTAAGTGGCATTTCGGCGTATCCTTGATATTTTGTACGGTATTCGGAACGAAGCGTAGGATGCGGAATAGGGCTGCGGTTGCGATTGGTTCGGTAATTTTGAACTTTTATGAATGATGAATCTCGCGATAAGCTTCATTTTGCATCATTTTGTACTTTTACAAATCTCGAACACAACAGCTGCCATTGAAAGAATTCATGTTACTTATTTTAATTTTACTTACCGACCTACCTACCTCCTAATTATAAATATCGAAATACATTTACATAAATCTACATTTTCCACAAAATCATAATTATTTTAAGTATTTAATACAATGTATTTTAACTTTGCCTTAATCAGAAAACTATAATCTATTTCAGATGACCCTTACTACTGCGGCCTACGTGCTAGAGTGCCCAACTTCGTGAAGCCGAACGGAAAACTCGTCCTACCGGCGATGACGGAGCGCCTCACGCTGAAAGACGCCCCAGTGCCCAGCAAGCGATACAGCGTAGCCCACCCCCACCCCGGCCCGTTCCAGCACATGCCACCCTTCGCCCATGCCCCGATGCCTCCAGCTGCGCTCTGGCACGCACGCTCCTACGAGAGTGGAATCGGTGCGTACGATCGACCCCCCAGAAACGAAAAGCTCATGTACCAATTCTATCCGAACAGGGAACCCAGGCTGCGACCGCTCGTCATCCAGCAGCCCCGCTAGTACAATACAGACTAACCCCGCACTTTAATCCCACCGCCTCGACGCGGACTCTTCGCTCGAACTTTGGTATTTAAACTTCTCTTATTACAGCTTTGCTTCGGTTGCACTGAGCCTAACAGCTTCCACTTTTCCACTCGTTTCATTTTACAATTGTCACGTCACATTATTTCATAATCTACAGATGATAATTTCTGTACTTACCTATCTTCTGGATTTAAAGGCTCGCAAGCTTCGCAAACATTCTTAGTTCATGGCACTTCGACACTTAGGTACTGGATATTCTCAAAAAAAAAACTCATCTGAAACCATAACAATATTAGGACACTAAAATGTTGTCTACAGACATTCTCATTTTTTGACAATCTTAAATACCTGGTTGAATACATTATTATAATTACCACACCATTCGGGTGTAGATAAAAATTTTCTTATTGGATATGGTACGTACTTACTTGTTATGGAAATTTTAAAATGAAGTAAACCAAAAACTTTAAACTTATAATTAAATACATCAACTTTCAGATGGAGAGCATTACGATCCTTACGCGTTGTACGGCCGTCTGCCGATGCCAGGACGTGGTTTTCCTCCACCACCAGCACCTCATGCGCGACACATGTTCATCGGAGAGTGGGATTAAAGTCTTAAAGATCAATTATTAATTAGTCGACCTTGGCGATAACTGGAGCTAGCTTGTGGATATCATCAGATTGATGTATAGTTTTAAATATATCTTTATCATGTTAACATGACAATTAAAAATCTAACTGAAAACGATAAATTTGAGTCAGTTTTGGACTTGGTTTACGATTTTAAGTCTGTAAAACTTAAAATCATTAACCAAGTCCAAAACTGAAATTGTAAAAGTTACAAAAAATAGCGTTTTTGGATGACTTTGTTTTTTTAGTGATATATATCAATCTGATTGCTTCACAATATACAATACATATTTAATTATTTTAGTTATTTTTTTATTTTATTTCTTTTCATTTAATTTTTTGTACATACCTGCGTAATTATGTAACGTATTATTTGAGAATTTTACTAAAATCATAAAATAAGTTATATTTTAATATCGTGTAAAAGGGTTGAATATTGAGTAAAATATTACCTAATCATGTCTTACGGCCAAATTTCTTAGTTTTGAGTAACAGTCACAGTAACAGACAACAGTCAATATGACATTCACATTCAAAATTTCCCTTAGAAGGTCATTTTTACTGTTACTTTGACTTTTACTTCCAATGAAGACATTTTGGGTTGGAATTGTAAATTATATTAAATTAATAAAACATTTACCATTTATAATATAGGTAGGTATTTTAAAAACTAAACTAATTTACGAATTTTCAATTGCCAGATGAAACGTTAGTAGTACCTAAGATCTAAGAAATTTGAAACGTAGAAGAAATAAGTAATTATCAGGTCGGGTTTTGATTTCTGAATCAGATAACGTTTATCTGAAAATGGAAAATTATCATAAAATAAATAAATAAGTATAGAAGTTAGTTAGCGATCACTGCCACTTTTATATTTACTGTGATTTTTACATCACACTGTTATTTTTAGTTAATATAATATCAATCCTAGTCAAGACAGGGTTGGTTTTATTTTTATAACTGTCACAAAGTAAATGGCAAGGAAGTAGAAAAATCTTAATAATCGTAATTAAAATGTTCTTAAAAGTTCTTGCAATCTCTTCGGTTATCTTGCATAATATTTTTTTTTGAGGAATTATACGAACTAAATTACATTTGGACTTACATTTATACCGAGTATAATTAAATATAGTCTACAACAAACTTTTGTAAATATTGTTTCACTTTACAATTATTGTTAGTAGGTACCTACTATAAATATGATACGAAAACATCTACAAGAAGGTGAGTACGTAGTGAAAGATTTAATATAAATAGAAATACTCAATACTTTACCTTGATCTATTGACAATTTTAGTAAATGATTGTCAAGTACCTAATCAAAACCATAATATTAGGTACTTAGAGTAGATATAATTGAAAATCGTCTACCAATTTAGTTGTAAATACAAATCGAGTTTTCAATTTTTTTTGTCTACTATTTAAGTCGAACTAATGTAAGTACTATATATTGATTACTTATGTATATCCTATGTGCATCTATTGGTAATGTAATTTTTGTAATGTGAATTAAAAATAACCAAAATTTAACATTTAAGGTGCTACTTGACAGTTTAGGTTACCATTTTGTATCTTGTATTATTATAAACGATAATTATAAAGATACTTGTAAACAGTTATTAATATTCTTCTTTGATTACAAAAAAATTGTATGGAAAGTGTTAGAAAATGAGTGTTGAATCTGTAATTTCAGGTTAATTTCATATTATCATTTTTTATAGCTATATATGGTAGATATAAAATATTTTATGATTGGTTGTTTAGACTGAACACGCCGACGCACAGACAACTTTAAATATATAAGTTTGATATATTGAAACTGCTTGATAATATCTCATATATTATAATCATCTGCGTGTTCCGTCTAAACAATTAGTTAGTCAGCCGAATATAGGCCAAAGGCCGAACGTCATGTCTCTGGCCAACTGAGATAGAATGTAGGTAGTTATTTTTCGAATTTAATTTTTTGATACATCAACATCCGTTTGTAATATTTAATGAAGGGTGTTGGTCGAAATGTAACCTATTTAAGGAATTGTGTATACCTATAAATAAATTTTAATAAACAATTCATTTTATTATAATGTAATGTATTTTATTTAAAAATAATTATATTTATTTACATTTTTCAAAAACTTTGCAAGGTTGGCACCAGTGGCGTAGCGTGGTCTAAAAGGGTCCGTAATTTTTATGCGAAAAACATATGCTCGATTCATGGATGATCGACTGAACGATTGTTCGAATGGACTTTAGTGCGAAACAACTTTTTGCCGAAAATCGCTACATCGAATGAACAATTTATCGAAAATTTATTGATCGAGGTACTGCTTTTTCGAAAGTTGATACAAATGTTGTCATTAAGACCAAAATGTTGCCTATCCAAAATGTTAGCCGGCCTGGCGGACAAAAAAGAAAAAAAGTCTTGTCGCTACGTACACTCACTTTCAAACTAACCCGTTGACTTAATGCAGCAACAAATTAGTTGTCGGACAACTAAGTTGCTCGTGCGCGCATACCCTAATCGTAGTAACTTACGTATCAGTGTTACTAACATAGAAAAATGAAATACCTGTCCATAGAAATAAAATGAATTAAACATACCTAAGAAGACTGTTCAAAATAGACCAGCTATGTTCCACAGATATCATATTCGGCACTTCAAACAATTTGTTACACTTTTTCAATCGCAAGTTATGAAATATGGATTATTCGATTGATTACGTAAACTTAAAGCCATGGTGTCAGTATTTTCGTCCTACTCTTGCTATGTTAAAGATATTGAATGTTAAAGTTTCACATCTGGGAGTGTTCACACAAAACACCACCAGATGTCGTTACTTGTCTCGAATATCGATAAATCTCGATTTTCGATTGATGACGTAAACATAAAGCCATGGTGTCAGTATTTTCGTCCTACTCTTGCTATGTTAAAAGATATTGAATGTTAAAGTTTCACATCTGGGAGTGTTCACACAAAACACCACCAGATGTCGTTACTTGTCTCGAATATCGATAAATCTGAATTTGTAAAACCAATAAATGGCTACAGAATTCCACGTATAAGTCCAGAATTTATAAAGAAAATAATTATTTTTAACTAATAAGATTTATTGACTGAAAAATGACTTGACTAACAGCCATATTGGTATACCAATTCAGATTTATGGATATTCAAGACAAGTAACGACATCTTGTGGTGTTTTGTGTGAACACTCCCAAATGTGAAACTTTAACATCCAATATCTTTTAACTTATCAAGAGTAGGACGAAAATACTAACACCATGGCTTTCGTTCGCATTTAAATCAATTGAATAATCCATGTCTCGTAATTTGCGATGGCACATAAAATAAAATTAAGGTACCTCTAACCCCCAGGTAAAATCCATAAGGAAAAACGCCGATCTTCTTATGTTTCGAAACGCTTAATAGTTCAATATTCGCAATATATAGCATTTTAAGATATTGCAATTGAATTGGGTTAAAAACTGCCATTTTCTCACTTCAGACGGCGCACTGTAGCACGTCTGACTTTATTTGACACCTTCATAGTTTTTTCGAAAACAAACATGGTTATTTTGAGATAATTTTACAAAATAACGCTTTGTTCAGCTGTGGATTGCAAAAACATAGCAAATCATTTATTCCCCAAAGATGCTAAAAGAAAAAAACAGTGGATAAAAGCTATGAGGAGAAAAAATTGACCTAGTAACTATTTAAGGTTATGTGCTGTCCATTTTAAACCTAATGGTTTTTTTGAGAGATATTCCTACACAGGTAAGACGTTTCCTTTCTTAAAACTACTAGTGTAGGTACCTACCTATTGATCTAAGGTTATAATAGTGTACTATTGTAACGATAGTCTGTATGAGAATGTATACCTTTTCTAAGAATAGACCATTCCTTAGTTTTTACAGTATTTTCCACCTATCATCAATGATCATCGATCAGTGATCATCACAGACGTTTCTCTCATGCCAAGCTTTGTGTAAATTAGGGTCCTTATCTTACTTTATCCACATTTTCTCATTCATTCAGGTGATAAAAATAAATAAAAAGTATTGAGGAAAACAGCAGTTCCTTCTATATTTTCTTTTACCAAAGTAATTACCGAAATAAAGCCAGGAAACCAACAACGGTTAAACAGACGTCTAGAAAGAAGCAGAAGGAGACAGTGCTTAGATACAGCACCTGGACCTAACCGAAAATAATAAATGCTGCAACTTTAGAGAAAATATTATGAAATGAAGGAAATTTTACTTATAAATTAAAGACATTGGTTATAATCACATGGTGTTTATTTTATTACTTTAGGCATTGTTTCAACGCTCAACGTTTTGAGACCTTTACAGGTCTCTTCTTCAGGATTGACTGAGATGTTTTTGTGATTTGTCATTCTAATGTGTTAAAAAGTTACTGTGAAACTACTGTCTTATCAAAATCTAAAATTAAAAAAGGTATCAAAACGTTCCTGTGTACACAGACTCTAGCTAGATAGCAAAGTTAGACTAATATTTATTATTAACTATGCATAAAGCGTGTCAGTCAGCTAGGCCGGACCGGGCAACAGATTTACACCGAACTTTACACAAACAGATGTGCTTACAATGTGCCTCCAAACCACTTCCAGCGGCACATTCACAATGACTGACTTCTATAGTGCCATTTCAATCTATTTTCAATAAAACTATGTAAAGTAGTTTCTTCATTTGTCCTCTGCATTGCACATGAAAGTAGGCATAGTTTCCTTCAAAGGCAACACGAAGAGTAACCAAACTTCTGCTTTCATAATAACTGACGACTTTTGGGTGGTAGGTACTTAAAACCTCTCCGCAAACTCTTGGATGTGGTGTTTGGGACAGCGGTGGTAAATTGGTGCTAACGTTAACATCTCTAAAGATCTCCCAGAGAGCGGTGTTGGTCTAGTGGTAGATACCGCGACTTTCATTCCGAAGGTCGTGGTTTCGAATCCAGGCCGACCGAGCACCAATGTCTTTTTCTTTAAGACAAATTTAAGTGCGCTATTAACATCGCTCTTACGGTGAAGGAAAACATCGTGAGGAAACCAACATGTCCTAGGATAAACCACGGTCCGAAGGCATGGGATATTCGCCAATGCGGGGTGGGCTCCCGTGGCGTCTTAGGCCCTCTAAGAAATCACGTACAAAGGCCCAATTGTGAGGCTAAGTGCGGAAAAGGCTCAGTGAAACTAAACTAAACATCTCTAAAGTGACTTATATCAGGAAACTCAGGAATTTCGTCATCGAGTTCCTCTTCGACTCCAATAATACTGTTTCTATCGTACGCCTCTAGCCTAAAACAAAAACATAGAAAATACATGAAAAAATACCCTTGTCAACCATTTGTAAACAAAGACTTATTTTTAATAAAATCATAAAAATTACAAGTCGTACGACCCCGAAAATAAGCACGTATACTTATCTCAACATGTAGGTACTTTTTACAAAAGGGTTTTTACATATTTCCAACATATAAATCAGTACAAAGCCTTTTTGTAAAAAATAACAAACAAACACTAAAATGCACTTTTTTACTAACCTTTCAATCAAAGCAGCTTTTTTTCCGCTAGTAGACGCATTCCTTTCTCTCAGCTCCCCTTTTAATTGGATTATACTCCACGTTGAATACATTTTAATTCACAAAATTCCTAAATACACATGCAATCACAGTTGAAGTTTGGTGACATCTGGTCATGCCACACTAGCGCCACCTGCCTCGACCTTTTAGTTTATAACCCCATTCTACAAAACCAGAAAAATCCACTAGCCAGCCTCTCCTCAAAGCATTTTTTCACCGCTATCAAGGGGGTCGAACGAAACCACCAGTTTTGATAGAAAATCAACTAAGCTGGCAGCACTCATACCGTGACAGTTTTGACATTGACATACCTGTTCGTCTGTCATTCAATTTGACTTCTCTTATTCAAAATCGATTCAATGCCGGATTATTTCCTTATTATTTTGTAGATTTCGACCACAAGATGTTTGGCCGACGTTACCTAAAACTTACAAGTTCTACAAGAGTGCTACTCAATAAAAGCTTTATTGCAAAGTCTAAATTAGTTTTACCCACAAACGAGTGTCAACAACCATTTAGGTTAGATGTTTCGCTAAAAGTTTTTCACTGTTTTTGTTTTACATGTACAAAGGTTTCATGGCTCTATATTGTTTCAGGCTGTTAAGAGTTACAGCAGCGGCTTTAAAAAACGATGTAGATCCTAATAAATTCATGTTAAACTCCACTACTAGTGGTTTAATACAAGAAAAACAACAAAAAAGTGTGCCTCCGAAACTACACCACAGTTCTACAACCACTAATGATGAGTTACTTGAGAAAATGATAGCTGGTTTGTCAAGAGATATTGACCAGAAGAACAGGGTGTATAGGAATGACCTGATAAGGGTCCTTAACAAGGTGAAAGAGATGAATTTTTCAAATAGAGGCCAGGGATTGTTGCTTATCCGTTGCTGCACAGAATTACTTGCTGATGAGGCTCCGGCGTCGAGAATGGCGCTTGTAGAAGAAGTTTGGAACACAATAAAGTTTGTACCCATTGATATCACAGTTTACCTCATAGTTATCGCGCCTGACAGTACTCTCTCTACTATTCCTAAATCCACTTAGGTTTGTATAGGGAACAAATCACTCCTAGAAACCAACCAATGTATTTTAATTTATACCAAAATATATATATTTAAAAATACAATAATAGACACAAAAAGATATAGTGACCGGCACGAAAGTTGAAAAATTTTGTTGTGGAAGGGGAAAGTTCGCGCAGTACATTTTACGTGCGCTTTCTATGAAAAATCGACTTTTGCGCATCCGCCATTTTGTTTCAACTAAGCTGCCGCCTACTATAACCTTATGAGAGCGGTGTTGGTCTAGTGGTAGATACCGCGACTTTCATTCCGAAGGTCGTGGTTTCGAATCCAGGCCGACCGCGCACCAATGTCTTTTTCTTTAAGAAAAATTTAAGTGCGCTATTAACATCACTCTTACGGTGAAGGAAAACATCGTGAGGAAACCGACATGTCCTAGGATGAACCACGGTCCGAAGGCATGGGATATTCGCCAATGCGGGGTAGGCTCCCGTGGCGTCTTAAGCCCTCTAAGAAATTACGTACAAAAAATCAAAAATCAAAGTACGTTTATTCATTCGGATATTAGCAAGATATCTCTTTGACATGTCATTTTTTTTTTTTTTTTATTTAATCTACTCTACTATGTCTTCGGATCGCGACCTCCATGACATGAGAAGAAGACACAAGAAACTCATGGGGTTTTTTTTTGTATATTTTTTTGCAGTAATCATGTGATTTACATTGTCGCATATATAATATTATTGAAGAAAAGTGGAACTGGAGCAATAATCTATACTTACTGTAAAAATCCTTACTAGCATTACAAGAGCGAAAGTAACTCTGTCTGTCTGTCTATCTGTTCAAATAAGTTATAATATACAAAATAATAAACATTAAAAAAAAAAAAATTACTTAAAACACTATCTCATCCACAAACACACAACCCGCCCAACACCGCCCAAACCGCCCCGGGACCCACCACCAGAGTTCTGTGGTACAATGGCCCAATTGTGAGGCTAAGTGCGGAAAAGGCTCAGCGAAACTAAACTAAACTAAACATAACCTTATTCAAACAACCTGCCCCTCACCGCTTCAGGTGCAAAGTTGTCCAAAATACTAGCCATATGTTACTTAACAGCAATGGAAAATCTCTACACTAGGACTGTAGATTAATTTAGTTTTTCTGAAGTCATGAGACCCATTAACCATTACCACCATGGTTTTTTAGTATATATTATTGAAACCAAACTTAAAACTATGTAGGTATGTTGAACACAGCACATAAATGCCTAGTGTGCCTCATCCTATGAAGCAAACCAGAAACATCACTAAACCATAATGCTAAGTATTTCTTCCCAGGCCTCACACCAAGTTTGATGTAGCACATTACCATGAACTTCTCAACGTCTACATAGCCAATAACAGAACCTTGACGGTTACATCTTTCGTCAATCAAATGTCACCAGTGAAGCCTACTATAACCACTTATGAGCTCATATTGAGAGCTCTGGGTGAGGTGAGTTATTAATAAAAAGTTTTTTTTAACATGCACACTTTTACACACATCTTTCCACTTGCAAAAGTTAAGGTTAAAGGTTAGGTTGGCTTATTATTATTAATTTATTTTTCATTATTTTTGGGGTATAGCATGTGTCCTGTGTTCAATTAAATAAATAAATATCACACGACGTTACATGCAGAGCAATTTAGCCCCAAACTAAGCACTAGGCTTGTACTATGGATACTAGACAATGGATATACTTACGACATATTATACTTTTTATTTTATATTAGTTAAATAATATAGTAATTTCAATAATTTCAGGCTGGAGACTTAAACCAAGCAACAGAAGTGATATCTAATATGAAAAATAAAGACATTCCGGCTACAGAGAGCATATTTAATTCACTCATCATCTGTCAAGGGAAAGCAGGGTAAGATTGGTTATAAGAAGTTATTTGTCTACATATTTCATACACAGGATCCAAGGTTATACAATCTGTATCTCTAAAACAGTGATAGCTAGACAGTTGAAATTTTCACAGATGATGTATTTATGTTGGCGCTATAACAACAAATACTAAAAACCAAATAAAACAAATATTTGAGGGAAGCTCCAATACAACAAATGTGTGTTTTTAAAATATAAACGCAAAGATACCGCGATGTATTTTACCACTGGCGTCATCTAGAGTGATAGACTGGCGCCAGTGGTAAAATAAATTCTAAAATTCGCGTTGCGTTCAAGGATTGCTTCATCCAGTGTTCATTTTAAAATTCCATAATGCAATAGTGATAGTGGTGCGCGAGTCCAACTCGCACATGGGCGGTTTTTTAACCTTTTGAAGCATGGAACACTGAAAAATTACCCATTTGACCAGGAGTGGTGTTGGTCTAGTGGTAGATGCCGCGACTTTCATTCTGAAGGTCGAGGTTTCGAATCCAGGCCGACCGCGCACCAATGTCTTTTTCTTTAAGAAAAATTTAAGTGCGCTATTAACATCGCTCTTACGGTGAAGGAAAACATCGTGAGTAAACCAACATGTCCTAGGATAAACCACGGTCCGAAGGCATGGGATATTCGCCAATACGGTAGGCTCCCGTGGCGTCTTAAGCTCTCTAAGAAATCACGTACAATGGCCCAATTGTGAGGCTAAGTGCGGAAAAGGCTCAGCGAAACTAACTAACTACCCATTTGACCCCACATTTTCTGTTCAGTAATCTCCAAAACATACAAGAAGTACTGACTATGATGAAAGGCCTCAAAATCGAGCCGTCACCCAGCACAATCACGGCTAAAGTCCGTGCCTTAGCCATGAACAAGAAGCAAAAGGCCGTGATCGAAGAAATGAAACTTGCTACGAGAAACGGCATAAAGTTTGATGAGAAACATGTCATGGATGTTGTGAAGACTTTGGCTGTAATGGGCAGTTATGAAATAATACCACAGGTATACGATTTTAAACTTACATAGTTGATTTCACTACAAATACTTTTATTTAACGGGGGTTTTGTTTTTACCATGTTAAAACTTGTCTCGTGAACAAGCCAGTTGAAATTACTGGCGAAATATCAAGCTCCAGGAATAAACAAGTTTTAAGAGGATAGTCTCCATTCTCTTTCTCCATACAAACGTTAGTTTAAATTTTCCTCCCTGGATGAAAGACATTAGAGCAAATATGTTTATGCCATAAAACTTATATCTGTCATGCATGACTATGCATCTACCTTTTTATTTTATTCATTTTATTTTTAATTTTTTATTATTATTTTAATTAGAAAATTAAAAAAAAAAGGTAGATGCATTGTCATGACAGATATAGGTTTTATGGCATAAACATATTTGCTCTAATGTCTTTCATCCAGGGAGGAAAATTAAAACTATGTTTGTATGGAGGATAGTCTCCATTCTCTTTCTCTTCTAGGCTCCTTCAATCAGAGAAAATATGCCATAAAACCTATAGCTAGCGATGAACATGCCCCAACGTTTTTATTTTTTTCATATTGTAATTTTTCACTCACTCCAGGGAGTAAACAGTCAACTAAGTTTGTATGGAAAAAGAGTAGGTAGGTTTCCTCTTAAATTCTCTCTCCTATTTCAGGTCTTAAAATTCCTACCACAAGAAATACAGAATACTCCATCAATATCATCGTATATGCAAAGTATTACTACTCAGCTGGTGTTCCAAAACCATCCAATGGCAGCCCTGGAGATCTATAAAAGTTTACCGTTACCATCTTTTGGACCGAAGGATGACCAGGGATTGCATGGACGAAGTCTCGTCCGTGACTGCGTGAGAGCTTCTATGGTAAAAACCTTTTATAGATTTTTCTTCTGCTATCGCGATGTCGGATAGAAATTAAAGTCATTTTTCGGTTTTAATCGCGTGGTGTTCAAAACAATGCTAAAAGTAATAAACACCACGCGATTAAAACCGAAAAAGTCTTTAATTTCAACCTTTTATATGATTCAATCTCGTATATTCCTAACGTGGCCGTTGGAAACTTTTAAATGTAATCTTGCCCCGTCCATTTTTTCCCAACGAATTTGCGGATTTGCTCTACATCTGACTAACCAGATGAATTTATTTGTCTACTTTGACAGACCTTGTGTATTGTTATATTATCATACCTATCCGATGTATAAAAAAAGCCTCGGTTTGTCACCACGAATTTGCAATGCCTGGCAGGGCTCATATGTGAACAAATATGCCTATGGTAACATCTATTGTACTATATGAAAGCAAATAAATGAATTGAAATGAGATGATGGTCTTTTCCAATAACGTACTCGGCATTATCACTAGATATTCTTGTTAATGTTTGCTAATTTGGCGTGAGGTGACTAGTGACTTTCGGCCATTTGTGTTGTTTTTAGTATTTATTGTTATAGCGGCAACAGAAATCCATAATCTGTTCAAGCAACTGTCTAGCTATCTCGATTCAAGAGATACAGCCTGTAGACAGACAGACGGAAATACAACTCCCTCCATAACTAATCTAATCTTTCATGCTTATGATATAGCGCTCCACTTGACAGCCTCTAGCGTTTCAGGCGGCATCCGCTGTACAGAAATACGGACAACGGGACCCTAAAACCTATTTATACATGTTATAGCGTCCCCGACTATGACCACTTTGGGCATGCAGATAGGGGTCCGCTGTACCGTCAGGCCACTCCGAGGAGCAACCGTCAGGTATCTGACGTGTTTTAGACGTTGGTGTTTTAGACAGATCGTGTCTCCAAACGCTAGTTCGGTGGATGACAGAGACGGACAGTGGAGTCTTAGTAAAATGATCCCGTTTTTACCCTTTGTGTACGGAACCCTATAACGTCCCCTTAATTTTCGTGCTTTCAAATTCCAGCCCTCCAGCATAATAGCCCTAATAACTCAAGAACTAATGTCGTCCGGTCGCAATCCAATAGCAATACAGAATGCTTCCGAGGCAGCCCTCCAACTGGGAAAGATACCTCTTGCCTTGGATATGTTCACTCGTATGAAGCAAGTGGGAATGCCACTCCGACCGCACTATTTTTGGCCCATACTGTTGTATAACTCGAAGAATTACGGTGAAAAAGGTGAGGTTAAATATTCTGTTCCGCCTCTTCTTCTTTTCGTGTTGGCTTACCTAGTGTAAGAGTTTCAGGTCATCCTAAGGCCTCTAACTTGACCTAACGACTGCTATCAGAGATAACAACTGGGACTAACTGCTTAACGTGCCTTCCGAAACATGGAGGAGATCGAGAGAGTGTTTTTTTTTTGTTACACAAACTATCGGTCACCCATCCAAGTAATTATCGTGCCAAGCGTTGTTTGACCCGCACGACCATTCAAGATCGGCAGGTCCAGATAGGCCAATGAGCTCCTCGTTCTGTTCTGTTACCCCAAAAGTCTCTAACCTAGTAGCACAAGGTTTCACTGGTAGAAGTCCAAAAGTGAGCAATTACTGCTCATCACTCCGAAGATCACTCTCAGATTCGCACCAAAAATTTTCGACCATTCTTGCGCCATTCAAGATCTTTCAACAAAATAAGAATCATCACAATCGGCCGAGCCAACTTCGAGTAATCGGCGAACATTCATAAAAAGCATAGCTAAAATTTCTGTAGAATTGAGAACCTCTTTTTTATGCAGTCTGTTAAAAAGATCCTTAAAAGAAAACAAAGCCCTGACGTAGTAACCATCCAGCCAGACCCCTTATCCCTCGGTGTGGTTGATGTGATGTGACTATGATCTATGACCGGTGTGCTAGTAGTAAACATTTTTACGTAAAGTAAAGAAAAAGAAAGTGATAAAAAATAAAGGGGTGAAATTTTTGACACCCTCGCTCCGCTCGGGAGTCCTTCGTTACGCTCTGGATTTAATATGACGCCCTCTACATAAGACAGGGCTCTAGTACCCCGGTGCATTAACTACTATTAATGTTCTATTTAAATCCTTTACCTTTATTACCTCATCGCAATCGGTTGGACGGCCTCTATGGCGCGTCGTGCGAAAGCACGACTGCAATGCAGAAGGTTGCGGGTTCGATTCCCGCTGGGTGCAAGTATTTATGCTTAAAAAATAAATATTTGTGTCTGGTCTGGGTGTCCCCTTATGTATAATATGTATGTATTTAGAAAAGAAAAATAAAGATATGTATTATATCCGTTGTCTAGTCACCGTAACACAAGCTTAGTCGCTTACAACGTGTTGTTGACAGTTTTTTATTCATTTATTTATTTATCACCAGGAATAATGAACACCCTAAACATAATGGTGACGACGGACGTGAAGCCTGATTACGACACCATAATGAACTACACGCTTCCCTACGTGAGCTTTACATCGCCACAGAATTTGATGAAGAAATTCTTGGATACAGGCCTTAAAGTCAGTGATGTTTTGACGCCGATGATGGAGACTTTACTGAACACGGGCCAAGTTAGAGCTGCTAGTGAACTTTGTAAGTTATCAGAACCTAATTCGTTAAGAACGTGGCGACTGACGCTGTAAAAATGAAAAAAAAATGTTTCTCCGTTTTATTTCATTTCGAATGAATATTATGGAAAACTTTGTGGTGGGGACCCTATAAAAGTAAAATTTTAATACGAATAATATCGATATTATGATAGAAAACTATTTTTTTCATAATTTATTTTGGTATTAAGTCATGGAAATGGTAACAGTCGCCGCGTTCTTAATAAGCAAAGATTCATATGCAATGTAATGAAAATACTTAAGTGCTAAATTGTTTTATATAGGTGTTTACTTTAATATTAATCTGAATCTTATTCAACTGATTGTAAAATTTATCTAAATTAAAATGTCATCTATGACCAAAGTATAGGGCTCCATACTCAAAGGGTAAAAACTAGATGGGTCGACTAAAATTTTTGCAGACTAGCCAATTAGACGGCAATGCAAATCATTATAATGCGGATAAAATAGTAGAACCCTTTACGAAAATAATAGAACAGAGCTGAGGGCATAGTTAAGTATTTCTGCTGAAGCTGTAACAGCAAATACCTACTGAAAACAGAATAAAAAGTTTATTCAAGTGAGGCTCCCAAATAAATAACGTGATATTCAAATTTAAAACGCAACCTTAGCACGTTTATTTAAACCACTGGCGCCATCTAGTGATATACTTGGCATCAGTAGTACAACAAAATAAATGCTAACGTTGTTGCGTTCACGGATTTCGCTTGGTCCGAAATTGTGATAATGGCACGGAATCCTTCGTGTGCGATTCTGATTCCCAATTGGTCGGTTTTTTCATAGTTACATTATATAAATTGATGTATTCTTTTTTAGGTGAATTATTCAAAGGAAAAGTCGACGCACAAAAACTTCTAAGTCCATTACTGAAGGGTTTCTTACTAAGTTCGGATTTGAAATCCACTATTTTCGCCCTAGAAGATATCGCCACTAAAGCTGAGGACAAAAATAAGGACTGGGTCGGAAGATTCCTCTGTGTTTTTATATGCAATAAGAAGGTTCAGGCTGATTTGACTGACTTTATGGAGGTGGCTAAGGTGAGATTTGCTAATCATAATATTTTACTAGCAGTGCTCCGCGGTTTTACCCTTTTAAGTCCAAATCCCGCCTGTAAAGGTCTCGAAACGTTACGTTGAACATTGAAACAGAACTAAAAGGAATGATGGCCTCTGTGGAGCGTCGGGCGAAGGCCCGATTGCAATGCAGAAGTTTGCGGGTTCGATTCCGACCGGGTGCAAGTATTTATGCTTAAAAATAAATATTTGTTTCTGGTCTGAGTGTCCCTCTTTGTATAATATGTGTGTATTTACAAAAGAAAAATAAATATGAGCATTATATTCGTTGTCTAGTCACCGTAACACAAGCTTAGTAGGTTACCACGGGGCTAGATGGCGCTGTGTTGTTCACAGAATTTATTATTTATTACAAAAAAAAGTATAATATGTAGAAAGTATATCCGTTGTTTAGTTCCCATTGTACATTAAGTATTTATTTATTTTAAAACACCACGCGATTACAACCGAAAAATGAGTTAAATTTCAATCCAACATGGCGAAAACAGAAGATAAATCTTAAATCTATCTTTTTCCAGGCTTTAAGCAAAACTAAGCTAAGAATATCGTCTCCAGCGGTCGACTTCTGTATTTCAAGACTACCGGAGAAGCACTCAAGCATGGAGGAGGTGTTTAGTGCAGCTCTCATTGATATATCTGATGAAAGGGTGGTGGATGATGGAGACATCTGCGTTGTTAGTCAGATGCCGCATCCGGTAAGATTAGATTTTATGACTTCTCCGTGCTTCGGAAGGCACGTTAAGGGGACAGTCTACCTACTCTTTTCTCCATACAAACTATACAAACGTAGTCCCCTGTTTCTTCCCTGGATAAAGATATTTAAGAAAAAATATTTATGTTTATGCCATAAGTCCTATATCAGCCATGATCATGCCCCTACGTTTTAATTTTTTTCATTTTCTAATTTTTTTGGAAATGTATTTCTATTCTAATTAGAAAATGAAAAAAATCAAAATGTAGAGGCATGGTCATGGCTGATATAGGACTTATGACATAAACATATTTGCTCTAATGTCTTTATCCAGGGAGGAAACAGTCGACTACGTTTGTATGGAGAAAGAGTAGGATGACTATGTCCTCTTAAGCCGATGGTCCCGGTTGTTATGTCAGATAACAGTCGTTAGGTCAAGTTAGAGACCTTAGTGCGACCTAACAACTCTAACACCAGGTGAGCCACACCACTATACGAAAAGAACAACAATAAATAAAAATAAGTAAAACACACATAAGTTTTTATTAAGAACACAAACAAACTATCATTATTATAAGACACGGGTCTAGATCGCGTTATAGATAATGATTGTTTTTAATTATCGGCAAACGGGTTATACCGGCCGTAGTCCCGAGATAACTGGAGCGGCGAGCTTCATATTTCGTCGTGTAGGTAGTTAATTCACAACTACCCTCAATTTCGCAAAAAGTTATTATAGCCGCGACACACCTACACTCACATGTGTGCGGTCTTGCTTCCTCCCAAACAGAACGAGCGAGAGCAAGCATGGAGATCACGAACTTTCGTATCCAAATTAACTTCCAGTGGTTCCAAATTACGCCTCTGGATCGTTTGTGAAAACGGCTGTTATAATAGTTACATTTTCCCGGGTCTTAATCGCGTATTACAATTATTTTTTTTAAATAGCAATACGCGATTAAGACCCGGGAAAATGTAACTATGTTAACAAATCGTGTGAATTTAAAAAGTTTACGGCTGTTATAAATTCCAGAAACAAATGAAAGAAGAGGAACTTAAGGCGCATTTGAACGAGTTAGACGCTAAAGGCATGAACTCACGCGGCGTGCTTCGGAAGTTACTGCAACAGTATTGCAGGCAGCGGAACTTGCAGGCTGCGAGGGAGATCGCAGACCGATGTCAGAAAGAGGGGGTGAGATTTTGAATATTATTCACATAAGTCCTAATAAATGTTTGTTGGAACGAAGTTCCTTATCGCGCGTTGCGGAAGGGGGCTAGACGCAAAAAATTAAGACCAAAAGTTGTAACGACATTTTTTTGCTTGGATTGGAACTTCGTTCCATCCGGGTGTCCCTTGATACCTTTTAAGTTTTTTTTGGTTCTGGGTGTTTTTATATGTATCATACGTAACTGTAACTATGTATTTACAGACGATCTCAGTAAAAGGAAGCCCGTTTTTACCCTTTAGGTACGGAATCCTAAAAATCAACTCTTAAAGTAAAAGACATTTTTCGGTTTTAAAATCGCGTCGTGTTTATTACATTTAACAGTGTTTAAACGCTCAACGTTTTAAGACCTTTACTGGTCCCTTCTTCAGGATTGACTGAGACAGAATTCAGAAAAAGCGGAAAATGTCTTTAATTTCAATACAACATCGCGAAAACAGAAGAAACATCTAAATCGACTCTTAGTCGGACGCTGGCCTTAATAATAAACTTTTCCAGGTATTTTTGTCAGCTGGTATGAAAGCAGCCATATTCGATCTCCACGTGAAACTAGGAGAGTTGGAACTGGCTGAAATAGCGCTCGCAGATCTAAACAAAACATCACCTAATTTCACCCTCGACGAGTACAAAGTTATAGACTTCGCCACGTTAATGGTCTATCGCAAGGAAATTAACAAAGCGTTCGATCTTATTAATGAACAGTCGAAGAAACGGTAAGATTATTAGAGTATAACTTTGCGCTCGCTGCCCAGTGGGTCATAAATCATGGCAAGGCTAGAGCGGGGAGTTGCGTAGGCGCAATGCCGTTATCGACAGAAACTAATGAGTCGTAACTCATGAGAGAGAGCGAAATACTCTCTGCATCGCTCTCGTTTTATGTCCCAGTGTGCAGCGAGTGAAAAAACTATACTTTTTAGGTACCCAATATAGGTGCTAAACTGAATCTAAGCACAGTGGCTTGCTTGCTACTGTAATTGCCGCAAGTAAATTCCCCAATCCGGAGTAGGCTCGCGTGGAGTTGTATGGGTAAATGTCATCCGACCCTGTCGCCAAGATCTTGAGCTGAGCCCCACCGGGACGGATGAAACATTTAGGTTAATTCGATAGACCTCATCTGTCCCGGTGAGGTTATAAGATGCCTAAAGCCTCTCAGAGGTGAATCACTGCAAAAAAAACACCCATGAGTGTCTACTTAGGCTTGTTTTGAACGTTTATTTTTGTTTCGAAAATAGTGACAGGAAAGATGCTGGCATAGTCCGGTCAAATTAGACATTCGAAGTTACCTAAATTCCCACCAAGCTGAAAATCGGTGAGATTGTTTAAAATATAATTAAAAATAAAATTTGAAAGTTCCCCATCTTTCCCCTGTAAGGAAAAAAAAATATTAAAGGTCAAAGAGATTTTCGCGATTTTCAGCAAAACAGTAAGTTTTATCATAAAAATACCTCAGACAAAAGTTGTAGATCATAAAATTATCTACAAAAATTTATTAATACTTTTTTTTTTCTACCCCAGAGACGCGAGTTCGAGCTTGCTGCGAGTGAATTTTTAAAGACGTATTTTTCCTTTTAAATATGACTATTAGTAAAGCGTAGAGCATTAAAAAATAAAATTACGAGATGCAGGATTAGTCAGCGCACTGGAATTTAAGATATATTTTTGTCAACAGGCACGTGGTAGGCGGCCGTAGTATAGAGATGAATTGTTGGCGACTACTCGACGCGACGGCCGCTCACGGTCAAGTACTGCAGGCGCGGAAGATGCTCGATCTGCTCACCTCTTTAGGGTACTGCAAGCCGAGCAATGCCTTGTTGGGACCCATGATACGGTCGTATTTGGTCAAGTAAGTTTGTTTTTTAAGGTTCCGTACCCAAAAACGGGTCCCTATTACTGAGGCTCCGCTGTCTGGCTGTCACCAAACTGTATCTAATGAACCGTAATAGCTAGACGGTTAAAATTTTCACAAAAGATGTATTACGGTAGCCGCTACAACAACAAATACTAAAAACAAAATAAAACAAATATTTAAGAGGTGTTTCAAAAACAACAAGGAGATTTGTTATGATGTGACTTAGGGCGCTTCTGATTGGTCGGAGTAAAATCGAGTAGGTCATAGAATTCAAAATGGCTGCCCTGTCTGTTTTTGTTATTTGCCGACATTACTGAACCGCCCTAGTAGCGTCAAGTCTTGTTGACTATACTATCGCATGTCAGCGGTGCATCGGGTTTTTATTTTTATTTCGCGTAAAAAGAATATGGCACATGTTTGTGACATCACCTCTAGATGAATAAATTCTCTGAACATCACACAACGCCATTTAGCCCCAAGCTAAGCTACTATAAGCTTCTGTTATGGTGACTAGACAACGGATATAATACTTATATTTACTTTTCTTTTGTAAAAACATACCAATTCTCCACAGAGACAATCCGGACCCAGACAAATACTAATTTTTAACCATAAACATTGCTCCCGGCGAGACCGCAAGCTTCAACATTGCAGTCACGCGCCACAAAGGCCGTCAAATCTTACACCAACGCCTCTATTCCACAGTAACAGCATAAACGAAGCGGTCCAAGAGTTCGCTCGCCTAGCCAACAAATACAACCGCACCCCGCTCAAACACGAGCTACTGTGCAATATTCTGCAGTCCATGAGCGACGGACAGACGGAAGACAACTTCCTCAGCAATGAAAAGGCCAACGGACGGATGAACAGGCTCGCTCAGACTGTGCTGCAAGTGGATAAGAAGGTTCATGGTGCAGGCGATGTTCAGGTGAGAAACTACAACAATCAAAATACCTTTTCAGTGACAAACAGAATTTTTTAAGGTTGTGAACCTTAGAAAAAAATCTGTTTCTCACGGTCTGTCATTAGAAACCTTAGTGCAAAAGTGCAATTTGTCCGCTAGCGAGGAAAGAGTCTACAGAATTAGAATCTTTCTATTCCATACTTAATTTATTTTATTTCTTACGGTTATGAACCGATTATGGCCATTTGGAAAGTGGCTAGTGTCAAATATTATAATATTTGCAAGTTATTTGCAGATACAATAACAGTCGTATGTATATAGTCAAGTCGAGGGTGTCATTGTAAATAGCGGTTATTTAAAACGACTTTTTCGCGAGGTCTGGAAACAACGCCTAAACCAAACTGACATGTACTAGGACTCACCGTGATCCGAAGGCATGGGAAATTCGCCAATCCGGAGTATGCTCCCGTGGCGTCTTACTGCCTAACTAAACCCTCTAAGAGGAGGCTCTTGCCATGCAGTGGGACAAACCGCGCTAATTAATTATTTATGTTACAGCTAACCCTGATAGCAGCGCTAGCAGACGTGTCCTACACAAAGACTCTCCGCAAGATGTTCCTCGACCCGACAGTAAAGTTCCACCCCGACGCACTCCTGCGCAGGTGCGAGCGGTTTGCGCAGGAGAAGAAGGTTCACGCGCTGAAGAATATCGCCGAGTGTGCGAAGGACTTACGGCATATTGATGCTACGGAGATTTACGATTTGATTATGGATGTTTATCGTAAGTTTATGCGAAATTAAAAAAAAAATCCGGTTTTAAAAGAAAACGATATCTACTCTTTTCTCCGGACAAACTTTACAAACGTAGTCAACTGTTACATTTCTGGATAAAGACCTAGTGTCTTTATCCGGAGAGGAAACAATCAGAACAGAAAATATATTATGCCACAAAACCTATTTCAGCTATGACCATGCCCTACCCCTACCACCCCTTACTAGCCCCTTCGATACTAATACTACCCCCACTTGGCCCAAAAACGACTGTACATTTTCTTTCAATCACTTCTTTGCCTACTATGTAGATGTCTATGTATAATTTCTTTAAATTTACTTGGGGTTGCTGAGAAGATGCTCTACAGAAACCCATAATTTGACCTGTAGTGGTACTGATTTTTTTAAGTAAGAACTAATTAATTAGGGTCACATTGCGTACAATTGAAAGATGATTTTTAAACAGCAAAATGTTTGTTTGGGTTTCTGGGGAGCAACACATCACTAAAATTGGACCCGTTTTAGTGATGTGATGCTCCCTAGAAACCCTCCCTTACCCTCACTTTTTAGAGTCGGAAAAAAGGCGCATCTAAAACGACTTGTTTTATACGAGTACGACACATCACTGTTTAAAACTACATACCTATATTTTGTCAACAGAACGTGAAGACAACCACGCCGGCGCGTTAGAATATTGGAACAAAATGCAAGAACACGACATAACCACGTCCCAGAAGTTTGTACGCAGTTTCTGTTCTCTTCTCAAGACTAACAACCAACCTATACCGGCCGAGTTATCCATCTTATTAGGAAAGCAAGCTAATAAAAGTGCTAATTAAAGACCCTCTTTCTTGAAATTAAAGACATTTTTCGGTTTTAATCGCATGGTGTTTATTACTTTTAGCATTGTTTCAACACTTAACGTTTCGAGACCTTTCTAGGTCCCTTCTTCAGGGTTGACTGACTGAAACGTTGAGCGTTAAAACAATGCTAAAATTAATAAACACCACGCGATTAAAACCGAAAAATATCTTTAATTTCATTACAACATCGCGAAAACAGAAGAAAAAACAACCCTCCTTCTTGTAATGTTAGTATTGTTTTTAGATGTTTAGATGCTAAAGTAAATTGTGACATGTTTTTGTACACTTTAAATGGCTTTGTTAAAGTTTGTCTTTCAAATCTGTGATATTATTATTTGTGAATTAAAATAAAATAAAAGGATGTACTTAATGATTTATCTAATTTATTTAATGAAAGGCATTTTAATACAAACACGTTTGTTGGTCCTTTAGCCATAAACCACTAAAACGATTGTAATTGAACTTATAAACTTTTTAAACTAACGCGATTGGAACCGGCCTTGGTCCCCTCGCGATCAAGACCGTTGTAATGGTCGAAACGTCGAGGTAAGAAAATTAAAAAGTAAAAAGTCACGCGATGAAGACCCGGGAAAATATAAAATTATGTGTAATTTAACTTGTCAAATAGATAGCTGGAATAACACATAAGCTACCTACTTTTTATCTATTATTTTTGTGGCAAAAAATCACTTTCTCGACCTCCTTTGTACGTTAAGCAGTTGGTCCCGGTAGTTATCTCTGATAGCAGTCGTTAGGTCAAGTTATAGGCCTTAGGGCTTAAACTTTAACCATGCTATTTTAAAATGAGTTTTTTGAGTGCCAGACCTGGTTTAAACCATGATTTACTATGCCTAAATCATGGTTTAAACCAGGTCTGGCTTTAAAATTTTTGCGAAGAGGTGTGGCTCTCCTAGTTTATCACTAGGTGAGCCACACCACTGAAGATCTGTTAAAATCGGTACCTATCTATAATTTTAACAGACTTCAAAAAAGGAGGAAGTTCTTAATACGGTTGTGGTTATTTTTAATTTATTTTGGGGCTTAATACGACTTAGTACTATTCAAATCTTCTATAATCTTCTTATTCAATAACGCCAGTTCTTCCATAGCCTGCTTTTTTAGCGGTTCGTAATCTGCCTTCAAAGTTATCGAAGCGATGTCCTCTTCAAGTATAGTCTTTCTGGATTCAAGTTGAGCGAGCTGGTCTTCTAAAGTGTTTAGTTTAGCGTACATTTCGTTGCCGTCAAGACTTGCCTGTGAAATGAAAGTTAATAGGTTTAGTGAAATGTGGTGTGCTCTTGGGGAATTGGCGGAAAATTTAGTTAGAAAACTAAATAATGTCGACCTCAAAACATTATTTCAAAAAGTGTTTACCCACACAAGAAATACTGTTTTTGGAAAAAAATGCTTCCAAGTACGAGTACGAATTTTTAAAATTGTTTAATACAAAAATGTCAAAAATATATGAAATCAACACTGTGATTGATAACAAACCATGGGAGTTATCATAATTATGTTCAACCCAGCTTGGCAAGCCCGCCTTATTTGTAATGAAAATAATTGAATCTGTGGGTAGGTACCTGTAGTTTTTTCAATTTACTGCTAGCTTCAACGACAGCGCTCTCTGTTGGAGCAAGCTTTTCCTTCAGTTGTTTGAGTTCTACTTCAGATGCTTTCTTTTGTTCTTCGCCTGTAAAATGTTAATGTAAATTATGCTTTTATTTATTTTCTGACGCATAACCTTATCAATATCAATTTGAAATAATTTTAGTGAATTATGATGTTGTATTGTAGGAAATCTTCTTTTACTAGTATTTTAAATTGTAACTAACCTTCCTCCTTAAGTTTTTCAAGGTCAGAAAGGGTAATTAATTCTTCTTGCATCACCTTTGTCTTTTCTGGTAATGTCTGTAGTTCAGTTGCGAGACGCTCTCGTGTTGCTTCAGCCTTAAAACATGTAATTAATACTTCAAAATCATTTACTTTGTCAATTGGATATTAAAAATAATCTTTATCTTTACCTGTTTTTATAGAATTGGTCACATCTTACCTTTTTTAAATTACTCTGAAATCTTTCAAAGTCTTTCATAAGAGTATCGACAGACTTCTTATTATCATCATAAGTAGAAGTATACCCTTCTTTTTGTTTCAATGAATCTATTTCACTCAAATCCAAATCAATGTTAGAACTGCTATGTTCTAAAGCGAAGACGATATCTTTTTCCAATTGTTCGATTCTGTCCTTTTCTTTCTTGAGATTTTCCTCGTAAGTTGCCATAAAGTTATCCATAGTCTCCTCTCTCTTTTTTAATTCCCTGTATTTTTGATGTCGCTCAGAATTGCCTTCTTCTAAATCCTGTAATTAAGAAGTTTCATTATATTTATACTTAGTGTGAGAATTATTATTTCTCCTACTTGGTGGGCTAGTCTGACGAAACTTAAACTGACTGCCCAAACTGACAACCCAGGACCGAATGTCCTGGTGCCATTAAATTAGAATAGCCGTTGGAAAAGAACAAGATAAAAGATGAGAAAAATTATAAGCATTATTTTATTATTTATTATGCATTACCTGTTCAGCTTGCTCAACCAATTCTTGCACTTTCTTTATTTGCTCCTTCAGGCTACCTGCGTTGCTGTCTAGTGACGATATAGCTGCATTGTCTTCTCGTACCTGTTATACGAAAATTTCTTAATACCGTTATTTATCATCAATATGTAGTATACTAAATTAAATAAATAGTTTATGAATTAAACCTGCAACAGCAGTTTTTCTCTTTCTTCTTGCGGATCCAGGCGGTTGTTCAAGTCATTCTTGATTTGATCGCGTTTTTCTTCGGCTGACACCAATCTCCTATGTAGCTCCAATAGATTTACTTTTATCTAAAATAGATAGATAAATTTATAAATACATTTGCTATAATATAGGCTAATTGTTTGTATAATCAGTATTGGTTTTCCTTACTTGAGACCCGGAGATTTCTTTATGAAATTCTGCTTTCTCTACATTCAAATGGTCAACTTGGTTCCGTGCCTGTTCGACTTCTTCTCTCAAGACTGCAGCAGTTGCTTCTAATTCGTTGTACTGATCTTTTTGCTCTTGCGTCATTTCTGATAGAAGTTTTGAGATTGTTGATTGTTCCTGAAAGTATTATAAATAGCTGGTTCTTTTAATGAAATCGAAGATCGAAGCAGGCAGGCTACCTTTTACCATTTATTATTATTATTTCATACACATCGATGTTAAGTATTGATTTTTATGGAATTTCATTTATTTACATGCTTAAAATTAATTAAAAACACCGTTTCTGTGGTGTAGAAATGATTTTGGAGGTTTCTCAAAAAAAAATAATTAAATATGTTAAATTTAATGAATTTGTTTGTTTTGTTTTATTTTAGTTTTTCATTATTATTTTCTTCTTTTTATTGTATCTATCTAGGTTATATGTTTTTACCATGTGCTTATCCAAATAACAGTTTTCTTTCTTTTTCTTTCAAATAACGATTATGTATCATCTCATTCTTTACAATTTAATTCAATTTTTTCTTTTTTTAATGTATTTTTTTTTCTTTCAAAGACACCTACTTCTTTATGAGTCGTACCTACTATCGTACCTTATCCATCTGCTCCTGCAACTGCCTCAACTGATTCTCTTTCCTCTGCTTCTCTATAAAAACTTGCTCTACCTCATCTTGCAGCTTCCGATTACTTGCATCCATTTCCCTAGTCTGTTCTTCTACAGATTGTTTCGAAGTTTCACCATTTACAATACGTATTGCTGTATTGTAATCAGCTAATCGACCTTGAAGATCTGGAATGGAATGGGAACATTTAAAACAGTGTATTATTGAAATTCAAGTCAAGTGCAGATTTATTTGTTGGCTGTAAAAATGTCAATAAATTTATTCAGACTCTTTATTTTTAAAAGGTCAGGTGCGAGTGGGACTCGCGCACGAAGGGTTCCGTACAAAAATCCTTGACAATGTTACGCAACGTTAGCATTTCATTTATTTTTTACGATTGGCGCCACTAGATGGCGCCAGTGGTAAATAAATCGCAATATCGTTGTTTGAAATTAAAAAAAATCACGTATTTTGCATGGGTACCCCAGTTATTTGTTTGTTCTATTTTGTTTTTAGTACCTATTTGCCACGGTCATAAGATACAGCCTGGTGACACACAGACGGCAGAGTCTTAGTAATACGGTATTCTTATAACCGTTTAGGTACGGAACCCTAAAATGATTGGAGTTAATTGATTGGGTTATTTATTAGTACTGAAAACGCTTGAAATAGGCACTGTATAATTAGTCTTTATAGGATAAAGCCATAAGAATAGAAGGTACCTACCTGTCAACTCCTGCGCAAGTTCTCTAACTCGTTTCTCATAATGTTTCTTGGCTGACTTCTCTCTTTCACCAGCGTCAGCTTGCTCGCTCAGCCTCGCTATCTCTGCCTTCATCTCTCTCACTTTGACCTGCATCAGCTCTTCCCAGTAGCGCTTGTCCTGAAGCTGTCGGGTACGGAACCCTCGGGCAGTACCAGTACGTAGCCCAGAGATCCCTTGCTGAGTTATTGGGCGGTCGATCTGTTTAGGAACAGGAAAAAACTGGTTAAAAAAATAAAAATAAAAGATATACTTAGGTACTTACCTACATTTCATTTTGACAGTGGAGTCAAAGTAAAAGGACGGTAACATAAAAAAATAGGTCGGGTTTTTACTTTTTAGTAAAAATATTTTCGGCTAGGCAGGGTTAAAAATGTGTAGGTATACCTACTTATTTTTGACAGTGTAGGTATCCCCTGCATAGGATATGGTTACCCTATCTCTTCCCATGGGTGTCGTAAAAAGCGACTAAAAGATCTAAGGGAAACTAGCAAACCTCGGTCTCTTCCCGCGCGGTGTTGGGTAAACTGCTTAGTCCCTAGAAAGGTTAGGCAGTAGGTATGGTTAATGATGACTATACCTACCTACTGTGCAGACCCCAAATAATAGGTTTTAGCGGACCGTGGGCTCCTGAGAGGGATGGAACCGGGAACATCGCTCAGATGAGGAGAAGGTACCTACTTCTTATTAGATCACTTTGTCCGTCTGTTTGTTAAATGAAACTTACCATAGAAAACCCTGTCATAGCCGTCGGTTGCCGGCTAGCAGTCGGAGGGGCTGGACCAAAGCCAGCCGTAGAAATTCGGGCTGTACTGCCCCTGTATGCTGAAGTCGGCCTCATTGATCCGCTTCTGAAATGGATTTGGATTACTTATTTAAAACCTATGTTTTAAACTAAATATTAATCTACATAATATTAAATTTTTAAAGTATCATGGTTGTTTTCGTTCACTACACCACTCATAGTATTTTAAAAACGTGGAAGGTACCTACCTACTTAGTTAACAACGCGTATAGACTGTGTCTTTTAAGGGTCACAGTCTAGTCTTCATGTTATGTATAACATGAAGGTTTCCTACCTACGACAGAGGGTCACCTACACGTCCACCTAAGGGCAAATTGCTGGGTGAGTCGTACACTTAGCGGATTTTTTCAATAACAATTTTTACTCACAAACTATAAAGTGGACACCAAGGCGAAGTTTATCCCTTTGCTGCATTGTATATGCATCAAAGAACAACCACGGATCGGACAACACTATCGAGAAATCTATGGATGAAAACAACTTGGACTAAACTAATTCTAATGTGATGATAGTGGATCGGCTACTGGGGGAACCATGGGGATTATGGCAATGCCCAACAAACATGTAAAAATGGCAGACGGATACTCGCCAACACACAAACTGGGTTAACCTAATCAGCTGAGCAAATTTTAGCGAGAGAGTAACAGGGACGTGAGAGGCTAAGGATGGAGAGACCTCCCTGGATTTTACATACTTCCAGTATCACGGTGCTATGGAGTCCCGGACTGGCAGGCGTGCGTGGAGCCGAAGCCAAAACATAGAGGCCCTTTCAATAACAATTTTACTTGCAAACTATGAAGTAAGTAGACGCCAAGCCGGCGATTATCCCTGAACTATCACTATAAAATCCAGCCAAGGACAACCACCGGATCGGGTAGAACTATTAAGAAATCTACGGATGAAAACAATGGCATGTGATAGTAGTGGATTGGCAACTATGGTGATTATGGCGCCCTGTCGCAACAATGTCCAACAAACACGTAAAATTACATAAGTACTTTATTATCTTCCAAAATTATCTATGTAATACTATGTAGGCAACATTTAGGAACATTTCCAGAAGCTGAAACATACCTAGAAACTCCGGAACCACTGTTTGTATACTCTCGATATCCCCGCCTGGACACTGGTCGTACGGCCGACCGCCTACCTCCCCTCTCGCTACCCTCAGAAAAATCCATAATGAGAATGCTAACAAGTTAGGTACTTTCTATATAGTCACTTTCTAGGTCAAGCATGGGGTGTGAATTGATTGTTATTTTTTGCTCGGCTAACTGACTGACCCACCGCGCGTTGTTGTGCGTTGTCATGGTAACTGTTACTTAGCAACGGGGAATGACGGACGAATATGACGACAAATGACAAACTCTGTGGTGTGACAACGATGAAGGGGAACACCCGCCTGCCACACACAAGGTGGCGGGTTCGATTCCCGTAGAGAACAAGTTATTTATGCTTGTTCCGAAGTTCCGAGTGAAATATTTTAGTAGGTAAGTAGATAAGTAGGTAACGTATATCCCTTCTTTAGATTCCTGTCAATAGGCAGGTACAAGATTTCTTAGGTAGGTAGGTATAAGTATAGAGACATACATTTTAGGACTCATTTTAATATGTTTCTAAGTAGGCAGTTAAAATTAGATACTGAGGCGCCTATTAGACATTTTGAAACTGTGTGTAGGTAAATTTATATTTCTATGTATAAAAAACCCGCATCAACTGATAGGACTGGTATTTAAACTATTGAATTTACGTAAACGCGCTCACGCAACGTTTTTCATAAATACTTGCTCTTCTGAATTTAGATTCATTACGTTGTGAAAATGAATCTTGTAAACTCATTTATTTCTATTTACCTCTTCTCAACAGTTAAGTGTTTCTCTCTATTTAGTCACAATAAAAATGGGATAGATTATTATCTTTTAAAAGAATTTAATAAAACAGTCGCTTTATTTGACTCTTCTACTGTGGAAACAGAATGGATCGAACAACCATTAGACCACTTCAACAAAACCGATAATAGAAAATGGAAAATGAGATACCTTCAAAGGTTAGATAGATGGAAGACAGGTGGTCCGATTTACTTAATTATTGGTGGGGAATGGAGAATCGGCAAAGGGTTTCTTCAAACTGGGACAATGTACGAACTTGCAGAAGAAACAAATGGAGCAATGTTCTCATCTGAACACAGATACTACGGAGACAGTAAACCTTTCGAAGAATTCACTACCGAAAATCTTAAATATTTAAGTTCCAGGCAAGCTTTGGCAGATATAGCACTATTACTTGAAAACATTAAGGAAAGGCCTGAATTTGTAGACTCAAAAGTGGTAGTCTTCGGTGGCTCATATGCGGCAAACTTAGCAGCATGGCTTAAACTACTCTACCCTGATTTAATAGATGCGGCTGTTGCAAGCAGTGGGCCTGTGAAAGCTAAAACAGATTTTTACGAATACATAGAAACAGTCAGCGATAATTACCTGCATTACGGATCCCCGGGGTGTTATGAAAACATACAGAAAATATTTAGGGAGTATGAAAGGAAATTCAAGACCGATGACGGTATTCGGCAATTAAAAGAAGAAGAACAAATATGTCCCGAATCTAAAATGAATAAATTGGAGAACAAGCAGCTATTCTTTTTACACAAAGCATCAGATTTTATGGGTGTTTCTCAGTATGGCGACCTAAACTCTATAGACAGACATTGTGGAAGAATAAATAATAATTCAAGAATAATAACAGCAAATGACGAAGACACAATAACGTGGAATGAGAAAAGAAGTTGTTACGATTACGATTTTGATAGTATGATACAGTCCATAAAAGATATTGATTGGTACATGGCTTGGATATACCAGACGTGCACAGAATTCGGATATTACCAGACCACTACGTCTGATAAACAACCTTTTACAAAAAATGTTCCTGTTGATTTATTTATCAAAATGTGCACAGCTACGTTTGGTAAAGAATTTGATAAACAAAGAGTAGAATATGGTGTTAAGACGTCTAATGAAATGTATGGTGGACTACATCCCAATGTTAGCAGAGTTGTGTTCGTGAACGGCGAATTAGATCCTTGGCATAGACTCAGTGTTTTAGAGGATATTTCGTATGAAGCGCCAGCTAAAATGATTCCCTTCTCGTCGCATTGTAGAGACTTACTTTCGGATCGAAAAGGAGATCCCGAGGAATTAAAAGAAGGTAGAAGATATATTAAATATCTTGTTAAGAGATGGATTGGTGCTGGAGAATATGCTAGTTCAAACTTTAAAAATAGTAAATATTTGTCCTTTTAAAAGTGTTCTCAATCACGATTTTTTGTCATAGATTGCAAAATTATGAAGAAGACAAGGTTTGTGTAATTTATTGCATTATAAAATTTAAGTATCGATACTTAAATACCTACTTACTTATCGGCCGACAAAAAGTCTGTAGTCTGCGGAAGTTCTAACGCAACTGCTGGTATCTAGATAGGCACTAAAGCTAAGTACATTAACCCCTGAGTATCATAGGCTACTTCATCTACTTTTCTTAGATAATGGGCCTACTTTTGATCTCGATATTCCCATGGGAAACCGCGGGACGCAGCTGGTAGTTAAATATAGTAGTTGATGCACCAATGTCAATGACTAAAGCCCTGTCTAATGTAGAGGGCAGAGAGGGAGGCATATTGAATCCAAAACGTAACGAAGGACTCTAGCTAGAGTGAACTCCCGGACTTCTCTACATCAATTTTTACGTACGAACGTGTTTCAAAATCCCAAAAAGCTCGAATTGTGATCGGACGTGTGCGTGTGGGTCGTAACTAAACGTACCTACCTACCCTAAAGTACGACTAATAATTCGTATGCAGTCTGCGCGCTCCCATAGTAGGTACTTGGAAGGACGGGATTGTTCGTTTCGTACTTTTTCGTACGTTTGCGCACGAATGAAATTGAAACGAAAAAGTATCCAACCAAAGTAACTGGCCTAGAATGCAATGCAACCGTTGAATGCAACTGGTAGAGCTAGTAAGGTAAAACCTCAAACTTCGCTAGATGTCGCTAGTAAAAGTTTACGTATTGTGCAGCTAGATGTCACTAGCAAAAGTATACATTTGACGGGACTAGATGTCGTTAGTAAAAGTTTATAGTTTATCACAGCTAGATGTCGCTAGTAAAAGTTGGCATATTAACGCGTTAGATGTCGCTATTAATATTAAGCTGCCCGTTGAAAAAACGTGAAGCCCAATCAAACTACACGATGAGAGATGGATGAGTGATTGATAAAAAGATAACGCTAAGCTCAAAATACACGACGGACACCTACACAACCCAGTGATTTAAGGAGCAAACTGTCGTCGTGTGTACACCGCTGCAATCTAGTTGCAGATGTTTCAGTTTTAGAATGCTTTTTCGTTGGCCTAAGACATAATCACTATTCCCTTGAAAATATATAAATTTAAAAAATCCAAATTAGTATACGTTCGTTCATGGCAACAACGGAATCTGCTCTGCCGGGATAAAAAGTTAGGTTCCTCCTAATTGCAATATTGTCGACTAAGTGTACGTCGACACAAATATATTGCTGCCGTGTGGACGCTATCGAAACTTGATGCAATTTGTGTCTGTGTAAGTGCGCTGTCGTGTATTTTGAGCTTCGGACTGACACTTTACCTAAAACAGACCACACAGCACCAAGGGCAGAAAAAGAAAATCGTCCCCCGACGCGGGAACGTAAGGTTCCACATACCTACCGATGATGATGATGTTTTTTTTTCGGCTTATTATGTACCTGCCTAATTTTTTATACGTATAGTTTAATTTGAAGTCGGGGGTTTTTTAAAGTTTCTTGTTAGATTTTTTAAATCGGGGTTTTCTTTTTATATTTTTTAACCTTTTTGTAAGAGCTCTGGCTAGTGTAATCTTGCTTATAATCTTTTAATCATTGAAATAGAACTCATTGTAAAATGTCAGCTGATTCTGCAGTACCTATCTACAATATCTGTTCATCAAGATTATTTTATTAAGTAAAATTTTGATTTTGATTAAACATGCATATTGTTGTCACAAAAGTTACGCCCTTACATTTGATCCCCCACTCGGGCATATTTGAAAACATTCGGATATAATTTACGAGATTGACCCTACATATACTTTGAACGGCTGAGCCGATTTTGATTTAACATGCATATTGTTGTCACAAAAGTTGTGCTCTTTCATTTGATATCCTACTCGGGCATAGTTGAAAACATTCGGTTTTTATTTCCGAGCTTCAACCCAAATATATTATGAACGGCTGAGCCGATTTTGATCAAACATAGTTAAGAACACGCAAAAGTCACCTATCAACTAAAAAAAATTACATTGAAATCGGTTCATCCGGTCGTGAGCTACGATGCCACAGACAGATACACACACAAACAGACAGACAGACACGTCAAACTTATAACACCCCTCTTTTTCCGTTGGGGGTTAATACAGGGTGCCCGCCACGGGCGCAGGCGGCGCGGCGCGGCATGGCTGAATAAGTTACCTCCCGTCTCTCAACCCGCATCCCGCTCCGCTCCTATCGCGGAGCTCGTGGGGACACCATACCCGGAAGCAGTTTTTTTTTTTCAGTTTTTGAAAACATATTTAGCTTACAAAACGGAATATAACTTCATTTTATAATCTGCGCAAATGAAACATTGTTTCATATCTTAGCATAACTAATACTAGCTTAGTTGATAGACTTGCAACTCTTTAAAATTCAAGTTTTCCAATATTTTAAACTCGGTAGATCGTGTGCTGCAGACCGCGTGGTTTATTATGCCTTATACTACTGACCGACCGCTCTTCTAGGGGGGGGGGGGGGGGGGGGGGCAGCTGCCCCCCCCTGCCCGTACCTCGCTACGCCCATGCACAGCACACATACTTACCTACAAAGAAATTCGTGCATGTGCGCTGTAGGTACGTGTGGTGTGGTCTGTTATAATAAAGTTTAGTTAAGTGTAGGTGTTATCGTTTAGTTTGAGCTTTATTAAGTTACCTACTCATAATATTTCCTTTCACGATACATATTATTATTAAACAATGAGAAATAATTATATGCCTCTTTATTTTTCCTACACATTCAACGAATGAAACAATATATTCTAATAATAGACACCAACACCTACACTCACTCCAGCACTCATCGAAACAAAATCTTAACCTTTTTTTTAAATGTGTGGAGTGATCTGTCTCAGTTTCAGTGTCGTCGTATAAAACCATCTTAAAGCTTCAAATGAACGACGACACTGACACTTTACTTAAAATCTTTTGTGTTTTAGTTATTTCCATAGTTTTGATTCGATTGTTCGCGAATAAATTATATTGATCAATGATCATGTTGACTTCCCCTTAATCCATTTCAAGTCAATCAAACAACTTCAAATCTGTCATCATTCTGTCAGTTGGTAGCTTGCCGCTTGTTTGCTGTGAGCAATTTTTTCTCCTGTCAAATTGTCGTGATTCGTGGATGGATGTGTTTTGTGTGTGAGTGAAGTTATTGTGGAAAAATTAGGAAATTTCTCGTTGTCATGTGGTGAGTAATATGATTTTATCATTTTCAATGAATTAGAGCGCGATTCAATTAATAAATTGCGGTTATGTGGATCTTTGCCGAGACGGTTGCGTGCCCCATTCACCGCCATCGGCTTGTGGAGCCGCTCGGTCGGCTACGCCTTTCGTCCAAACTGACACGACTGACATTAACCCAAAATTGTTGAAAAACTTGTAAGTTTTTTCCTAAACAATTTACCTACCTCGTATTCTAA
Organism: Idaea biselata; assembly: GCA_958496205.1. NCBI lineage: Eukaryota > Metazoa > Arthropoda > Insecta > Lepidoptera > Geometridae > Idaea > Idaea biselata. The sequence goes on along the minus strand of OY292396.1, from coordinate 29,270,362 downwards.
CTGAACGACTCTGGTCTTTGGTGTGCCTTATCTTCTTCATAACCAGTTTGAAACTTTTGTAATAATAACGTCAACTTCCCGCTTGCTGATGAATCATTAATTTTGATGTAAGTTCACTAAGTTTCCTTTGATTTAGTTAAGCTATTTCTATCACCAAGATTAAGCTATTGCTGTTTCCTATAAGATGAGCAGAAAGCTCTTGATGGCTGTTTAACTTATTAGCATTTTGATAGACATGCACTTTTCTTGAATCTCTGACTTGAGTAATTCTCATTCCTGTGTAAGCAAATGGATACAAAGTTGTTTAAAGTTCATTAATGTAGTTCAATGTATTTCCATGCTAAATTAAATGACAGTCCGTAATGTAGTTCTCGAGTTTAACACACTAAATATGGTAAGAAAACTTAGGTAACAATACTATGCCAGTGTTTTGAGGCGAGGGAGGGGGATGGGGGTTTGTGCAAGACCCCTAATACCTTTTACAACCCCCACAGGTGTATATTTTTTTGAGAGGTTTAAAAAAAAGAACTTTGACTAGGTTAAACCAAGTGCTAGCTTTGCTTGCTTTAACTTGAATCTTCTCGCACCTATCACCCTGATGTTGTTTCTGTCACTGACAAGCTTTCCGAGTTGTTTTATTTAATATTTTAATTATTCAGAACCAAAGAAACCGATTTTATTTTTCAGACATTAGACCTTCCAACTTACTAACTTAACCTCATACATAGAAGAATTATTATAGACTAACTGTATCCTGCAAGTAATACCTTGCATAATTTCCATGGTATTACTGAGATGAAAAGTATGCTATATGTATGTTTTGCCAAATTAGAACCAAACCCCTTTATCCGTTTTTGTATGATCAACACACCAATATAGACTAGACTAGACTAGACATTTGCATTTATAATAGTAGTTAGATGGCATAAGAATCTTCACAAATTATATCCAGATAGCTGCTTGCCGCTGTTTCACCCGCGTAAGTCCCGATCTCGTGGGAATATCGGGATCATAAGTAGCCTATGTTACTCAGGGTGAATGTAGCTTTCAAATGGTGATTTTTTAAAATTGGCACAGTAGTTTTTGAGTTTATTCATTACAAACATACAGACACACACACATACACACAAAAATACAAATCTTTCCTCTTTATGATATTAGTGTAGAAATGTAAAGTTAAACTAAACCTATCTTAAATCATTATTTAAGTAGGTCAGTTCTGTATATTGGTCACAGTTGCTTATATGATAAACAACGTTATTTATGTGGACACAATTCATAAATCCTATTAGAACTTACCTAGTAGGTATTTAGATCTTCAATTAGGTACTCATTATTATAGATAATGTTTGTTTTAGGTGTTTATTAATATTGACAATATGCCTAGTTACATCTTCATCTCGGAACATTTATGATTTTAATATTTAATAATAATTGTAATTGTCTACGGGCACATTTTCTGCAAATAGACCTCTGCAAATTAGGTCCTTTTGGACCTTTTATCAGTAGGAGAACTGGCCCTGCTCTTGACTAAATTTTGCCACTAAATGTGGTTTTTAATTGACAATATTAAAATTAAAGAAATACCTTGAGTTGTTTGGAAGTTATGAGGGAATAAAGAATATTACAAACATATACAAGACAGGTGCGGAAAACATAACCCTTTCCTTGCAGCTGAGTAAAAAGTTGTGGGAGACTTACATTTAAGTTACCTAATAATTAGCCACAGATGTTATGTGCAAGGCTAAATAGAACATTTTTCTATGATGCCTTGCACATAGGAGCAATGGAGCACACAAACAAAATATCCTACATATTTCACATTAACCATGTATTAAGAAACTGTTTGAATACTATCTGCTTTATATCTGGTGGCTCGAAAATTAGGACACTTCAATAATTGTAGCGTGAACTTGAAAGGAGTTAATTGAAGTCAATTATGACCTCAACAACCCTGTACTGTAATTCCTTAATAGCAAGCCATTATGAACTTTAGTTATTGAATATTGATTTCAATTCTTACTAATTAGAGAGTTTTAACATCTACATAGGTATGTCTATATAAATAATAAATAAATTGTGTCAACAACACACATCGCCATCTAGCCCCGTGGTAAGCGACTAAGCTTGTGTTACGGTGACTAGACAACGGATATAATACTTATATTTATTTTTCTTTTGTAAATACATACATAATATACATAGAGGAACACCCAGACCAGACACAAATATTTATTTTTTAAGCATAAATACTTGCACCCGGCGGGAATCGAACCCGCAACCTTCTGCATTGCAGTCGCTTGGGGAGAACCTAAGGTGTGTTAGGCTCCATCAGATCCCTTGGTCGCCTTTAACGACACCCAGGGGAAGAGATGGGGTAACCTTATTCTATGCCGGGCTACACGGCAAATGTCTATAGATGCGAAAGAAACTCTTTCTGCTACGTTTTCATGCCTACTGCTGACATGATTTTGATGAATTTTGGTATAGAGATATTTATGGAACCTTGGTGAAGGACCATAGCCTACTTCTGATCTCAATACTTAGTTTTAGTTACCTACTAAAAAGTAAAATCTAAAAACACGACTTTTGTTTTAATAGGATAGTGTTCAGATAACAATAACACACCTTTACTATACAATGTACCTAATAGATTAAATACCCTTGTTTTTATCAACCATAATGTATGATAACAATATAGGTAAATCTTAAAATACCTATGCTTGTATTGCTTGATAATGATAAGTAAATATTTATAGAACCATTTATAGATTTGTTGTGATTTTTTTTACTTACTTACATACTTAGTACTAGACTAATGGTCTAGGCACATAGAGTAAGTAAATTTGTATTTTAGAATAATGCTTATGTTCCAAAATTCAATGCTATACCTGACTTGAACCCACGACCCCTCCCCCACGACTCCCTGCCTCTAGTGAGTTATTCCACTTTGTTCACCTGGGTGAAGGGAGTGGAAAATTTTAGTGTCTTCATATATTCACCTCTGAACCATTTCACCCACATGGAATCAACCAGTGGAGGTAAAATAAGAGTCCTTTGAATATAAGAGACTTGACTTAGATTATTCTGTAGTTACAACAGAACTTACTCATTTAATCAACCTAAACCTAGCCTAGCGACTGCATTAATTTACGTACCTAACTACCACATAATATAGGAATTTATTGTCAATAATTCATTATGAAGTAGTATTCACTATGAACTACTACTTGCCTACTAATTATCACAAGGCATTGAAGTATCAGGTGAACAGCTGACTAATAATATGGCCATCATACATTATCTTGATATTCTATAGCAGGGGTTCCCTAACTTATTTGAGACGCGCCCCCTTTCGACCATAAAAAAAAATCCGCGCCCCCCCGTCCTCCAGTCCAAATTATCAGGTCAGGATAAAAAAGTATTCAAAATAAGTATTTTTATTTCCCATAAAAAAAAATCAGTCATACAAAAGGTATTTGGTAAGTTGTACCAAACACCTTTGATAGCGCCCGTGAATTGACCGCGTGGCCAGTCTAGAGGCTGATATTGGCCGACTAAGGAAACAATATTATGTTCTTCACAGGCGTCAATTTTAAATAATTTCATTGGTCGTATCGAGAATGGAATGCATTCTCTCAGCGATCGCAGGTATTAACTGCACAAGTGGCCCGCGCCCCCCTTGAAATATCTCTGCGCCCCCCCTGGGGGGCGCGCCCCCCAGGTAGGGAACCCCTGTTCTATAGACAAGGAAAGAATACTGTTGTCTATATAAACCTACTAATATTACGAGTACCTAACCTACCACTCTACTGATATTTTCTTACTATATCTTATCTTACTAATATTATAAATGTGAAAGTAACTCTGTCTGTCAGTTACGCTTTCACGCCTAAACTGCTGAACCGATATTGATGAATTTTGGTGTAGGATAAATAGGACCTTGGAGAAGGACATAGGCTACTTTTGATCCCGTAATTCCCGCGGGATCGGGACTGACGCGGGTGAAACCGCGGGCACAGCTAGTCGTAAAATAAATTATGATAGTCTAAGTACTAACTGCGCCCCGCGGTTCCGATACCGCGTGAATATCAAGATCTAAAGTATCCGGAGTCCTTCTCCAGGGACCTTGTCCTTATCCCTATGCCAAAATACATCAAAATAGATTCAGCGGTTTAGGCGTAAAAACAACAGATAGACAGAGTTACTTTCGCATAAATTATATAGGTAATGATTTTTAAAAATAACTGTTCCGATTGCAAAGACACCTGGGTAACCAATACCTAAGTAGATAGCTAGGAACTTGGATTAACATAATAAATATTTAATACAAAACCTTACTTCTCAAAGGATCAGGATTTATCCGGATAAAACCTTAGGACGCTCTCGGATGTAATAAAACAAATCTTGTACTAGGTAGGTACTTAGGTATTTTGCTTTAAGATTATTCACAATTTACAAAGAAAATCGAGCCATATACTAACGTACGTACCACTGAAATGAAACTATACAAGTTTTCTGGTATTGGTATAAAATACAAAATTACATTAGATCTTTGTGCCGATTTGATTTGCGCCTATTAGTTCCACGGACGGCCACCATCACTTTCAATAGAAAACGCGCCACAACAGCGCAACATGGCGCAGATCAAATAGGCACAAAATTCAGTGCGCTTTGACCTGTCCAGCGACTTGTATCATGGAGGTCAGTGGTAATATTATAAATGCGAATGTTCCTCTTTCACGCAAAAAGTACTGAACCGATTGCGATGAAATTTGGAATATATATAGCTGAAGACTTGGAATACCACATAGTTCATGTTTCATCCCGATATTTCCACGGGAACGAGACTTAAGCGGATGAAATAGCAGGGCACTGCTAGTATAATATATATCTATCTATACTTCTATACTATAACTAAAGTAATATTATAATGAGGTAACGTTTGTAACATTTATAGATTTATGTATGTATTAGAGATGGGCCGACTAGGGGTTCTGCCGACTAGCAGACTAGCCGACTAGTCGGTTCCAAATTTGCCGACTAGTCGGCAATGGAGATCATTATAATTCCGAGATATTGGGGTTAATCATGATCACTCGGCGATTGTTGCTATTTTTTGATAAATTTGCACTTCGCAAGCTATAGTGAAACTTCCAAAAAATGGTTGGAATAAAAATAAAAGTGGGAAAAAAAAATGGAGCTGAGGCATAGTTATGACATTTTTGATGTTTAGATGATGTATGTAAGCTATGACGTGTTTTGTTTATGTTTTTCTGACTACCCACCTTCTAAACTGTAGTACTAATTAAATAAATATTGGTTTTATTGCATAATTGTTAGTTGACGACTAGTCGGCATAATTTGCCGACTAGTCGGCATTCCCGACTAGTCGGCGACTAGTCGGCCCATCTCTAGTATGTATGTATTTTCCAGGTAATCTCTGAAACCACTGTACCGATTTCAAAAATTATTTCAGCAATAGAAAGCTACATTATCGAGAAGTAACAGAGGCTACTTTGATCCCGATATTCCCACGGGATCGGGACTTACGCGGGTGAAATAGATATTAGCTTTAAAATTCCCTTACCAGATCGCCATAGTGGGGCTAGCGTGCATTCATGCAGTTGTATTTGTCATGCGCGACGGGTGATTCGTTGTAACTGCCGGATGGCAACCGGGCAACCTCTCCACAAAATTGGATGCAAGTAACAAGCAATACGTCCGTGTATCCTCGGTATAGAATAGGGTTACACCATCTCTTCCCGTGGGTGTCGTAAAAGGCGACTAAGGGATCTGATGGAGACTAGCAAACCTTTTCTCCCCGCGCGGTGGCGGGTAAACTGCTTGGTCCCTAGTAGGGTTGGTGTCACGCAGGCGGCCGACCGTAGAAAAATATTGCCAAATCTATTTGCAGTAGGTATAGTCAATGAAGACTTACCTACTGTGCTGACCACAAATTATTTAGGTTTTTAGCTGACCCCGGGCTCCTATCAAGGATGCAACCGGGAACATCGCTAAGATCACTGAAATGAAACTATACAAGTACGCTGGAATTGGTATACCATACAAAATGACATTAGATCTTTGTGCCGATTTGATTTGCATCATGTTGCGTTGTTGACGCGCGTTTTCTATTAAAAGTGTTGGTGGCCGTCCGTAGAACTAATCGTTCCGTGGACGGTCACCATCACTTTCAATAGAAAATGCGCGACAACAGCGCAACATGGCGGAGATCAAGTAGGCACAAAATTCCGTGCCCTATGACCTGTCCAGCGACTTGTACCATGGAGGTCAGCGGCTCAGATGAAAAGAAGTAACAAGCGATATGACAAAAATACCTACCTTCTACCTATCTAAAAAACTGAACCTACTTCACACACAAATGGATGTAATCAATGCAGCTGCTAGCATTAGATACCGCCAGATAAAGACGTGACGCGCGTGACTCCCCTCTGAAGATAATTGTGAAGTCAAGTGCTAATATGTTTTAAATTACATCGTGAAATTCGCTGTTCAATCGTGAGATACCACAATAAGGCAATATTGCGTTAAGGCGCTGTTCAGTAAACTTAGGGAACTAAAAGCCACTTTCTAGTAGGTAAAAGGCTGAATATAAATGTAAATATTATACACTAGCTACGTCTTGCGGTTTCTCCCGCGTCAGTCCCGATCCCGTGAGAATATCGGGATCAAAAGTAGCCTATGTTACTCAGGACGAATGTAGATTATTAATGGTTAAAGAATTTATGAAATCGGACAGCAATTTTGAGTTTATTCATAACAAACATACAGACAGACACATACACACACAAAAATACAAATGTTTCGTCTTTATAATATTAGTATAGATTTAGAATAAGTTACAGTATTAAAATATACTTAAAGTATTAGTAAGACCATGCAGCAGTTTTTCTGTCTAATGGAAATATAAAAATCACCTTGAAATGGTTTTTTTTTTACATAAATAATATTTTAAAAAAACACCAATAGTACCTACCTACCATAAAAATGCCATATTGTGATAGTCATTTACTTGTTCTGATCAAACGAAGTTTTAAAATCAATAGTTAAAGTTCTTCATTGTTGTTCTACCAATTAGTTAAGAAACTACTCACGCGCGATGCTTACCCGCCTTCGCGGCGTCTAACGACACAAAGCTTACTTAGAACAGCGCCTTAATCCTTTTCAGCATAGAATCTGAATTATATCCGTTGCCTAATAACGCTCGCTGTTTATATTGTCTACAATTTAACTACACCATTAAATTTATTCATTACAAAACCAACATCAGTACGCGGCGGCGGAAATCACCATCGTTAGACGTAGAAAATAATAATAATTGATGATCGTTGTCTTGGATTCACGCCAAAACCACAATTCAACCGGTTAAGAGTAAAGGATACCTACTCGTTCTCCGTACAAATGTAGTCGGGTTGCCTCCCTGGTTAAAGACAGTAGAGCAAATATGTTTATGCCTTAAAATGTAATATCTGCCTTCCTTGACTATGTTTATGCTTTAAAATTTAATATCTGCCTTCCATGACCATGCCCCTACGTTGTGGGGTTTCGTAATCAACAAGAAACCCTGACATATACCTACCTAGTTTTTTTTTGTAATTAGAGTAGAAATAAAATTTTGAAAAATGCATGGTCATGGCTGATATGGGTTTTATGGGATTAACATATTTTCTCCAGTGTCTTTATTCAGGGAGGAAACAGTATTCAGGGAGGAAACGTTTGTAAAGTTTGTGTGAAGAAAAGCGTAGGTATCCTTACCCCTTAATGTAACAAATCATCAGAGATTGTTAATAGGCACAACAATATAAAGTGTTTTATTTGTTTAGTTAAAAAATCTGTTTAATTTACAACTATTCACTTGTTACAATCTAAATAGTTCGTTGTATACGTACTATAAGCTGCTAACGACCTTTTCATTCAGGATTTCTGACCTCAAAGAATAGTTGGCTAACGAACTGCTGGAATGAACCGCGTTAATCAGTCGAAGTCAATGAATTACAAGCCCTTGTTTACGTCGTCACATGTGGTCTAAATATCTTCGATCAAAGACGTAAGGAGAGAGTTGGGTGCCCCGCCCTGTTCCTCTGGTCTGGCTCATTCTCGTATCGCTCAGTACTCGTGCGGTGGGTGTTACGGGCGGAAGCCTCGCGTGCTCTCGCGCACTCAAACTCATTGATACCAACCGTTTATCGGCAGAGGGACCGGGCAAAATGTATATCAGTATATCAGTAGCAATGTGGTGGCAATCCAGTGAAATGTGAATGAAGTGCCAATCGATGGAAATGTGTGAATCAGTGAGAATTGTTTAGTGTTGTCAGATTTGCTTATTGGAACCGGTTTTCTGAATTCTTTTTCGGATTGAGGTAAGGGAAATTGCCGGCGTTTAAAATAAATGCTTCAACGGTTGCGTTTTCTAGATAGAGTAAGTTGTTAGTATGTAACCATAGGGTTCTACAGGAAATTGTTTGTCATTCCGCGAGCGAACTTAGCGACGCGACGCACACCTTTTGTGAAACTTTAATAATTTCTACAAGGCATTTAACTTTAAATTTACGTACGTGATCTATGTGTATCCTCATATGCTTAGTTCACGTAAACTAGCTGTGCCCTGCGGTTTTTCACTAGATCCCGGGGGAATATTGGGATAAAACAAACTTTCACATTTACGACAAGTAGAATAAGAGATAAGTTTAGAATTCTTTGATATAGCAATAACTTTTGTCTGAACCATTTTCCATTCAACTTTTCAAATTCAATTTGTGAAAATGAAAACGTTAAACAAAGTTTAAATTAATACACTGTAGTGCGTAGGTACTCATTTTTATTAGGGTTATTTTGCAACCAATAGGATCCGCAAGGGGAATACTTTTTTATTATGTCTGCCTTTAAAACGAAATGGTAAAATAAAAACGAAGTTTTTGTGATATCATTTTGTTTTGCACGATTATGAATTGTGTTTGTGTCCTTCACGACCTTCGGTTATAAACCGTTTTGAACTTATTTAACCTTTTCGGTTAAGCGAATAATATTATTAACAGTATTACTTTGAGAATTTTGTCACAACGATGCTTGTTTTCGTGTCTTCTTCTTTTCGTGCTGTGGTAGTGCTGTGGACCTAGTGCTCGAGTTTTCAGGTCGCCCTAAGGCCTCTTAACCTTACCTAACTGCTATTGGAGATAACAACCGAGACCAACTGCTTAACGTGCCTTCCGAAGCACGGTGGAGCCCGAGAAAGTGATTTATAAGAATGAAACATCTAGGATCACATGAAACGGGACATTCTTAAATGAAATAGCGACGTCCTATCATTTTGGGTGTTTGACAGCCAATACTAAAATAATTTGTCAAAAGCTTGTACATCACAGTAACCCTTTCACTGATGTTGCACGACTATACTGTGTGTGTGTGACCCATATCAAAAAAGTCGTAGGTAGTCTGACACCGTCCTTTCCGAATCACTGATTTGAATTTCTAAGCGTAGGAGGGCTGATATTTCTTTCGTTTCTTGTCGCCAGACCAGAGGTTATTGATGGTAAGCAATGTGTTACCTTCGCTAAATTACTTTACATTATCATATCTTTTGGCAAATTGTGCCATTATGCAGTTTACTGGTGCGTAGGTAAATACAGACATCATAAAACGTATATATATACCTGACACAAAAAAGCCTATAAAGAAAATACCACAATACCGTGCGCACCATACCATTTTAGCAGAAGTCCACATTATCTTTATGTAACTTTCGCAAACGGCCATTTTCCACCTTGCAAGCCCTTTGGCTCCGATCTTGATCCCTTGGTTTCCACAAATCCCTTTTAGTGCTCAACGATACCATTAGACAGTTTAAACTATGTCGTCTGTTAGCCAGTGGGAAGAGTATATTTCAAACGGATTCAACTCGGTATAGTGAGCTTCTTCGGTCATTTGAATCACATAGCAAGATCCATTAGAAAATTTAACTACCTATTTGCCACTGTCGTAATTTTTGGAAGGTAAACAGGATGACCTCCAACCATGAAACTACATCGATAAATCTCTACCCGTATTGTTTTGAATAAGGTCACGGACTCTTTGAAGGCATATCAAACATTAAACTTCTATTCGGTCGCATAAAGGCACTGTTAGAAAAATTCAAAGCTTTACGAATTTACTACGATATCCTGATTCCGCTGACAGGAACTCTAAGCTAATGCTCCCGAGAATGAATGTGAAGTCTTATCCGGGGCTACCATAGATCTCTGATTTCCATACAATAAGAATCGAACAATCGATGGTATCAGTAATTACCTAGTATCGTGGCACGTGCTCTAACACTGCATTCTACAAAGAAACCTCTGTTTCTCGTAAAGAAATTTAACACTTTCTAGTTAAAGACTTATCAAAGTTATGAAAAGGAGCGTTCTCGATTGAGTCCGCAAGAATATAGGAACAAAAAGTCTATGTGTTGTTTCAGAACTTCAATTGTCTACAAACCAAGTTTCATTGCAATCGATTTAGAAGTTTTGTGTGAACATTCCAACATCGCTTCACCGTAATTTTTTGCGTTTATGATATTGGGAAAAGGACATGTTTTCTTACTTATTTCTTGCAAATAAGTAAGTCTTGCGAAACTGCAAGGACTGATGCCTAAAAGAGGCAGTTATCTCATCCTGAAGAGTTATTGATTCTCGGGAACTGCGAACCTTGACTGTACAATAGGTTCTGATCTTAGAGCATATTATATCCTCTTTGTCAGAAGAGACGTCCTTGCTTCGCACACCCTTTACGCCATTTTTGGTGGCAATATTTGCTTAAAGGATCCAAATTTTAACTTTAATGGCGAGACTATAATGTTAGATAGTCTAAGGGTCTGATGCTATTATAAATCTCTTTGTTTCAGGTTATGTGTGCGTGCTGTCAGATAATCAACAACGACGCTGTGATAGGTAACCAACGTTGTGGAATGGTTCCGGTGTGTTGGCGCTTTGTTTTTCATGTGAGTGACTATTGTATGCTTCTTTGTGATAGGTATAGACTATTGGTTTCTATACGAAATTCTTATTATTTTGTTAAACTTTGGTATAGATTGCAACGGCTAATAAAATAGACAAAATCACAAGTAACAATATTTACGAAAACCACATTTGTTGAATGGGAGCCCCCCTTAAATATTTGTTTTAAGTAGTTGTTGCTAAAGTGGCTACAGATATACATCTTCTGTGAAAATTTCAACTGTCTAGCTATCACGGCCAGTTAGCTACTATGAGATACAGCCCGGTGACAGACGGACAGACAGACAGAGGTGTCTCAGTAATAGGGTCCCGTTTTTACCCTTTGGGTTCGCAACCCTAAAAATATATTTGTAGATGCAGTCAAAACGAGCCTGTGTCGAAAATAGTAGACAGGGAATACTCTCGAACTCGCGTGGCGCTGACGCAGATACGCGTGTTTGAACCTCGCCAAGTGTGATTTTTTAAAGATGTATTTTTCCTAGAAAATAGTTCTAATGGATATGCCTAGAGCATTTTAAAAAAAATAACGATAAAAAGTTAAATAAATACATTAGGTACATATAATTCGTCTCGCCTACACGTCCCTAAAGGTTTTTGAACTTTTAATAACGTACCTACTTAAAACTATTATTTCTTCTAACAAAGGGCTTTGTATCAAATTATGTGACAAGCAAGCTTTACTATGCTCAAAACTATTAGTCTCAAATTATGTACAAATAGGTACAAATAGGTCAATATTACACAAAATTATTAGATTACATCTTCTCCTAAAATCTAATTTTAATTTATATTACATATGGTTCTAGTTAATAGGTCAATAGGTATAAATAGATTTGTTTTGACCAAAAATATTAGAAATTGAAGATTTTGTTTGTTCTCTCTCATAGTCAGTTATTTGTTATTGTTTCCTTAATGTTCTACTATTTATTATCCATTTCTAAACTGAGAATATTAAATCGACTACCTATTATTTGAACATAACGTAAATATTATGTTAAGATTGCTAGGAGCCATAGAATGATTAAATTTCATACTTTTTAAAGGCAGTTGTAACTCTGGAGTAAGTAATTTTATGAACTAGTATTCCATGACTAATTTAAATGAGGTTGTATGTGAAGGCGTGCTAAAGATATTTTAAGAGCGTGGGCTAGTTAAAGGTGAAAGTAGTAGGTAGGTGTATGAATGAAACAAGACGTGCGTTATCGTGGGCGCAAATGACGTGACTCGCAAGAAAGCCCGTTGTATACAGCCAGACAAAACTTTAATAAGCAAATCTGTTGAACTTGCATTAAGAAAACGTGATCTGACCTTTGACTTTATGAACAGCCATGCCACCCACTCGTGTTATTTAAGGAACGTATGTACTAAAATTAAACTAATTTTTCGGCTTTAATCACTTGGTGTTTATTATCTTTACCATTATTTCAATGCTCAACGTTTACAGGTCTCTTCTTCAGGATTGACAACCGTTTGTATTAGTATCACTAGTAACATTTTACTAGCCGTCTCCAGAATGCTATGCTGTCCTGAAGAAGAGACTCGTAAAGGTCTCGAAACGTTGAGCAGTAAAACAATGCTAAAAGTAATAAACACCACGCGATTAAAACCGAAAAATGCGTTTAATTTCAATCCCAACTAAATACAACAAAAATCAACGCATGTAGGTACTAGATAAAATGTAGATAACTAAACTTCAAAATCCTGTCTAGTCTAGCTAAACTTTATATCAACGCGACGCACAGTCTAAACTATAAGCTCCAGAGATATGAAATTCTGAGGATGTGTTCCTTCCCACCCAAAAGGTTTTTTTAAATATTACCAAAGGGAAGGCGGGCATGCATGGATGAACAGCGGGTCATTACTAGTAATTATCTAAAATAAGTACCTAACTAATAACAAAGCAGCATTTTGTGTATTTTCTTTAGCTTCATGCGCTTTATTTGACGATTTACCATTTTATCCCTAACAACATTATACAAGTAAAAAGCCAACGGCCTAGCCTGCGCTGTGGAGCCATGAAACCCTATTAGGTACAATATGAGAGTGTCATATGTAAGCGATGTCGGTAGTCTATTTGTCAAGCGGCAAGGATTAACGTGAGAATTAGGTCAGTTATGCGTTCTGCCAAGACATTTGGAGGATATTGTTTTGAGAATTATAATTATAGTCAGTCCACACTACTACAATAGTGTTATGTGTATCGATTGTGAACTTAGGACGTTGTAAGATCTCATCGCTCTTGGCAAATGGACCTATTGCACAGTTTGCTTGCGGTAGGTACGTAGACATTTGTGAAATTGCTTTAGCATGTGTGTGGAGTGTGGGGTGAACAAACTGTTGTAATAGTACCCATAAGCTTGTCGATGTAAACATCACTGGCTTAGCCTTAAACTAAACGAGCAGGGTTGACGCTTCGCCGTCAAAATAAACAGTATTATTTTTAGAACCGTGAGCCATAGTTAACTCGGCGCCATAATCGAGGGTGTTACATGCGTTGTATGCGTAACCCTAAATTACTCATTCAATAAATCATCAATCAATGATAATCGTGGAGGGATCCACGATTATTTTGTAAATTTCAATTGAAGGAGTTAATATCGAATAATCAGCTATTTGTCAATTGATGATGTCATGCTAAACGTCATAATCGTAAACTTTAATGAAGTCACGCAAGGAAAATACCGACATGGGAACAACTCATGGGAATGACTTTAAGGGCTGCCTTATATGCGGTCAATATACTTAACCAATCCAGAGCTGGCTTGCTGCTGTTTTCATGTGATACTAGGTACTTAGTTTAAGCTCAGTCTAATGTGAACTTCCCGCTTTTAAGCCAGTCCTGTCAGACCAGTCATTCTGACGTACGCGCCAGTAGAATGAATCTTCATGTCTTCCGAAGACTTAGTCTGAAACGCTTAAGGCCGAAGAGCTCGATGGACTGGCTCCTGCGCTCGTTGATCTAATATAGTCGTGCAAGTTAAGCAACGCCTGCCGCGGTCATTTCTTTGATGGATGACCGATAATCTTTCCACAGATTATCGGTCATCCATCAAAGCCAAGCCGTTTTCTTGAACTGCTTGCTTCGAAAGACACGTTAAGCAGTTGGTCGCGGGCGTAATCTCCGATAGCTGTCGTTAGGTCAAGTCAGAGGCCTTAGGGCAAGTTAGAGGCCTCAGAACGACCTAAAACACACTATTATGAGCACAGTACTAAATTTCGAGTTATTAGGTCCTGTCCCTGACCCCTTAAATCAGACGTTATTGTGTAAGACAATATAGACTACTTGTCAGAATCTAAAATGAATATTCATGCGTCTAGTGATAAACACTTCATTAACTCCTGACGACCTAGGTTGACTGGGAACGCTGAGCAATTGTGATGTCTGCCTTTGTCTTTGAAATTGGATTCTAATCGTTCTAACGTTCATCACAACGGACTAATTGATGTGACAACTATCTGCCTCACGTAGTCTATCTTTACTGAAGTAATTAATCGCTGTGAACTGGAGCTGGTGTTTTTTTGAGTGAATGTGTCGATTTAGGTTTGTTGGAAGTTTATTTTGAAAGTAAGGTGTAGTGGGTAAATCTGAAATAACTTATTAAATGGGGTAAATCCTAATTTATTCAAAAATGGATTTAATATCGCTCTGATTAAAGGTCTATTCTGTATTTACCCCACACCTTAATAGTTTTTTTTTACTGTTTTCAAGGATTCTAAAAAGCCAATTTAGGTACAGTTTGCTTCTTGTGGATGTATGTCAAACTCCGTGGTCGCCATTCGAGGACTTTAACTCACCAAGAGCTATGTCTATGGCCTGCCCATTGCCACTACAGTCTGCTTATTTCGGGATCTATGTCGGTGACTTAATACTGTCCTCATTTATCCTCATTGTTTAAAAAAGGCTAAATTTAGATCACGTCGATGGCTTCCTTACCTATTTAATAAAGAAATCGAAAAGCAAACATGAATTCTTAAAATCGTTCCGGCATATAACGTCTTATGTAAGTAAGGAAGGTCTGTACGAAATCGGGTTCTACGTGTTTCCTTCTCAAATTAAAGTTTAATGGAGATGTCCGTTGAATACTTAATAGTTAGTCTTTGGTTAGATAAGTGTCCAGGTACGGCACAGAAAAACAGTTTAATTTCAAAATTTTAATAAATTTTGACTCCATTATGTATCGAAAAGCTTAGATTCTCAAGTCCTTCAAATTCTAATAATAAATCTATACGTAAGTATTTTTATATGAATCGATATTGCTTATCTGTTGCTATAGCTCCGACGATTTGATTCCCCTTGGAGGGTGCTTGGAAATGTCGGATTAAAAATGACAGAACTTCTGTTTATTTTGGCTTTATATTTTCTTTTTAAACTTGGCTATTACGTGAGCAGGAAGATCCTGCTAAATTTAAAAAGGACGTCGATATCTAAGTAGACTGCGACCCCGTTAACGATGACGTGATGATTTCGATGCATTTGATGGAGATTGGCAAGACATGGTCTACTACCTAACTACATGGAAATTTGATGTTAGGATTGCACAGCAGCGGGATAATGTAAGCTAATGACAAAACTCTAAAAAATCACGTGAGAGAAGTGGACGACCAAGTTGGTCCTATAAACCTAATTAATATTGTCTTATTCCGGACACTTGGAACGGACGTACGAACGACAGTCCTTGCCGACTCAACAGGCTCGTAATTCGTAATAATTTTATTAGATTTGTCCTAACGATACTATAGGGATTCTTTGTGTCCTTTGTGTTTCCATTGAAGAACTTTTATTAGTTTGTATAAGTGGCTCGAAATATTTCTACCTATTATGCCAGATGATAAGATGTCTAAAGAGAATCTTGCTTTCGTAGATATTTAAACATGAGTTATTTAATTATAGTTAGTTAGTCAGAAGTTACTCACGAGTGAAGGTAGGAAGACGACACAGCAGTGGCAGCAGTGTCTGTCAGTGTCCCTATGGACCTGTATTCCATAGGGTCGGTATACCTATATCTGACGGAAAATGCGTTGCGTATTATTCGGTCACCTGCAACATTCGCTAACGCATCATCGGTTGAGGGTGAAAAGATATTGTTTTACTTTGTAATTGACAATTCCGGCCTTAGGCGAACGATAACACGCGACGCATTTTCCGTCAGATATGTATCGACCCCTAGCTGTATCGGCGTGCGTATCCGAACGCGGACCAAGATCTAGCCAGGCCCTAGGCCAGTAGCGATAAGCGGCATTTCAAATATCCAAGAAACATTTGCCATCACGGCGTATGACATATGCCTAAAATAAAACCCACCTTTAACCTAAAACTAAATAAGTCCCTACCTATAAACTAAATAAGTCCCTACCTATAAAATTACACATCCCTCCTGTTATTTATACGTTTACTTTTCCTGGAGAATAAGTTTTATTACTCGGAACATGTGTTAATTTGTGTCAGTCTACGATGTCGCTGCTCGTAAACTGATCGCTTGATTTAGCTTCGGTACCGATCGTCGGTTGGAAAGTATCCGTTTTGAGAAGATTTATGTTCCTTCCAGGTTCTAACTGTTTCACCTTTCTTTGAATCTGTTTTGATGTGACTTTAACTAGGCTTTTAGCGATTTTTGCTGCCTTTTCTTCTGGAAGTTTCTCATTGTTCATTTGAATTTGTTTCTCTTTTGATTTTCTTTGGGCTCGTTAGAAACGTTTGACGTAGGTATGCAACTTTGACCAATCTACACTACTGGGCACTGGGTAGTAGCAGCCAAAGACTTCCGTCTAAAAATACTTTTGAAATTACCTATAAGTATATATCTTCTTTTTCGTGACTGAAGCCGAGATCTCCACTTCAGACACGATTTATAGTTCGAGTCATTAGAATATTTACAGTTGCCTTCATAATCTATACTAATATTATAAAGAGGTAACGTTGGTGACGTGTGTGTATCTATATTAGGGGTAATCTCCGAAACCACTGGACCGATTTCAAAAATTCTTTTACCAATAGAAAGCTACATTATCAGGGAGTTACACAGGCTTTCCCGAAATTCCCACGAAATCGGGACTTACCCGGGTGATATTTAATATTTCAATTTAAAAAAAGACGGGCTGCTATTAAATCGAATTTCAAGTTAAGATCTCCTCTTAAGCCACATTTTGTAAACGGGCCTTATTAGAGGTAAAATTGTGAAACAAGAATGAAATTCGGCTCAGTGCATTTAACTGCAATTTTATTCCGATGTCTGTATCATTGTTCAATTTTACTGTTTTAATGGTCATCGCTATACATAATTCACTGTTTTATCGTTCGCGGCACGTTAGTGCGGGGTTATCAGACCGGACACGCTGTATGTTAAATGATTAAATAATAAATTCGTTTTGAATTAATCACGGTAGGAAATTGATATTAAATACGTTTTGACGTCGAACTTGCGAATATATTGCGGGCAAAACTTGATACAATCTGACGTGATGAAACCGCAAAAGCCTCTGTATTCTGTATGTATGGCTTAGTATATTTGCTTAGCTTAGTGTCTGACATGTACGCCAATTTGGACAAAATTACGCGTCTAGTATTGAATCCTAATATTAAAAAGGTGAATCTTATTGTCTTGTTTGTTGCTCCTTCACGCTAAAACCGTCGAACTGACTGCGGTAAAACTCGGTATGTAGATAGCCGGAATCACTTGGAATAACATATAGGTTACTTTTTTTTTTGATAATCTCATGGGATAGGGACTTACGTGGGTGAAACCACAGGGCGCTGCCAGTAATTTAATAAGGGTAAAAGCCCTTCGGTTTCTGTATTTCATCTCTTGATCGACAAATCGCCTCGAGCGAAATTTTACTGCTTGGTAGAATTATTATAATATGTAGGTTGTACCTACTAATGATCCAAGTTCTCGTTGGCAAAGACAAAACAAGGGGGAGGGGGGGGGGGGGTAGTTATGGGGTACTAGCTAGTGTGTTCCTCCAAAGGGAAAATCTTCCACCGAGCAGGTGGTTTTGCCCGGTAGACCGCGGCCCGACGACGATGTTTCATCGGGAGTTGTATATGAGCTTTATCTCGGATAAGAATGTTGATAGTGCGATTCAGGTTTTCGTACTTGTAACGCCATCTAGTTGATTCAGTGCGCGTCCGCCACACCAAAAAAGCATCAAAGCTTGATCTTGTTTGTTTAAAATGGTTTGCAAATACAGCTGTGTAAACGACATTGATGTCTGTAAACGTATGCATGGCAAGTGTCTCGCTATCATTTGCGACACAAATACCTTATAATCTCATTATGTAAGCGTACGAGCGTAGGCTTCGCGAATCATTGTCGACACGATGCCCAATGTTACTAACATTACATCTGCTATGGTATGGTGCAGCCAATCTATGTTCCTTTCCGCCGCACTTCGCATGCCGATACACACGCGAGTAACATGGATGGGCAAATTAAAATTCATAATATTTTTTTTGAAATAAGAATGCACATGTTTGTTTTAAATTTCGTTTTAGACGGCCTTTGGGGCGCGTCGGGCGAAGGTCCGTTTGCAATGCAGAAGGTTGCGTATTCGATTCTCGTCGGGTACAAGTAGGTACTTGTGTTTAAAATTAAATATTTCTTTCTGGCCTGTGTTTTCTATACATGTATGTATTTACAAAAAAAAGTATAATATTGTACCTAGTATATCCGTTGTCTAGTACCCATAGTGTGAGCCTAGGGCTTAGTTTGGGGCTAGATTGAGCTGTATGTAACGTCGTGCAATATTTATTTATTATAAATCGTCAGCAATTTAGTAGATTCTTCTTCTGTTTTCGCGATGTTGTATTGAAATTAAAGACATTTTTCGGTTTGAATCGCGTGGTTTTTAGTTTTTAGCAATTTAGTGTTTTCCGACCGCGAATGAGAAGAAGACACAAGAAACTCATAAGGGGTTTTTTTGACGACGTCTCTTCCCTCTTCACTCTTGCCACGCTGTCTCCGACGCCCCTACCCGATTGTTTGGCTGCCTTATATGTCTAATGTTCTTTGGACATTAGACATATAAGACATATAAGGACAAATCTTAAAATTCTTTGGACAAATGAAGGTCTGCAGTGCAGTCACTGAAATCAAAACTATACAAGTACGCTGGAATTGGTATACCATACAAAATGACATTAGATCTTTGTGCCGATTTGATTAGCGCCATGTTGCGCTGTTGCCGCGCGTTTTCTATTGAAAATGATGGTGGCCGTCCGTGGAACTAATAGTTCCGTGGACGGTCACCATCACGTTCAATAGAAATGCGCGACACCAGCGCAACATGGCGCAGATCAAATAGGTACAAAATTCAGTGCGCTATGACCTGTCCAGCGACTTGTACCATGGAGGTCAGTGAGTGCAGTACAGTAATATTTTCAAATTAAACGTTTTACGTGATGTCACGATGCGGCATCAAATAAACTTCAATATGTAGGCTTTTTAGTATTGCAATTTGTAACAAATAAGTATACTAATGAAGTTATGATAACATTGCCATTTGAATTAACAACGTTTTTAATTTGTTTCTGTATATTGTTTGACTCATGAATGGTAGTATTGATTACTCATTGTTCACAATATTTATTTTATTAAGCTTTGCAGTATCATTAGACTTCTAATAAATAAGGTAGTCTAGATCGTTACTGGCCCATTAAGGTCTTTAATTTATGACTCTGAAACGAATGATTTTCATAGTGAACTTTTTCTATGAAAATCAGGCATTGTCAAAGTGTAGTTTTATTTTGGAAACAAAGTCATTTATGTTGTATGTAAGTAACATTGTTTAGTCTTCTGATTCCTGGGAAAAGGATGTTCATCCATTTATTTCCATGCATCTCGATCTCCTCTAAGGTTCAATCTATTTCATATGTATAAGGTATCTTACCTACTAAATCAGCTAATATAATAAACGCAAAAGTTTAGTTAATTAAACGTTTAAAATACTATATTAGAGTTTATAAACCATAAAGCAAATTAATGTATAAGTTCTTTAAATAGCTTTGTGTGCTCGGTTACTTAGCAATCTTACTGAGTTCACCTTGAACTCGACTACCATATTCATATTTTGCACCAACACATGCACACAGGTAATAAAAATATTATAACAAATACCATTATTTTTAGTTTTATGTTATGCTGTGTAAATGTATGATAGATAATTGGACATAGATATTCTTATTAAAAATGCCTTTGAAAACAGATCTGCCTACATTATCCAAAGATTATATAGGGTAAGATTTTTTCTTGTGAACAATTTTTTTCTGACGATTGTATGTTGATAGTGGATAAAATCTATACCATCTACAATCTATTATATTATAAATGCGAAAGTAACTCTGTGTGTCTGTCTTATAAAAGTATGTTTATGCCATAAAACCGACATCAGCCATACATAACCATGCCC
Organism: Idaea biselata; assembly: GCA_958496205.1. Taxonomy (NCBI): domain Eukaryota; kingdom Metazoa; phylum Arthropoda; class Insecta; order Lepidoptera; family Geometridae; genus Idaea; species Idaea biselata. Next base: position 29,249,945 of record OY292396.1, on the reverse strand, counting down.
CTACGTTTTGATTTTTTCATATTCTAATTTTTTTAATAAAAATGAAAAAAAAAAACTAAAACTTAGGGGCATAGTCATGGCAGATATAGGTTTTATGGCATAAACATATTTGTTCTAACGTCTTTATCCTGGAGAAAACAGTCGACTACGTTTGTATGGAGAACGAGTAGATAGACTTTCCCCTTAATATAATTAATAGGTCCGCGATTAAAACCGGAAAAATGAGTTTAATTTCAATAGCTAGATATCTCGTAATTCATCGGACATTCATGCCATAGCTCGGTGAACTTCAAGTTCCATCCTGAGTGTCTTTTTTTGAATACCTCGTTGACCGAGTTTTAATATCTACCTAACTGTAACAAGTATATATAAACCTAGTGTATTACGAGTATTTACAGTGGCGTGGTTCGTGAACGTTATCGCTAAGTGCAGTACGGAAGGCAACATCTTCCGTTTGCGGTACCTACAGTAGTAAATCTAGACTTGATCGTATGCGCTCTGAGGTTTAAAACTGTTTTTTATTGGCCCTCTGTTTGATAAAAGCAATCTTGGTCTGAAACTATAGGAATATTTTCTTGTAGTTTATTTTCTTCCATTTCTTCGTAACTGTCTGCAAATCAAAACGTTATCTGTGGCGCCCGCTCTTCGTTTATTATAATTATTGTGTCTGCGTCGTCTCGTTGGTCCAATTAGGATAATTTTAAGATTAGAGAGGGTTAGAAAATAACGATAAAATATTGAGGATTATGGTAGAGATTATAAGTTTTAAACGAATTTTCCAGCACTTAGGTACCTTCTACTACATTTCTATTCTGGATAAATTCTGATTCGATTATTTTCGTCGAGAAAAATGATACCTGATATTTCATATAACGTTAAATCTTCTTATTTTCGTCTTAGATTGATTTACAAGTCACAAAAGTCGTATGTTTACAGCCACCCCTGAAATATTTGCTCCCTTGTTGTCAATAAATTTTATCCAGAGAGTAATACTTCCTAAGGAAGCGCAACTCATACGTAAGCGGCATAAGAGACAGTTGTTTGGACAGAGTATTAGTGCTTATTTTGCGTAAGCTATAATATTTTTGCGTTAAGGTAGGGTTAGACTACAGTATAATACTTTTTTTGTACAACTCGGGTCGGCAATCGACAAATATAACAAACCTGTACATTAAGAAATTGTTTCATTGATGTATGAGATTATTCACCCAGCTTGTGATAAGGAGTTCATTCAAAAGAACTGACAATGTTGTGACTACAAATGTAGAAAAAGAAAACAACGAGCTTATGTTTCGATTGTGTCGATCGGTCGGCAAGTATTCCTTTCGTAACCTTAGTAACGCATTGAATGGGTAATACCTGTATTTTTCCCTACTTTGGTGTTTGGTGCGATGATAACCGAATTGTCCCGGACCGAGCTAAAAATAGGCACCATAAATCTTCACAATGAGGATTAAGCCGGGCGCGGCGTATCTTAAACACTGACATTTTCAGGGATTTTATTTATGTAAGCGTTATTTTTATAAAGGGTTTCAAATGTCCTGACCCTTGAGTCTAGATTTCATAACGTGATTTCAGTGACAGGAATTTATAGAGCTCATGCTCAGCTGTTACTTCTATAACCTTATGTTATCTGTTGGCTATCTTATGGATTGTCCCAACTTTATGAATCCAGTAAATCTGCCATTCGCGCATCTTGCCGATGTAGGTATAACGCATTTGAAGTTACCAAGTCTGAATCAAATTGATTTGCTCACGTTGAACTCTACAAATACAAGACCCTCCCACAATCGGATAAACAGTGTCTTGTTTGGTAGTAATTTAATTTTCCGCATCGATGAAAACATTCCCTTTCATACAACATTCGTCCCAAATTATTCCTTTCTAAATTTCACCTCTCAATTTCAGTGAGCAGGCGGCGAACCTAATTTGAGTGTTTCATCAAAGATTACAGAGATATAATTCGGTCGTTGAGGCCTGAAGGTTTAATATCTGTTTTAATATCGAATGTGTTATCGGGGATTCTTCGAAGTAATCTGGATTGTAATTGCTCTGGTCTTAGGGTCGTGAAACTTGTCCCTTCGTTTAATGCTTTTAAAAATTTGTTGATTTGGAAGATTCGTGCGACATCGACAGGCCGAGATATTGTATTGTTTCGAGAAAAAAAAATGTCGATTTTCCTCAAGATCGTTTAACCTAAATTCACCATCATTATCATACTTACCCTCCGTAAATCCATTTGAAGGTATGAGCCTCGTTTATTGAATGGTCCACCCAGCTCGGTCATGCACTAGGAGAATCCACCGCTTGCTGAGTTCTGCTACGATGTCGTCTGACCATTGGACTGGTAGTCATACTCTAACTAAACCACTTATGTCTAAATATTGTAAGTCTAATTCTTAAATCATATACTTATAGCAAAGATACATTGTTTTCGTCTGTCTGTTGATTACTAAGCTGGTTTTATTCGGTATCACCGCACGCCTGTTCTGTTTCCTAGTTCGTCATAATTCTGACAGACTCATTTTTGTTCAAGCTGATTCACGATTTGCTAATTTTCCTAATTACATCCCGCAATTTTGTTGCCCATGCCATTCCTGGTATATGGTTGTTGGTCATTTAAATTTCCAAGAAATTTGACTCCATCAGCCCTCGTGCGTGTAAATAAGGGTTTCGACAAACGCTATACAAGGGTTACTCGTAAACCGTATTATTGCCACGGTCAAATAGGTCCCCACTACAACTAGGGTCAGCCAACAGATCATGAAATGTTTTATTACATTCGTATCGTGATACATTATTCAGATAGGTTTCGTAAACAGGATGAAAACAAAGTAGAAAGAAAAGAAAGAAAATTGATTTATTCAGACAAGCACACAACTACATTACAAGAAAAATATAGGTATATATAAAAGTAAATAACATTATGGACACAATAAAGATTTTAATAAAATATAAATATACGCGGAGAGAGAGTAGTGTGCTGCCCGAATAGGCGCAGCCTCAGCATAATGCTGCTGCTAGTGTAAAATAACATAGCAGCAGCGCTGGTCTTCCGACTGAACCCACCCTTTTTCTCGGCGCTCCTAACAAAAAAACTTAATATTAAATAAAATAAACAGAAATAAAAGATAGGAATAAGGACGAAAAACAATACAAAGGATACATACACACAATAAATATACCGATACATGAATTACAAATTTATCCAAAAAATAATATTATTAAAAATAATTATGGACATACACAACACATCACAAACAACCTGACACTGGCTACTTTGCAACCGGCAAAATAATAAAAATAAAAAAAAGAGAAAACTGCCAACGAGTGCTTCGTCGGAACGGGAAATTGGCTTTAAAACTGGCCTGGCTCTTATTGAATTCATGTCTCCCTGTCTGTACGCTAACAGACACTGACAATGCCTATCGCCGGTTGATGTTAAATTCGATATTACACGGAATTCTGCCGGCAGACGAGGCAGGTAACATGTACGGCGTTCGCTAGGTACTGGAAATAATAGCTCTTTCATTCCATTATGCCTGCACAGCACTTTTGCCTGAATCAATTAAATCTCGACTCAATTAATTTGGTCGTTGAGTAACAACACAGCAACTTTGAAAGGGTGCTTTTAGTCAAATAGGATAAACTTTAACTGGATGACAAGGTTAACAGTACCTATCAGTTACGTGCTATATCAGAAACATATGGATAGCTCATTGACCTAGCTGCACTCGCAGAGCTTGTATAATCGTGCGAGTTAAGCAATGCCTGGCGCGGTCATTACTTGGATGGGTGACTGATAATGTGTGTGACAAAATTAGTAGTTTAAACAAAAAGAAGAACACATGTGTAGTTAGAATTATGTTGTAGAACATAAGAGTTTTCTTATTTTTACCCATTGTGGTCTAGATCACGTTGTAGATAAAATAATTGTTATTAATTACCTCGACGTTTCGGTCGTCTCTTCTCGCGACCACGGCCGGTGTGACCCGTTTGCCGCAACGTCGAGGTAATCTAGACCTGCGTTTCTAATAATAATGATGGACGGAAAACTTTTCAAAGTTACACGAATCGTGTGAGTTTAAAAAGTGTGTTACCCAAATCTTTATAAGTAGGTATATAAATTCTGGCAAAGATCTAGAAAAATGCCTATTTAGTCTATTTTTCGCATGTAAAATGTACCTACTGCGCGAGCTTTCCCCTTCCACGTCAAAATTTTCCAACTTGTTTGCGAGCCACTATACAATGTTTTTAAAATTTAGTTTTAAACTAGAAACTGGGTGAGGCACAATAATGTAACTTATGTGCTTAGGTAACCTTTCAAGTTTTCAAGTCGCCATTTGGTCTACTCCATGACTTCAGAATTGCTTTGGTAGTCTAGTTTGCGAATTTCGCAAAACATTAGAACGCGACATTTTGAACTGCTTAAGTTTTAACATTTGCTACGTACCTACTGTTCTCTGAATTTATTACTGGATATTTAACGTTTATTGCTCTCTTCACCTATGTTTTAACTAAAGTTTTACTTGGACGTGGAAAAAAATTAATAAGTTCTGCAGTTTCGTAATCAACCCCCTGATTTATAAACGCTGATTAACAGCTGCATAAACTATGTATCGTTTGTCTTTTACTGTGACATGAAGGTTCAAGTTGACAGACACAAACTTTACATAACTTAGTCATCTGTTAATCATCGTTTATTATACCTGATAAGTAAGGGGGGTAAATCTTAACGTTACTTAGTATTATGTGATCTGTGACGTTACTAATGAAACATTTTTTAATATTAAAACTTATTTGGTTAGCTATTATAAAGAGAAACAAATAGAGAAAATTAGTCTTATTTGAGTTCGTCCGTTTGTTGTCACATACTATTCGCGGAAACCATAATATTACTATTCTAAGTAACGTTATTACAACCTCATGTTTGTTCTCTAACAATAACATCTGTGTATGCTATTTTGTAGTTCACTGTCGTCGGCTCACTTTAACATCTCAGCTTTTCATCTTCTAAATATAGATAATTATTTTATATTATTAGTGATGGGCCGACTAGTCGGCAGTTTTACCGACTAGTTTTCAACTAACAATTATACAATAGAACGAATATTTATTGAATTAGTAGTACAGTTAGAAGGTAGGTAGTCAGAAAATCGTAAACAAACACATCATAACCAGGGCGCACCTTTAATGTCTCGACAGACATACATATTCGAGCACCTAAAGGCAGGAACATATTTTCTGTGCCTGTGAAGTCACAGTAGGTATTAAAAAATCGGCACGCTCGGTTTCAATACAAATCGAGGTACATGTGACGTCTAGCTATATGCCATTTTTTGGAAGTTTTGATGACGACTAACTCGAATATCTTCGAATCATGATGATTTGCATTGCCGACTAGTCGGCAATTTTAAAACCGACTAGTCGGCTAGTCTGCTAGTCGACAAAACCATAGTCGGCCCATCTCTAATCCTACTAATATTATAAATGTGAAAGTTTGTACCTATGGATGTTTGGAAGTTTGTTACTCTTTCACGCAAAACTACTGAACCGATTGCGATGAAACTTGGAAAATAGATAACTGGACACCTAGAATAACACATAGGCTACTTTTTATCCCGTAATTCCCGCGGGATCGGGACTTACGCGGGTGAAACCGCGGGGCGCAGCTAGTAATTATATATTTTACACTAGCCTACTGTTTATTACCCAATTTGTACCTTTCACGGTTGAGATGAAACAGTCATACACTTATCACATTACTGAAACTCATTTATCAAAACCTATTTGTGGAATTACTACGATACGAGATATTTCTAACTGGCTGTTGTTAATATATCTAAGTCAAACTCGAAACTTCTGCGACTAATTAAGCGTTAACTAGGTATTTCATAGCTTACACTACATCATCATTTTCACATCATACATTATTCGATTCGTTTTGACGACCTCGGTGGCGCGTCGTGCGAAAGCGCGACTGCAATGCAGGAGGTTGCGGGTTCGATTCCCGCCGGGTGCAAGTATTTATGCTTAAAAAATAAATATTTGTGTCTGGTCTGGGTGTTCTGGGTCTATGTATAATATGTATGTATTTACAAAAGAAAAATAAATATAAGTATTATATCCGTTGTCTAGTCACCGTAACACAAGCTTAGTCGCTTACCACGGGGCTAGATGGCGCTGTGTGTTGTTCGGAGAAATTATTTATTTATTTATTTATTTATTTATTTATTTTCATCTATATCCATAAAATGCTTTGTCCTAACTGACTGTCTGATGAATCAAAGCACTGCCAAAAACTTTTGATAGACAAAAATATGGTAGCACTGGCTGCGCCCGCAGTTTCACCCGCGTAAGTCATGATCCCGCGGGAATATCGGGAAGAAAAGTAGCCTATGTCCTTCTCCAAAGTCCCATCTATCTCTATACCAAAAATCATCAAATTCGGTTCAGAGGGTTAGGCGTGAAAGCGTAACAGACAGACAAAAAGAGTTACTTTTGCATTTATAATATTAGTTAGATAACATAGTAAAAACCAGGCGATTAAGACTCGGTGAGAATTAGGCGAGTAAATAGATAATATGTGTTCCAATAGTGTTGATTTAATGCTGCTTGAATGCTTATTGAAATGGTTAAGTTTTAGTAAAGAGCGGTGTTGGTTTAGTTGTAGAGATATTTCATTCAGAAGTCGTGGTTTTGAATCCTGGCCGACCGCGCACCAATGTCTTTTTCTTTAAGAAAAAGTTATGTGGGCTAATAACATCGCTCTTACGGTGAAGGAAAACATCGTGAGGAAATGTCGGTCCTAGGACTCACCATGGTCCGAAGGCAGGGATTTTTGCCAATCCGGAGAAGGACGTGGCGTCTTACTGCTGAACCCCTCTAAAAAGAAATCACGTACAATGGCCCATTTTGAGGCTAAGTGCGGAACTAACTAAATAGGGCTAGTTGCGAAAACACACAGTAAACAACAGTAAGTAAGTAGTTAAGTTTTTAAATTAACAAATACCTACCAATTTAAAGGCGATTTTTAATTTGCATTAAGAGAAAACATTTTTATATCTGGCAATGATTCAAGCTGAAAATTTGGTACGATTGCGGGTTGAGGCTTTGTTTGCCTGAAGTCTGTTCCGGTTCGTGAATTTTAAAAGCTGAAACATGTCTGATACTGAAACTCCTAGTTTATTTTTGTACGAGCAGTATCCCATTTCGGAGTCGAAACCGTTTAAGGGGCCTGTAGCCGCTAAATTCAAAATTCATGTCGGGTTCATCGAAAATTGTTGATTATTTCATGACGGAACGATGTTGTTTTTTTTTTGTGTAATGATTGTAGGCGACGTTGTTGTCGACATTTAGTGCAGTTTCCTGACAAACATGTCGAAGGGTGTTGAAGCCTATTCACGTTTTAGCGAAACAGTATTTTTTTGTCTAAACTTTGGATAGGCTTTGAAGCAATGAGAAGTTTATGTCTTGAACTACGCCAAAATGTACGAAACAATGTTACCTACAATCCATACACCAAAAAAACCGGCCAAGTGCTAGTGGGACTTGTGCACGAAAGGTTCCGTACCTTTTTGAATTGAATGAAATTGCGGTTTACGGTTTATGACGTATTAAAAAAAACTACTAGCTAGATCTCATTCAAACCAATGTACATCATATATTTTATTATGTTTTATCAATCTCTTATTTTAGAAGTTACAAGGGAGACACATTTAACCACTTTGGAAGTGTCTCTCGCGCCAACTATTCAGTTTAGAAAAAATGATATTAGAAACCTCGATAGATACACACGTCACACGTCTGGGTTTGAAAAAAAAAATATCCGCCATTATAATAAACAATTATTTTCGATGACCCGGTGTTCTGATCGGTTGAAAGGTTGTTTAATTACGTTTCGTTTGCTTGCTGATAGTTGATTGCCCACCCAATCAATGTTTGCAATGTTCAATATTCAAAAGCTCCCGTTTTTCTTGTTTTCTTGTTAACACTGACGTAGATTTAATCTATTTTAAACACAACGTTCAACCGTTTGTGTTTGTAATTTGTAAGGATTCGACTTGGTTTGTCTCTGTTTGCATAAAATATGCATAATTGAATCCGAAATTCCGCTGCGTCATTCATGAAGCTCTCTCGGGGTTTAATAAAGAAGCAAGCTGTCATTGTTAGGTCGGGTCTAGTAAGATAAGAAACACTTTTGTGCGTCGTCGCCTTTATTTCTAACTAGCTGCGTCCCGCGGTTTCACCCGAGTAGGTCCCGATTCCGTGGGAATATCGGGATCAAAATGCAAATGTTACTCAGGGTGAATGTAGCTTTGATTTGGTGAAAGAATTTTCGAAAACGATCCAGTAGTTTTTGAGTTTTTTCATTACACACATACGACACACAAAAATACAAATATTCCCTCTTTATAATATTAATGTAGATTACTATAGTTTTATTTGTACAGTGTAGCCCTGGCATAGAATAGGGTTACTTACCTCATCTCTTCCCGTGGGTGTCATAAAAGGGGACTATGGGATCTGAGAGAAACTAGCAAATCTTAAGTTCTTCCTGCGCGGTGGCGGATAAACTGCTTGGTCCCTGATAGAGTTGCTGTCAGGACCTGCCTAAGAATATTGTCAAATATATTTGCAGAGGGTATGGTCAGTGATAACTTACTGCGCCGACCCCAAATAAAATAACAATTTGGGGTTTAGCGGACCCCGGGCTCCCAAGAGCGATGCAACCGGGAACATCGCTCAGATCAGAAGAAGAGCACTTGTGTTTCCTACACTTGTATGACTGATTATTTGAAGAACTGCTTTTCTAAAAATTTGAACCCGACAGGATTTAAACCTGCAACCCTGATATTCCGCATTTCTTCAAATTATCGAGAAGACTATAGTTTCATTTGTAGGAAAACCACAAGTTCGTCAACCTATTTGGTTAATACGCTGAGTCTCCATTCAACCGTGGTATCAAGGTTTGCGATTACGACGTCTAACAAACTAACAACCAACTCGGGTCTTATACCGTTATCGGACCGGCTGGCACGGTCACGGCCTTTGAATAGTGAATATGTCGTCTTTTTCTACTAACCTACTATGGAAACGTGTTGCTAGACGGGTCTCTTAAGTTTCTTGTCCGTCTATTTTGATTAACACTCACTTTAGCGATTGAAGTGCAATTATTTCATTTATTTCTGCTTGTACGGTTGGCACAGATTTGGTTGTTACGACTTGGGTAGGTACTGCCACTAAAATGTTGGCTGGGAGAGTTATGGTTTGCATCTGTGCCATTTGGCCGCCATTGTTTTTACCTATTGCTTTGATTGTACCTTTCTTTTCCTTTGTTGTAATTTATGTGTTTATATTACCTACCTGCACATTATTTGGTTTGTTTCGATTTTTTAATATCTTTTTCCAAAGAAATTTGGTTTTTTATAAAATTAGGGAAGTTTCTTATAAGGCCGGGTAGAAAGACACGGAAAACTGTTTTCGACCTCACACTTCGGGTCGTTATCACTACGGTATCTCCTGTCCGTCGTAAAAGGCGACCAAAGGAAGATTCTTGGTCGGAGGTTTTGGCCGTGGCTTGTTACCACCCACCCTAACGTGGGAAACGATGAGCGTGTTACATCTTAGACCACATCATCCATCATTTACCATAATCAGATAGAAAAGTGGTCAAACGATCTTCTATCGTTAATAAAACAAGAAATTGATCTTTTAAGGGTTTTTTGTTTTACCCTTGAGGTAAGGAACCCTAAAAGTTAGTACTAAGTACTTTTTATCGACTAAGCTTATTATCATAATGCAACTTAGTTAGGGGTTTATGCGGCTCTTTGAAATGTCGTGCCGTATTTATTCCCTTGCATTTAAATATAAAATAAACTTTATGAAATCCATGAGTGAATATCTACCTACCTACCTACAATAATTGGCACGTTTCCAATACTGAAGGGATGGATTTATCAACCCCACGATTCGGTGCAAATGGAATCGGAAACTTAATTTCGAGGGTCCTAAAACAAATAGTGATGTGGAATATGATTGTCTTGTATGCGAATAATTCAATTATGTATAAGTAAATATGGAGGTCGGACGTGTTAGAGATTTACGAAATATTGATGACGAAAAAAAGGAAATGATCTCGAAATTCTGTAATTGATTTGGGATAAATCGCTTTTGACATGGGGCTTATCTATGTCCTGAAACAATATAGTTTTATAAATGATTGGGTGAGCAATCCAAACCGCAAATAATAATAGAATAACTTTGCGAGGTCTTTGCCATATCAGTGGCTAAAGACTGCTAGCAAATAATAATATTGCATTTGTTCATGACCGAAAGTTGGCCATGGAACAACCAAAACGTTGAGGCGTGGTCAAAATGGTCATGGCAGATGTAGGTTTTAAGGCAAAAACATACTTGCTCTAATATCTTCATCCAGGTAGGAAACAGTCGACAACGTTCGTATTGAGAAAGAGTAGGCAGACTTTCCTCTTAATGTTCCAACACTCCAATCACTTTTGACGTTTTGTTTTATCTTGCTAATAAAGTACGAGTACTACAACAATGCTATTTATGGCGATCAATGGATAGTCGCTACATCATCAAATTGGCTCGGTAGAGGAAATCATTTGGAAATGGCTAACGCCTCAGGCGTTGACCTGACGGAAATAGAAGGGTCGCCCTATAACGTCAGCGGGCGTTCGAAAATCCAACGAAACCGCCCTTGCCTTATAAACTTTTCATATACAAGCTTACTATAATTATTTTGAGACACGTGTGGAACAATACTGTTTAAATAATTCAAAGAATTTCACTATATATGAAGGTATAACAGGAAATTGGTGGGATGCAAACAATTCCTGATGGAAAAGCGATAAGGCGGACGTGAGACGCTTTGAGAACGTGTAGGGCCTACTTTGGTAAAGCTGCTATGGCGGAAGTCTTTGATGTAGGCGGGTAAAGTGAACTTGGAAGTATTTTATAATAAAATATTACAAAAAAATCTACTTTTTTAAGCCTATGTATGGTCAAACAGAACATGCAAATCTGTCGGTCGGGGAGGGTTAGCCAAACTTGGTGGGCGTGTTGGTGGACCTATTTTTAAAAAACAATTTGAAGGAAAAGACCCTAACTCTTCACAATTATATTTAATGATTATTTTTGTGATTTTTTATTTTTTTCCCAAATTTTACCTCTTTACCCTTACAACTTTTTTTTGTACATGTTTTCGCCTAATTTGATTTTGGTTCCAGATGTATCCTTGATCTATCGAAGGCATTATTAATCCAAAATAATTATAAAATAATGTGTTATGGGCTCTCAAAGTTAAGAAAATGAAAAAATGTTGTCCGAAAGGTCAACTAAACATCATTCTTAAAAAAACTAATAGTGATCGAGGAGTTCAAATACTCTTGAAAACTGCTCTTGACATCCCTTATTACAATGGTGTATTCCATGTAGCATAAAAATCTACCAACTTGTCAAAAATAAGGCTTATGGGGAAAATGTAGTGAAAAATCAAAGAAAAAAAAACACATTTTTATTTTTTTTGATTACGAATTTTGTTCAAAAACATCTCACCGATTTCCAAAACATAATGATACATAACTAGAGAGTTCACAAACTCGTGGATTAGATGACTTGGCCCCATTTAATGGGTTCCACCTGTCGCGCACATTATGTATTGGAACTATGAGAGATGTTTAAGAGGTAATTTGGGAAAAAAATAAAAAATCACAAAAATAATCATTAAATATAATTGTGAAGAGTTAGGTCTTTTCCTTCAAATTGTTTTTTACAAATAGGTCTACCTACACGCCCACTAAGTTTGTCTAACCCTCCACCAAACACCCTGTATATAGATATACCTACGACACGGATTTTTGTCCCGCCTGGCGCACCTGAAGGTAAAACTGATCGTATATGACAGCCTTAATGATATGCGCAAATGAAGAAGACTCGTGAATAGTTGCGAGATCCTTTAAAAAGTAGCGTCAAATTTTTTTTTACCAATACCTAATACATGTTCTTTTGGTAAAACTTGTTATTTGGTTATAAGTTTTTCTCGTAATCATTTTATTTTTCCCAGAAGATTGATATTATTGTCAGTTGATTGAGCATAAAATATTTATAGCGAGTATTTTATTAGGGCTTTTGCGTTATTTTTTTCTCGCTACGACTTAGCATTATATTTTGTCGTCGTATTCAATGGACGTAATAAATCTTGCCTCAAAGTTAGAAAAGTTAGGCATTGTTTAAGCCTTATAACCGCTTTCCTTTGTATCATTTGCATATAAAGGCTTGGGACTTAGGGCCTAGCGTTTTATATGTTCCGACTCTGATCAAGCTTCAAACCTTTAGGAAATTTACAGTCGTATTTTAAGACAAGTTGAGTACATACCTGATTACTTTGGTTAAGTAAAGTCTTTGTCACATCACAGACATAAGAGTGATAAAATGTCATACTTAGCCAAAGTAATTATTATAACTCACCTTATCGACTCACCGTAAAGGTGTGACTTCGTAAATCCGTAAATATTAACCGATGGCGAGTCGGACTCGCGCGTGAAGGTTTTCGTACTTTTGTCGCAACAAAATCACGTTTGTTGTACGGGGCCTCTTTTAAATATTTATTTTACTCTGTTTTAGTATTTGTTTTTATAGCAGTAATACATCATCATCTCAGCCTTTTTCCGTCCACTTCTGAACATAGGCCTCCCCCATACGAGACGCCACAAATAGCGATCCCGAATAATCGCGAATACGACATCTGTGAAAATTTTAACTGTCTAGCTATCACAGTTCATGAGATACAGCCTGGTGACAGACATACAGACTGACAGTGAAGTCTTAATAACAGGGTCCCGTTTTTACCCTTTGGGTACAAAACCATAAAAAACTGACAATATATTCTCAAGCTGTCTCATCGTCGTCATAGGTCTTGTCTGCTTGACAGTCTCCGGGGTAATTTTGTTCAAACATTCTAAGTAAGTGACATAGGTAGTATTAGATAGTCGACCCAATTCATTCTCGTGGATTCCGTGTCAAGACAGCTTGACACACCGCCATTTCTGCTTTTACTGCGGTCTGGCACGCTGTTAGACCTTCGTGCTGTTTATCGAACAAATACAGTCATGTGGGTATTTCTATTTTGTGACAAAACGTTACGTGACGTTACGGACATTTGTTTAAATTGATCTAAAGATATAGGCAGCTTGTGTCCTGAAATATTATTTAACTTGCTAAAATTATTTTGTAACTAGCTGCAACCCACGGGTTAAAACCGCGTAGGTCGTGATTCCGAGATATTATTTTGATAAAGAGTAGTCTTTATGTTAATCCAGATCTCCAGCTACCTGTAGGTAAATCAAGTTTTATCACAATCGGTTCAGTTTTGCGTATAGGAGTAACAAACATGTTTATATAGACATAAACTTCCACCTTTATAATATTAGTAGGATTAGTAGGATAGTCATCCACATTATATTGAGAGAGTTCGCCATAGAGATAGATGCCTTAGAATTAGTTATTCTATTTATCTACAGTTTTTATTTGATCAAGTAGGCACAAATCATATTATTTATCCATTTATTGTAGAAAACACGTAACATTACCTTGAATCTTGAAGGAAAATTACCTAAGTTCTAAGAAAAAAATGTTTCATATTACGACCGAAACATAATTACGAAAACGATGGCCGTATTATTTTCGTTTCTTATCTTTTATCTTACAATATTAATTTATCTACTGAGGAAAATATTACTTTTACCGTGTACTAACCTTGTTAAACAATCTACGGTTCCTTACAAAGAAGTTTAAAAGAAATATTAAGGTATTAGTGATAGTAACCTTCTAGTAATTTTGATGATGTATTTTCTTGAGGTCTATAATTTCAAGCTTTGCACTTCACGATAAGTAGTGATGATCATTGAGAAGACCAACACTAGATCATGCCAGTCAAAATCTTAGTTTTTCCCCCTTTAAATTATGATTTCACCAGCAGTGGTAATGACCTAATTATTTCAAGTATGATTCAATATTTGGTATAATGAGCTCATAGAAATTTCAAAACTGTCTAGAAGCTTCAGTTCAGGTATAGTCCTGAACGCGTAGACCCGGCTTAGAATAGAGCTCCTCCATCTCTTCCTGTAGGTGTTGTTAAAGGCGACTGGCGAACCTGAAGACTCTCCGCGCGGGGTGCGGGTAAAATAGAAGAAGAGAAGGGTTGGACTCAGGCTGGCCACAAAACATTACCAAATCGGTTTGCAGTAGGTGTGATCACTAATACTTACCTCTGTGTTTAAGAGGAGTATATACGCCAATGACCTTGAAACTGAAAATCCCTGTCGGGCTCATCGAAAATTGTTGATTATTTCATGACGGAATGTCGTAGAACTTTTTTTTGTGCACAGATTGTAGGTGACATTGTTTCCTACATTTTGGTGTAGTTTTAAGACAAGAACCGCCTATTGGTGCAAAGCCTATCCAAATTTTAGACAAAAAATGTCTGATTTGGCTAAAATGTCGATAGGCTTCAATACGTTTCGACATATTTGTATGGAAACTGCACTAAAATATCGGAAACAATGTCGCCTACAATCTGTACACAAAAAAAAGTTCTACGACATTCCGTCATGAAATAATCAACAATTTTCGATGCGCCCGACATGGATTTTCAGTTTTTCAGAATAGGGCCCTTAAGCCGACCTCAGTCTCGAGAGGTCCCGACCGGGAACGTTGCTGGGATGATGATGAATCATAGTCATAGTCCTTCAAATCAGGGGACTAGTACTAGTTGCTTTACAAAATAATAATTTGTTGTATCCCGCAAAGAACGTTCCGGATAATCATAATAATACGGATAATCCGTCACAGATAATATCGGACTTTGTAAAGTAACATCTAGGCTAGCTAGGCATTCGAATCGGAACTAGTTAGCAAAAATAAATTGGATTCTAGGAAAGCTTATTGGCAGTATACCTACAATGATCTCAAACGCTGACGAAGTTTGGTACCTAAACTAGATTAGTTTCGTCAATCGTCAAAACTATCATTTCGAAATCTATTCTGAGGGCCTTACTATCTATTACTTAGAGATGTTTGATTCTTGGTCCAAAAGATCGGGATCGACCTCTGCGACGATAAAGAGTGTCATTACGGCAGGAATATGAGGAGAATCGCCCGAGTAACTGGTATTTATTCTGCTAGACGTTATCAATTTATTCCGTATCATGTCGGTTTATGGGGGAACGTGGGTCTTTAAGGGAAGCTGTTGTGGAAAATGTTGTCAGAAGTGGTATGTGATGGAATTTAGATAAACTGATTAAACGTTGTCGTTTTCCAAATGGATGCTTTTAAATTTCGAACTACCTAGCATTGTCCAAAATTTTATTATCATTTCAGCAGTGAAAGGTAAAACTACATTTTATGATTTTTGACGGTGGTGTCTTTGCTAATAATTAGGTAGAGAAAATTTTATTATATTTCTCTGGCTTCTTTCACAGTCACATCCATCGTTAGTTGAAGTCTAAAACTGACTAGTCTTAACGAGAGAATTAAAAGTTAATTTAAAATGGTAAAGTTTTTATCTGACTTGACTGAAATCATATTTCTTCTAAAAAGATCTTAACCCAAGGGCAAATCACCTGGTTGAATGAAGGATACTTTTAACACAGTAAAAGTGTCCTACCCGAAATTTTTCGGGGAAAATATTACCTCGATATTTTTCGGGGGAACGTGACCTAATACTATTAGCAGCAGATCAACTTAACTAACCTTCGAGAGCCCGAGAAAAATTTTGTAGTAAAACCCAATCCGTTCCTATTTTTGGACAAAATTTATACCTCACCAGTACCGATCTTGTATTCATAAATAATGGATAAGCGTTTAAGTTAACTTTCACAATTCGTGCCTTGACCAGTTAATTTGTTATTCATCATGTCATTGTTGTAAAGTTTAGGAATTTGGACTTTGTAGATAGCCTACAGGATATTACACATACTAATCATATTTTGTGAGCCTCTACTAGTGTCATGAATTGGCTTATAAAATACGTAGGTACCTATCCATCCCTATAAAAATAATACTAATAAAGTCTAGTAAAGTCTAGTAAATAACCAATATTTAAGAATACTTTCACTGGTTCACAATGTATAGATCTTGAGTCGTCATGAGGCAGTACCTAAAATATTTTCTAGACGAGCGCACATACCTCATCGCCTCTTTTTATCAATCGGGTAAGATAACGGTCGAACACCGACATAAAAAAGTTGATCATCGCGGTAGTTCCAAAAAACAATAGTGCGATGACCCAGATGCATTCGATTCACAGTGGTCAAGTAAAACTGAAAAGAGCACGTATGAATAACAAAGAGCGCATTGAATAGTAGGATACCTAAATAAAGTAAAAAAATAACAATTTTTCAATATAGAAATGTAATACTCTAAGGCCTTTGTAGGTACTCTATATTTAGACATTCCGTATCTAGGTCATCCATCGATAAGCCGGCTGCGTAGGTGCATTGTGGGATGATGTCTAATGACAGGTTTCCTTGTTGTTAACTCGACGGGCTATTAGTGTGGAAGCAGACGATTATACGATTTTACTTTAAATGCCTTGTTTAGATAGAGCCGATTGCTTTTATGAAAGCGGTGATGGATTAAACCTATGGTCCACTTTATGTTACTCGGGGTCTGCTGGTCATGGTCATATCAATAGCAATTTGATTTGGGTCACATGCAATGCGGCCAACAATCGGAGATTCGAACTCCGAGTATCTGGTGCACAAAAATAGTTTATCAATCTATAAGCTTGCTGGACTCAGAAGGTCCTTTCCAAAGATTGATATATTTGCGCGAAATAATTAGAACACGGGAATATACTTCTGGTAACCGAAAATACGAGTGGTCTCTTGGGCAAGGGCCTTCTCTTAGACGGGTTAGGCAGTAAGTCGCCACGGGAGCCTACTCCGAATTGGTGAATTGGTGAATGTATTAGGCCTTCGGACCGTAGGAAATGTCGGTTTTCTCACGATGTTTTCTTCACCATAAGAGCGATGTTAATGGCGCATATACAATTGTTTTCAATGAAGTTTGTTACGATTCTAAAATCTTCTCTGTGATATAAATCGTGACTATTTTGCAGTAGTGTTTGGTCTTTGTTAGTTTTTCAATATTTTATTATCATGACCTGAGAAATTACTTATAGGTATTATGGAGTCAACCATCTGGCCAAGGTTTTGCTAAAGAAGACTCTGTTTTTCTTAGAAATATACACCTTCGTCACAGAATACATAATAGTACCCTTCGTCAGGATTTCTACGCTCAATTTACCTCGATAAAGTACCACTGCTGAGTTACTCAATTACTCAAAATTTCACAGACGAGCGCACATTTTAAAAGGTTAAGTTGAGACTCAAAGACGATTTTGAAGGTTTTATCTAGCATTTGAAATGGAGTCTATTTATTTAGTAATGCAAAAGGAGATTGTTTCGTGCGTAACCTTAGAGCCTATTTCATGAAATTCTGGTCGTGATCGACGATATCCGATTACCGTCAACGACCCGATTGATGGATGCTTTACCATCTTTTTCAAATCTGATCTGTAAGTAGTGCCGAAGTACCGTAGCAGATTGAATTCACATGTAAGTTTCAGAAAGGAATCGATATAGAATGGTTTCAGATCTCTGATTTTGGATTCTATTTTAAGATACTTTAATAAGTTCAGCAAAGCAATCAGAAATGTGTCCAGTATTTTATTAACAGAACACACAATGATAAAGTTTAATGGAGTAAGCTTTTGGGACGATGCACGATCGTGTTTCCACGATTTTAATAATAATTGCTTTTTCGTTTCGGTTCGTGGAATTTTGATATCAAAGGCGGTCTTTTATATTCACATTCGAATATATTTGCGGCGTTTTGTGACACAAGGCAGACAAGGGCGTTTTTCGTACCAATTCAGTCAAATTATATGCTAATACTGGTATTTCACGTTTGATTTCACTTTACGCAAACAAATATGTGTACCTACCTACTGGCGCTCATAGCGTGGTATGCAGAATGAAATCACTTTCTACGAAAGAGGTTTTTAATACCTAAGAAAATTCCTAGTCTAACGTGATAACGTATTAGATACAAAATTATCTCTCAAATAAAATAATAAAATCCCTGAAAATGGTTTGCGATGCTTTTAATCCCGATATTCCCCGAATTCGGGACTTGTTGGGTGTGTCAAACCATTGAGTTTGATAATAAAGAATAAGATTTTTCTTCTGTTTTCGCGATGTTGTATTGAAGTTAAATCCTGAATCCTGAAGAAGGGACCTGGAAAGGTCTCGAAACATTGAGCGTTGTAACAATGCTAAAAGTAATAAACGCCACGCGATTCTACCCGAAAAATGACTCTAATTTTAATAAAGAATAAGTCAATTATCCTTTGATATTCACACAAGATAAATTATATGAACAGTTGTTCGTTGAAAAATACATTACTAATTCGGTTTATTTCTTTAATTCCAGTTGTGCGGTTGAGGAGTGAACAGCGCCATGGGGAAGCTGCTTTCAAAAATCTTCGGTAACAAGGAGATGAGGATATTGATGCTCGGCCTGGATGCTGCCGGGAAGACTAGTATCCTTTGCAAACTATATAGAACTACTTTTATAAAGCCGCTTTATTCGAAGTGGAAGTACCAGTAACTCAGTCCAGAGCTGACTTAACTACTGGGTTTGTGTAGATAGACACTAGTTTCAGTCTTATTCAGCTCAGTCTAGTTCTGATAATATGGCATCGTTGCTAATATTATGGTCTTGGGCCCTGTTAGGCTTAACAGGACTGACTTATGATCTCCATAATATCAGCATTAGACTGGGCTGAACTAGACTGAAATAGCCAGTCAGCCTGACATCTTAGCATAAATGATTCATTTCTGGCTGGTGAACTACAGTTTCCGACAAACATTACATCTTTACCTTGCTGTTATAAAATGAGTTTTAAGGCCAGACCTGGTTTAAACCATGATTTAGGCATAGTAAATCATGGTTTAAACCTGGTCAGGCACTTAAAACTCATTTTATAATAGCATGGTTAGGGTTTCGTACCCAAAGGGTACGCGACCTTTTTACTAAGACTCCACTGTCCGTCTTTCTGCCTGTCTCTCACCATGCTCAATCTCGTGAACCGTGATAGCTAGTTTTTCCACTGTTTCCATAGGTCCCATATCCTCTTAATAACATTTGGAGCAATCAACTAAAACATCCAAATTGGTTTAGCCCCGAAAACTTACAAAATCGACGCTAACACTGTTACTGAGTTTTTTATTCAGGGAACGTTACTGTACGTTGGTAGCGTTTGCGAACATTTGTCAAACTTGCTGGGACCGTTTCTAATTAAATTACCGATGTTTGTTTGTTACTCGTATTTGATTTTGGTTAAGGAAGTCAAATACAGAATCCAATATTATTTTTAATTAGCGCTCTGTGTTCCGCTGCCTTCCGTTTCCTTCCATATGTTCCGATCTCTAGCTGTGGCTGGTTACTGTGTTGAATGCAACCAGTAGATAAACTGGCTAGCACCGAAAACTGGAACGCTTCTCAAAGCTCGAGGGCTACTTAATCAACCTCTAAACTCAAAAATTCCTTATATACTAAATTTGAATTATTCACAGCCGAATACAGAAACGCCACTTAAAGTTTGAGGCGTACTTAAACAATTAAGCATTAATTCTGAATTTAAAATGGTATGGGAATTTTTGAATTTGAGAGGTGCTTAGTTGTTTAAGTAGAACTCAAATATTTAGTTGCGTTTCTGTATTCGCCCTTAAGCTACTCAATTGTTTAAGTAGCTGCAAATTTTAAGTGGCGTTTCGGTTTTCGAACGTCGTCGGTTCTGGCGTCGATTTCATTCAGCCGACGTTCCTCTTTGTACCGTCATATCATGCCAAATCAAACGTCGGCTGTCAAAATAAAATCAATGCCAAAACCAACGGGCGGAAATTTTGGACCATTTATTAGAGTTGTCTAAAATGTAATATAGCGTTCTGATTTGGGGGGTTTTCCCTAGATTATATCGCTATCCCGGGTCTAACTCGCTGACACGTGTACCTACCGCCCTGAAAAACCCAGTGGGTTAACTTTGTTTAACTTCCCATCTATCTGGCTGCATTAGGCACAAAACGATAATTATATTACCTATCTGTTATTTGTATTACAATAAAATTCCTTAATACCTTCGTCATCAGCTATTTTATATAAGTTAAAATTAGGTCAGTCAGTCACAACGATACCCACTGTCGGTTTTAACGTCGAAACCGTCACGTATAAAAACGTCAAATTCAACGTTTGGGATGTCGGGGGGCAGGACAAAATACGGCCGCTTTGGAGGCATTATTATACAGGTCAGTGTGATGTTACTCTTTCTTTTAATATTATTTTTAAACTAGCTGTGTCTCGCTTTCACCTGCGCAAGTCTCGATCCCGTGGGAATTTGGATGCCTTTCTTATGGGATGCCACCATCATATAAAGAACACAGCTCTCTACTATCAGCGATTTAGGCTGTGCCTTGATCAGTCATTCAGTCAGGACAAGGCATTTTATAGATATAGATCACCTTTTGTTGTAGACGCTAGATGATTACTTGTGAATTTGTACGATTCGCCGGTAAAGTTTTTTGTGGATATGTAGGTAATACTCGCCAGATAGCGCATTCTATACTCTAGACTTGAAGACTATAATTGAAATGTAGCTGGTGCTTTTAAAACAGTTTTCTATGGAATCACTGAAAACGGTTTTTAAACTCTTAAATTGTCTTAGAAAGTTTTCTTTAAAGTTTCGTCTCGGGCAGTCTAGACAAACTCATTCAATATTTAGTTAAAGCTACCTACGCTCGTAGTTTTCGCATAAATAAATCTAAATCCTATGGGAATCTTATAAAATCCCTCGTTTTCCGACGTACACTTTTGGAATAGCATTTTTTTTACATGGGATAGGCTAGCATTTTACCTCATCTCACCTGATGATAAGCGACGATAAGGTCGACGGTGTAAAATGCTTGCCTAGAGGAAACCTATTCATTCTTGACTTGAAGACTTCCCATCTGAGCGATGTTCCCGGTTGCATCCTTGATAGGAGTGTCTGCTAGAACCCCAAATAATTTAGGGTCGGCACAGTAGGTAAGTCATTATTGACTTTACCTACGATCTTTGTTCTATAGATGGAAGAAAGTTGGGTGCTAAAGTACCACCAATACTGGATTGGGAAACTGTCCTCGTCTGGGAATGGCAGCTATCTAGAGCCGACGTTTACCCACTAAAACCCATTGGTGCTCTGTCAACAGTATAGGCACAGTTTATCTTGTAGTTCGCGCGCCGGGGCTCTCTCCTGTATATGGGTCCGTCAAATGATTACGCAGACCTTCTTTAATTCGTCTTATACGTTGGGATCCAACAGAGACTCGTAGCTTTAGTTATTCAGCTGTTAGTTATTCTCCTCAGAAGACTAATGAAACCTGATCTGACTAATCTATTTGTTTTCAAATTTCAGGTACTCAAGGTTTAATATTCGTAGTGGATTGTGCGGATCGAGACCGCATCGACGAGGCGAAACAGGAACTACATCGGATCATCAACGACAGAGAGATGAGGGACGCGATCATACTTATATTCGCTAATAAACAGGATTTGCCTGATGGTTAGTTGAGTTTTTTTTCTGAGGCTCAGAATGGTTAACTTTAAAGAAATTTTATAGCATGAATGCTTCACATAATTGTCCCAATCTGTCCCCAATTGGGTTGGAAATTACGAATACTGACCGTTTACCGTAGGCGATGGTTTATCCAACTAACCTACGTGGACTATACCTCGTCGAGTCGAAATTACGGATTCTTTCAATGTATTGGAAGTTGGGCACGAAGGAGCATTGGAGCTGGTGCACCATGGATTGGGAAGAGACAATTTTATCACCTACAGCTTGTTTAAACCTACCGCTAGGCGTGAGTCTCCGTCTGCGTCTCTCAACCTTAACGATCTGTGCAATCCCTATTTGGGTCTTATTTTCAATATTAATCTCATTCATTTGATACTTTCGACCTCCTCCATGCCTTCGAAGGCACGTCACAGGTGGTCTCAGCTAGCAGCCGTTAGATCCAGTTAGAGTCCTTAGGGCGACCTTGATAACTCTTAACTCTAAATAAGCCAAACTATACGGAAAGCAAAAGAATACTCATTTACCAAGCGTGCTATTGGCCGTCCAACCTTTGTACTCCCCAACCTTCGACATCACTCTGTAATCCTTATCATTTTTCAGTTTTATCTCACTCTACCTCATTAAAATTGATGTTATTCTAATTCCAGCGATGAAACCGCACGAGATCCAAGAGAAGCTCGGCCTGACCCGCATCAGAGACCGCAACTGGTACGTGCAGCCGTCGTGTGCGACGTCAGGCGACGGTCTCTACGAGGGTCTCACGTGGCTCACCTCGAACCACAAGTTATGAGCTGCGGAGTAGGTGGCACGCTGACGCCGCCACACAACGCACGACCGCGACACCGACCACACTGGAGGTAGGTTGTGACTTGTTCTGGTAGAAGCGAGGTCTAACCTGACCCGCATCAGAGACGGTCTCTACGAGGGTCTCACGTGGCTCACCTTGAACCAAAAGTTATGAGCTGCGGAGTAGGTGGCACGCTGACGCCGCCACACAACGCACGACCGCGACACCGACCACACTGGAGGTAGGTTGTGACTTGTTCTGGTAGAAGCGAGGTCTAACCTGACCCGCATCAGAGACGGTCTCTACGAGGGTCTCACGTGGCTCACCTTGAACCAAAAGTTATGAGCTGCGGAGTAGGTGGCACGCTGACGCCGCCACACAACGCACGACCGCGACACCGACCACACTGGAGGTAGGTTGTGACTTGTTCTGGTAGAAGCGAGGTCTAACCTGACCCGCATCAGAGACGGTCTCTACGAGGGTCTCACGTGGCTCACCTTGAATCGCTTTCAGATATCGCTTTCAGAGATCGCTTTTAGCGATAAGGCCGCCCATTGTACCTATTATAAAATTAGCTGTAAGTTTTTGTTTTTGTAATGTGTTTTGTAAATTTTTGGTGCAATAAAGTTTTTATCTATCTATCTATCTATCAATCTTGAACCAAAAGTTATGAGCTGCGGAGTAGGTGGCACGCTGACGCCGCCACACAACGCACGACCGCGACACCGACCACACTGGAGGTAGGTTGTGACTTGTTCTGGTAGAAGCGAGGTCTAACCTGACTGGCACCAGTCAAAAAAAAATTTAATTAAACTCATTTTTTCGGTTTCAATCCGACTTATACTGATATAAGCTCGGTCTAACCTGACTCGCACTAGAGCCTAAATAAAAATCCTAAACTTTGCAATTAAAATCATATTCTCGGTTTCAAACGCGTTGCTCTTATATGTCTAATATTATCTTAAGCATTTTATCAATGCCTTACGTTTCAAAGTTTTTACATATCTCTTCCTCAGGAGACAAAGACACAACAAAGGGCACAACAAAGGAGACAACAAAGTTTTGTTTTTAAGACAAACTTACAAACAAAACTTTGTTAAAGTGAATATTACGCATAAGAACACGTCGTGTGTGACCTCAGAAGACAAGAGAAAGAGAGAGTAAAGCCTATTTTTGATGACCTAAACTAGTCTGTTCTACACCCAAGAATCTAATTGACATATTTTCATGTTTAGTTTTATCAAAATCAATCCAGCTGTTTCAGAAGTTTGAAATTATAATAATAGATTTAAAGGTCGCGGCGCGGGCATCGCCATTCATAACTAAAGAGCTCTTCACGCGGAGATGTTTCAAATGTCAAGTAGGCTTTCTGTACTAAAGAGGGGAAAGAAGCACTGTTGAATTTGCATTTTAGCATTCAATGGGAAATAGGCCATTTTGGTACAGTATTTCGTTATTTACTGAAGTCTACTTGGTAGCTGACATTATTACAGTTCAATGAAGGAGTAAGAAACATACTTACGTACATACAAACTTTCACATTTGTCTTTACTATTAATCTATATCGGGATCAAAATAGCCTATGTTGTTACTCAGAGTGAATGTAGCTATCTAATGATGAAAGAATTTTTGAAATCGGCACAGTAGTTTTTGAGTTTATTCATTACAAACATACAAAAATACAAATATTTCCTGTTTATAATATTAGTGTAGATGATATAGATTACTACCTACTCATAGTTTTATTTGACTTTTCAGGTGAGAATATCGATGCCATTTAATTAAGTAAGTATGCTGCGGCCGTGTCGTCGGGTCGACGTACAGTGAACTAAACCAGTGTCGATCTAAACAAACAGACAAACATACAAACAAACAATGTGAATCTAACACGCAGTGACGCGTCAAAAGACTACCTACTCATTAAATAATATCTACATTAATTAGATAGTTTACGTGAAAACTTTCACAGAGATAATCAATTCCAACTATTTAAATTTGATTAGGTTTTTTGTTGTATGTACAGTCGGGTGGCATAAGTGGATGTCTATCGAAGTCTTAAAGCTAAACTATTTTTTTCTGAGTTTGGAACAAATGCTTTCATAATTTTTAGTTCCCGACGTAGTATTTCTTAAGTGTTGTAAAGACTAAGAAATAAAATTAAGTTTTTTTTTCGGTTTTAATCGCATTGCTTTTATTATAATAAGCTATTTTATCCACGCAATACGGTCTGCAAAGATCTCGAAACGTCGAGGTGTAAAAAATGCGTACTATAATAAAAGTTACGCGATTAAAACCGAAAAACTTAGTTTAATTTCAATTTTAAAACACTTCGGTTTCGGTTTTTCAAAAAATCAGTACTTCGGTAGATATTGACTTTTGTTGCCGACTGCACACTAAATTTTGATTTCTTTTATTATTATTATAATTATGTTTATTTAAAGAAAATTACGTAGAGTATAAATATTCTTTTATTAGTTTAAATGTTTACCTCCATGTATGTATAGGAAGAATTTGTTCTCACATATTAAGACTCTTAAGGGGTCGCCAGAGATTGTGTTTTCCATACAAACGTTGAAAATGAATGTTCGATCTTTCCATCCACAGATTATATTAAAATCACGTACAATGTCTCTATGTCTCTATATCGAAGATTTTTGTAATACATTTGTATAGAAAATGCAATTTACGGAGGCCTCTTAAAACGCAAAACACATACCTACCGGTGAAACATTTGCGGGGCGGCAATATTTTTTGAAATATTCGAGCTTTTATGCCATAATGCGACGTATCCTATTACTCAAAAGTCTCAACAAAGTTTCTGCATTGTTTTTTTTAAGTCTGTTCAACATTTTTTGATTTTGCAATGTTTCGCTGACGCTAAAATTGCTGAAGCACCATTTTCCAAGGAAAATCTAACAATAGTTACATTTTATCGGGTCTCAAATCGCGTCTTACGAATAATGAACGATTAAGACCTAGTAAAATCGAGTGTATTTGAAAGTTAAAATCTAACAATGTTGAAGCATTGTCGAGACATTTTAGATATAGAATTACCACACATGTGACACATTTACCGGTCACGGGGCCGCTCCGCAAACGCTTACCGCATGTTTTTAGCGTTTGAAAGTACAGCTTGGCAAAAATGTCTTGCAAGCAAAATTAAATTTATTCCCACTAGCAACACTTTAGGCCGGACGCACTTTGGATATATCAACATTTTCGTCCGATTTGCATTCGTGCGCTAACGTACGAAGACATACGAACAGTCCCATCTTTCCAAATACCATGAAAGCGCGCGACCATTGAAATGAAACTATACAAGTACGCTGGAATTGCTATACCATACATCAGATCTTTGTGCCGATTTGATTTGGGCCATGTTGCGCTGTTTTCGCACGTTTTCTATTGAAAGTGATGGTGACCGTTCATGGAACTAATAGTTCCGGAGACGGTCACCATCACTTTCAATAGAAAACGCGCGACAACAGCGCAACATGGCGCAGATCAAATAGGCACAAAATTCAGTGCGAGACCTTCTGTCCGCATAATTCAGGTCAGTGATCCGAAAGATGTCAAGTGTTGCCATAGGAAAATCGTTTCGGCATAGAAAGTGGCGCCCCCATTCTCTACTGTTTTTTGCCAAGCTGTAGGCGTGTGATTGCGGCTTGAGACAGTTGTAAGTAGCCGCACGCTTGAGCTATATTATATTATATTATTATAGTAAAATTGAAAGAGGGTTGGCCGTTGTATTTACAAGATTCTTAATGCTGATTTGAACTGAAATTTGTACTGTTTTCAATTTATTTTTTTGATCTTTTATTGAGCTGTGCCCCACTGATTTATCCGCGTATTTCCGTGTGAATACTGGAATGAAACCCTATTTATCCAGGTCGCTACAGGTGCTAGGTTATAAACTACCAGAGCAATTGCTGCGAGTGAATTTTGTACCTGTGTGACAAATTCAGCTAGATCGGTTTAGCCGTTTTTGGGTGATGGACAAACAAAAAACTTTCGCATTTATAATATTAGTGAGATTATGTTGATTATTTTTAGGTACCTGTCTACCTACTGATTGTAAAACTAATTGAATGATTGTAAATTTTATATTGTAAATGTATTCATATTTGCCGAAGCGGGTATCCAAGCAGGTGTTGGAAGCATGACAGAGGTTACAGGTACTATAGAGAAGTACATACACTGACCTTAAGGACGAGGCGACTCTTACCATTTCCATACAAACTTAATACCAAAATAAATTATGAAAAATTTAGTTTCCTACCTTAATATCGATATTATTCGGATTAAGATTTTACTTTTAAAGGGTCCCCTTCACAAGATTATCCAAAATATTCATTCACATTCAAATAAAACGGAGAAACAATTTTCAATGAAAAAATGTTTCTCCGTTTTATTTCATTTCGAATGAATATTTTAGAAAACCTTGTGATGGGGACCCTATAAAAGTAAAATCTTAATCCGAATAATATCGATATTAAGGTAGAAAACTAAATTTTTCATAATTTATTTTGGTATTAAGTTTGTATGGAAATGGTAAGAGTCGCCTCGTTCTCAATTAATAGGACAGAAGGTCTCGCACTGAATTTTGTGCTTATTTGATCTGCGCCATCTGCGCCATGCGCCATCAATGGAACTAATAGTCCCGGAGACGGTCACCATCACTTTCAATAAAAAAACGCGCAACATGGCGCAAATCAAATCGGCACAAGGATCTAATGTCATTTTGTATGGTATACCAATTCCAGCGTAATACTATACAAAGTTTCATTTCAGTGAGTACATACTTGTAATATAGTTCAGTGGAAGTATGCCTTGCATGGGTTGGGAAGGCAATTCGGCTAACGAACCCGTGTACATGTCGAGGCAGTATTGAACACAGAAACAGAACAGAGTTTGATCTCAATCAAAATAGAGCTTTGAATAACAGCCCCTGTAACAGAAGTATAGTATAGATAAAGATGTAACTACAACTGTCAGCCTGCAGTTAAATCAATGTACATAATCTATTA
This sequence comes from Idaea biselata, assembly GCA_958496205.1. NCBI lineage: Eukaryota > Metazoa > Arthropoda > Insecta > Lepidoptera > Geometridae > Idaea > Idaea biselata. The sequence goes on along the minus strand of OY292396.1, from coordinate 29,222,431 downwards.
TTTTGTATGTACATAATGAAGTTTTTATTGTGAAATTGTTGATTTTCTTTCGTACCTACTCAATTTTTGTATTGTATAGGGAATAGTTGGTAAATGCTTTGCGCTTTCGATGTGTAGTCACTTGTTTGCTGATATACCGTCGAAACTTGAAGTGAAATATTTCACTCTAGAAATATTTTAAAGGCAAAATACGCCTTCCAAAACGTTCTCGTTGCTCGTACTGGAGCTCGAGTGGTCTAGTTGGAATAGACGTTGGGCTAGAGACCCAAATATGCGAGTTCAAGTCTCGTCCTGAGTAATTTTTTTGAAGATTTATTTTTCCTTGAAAATATTAAAAAAGGCGTTTTTTTCCCAAAAATACTTGTCAAAGTGTAGGTAAAAAAGCCCATAATGTAACACTGAAGCATGTGAATACGCAATGAGTCTTTGATTTTTTTTACACAGAAAATGTATCATTTTCTTTAAAATATAATTAGGTATGCCTACCTTTATATTTTTTTCCAAAAATGCAAATTTTTTCCAAACTGTGGGTAAAAAATATCTAAATATAACACTGAACCATGCACATGCGCAAAGAATCTTTGGAATTCGGTTACACAGAAAATGTATTATTTTCATTAAAATGGCAAGTTTTCCTGAATATTTCATTATATTATTATAAGACGCTATATCAGCAACTTGTGACAACAAAAAATGATCCCTCAGTTCTAAATAGAATAAGATTCACAATTGCCTAACCATAATAATTTGTTCACAAATACTTATATTTTTATTTAATTAATTCTAATCACATAACTTTTCGTTCTAATTTATCTATTTCTCACCTGTATCTTGTGATATGTATATTTTAATTTAAATTTAAATACTTCTTATTTTTGGAATGTCTATAATTTACAAGTATTAAGTTACAAGACGTGCAAATTAAACCTCCACACATGTGCGTTTTTACCGCAAAAACGCGTGCGGTAATATCGCATGCGGGCCTCATAGGATTTGTACTATAGGGCGTTGTAGTGTCGTGCATATTTGCTCACGCACGCGGGATATTTTTTAATGGAAATCCTGCGTGCGTGAGCAAAGACGCTTGACACTAAAAATACTCTAAAATAGTGTGTGTCAGGATGGCGTGAGACAAGTCTGAATAGTCACAGGTTATGTACCAAATAACTGTACCTAAACTGTACTAAACTGTACCTATATGAAAAAAAACTGTACCTCAAGCAATTAGATATAAAATAAATTGTGATATGGACACGCCATTCTGACGCCAGCTTGACGGGCATAATCGTGTATCTCCCCAACGTGTGGGAACTATGCTCTGGAACATATATCAATAAACGGTACCTAAACTGTACCTCATAAAACTGCCAATAAAAAAATTGTATTCACACGCGATATCTGTCAAATCAACAAAGAATTTTTTACTGCTCATTTATTTTATTTAATCGCATGACGCATGTTTGCCGATCAATTGCAGCAGGCGCTTGTTGTCTCGTAATAATTACATATAATATTATTAGAATACAACATTAAATTCACATATACCTACATAAGAAGGAAAACTATAACTTATTTTTAATTAATAGTAAGATATATAATTATTCATTATATCAAATCAAACACATTTTTAGGGTTCCGTACCTCATTTGGAAAAAATTCAAAAGAATTTGTTGAGTTTTTCATCGAGATCTGTGATTTTTGTGAAATGACTGTGGACTGTATTGTTATAGGTCTGCTGTTGTGTGTGTGGAACGTGAAATGAGCCGGTAACAAGCCAACCTAGTCTTGTTTCAACTAGTGTCGGATTACCTTTGCCCAATGACTTTGTATTGTTTGTAAGTACCTCCCAGAATAGGTCGGCACCTAACAGAAGCTGTACCTCTGACGGTACGTTGAATGTTGGGTCCGCGAGTTGTAAGAATAGAATTCGACTTCATCAATCGCAGCGCCGTACCGGTAGAGAACATCATCGTAACTTGGCCATGGACGACAACGCCTGAATAGCTTCCCCACTTATTGTTAAAGTATCCTCTGGTACATGCACCAGTATCGTCAACACTACCTGCAAGAGTAATCCATCTAGTGTAAGAAGTATTGAAGGAGTCAATTTGAAATTCATGACCGTAGACACGTGCACGACGTAGCTTATGCATGGCAAGACATTCTTCATGAGAAACGCTGTATATCTCAACTACTAAGCCACCTTTTACGAGAGATTGTGACTATGCATACCGCAATACATGATAGTGTAGTGGGAGACTGATATAACAGGAAACGGTAGGTACATACATAGATTCTTTGTACTGCAGTAACTGAATGGTGGTATTCTCCTCAGAGATGTCGTTGTCAGAAAAAGTACATTCCTCAACATCTATCAGAGAAATCGTAGTATAATTGGATTGATCCGAAGTGCAATCGTATCCGATATTTTGCATTGATGCGATGAAAAGGCAAAGACGAGCGCAAGTACAAAGACGCGAGCGATCGCCATTTTGGAAAGTTTGAGTAGTAAAACTAGAGGTACTTCCATTGTCTAAGAGCGCTCTGACACTATGGAGCTGGCCCTTATGATCTGATATGTTGATCATAGTTGTAGACAATAGAACTTGACCTTGATGAATGGATGATAAAGTGACATTGTTTTGTATAGAAGACGACTGAACATCATCATGTAGTGTTGGTAATACTACACAGTCTCGTGAAGAGCTAGACTTCGGTTCAGTAGTATTTGAGTGAATGTGTAGCATTGTATTATGTTTTTGTGAGCAAATTTTACAAGGACCTAATCTACATTGTTGCTCCTCGTGACCCTTTCGTAAGCAATTAGTGCATAAGTGCAATTGTTTGACCCTTTCGATTCGTTGTTCTATAGGCAATGATTTGAATTTAAAGCAAGAGTAGATGGGATGAGGATGTTTACATATGGGACATTCTGACTTTGTAGGTAGTAATTGTTTTGTGAATGATTGATTAGCAATGAATGTCTACCTACAAAGTCAGAATGTCCCATATGTAAACATCCTCATCCCATCTACTCTTGCTTTAAATTCAAATCATTGCCTATAGAACAACGAATCGAAAGGGTCAAACAATTGCACTTATGCACTAATTGCTTACGAAAGGGTCACGAGGAGCAACAATGTAGATTAGGTCCTTGTAAAATTTGCTCACAAAAACATAATACAATGCTACACATTCACTCAAATACTACTGAACCGAAGTCTAGCTCTTCACGAGACTGTGTAGTATTACCAACACTACATGATGATGTTCAGTCGTCTTCTATACAAAACAATGTCACTTTATCATCCATTCATCAAGGTCAAGTTCTATTGTCTACAACTATGATCAACATATCAGATCATAAGGGCCAGCTCCATAGTGTCAGAGCGCTCTTAGACAATGGAAGTACCTCTAGTTTTATTACTCAAGCTTTACAAATACAGTTAGGTATTCCAAGCTATTCTACCACAATCTCGGTTCAAGGATTGAACGGTCAACTTTCAAAAATCACTCAAAGGTGTAACATTACACTATCTTCACGAACAAACAGTGGTTACAGTGCCGACGTCAATTGTCTCATTGTACCACACATTACACAGGTCATACCATCAACACGAATCAATTGCAAACCATTCAAAATACCCGCGAACTTACAACTCGCGGACCCAACATTCAACGTACCGTACTAGTATCAATTCTGATGTAGCATTCTTTCGGCAATTTAATATTTCGGTTTAATTTATTATAAGACGCTATTATATAGTCTTTAGTTGTTTCATGACCAGTAAAAGCCTTAACAGCCGCTCCTATTATCGCAGAGCTATCATCTATAATGACCTCATTAGGAGGAGTTTTCTTCCTGGCCGATGTGTGTAACCAAGTGTAAATTGTTTTCATTGTTTGCGATTCAGAGAGCATTTGTGTGATAGGTAAACTTCTGCCATTTCTTATATCGTACATCACTGCACTATAAAGAAAAATATGTTTAGTAGTAGTAATTTGATGTGTAGGTCCGAGTTCTTTTAGAATACTTCCGGTAGCGTCTATACTTACAATCACTCGATTACTTTTTAAATTATTTTCATAATGCGTTTCTTGACCTGGTGACCAATGTAATAAATAAAATGGGTAAAGAGAAATTTGCCTGATGATTTCACTGTAAGGTTCAATCTGCGTCATAATCCATAAAGTTAGAACTGGATTAGAGTCATAGTGCTCATTGCTGTTATGTTCATATTTAATCTGCCTCAAACATCCAACCGTTGGTAAGTGTGATGGTTCTTCATCACCTGTAGACATAATTTCGTTTGCCATTTTTTTCTGAACGATAATCGCAGTTTCATGTTTGAGATCTTCACAAAGTTCTCTGCGCTTCCATGGTGACAGTTTTATCTTTTTTACTGGATGATGATGATGAGCATCTGTATCATAACCTGTAACGATTGCTTGGCAAGTAGCTATTTTCAGTCGGCCAACCTATGACCAATCTGATGTCCGCTTTACATAAGTTGCAAAATCCATAACAAGTTATTTTTTCACCGTTTCTCACAGAGTGACTTTTAAAAATCCAACCGCAAGGAAGTCTAGTATTATTCCACATCTGTTCCCGCAGTAAGGATGTTCACTTATGTTTTGGTAAGAAGAGGGATCTTTTCTTAGCAAGTTTGTTTGTTACAGTATATTTCGTTAGGGGCTGTATTTTTTCCCAATGGTACCTATATATCTATTGAAAAATTAAATACTTTACGACAATCATCTGCATTTACTTCACCCTGATCCTTTTGCAACTTAATCTTGCCTGTATCACTGCACTCCGAAGATGATGAGGTTTCTTCATTTTGATTGGGAAAAAACGTATTGAAATTTCTTTTTAATGAAATATATAAAGCTTTTTCAGACATCCGTCCATTTAGTTCGCTTTTGATTTCACTGAAAACTGGATCACAAGGCGAAGGAAGATTAGATTTATCTTTAAAGTATAATTGAAATTTTAAAAACACTGTTTTCTGATCTTTCAACGTCACATATGGTTTAGTTCCACGTTTCATATTAATTAATAACAAAACAATAACTTATCGCGAACACAAAATTTATAAATACTTAAACAGTTTATTTTCGTTTGTTGTAACGATTCGTCACGCACCGTAATAACCTTAGTATTTATGCAAACTGGAGTAAAAATAATCATACTACCCTCACTATTACTTATTATTTTTTAATGCGTAGATTAGGCAGAAGTCATGATGAATAATTATGTATGAATAACTATGTATGTATCTCACTGTTAATTAAAAATAAGTTATAGTTTTCCTTCTTATGTAGGTATATGTGAATTTAATGTTATATTCTAATAATATTATATGTAATTATTACGAGACAACAAGCGCCTGCTGCAAATTGATCGGCAAACATGCGTCATGCGATTAAATCAAATAAATGAGCAGTAAAAAATTCTTTGTTGATTTGACAGATATCGCGTGTGAATACAATTTTTTTATTGGCAGTTTTATGAGGTACAGTTTAGGTACAGTTTATTGATATATGTTCCAGAGCATAGTTCCCACACGTTGGGGAGATACACGATTATGCCCGTCAAGCTGACGTCAGAATGGCGTGTCCATATCACAGTTTATTTTATATCTAATTGCTTGAGGTACAGTTTTTTTTAATATAGGTACAGTTTAGTACAGTTTAGGTACAGTTATTTGGTGCATAACCTGTGACTATTCAGACATGTCTCACGCCATCCTGACACACACCTAAAATAGATAGCGCAAAAACGCATTCGGCATTACCGCACGGTAAAAACGCAGCTGTGTGTAAGGAAACCGCGAAAACGGGCCGAAACACCGCACTTGTGTGGGGGCGCTGTTATTACATAATATACGGACACGTATGGATTAGTTTTGACGACTGATTTAAAAATGTACTCTATTGATTTATTGCAATAGAGTTCAAAATTAATTAACACGAGGTATGCGTCCATTTGCATGGGAAATGATTCTTTTACGAACGGTGCTGATAATGTAAGCCAGAATTTTTCTTTAAAACGAATATTTCATAATAATGCAGCTAAGGAAGTCGGGTCGAATCTTGTTCCACTACCGTCTTCCTTCTTCTAGATGAGCGTGCTACACCTTAGACTCTATTATCACCAGATTTCTATGTAAATACAACCTTCTTATTCGGTTTTGGAGGTGTATTTTGCCCCCTTACCAACTGAAAATTAAAAGATGCACAAACTTACGTATCGTTTGTCTTTTACTGTGACATGAAATATCGAAGTTGACAAACAGAAACAAACGTTACATAAGTTAGTCATCTGCTAATCATTGGTTATAAGTGAGAGGGTTATAGTATATTTTTTCACTACCTGCACACCTGTTATAAATCATAGTAAGGTTAGAGCCGTAAGCATATTGCAAACGATACAATAATGCGCGCAGCATTGCGCCCGTTTATAAGGCCCATGAGTGCGAGAGAGATAGAATTACTCTCTGTACCGCTCCCGTTTATAAGGCCCATGAGTGCGAGAGAGATAGAATTACTTTCTGCACTGCTTCCGTTTATAAGGCCCATGAGTGCGAGAGAGATAGAATTACTTTCTGCACTGCTCCCGTTTATAAGGCCCATGAGTGCGAGAAAGATAGAATTACTCACTGCACCGCTCCTGTTTATAAGGCCCATGAGTGCGAGAGAGATAGAATTACTCTCTGTACCGCTCCCGTTTATAAGGCCCATGAGTGCGAGAGAGATAAGACCCATGAGTGCGAGAGAGATAGAATTACTCACTTCACCGCTCCTGTTTATAAGGCCCATGAGTGCGAGAGAGATAGAATTACTTTCTGCACTGCTCCCGTTTAAAAAGGCCCATGAGTGCGAGAAAGATAGAATTACTCTCTACACCGCCCCCATGTTTTACGATAGATTCCCCACGGTGTGCAGCGAGTGAAAAATTGTACCTATCAATGCCTTGCGCTGGCTTACGTCAAATTAATACTAAATCCCTGCGAAGGTCAAATCTATTGTACAATAAACTTCATTCCATCAATAACTGTCGCTAGATATTCTGTTAGCTTATGGAAACGAATCGAAATATTATTATTTACTTTGAGAAAAGTGCAATTAATGTATTGTAGAAGTAATTGCGCACCTTGATTGTAATATAACGATGTAACGTGTAGGTGCGATTGTGCGAGCGAAACCTGTGCTGTATAATATATTGTAGAAAATTTATTTCAATATAAATTCACCCTTGATATTATTTGGTTTTATTTTTTTTGTTAAAAAAACGGTAAATCAATTAGTTTTTCTGCAATGCAGAAGGTTGCGGGTTCGATTTCGATTCCTGTCCACTGTCTGGAACAATTTATACTTAAAAATAAATATTTGTCTCTGGTCTGGGTGTCTCTCTATGTAGGTACCTAGTACTCGATTTGCCCAGAATTCTACTTAAGAATCCTACGCTACGCTCGAGATTCTGCTCTAAAATCCTTCGCTCCTCTCTGAAACACTCGCCGGAAACATACCTCTAGGTATTTATCTATTACAATCTGCTATTCTATAGGACCGCGCTAGGCGTCCTACGTGGGCGATCGGATGCGAACGCGGTCCGATCCGGTGCGGAATCAAGGAACAGTCGAGAATCGCGCCACAACGAAGCGTTTGGTCACGTAGGACACTTCAATAGCTATCGACTGTTTGTTCTTTCCGCACCGCACCGGATCGGATCGCGTTCGCATCCAATCGTCCACGTAGTACACTGCGTAAGATAAACTACATTTCATGTATTACGACATAAACTAGAAAAAAAAATCAATTTGTGAACCATGATAATTATATTGTTCATAAGTCAGTGTAAAAAGCATAATTTCAATTTCATATACCTTAATCAAGTTATATTATTTTTTCAAAATATCGCTTACAATCCAATCCATATACATAATCAACCTGCCGAATTTCCTTTGCGAAAGCCGTATCAGTCTATAAATTTTCTTTCTCGCTTTCAGACCGATGACGGCCTTTCCGAACAGTTTCATAAAACAAGTGTATGTTAAATGTAACTTTAATTGTATAATAATAAGAGTGATATTAGCTAAGCGTGTCTGTCGATGTGTTGTTTGAAGATTCAGGTGTGACGTCATCGCATCTAGGAGGGAGAATTATTTGGAGCTCTTCATGAAGCTGAATTTCGTCTTCGGGAAGTATCTCGTCAGGTACTCGAGAGTCGAACTCTTCGGTGGTTTCAACTGCACTGTGGTTACATAAATAGGTATTTGTATTTTTGGATACAGATATCCTACTAATATTATAAAGCTGAAAGTTTGTGAGTATCTACTTATGTGTGTGTGTTTGTTACTCAATCACGTAAAAACGGCTGAACCGATTACCATGAAACTCGGTATGTAGCTGGAGACCTGGACTAACACATAAGCTTTTTATCTCGATATTCTTGCGGGATCGAGACTTACGTTGGTAAAACCGCGGGCGCAGCTAGTGGATAATAGATTGGATAAGTATATTAGATAAGATTTATTGGGTAAAATACTAATACAATAAATATTTAATTGGAATACGTATTTGCACCCCTATTTGAGTAGAATTGTTTTCTCAAGCGCGCATTATCAAAAGGCCCTAAGGTGTATAACTCACTCGAGCTGATCGCCAGCCTTCGCCCCGGCCAGCACCGACGTGTACAAGCGAGCGCGAGTACAGTGTAGTCTCATACCAGCCGGTACATCTTCCACGCCGGAACGAGTCTCTGGTATTGCGTGAAGACCGTTTTCTAGAGAAAAGAATAGGTAACCGATAAGGTTTCTATGTTTAGGGCTATGATGATGTCTGAAGAGGTAATTTAGCAGATTACGCATGCAATACCGGTTTTCGACGCAATCACAATTCATAGTTTAGCTGTCATAGTTTAGCGGGCAATTATGGTTTCCAAATCTTCTCAAAAACCTCAAAACTTTGAAACGTGAATAATATAATGTAATCTACAGTGTCTTCGGAACGCGACCTTCAATGAGAAGAAGACACAAGAAACTCATGGGGATTTTTTGCAGTAATCAAGTGATTTACATTGTCGCATACCCACTATTTACTATTGAACAATAGTGGAACTGGAGCAATAATCTATATTATAATAATCCTTACTAGCATTACAAGCGCCAAAGTAACTCTGTCCATCTGTTCAAATAAGTTTGTACCTAATACATATACTATAACAAAAAACACTCACATCCACAAACACACAACCCGCCCCGGGAGGGTGCAAAGTTATGATCATGTCAAAAATAAAAATTGTTTGCAAAATCTCCTCTAAACTACCATAATTACCTCCGCAGATCGTCGCTCTACCTAGTAAAGTTGTTAGAAGATGTAGCAGCCCATTCGATAGTCTGAGGCGTGGATAAGTCTTCCGGTAAGACATATTAATTTATTATTCATCTGAATTATTTCAGTCTCAAAAGCAGCACGTTGCACACAGCGCCATCTAGTCCCATAAACTAAGCAACTGGGCTTGTACTGTGGGTACTATACAACGGATATATATACCTACTCTATAGTATAGAGGATCCTAGAGTATAAAAGTACTTAATCAGAAACAAATTCAGTGAGGACCTACTAACCTTCAGTTACATCCAGAGTGTTCCGTACAAGTTTAATTTTGCTGTTTTCATCTGGAGGTAGACTCATCTTTAGCACGTCTTCCTGGTTTTCTGTCAAGATAATTAAGTATGTTAAATAAATTTGTAGAATTACCACAATAACAAACTTATAATAGCTTCGTCCTGCGCTTTCATTCACTTTAGTCTTGATCCCGTGGGAAAATACAAAAACCGTTTTTAGTGGTAAACTTTACAAAAACACGCACTAATTTTCATGACTCTAGGACCAGCAGTGGTTTAGGGTGTACGTGGATATATCATAACTAGAGATGAGCCGACTAGTCGGGAAAGCCGACTAGTCGGCAGTTTAAGTCGGCAAATTATGCCGACTAGTCGCCAACTACCTAACAATTGTGCAATAAAAACCAATATTTATTGATTTAGTAGTAGGTACAGTTAGAAGGTGAGTAGTAAGAAAAACGTAAACGAAACACGTCATAGCCTACATACATCATTTAAAAACGTCATACATCTAAAATTTCATAACTATAGGCCTCAGCTACGTTCAATTTTTTTCCAACTTTTATTTATTTCAACCATTTTTTGGAAGTTCAAATTTATCCAAAAATACCAACAATCGCATAGTGATCATGATTAACCCAAATATCTCGGAATTATAACGACTAGTCGGCAATTTTGGAACCGACTAGTCGGCTAGTCTGCTAGTCGGCCCATCTCTAATCATAAATAACCGGGTTCCGCAGTTTCATCCGCACAATTTCGAAAAACCGTTTCTTATTGGATGCCATAATAAAGAACACACTCCAATTTCAGCTTTATATACTTACTAAGTATTAGCGTTTTAGGCTGTGCGTTGGTCCATGATCGTTGTTATTGATAGAGATTCAGTCAGTCAGGATTTTGAAATTTATAATAATGTTTAGCTAATAACAAAGACAATCTTTGGCTTACAATTATGTACAATAGCCAAATACTTCACTTTGGTTAGTTCACCCACCTGAGCTTTGATTTCATTGTAGGTACCTATACTCACCAGTTCTAAAGTTTAATGTTCGTGTGGGTAGATCAGCTGCATAACCTCGAAACAGTGTCTCCAGCTCGTCGGGAGTCATCCGTCGCAAGTACGGAACACGTTTCAGATCAGGCCGGTGGAGACTCCGGAAGGAGTTACGGTGCTGGAAGATAAATAAGGTGAGACTGAGCGAATCTAATCTATCTAATATTAAATCTTCAGAAGGAGATGAAAATAAAATAAAACACAAAATATAGATTTTCCTTCTTGTTTCGCGACGTTGGATTGAAATTAAACTCGTTTTTTGGTTTTAATCGCGTCGTGTAGTCTTATTTGAGAGAAAATTTCCAAAATAAAGCCAATTTCAAAAAGTTATATTAAATTTGGAAATCGAGTGGAAAACTTTTGAGATTTAATTCAAAGTACCTACAAGTAATCGAATCGTATACCTACTCTGAAATAGGTAACGCGGGTATTAACCGACAGTACTTTGCTGCAAACAAGACACGACTGCCAACCCCAAACACGGTCCATATTACAGATGTCCAACTTTCTCTAAAACCGACATTTTTGGAAGAGTTATAATGGGAAGGAGCACTACCTTTTTATCCCGGCAGAGGGCGATGTTCGACTGATCTAAGTTTGAAATAAGAACTGTCAAATAGTAGTATTTTTGCAACTCTCGGCGGTTTCATTAATGTTTACGTTTATATTTAAATAAAATGCCTCAATGTAGTAGGAGCATTTTTCCTACGATGTTTTTCTTTGAGACTGAACAAGACATCGACATAAATGGATTATTTTCACAAATATTAAAAAGGCAACAGTGATTTGTAATAATAGTTTATTAGCTGGCAACATTTATGTACAGGTATCCCTGTCATGGCCAAAAAATATTCAGCACATATTCAGTGTGTGTGTTCAAGAAAATAAAGTTTGTTAAATAAAATAGAAGTCTTCTGATTTCTTCAGGTTAGGCTATAAAACGTATCCTATAAAAACAAAGACTCCAACTTGACTTCACAGTACAGGCGAGACCACACAATTTAAAAAAAAAAGCTCAGTCGACTAAAGCACCATCTGCTCACAGCTTTGCGTGTTCCACCTCATTGGTAAAGTAAATAGGCTGGTTTATTATGGCCATCCTTCCACTCGTTGCATAAAATACTTATACATTTGTAGGTACTATCATCCTCATATCAGGCATAGTCCCTTCAAAACGTAGGGACTATGCTCCTACGTTTTGATTTTTTTCATTTTCATCATTTTCAAAATTCAGAAAAATTAGTAACAGAAAAAAAATCAAAGCGTAGCCGTAGGGGCATGGTTATGGCTGATATAGAACGTATAGCTCAAACATATTTTTTCCAATATCTTTATCCAGGGAGGTAACAGTCGACTACGTTTTTAAAGTTTGTATGGAAAAAAGAGTAGGTAGGTAGATTGTCCTCTTAATCGTAGACCCACCTCATAGGAGTTACTTGAGTCGTTCGTACCTGTAGGTAAGTAACTGTACTTACCCTATTTTTAACTACAAACTAAGTACAGATATTTGTTCCCTGTTTCTGTAGATCCGTTTTACGAGGTGTTTCATAAGAATGATTACCTTTACGAGCCCAGGTACAGCAATCTTCTCGCAAGCGCGTGACATGCTCAGACATTGTACCACTCCGTCGTGTTTCATGGATATCGCGGAGAGACCGCTGCGTACGAGGTCTTCGTTTATCTGTAACAATATTTTAATGTGATATTCGTGTTTCGAAAAATATGAGTTTGTTTACCTATCAGAGCTAAAACACTCTAGGTAACAAATAATGCAAAATCAGTTATAGATACTTATACCTACCCTATTTCAGAAACTTAGATAAAAATGTAGGTAAACAAAAATCATATGTATATGTTATAGGCAATGTGTATAATCCGGCATTCTATAGAATGCCTAGGCATTGTATACATTGCCTAAAACGTTCAGGCAATGTGTATAATACGATTCATTTCAGACATTGCCTAGGTATTGTATGAAATGCCCGAAGCGCATCAGGCAATGTGTATAATGAACGACGGCAGCGGTCGCCAAAGCGCCTTATTCTGTAAATAAAAAAAGGCGTGATGTATAAAAATCGAAACGCTGTCTACGCAAGAAAACACGTTACATACATTACCTACGCGTCAACCGGCATTCTATACAATGCCTAGGTATTCCATACATGTTCTAGGTAAAGTGTAAAATAGTTTGAACATTCAATATCATTTCACACATTGCCTGGACGACCCCGGCATTCTATACAATACCTATCAAATGTATAGAATGCCTGCATTATACACATTGCCTATAACATATATATTTTTTGAAAGTGACAGCTCTTTATTTTCATTATTGTTTAGAATTGACAGTTCTTTGTTTACATTTTTAATCTAAGTTTCTAAAATTGACTATATTATAGGTAGGTTTATATATTATATCAAATTGACGAATTAAACCTTCATGAGTCACCCAAAGACCTCAAAGAAGCTGATCAGAAGTGGACTCGTCACTGGATATAAGTAAACTTGCAGTGCCCGCGACTTCGTCCGCCTATTTTTTTTAAAATATAATATAGCCTTCCTCAATAAATGGACTATCCAACACTGAAATCACTGACAAATCGGACCAGCGGTTCCTGAGATTAGCGCGTTCAAATAAACTCTTCAGCTTTATATTGTAAGGTAATGTTTTAATGAGGCATTAGGTCCTCTTAAGATGCATCGGCATCGTGTACATTTATGGGTGTTAGAGTTTCGTCTGCTTTCGAGTCTTAACTATCAGATAACAAGACATTTATATTTTGAATCCAAGCTACCTATTTATTCATTCTCTTCTCTCTTACTAATTATTTATTTCATACAATACAATAAGTATAGGTAGGTAGGTATATTTATTTTGAAAATAATCTAGCTTGAAAGGTCGTGACACGAATAAGTAAAAACCGTTTTAATCTAGCTATTTTGCCTGTAAATGTTTTCATCTAAACTAAACTAATCCTTGGAGACAACCGAAATATTTAATGACAGTATCTAACTTCAGCTAATAGTGAAAATTATAAAACGCCCGTAACCTTGCGAAACATCTGAACTGAAATAAAGGTCTCCCAAGAGAGTGGCTTCCCCAGAATTGTTTATGAGCGGACTTTATTTCATTTACAATTTTTTTATTTCAGACTATAAGTGTTCATTAGGCCGTCGTTTAAGCATGTACATAAACACATGTATTTCACAATAACTTACTTTTACATTTAAAATAAATTTACTTTAATCTATGTATATCTATTAAATGATTTGTCCTGATTCTAACTGCTGATAGTAGAGCGCTGAAATTTGAAGAGTGTGTTCTTTATATGATAAATGAGGGTTTTTCGAAATTCTCACGGGATCGGGACTTATGCAGGTAAGACCCCAGGACACAGCTAGTTTAGATATAAAGCGCTATAGGTTTGCATTAGCATGGATCACTATGACAAGTCTTAAAAATATAAGCTCGTGTGGTCTGGACATAGAGTCTATTGAGGTATGAATAAAATCACGAACCTAATATGAACGGTGGATTTCGTCATCTGCATTCCTCTGTGTGTTGATAAAGTAGAACTAACGGCTGACCTGCAACTCTTTCCCTTCACAACAAGGCACCAGCGCGGGTAGTTCCTCTTTCAGCTTATGCGCGGAGTTCAGACCAGTAGCCACATTGTCTCCGCTGGCTACAGGGTTCATCAGTAGCAGCGACGCGTTGGAGGACCTTTTCTCTTTTACTTCCAAGTTGCTGGATGAAGTGTCCTGGAGATCAAAGCGAATGTTTTTTCTAACTTTGGTTCGGTACCTACTTTGAAAATACTACTGTCAAAAGACTATTGCGAGGGATTATTTCTACGAATAGGTCACGGTCACGTAGGCACCTACCTAAACTTTTATAATGAAAACCCTAACATCCACATCCTAAATTGCCTAATCAAATGGTAATCCAATAGCTCTGGACTTTAAATACATTGAAAGAACAGAAAGAAACACGTTTTTCAATATGCACTTCAGCCGCAATCCAAGAAGCAGTATGCTACTTATTAATTGTGCGTGTTTCTGTTCCAAGAAAGGGAAGAAGGGCCTTAACCAAAACTTCTTTTTATTGACTTTCCAGGGTTACACATATGGATACCAGTAGACAAGTCCGGGTACCTATCGCATATGGGTTATCCGGATATCATCATCATCATACATTACACAGCGTAGGACTTCACTCACTTTGTTGTAATTGTAACACGTAGGTACACGGAACAATTTCTGTCATTGCATCAACGGGTACTTTTAAATTGGTAAATTCTATGTTCGCAAGTGGCCTGGTATCAACTCATCCTCCTAGATAGGATGTCATACCATGTCTTACCTTGATGGAAATACCGGTGTTCATGTTGATATCCTTCACCGCCATCAGCATCGCTGTGTTTTCGTGAAGCAGCTGCATAACGTTTTTTGTCCTGATATTTTGTGTTTTATCTTGTTTTGGGGTGTTGCTGTTGGTTGTGTTGTTATTACATCAGTGTTCACATCTTTGCTGGAATTTTGACACTGACTGGACGTTTCTATTTTTAAATTCATATTGATTGATGTTTATGAGAATGGAGTTCGGATGAATGTAGTTTTGTACTGCATGAAAGAGGCGGAAAGGGCTGGCTAGCTCGTTGAGTTATATACTCCCAGGAAGAAGTCTCAAGCGAAAGTCGGGAGGTAGAGGCACTGATCTCCATATGATACTTGTATAGTTTCAGTTCAGTGGGTAGTGGACTTTAATGGGCACCTGAATCACCCCGCGATTTTGCGTTTTTTGTTTGTAGTTTAGGAGTTATGGCCTTATGGGGGTGTTTCGGGTGTCCTTAAGGTCCTCTACTTCTAGACTTTCGCTTGACACTACATCCTCGTTTACTACAACTACCTACTACTTCTCTGTTATATAATATAACAATGTCTGATATGATTTTATTAATATTCAAAGCTTAAAGAAGAATAGCTTTTGAATAAATGCCTAGAAAATCTGACCCTGCAACCCCGACCAATCCGCTGTAGTGCGTCTTATCGTTTGCGAAACTCGCATCGGAATGAAAGAATACTTCTTATCCTGATAATCCCGCAGGATCAGAATTTACGCGGTGATACTGCGGGACGCAGCTAGTATCTTAATAAATAAAATAAAACTATGCGATTGATAAGCAAAACTTTAATCTTTAAAAACTCAATAAATACAAAAACATATTTATTTCTAAAGCCAGAATCTAACATTACAAAAACATTCGTATTCGAATACGGATTTGTATGAAAACCGTGGGTTTGTATGAACACGTAGCATATGATAAGTATGTTTCTAATTCAAAGGTTTTCAGAAAAATGAAAGTCTAACCTCGTACTTATAAACTATGACTAAAAGCTGCATAAACTGTGTATGGTGCGTTTTTCGACAAAAAAGTCTTGCCTTAATATCTTGAATGTGCTATACCCTAAACTTGGATACAGGAAGATTCGTTCATTCATTCTTCATAATAATATACGAATCTCCCTCAATTCAAGGTAGCACATATTTTTTTTGTATTTTGCACCTTGTTGTTTTGCTACCAAGGAAATTGAATTTAAAGATGAAACGCACTCTATCGTTTGTCTTTTACCTTCACCACAAAATACATAAATAGTACAAGTACCTTCACATGAAATTTTACAGCTGACAGACAAAAACAAAAATTACATATCTTAGACATCTGTTAATCGGGTTCGTTCCGTTTCCCCCCAATTCCGTTTCCCCCTGTTTCGATTCCCCCGATAAATATTTATTATAGGTAGGTATATATTTTGATGATTTGTATTAATGTAAATAAATGTATTTGTAATAAATGTAATTAATATTTTTTCCTAAATAAATTAAAATATGTACCTACTCTTTAACTGTTGACTGTACATATCATCATAATATATACCTACCTATAATAAATATTTATCGGGGGGAATCGAAACAGGGGGAAACGGAATTGGGGGGAAACGGAATAAAACACAACCTAGTTCTAAGAATACTAAGTATTTCATAGTACTTTCAAGGCGCAGGTTGGTTTTCGTCTTCTTTATGTTCCCCTTCTTGAACGTCTTCAGGGACGTAAAAGTCCTTTGGTTGGTCGGACAATTCGGAAATTTTCCGTTTCTGTAACAATACAAACAAAGCTAGCAGCGTCTTGCGGTTTCACCCGCGCTTAACCCGATCCCGTGGGAATATTTGAATCAAAAGTAGTCTATGTTACTCAGGGTGAAAGTAGCTTTCTAATGGTGAAAGAATTTTTGAAATCGGTCCCGTAGTTTTTGTGTTTATTTATTACATACAGACACACATACACACAAAAATACAAATCTTTCCTCTTTGTAATATTAGTGTAGATGTAGTGTAGTGTAGATCTGTAGATTCAATCCTGGTTATCCAATATCCCTTAGCATTTGAATGTATTGTGTTTAGGGCTTTATCGCTATTATCTGTAGGCTACTACTCCATATGTTCTTTGATATGTAAAAGCTTTCAAGGTATAAAATTTAAAAAAAAAAGACAAACGACTCTATTCATTTCGATGACAACCTTTGTAAGTTAATTTCTGAAGCTACTGAAGATCATTTTTATAAACCATCATTTATGTACTTTTTAAACGATTTACTTTATTTCATGCACAGACATTTAGGCTTAAAAACGCTAATTTACAATAAATTTTAAATAAGAGCGGTACAAGAACATTGCCTTGCGAAACTCCACACGTTACGTAGGTAACTAGATTTAAATCAACAAGCATAGAACGGTTTGGTTCACATTATTTTAATGCTCAACGTTTTCATAACTTTACAGGTCTCTTCCAATCCAATCCAATCCAATCGAGGGTCAATCCTGAAGAAGAGACCTGTAAAGGTCTCGAAACGTTGAGCATTGAAACAATGCTAAAAGTAATAAACACCACGCGATTAAAACTGAAAAATGAGATTAATTTGAAGACGTACCAATCTTTGCTTCTCTTCCTTCATCTCCTTCTGTAAAGAGCCAGAGTATCCGATGCGCGTCAGATAGTGCCTCGACTGCCTCGCCCCAGTCCACTAACATACAAGAGACGTACCAATCTCTGCTTTTTTTCTTTCATCTCCTTCTGTAGCAAGCAGAGTATCCGATGCGCGTCAGATAGTGCCTCGACTGCCTCGCCCCAGTCCACTAACATACAAGAGACGTACCAATCTCTGCTTTTTTTTCTTTCATCTCCTTCTGTAGCAAGCAGAGTATCCGATGCGCGTCAGATAGTGCCTCGACTGCCTCGCCCCAGTCCACTAACATACAAGAGACGTACCAATCTCTGCTTTTTTTCTTTCATCTCCTTCTGTAGCAAGCAGAGTATCCGATGCGCGTCAGATAGTGCCTCGACTGCCTCGCCCCAGTCCACTAACATACAAGAGACGTACCAATCTCTGCTTTTTTTCTTTCATCTCCTTCTGTAGCAAGCAGAGTATCCGATGCGCGTCAGATAGTGCCTCGACTGCCTCGCCCCAGTCCACTAACATACAAGAGACGTACCAATCTCTGCTTTTTTTTCTTTCATCTCCTTCTGTAGCAAGCAGAGTATCCGATGCGCGTCAGATAGTGCCTCGACTGCCTCGCCCCAGTCCACTAACATACAAAATACGTACCAATCTCTGCTTTTTTTCTTTCATCTCCTTCTGTAGCAAGCAGAGTATCCGATGCGCGTCAGATAGTGCCTCGACTGCCTCGCCCCAGTCCACTAACATACAAGAGACGTACCAATCTCTGCTTTTTTTTCTTTCATCTCCTTCTGTAGCAAGCAGAGTATCCGATGCGCGTCAGATAGTGCCTCGACTGCCTCGCCCCAGTCCACTAACATACAAGAGACGTACCAATCTCTGCTTTTTTTCTTTCATCTCCTTCTGTAGCAAGCAGAGTATCCGATGCGCGTCAGATAGTGCCTCGACTGCCTCGCCCCAGTCCACTAACATACAAGAGACGTACCAATCTCTGCTTTTTTTTCTTTCATCTCCTTCTGTAGCAAGCAGAGTATCCGATGCGCGTCAGATAGTGCCTCGACTGCCTCGCCCCAGTCCACTAACATACAAGAGACGTACCAATCTCTGCTTTTTTTTCTTTCATCTCCTTCTGTAGCAAGCAGAGTATCCGATGCGCGTCAGATAGTGCCTCGACTGCCTCGCCCCAGTCCACTAACATACAAAATACGTACCAATCTCTGCTTTTTTTCTTTCATCTCCTTCTGTAGCAAGCAGAGTATCCGATGCGCGTCAGATAGTGCCTCGACTGCCTCGCCCCAGTCCACTAACATACAAGAGACGTACCAATCTCTGCTTTTTTTCTTTCATCTCCTTCTGTAGCAAGCAGAGTATCCGATGCGCGTCAGATAGTGCCTCGACTGCCTCGCCCCAGTCCACTAACATACAAGAGACGTACCAATCTCTGCTTTTTTTTCTTTCATCTCCTTCTGTAGCAAGCAGAGTATCCGATGCGCGTCAGATAGTGCCTCGACTGCCTCGCCCCAGTCCACTAACATACAAAATACGTACCAATCTCTGCTTTTTTTCTTTCATCTCCTTCTGTAGCAAGCAGAGTATCCGATGCGCGTCAGATAGTGCCTCGACTGCCTCGCCCCAGTCCACTAACATACAAGAGACGTACCAATCTCTGCTTTTTTTTCTTTCATCTCCTTCTGTAGCAAGCAGAGTATCCGATGCGCGTCAGATAGTG
The DNA here is from genome assembly GCA_958496205.1 of Idaea biselata. NCBI lineage: Eukaryota > Metazoa > Arthropoda > Insecta > Lepidoptera > Geometridae > Idaea > Idaea biselata. Next base: position 29,202,996 of record OY292396.1, on the reverse strand, counting down.
CCTCGACTGCCTCGCCCCAGTCCACTAACATACAAGAGACGTACCAATCTCTGCTTTTTTTTCTTTCATCTCCTTCTGTAGCAAGCAGAGTATCCGATGCGCGTCAGATAGTGCCTCGACTGCCTCGCCCCAGTCCACTAACATACAAAATACGTACCAATCTCTGCTTTTTTTCTTTCATCTCCTTCTGTAGCAAGCAGAGTATCCGATGCGCTCAGATAGTGCCTCGACTGCCTCGCCCAGTCCACTAACACACAAAAGACGTACCAATCTCTGCTTCTCTTCTTTCATCTCCTTCGGTAGCGAGCATAGTATCCGGTGCGCGAGGAATTCGCTCGCTCGACGCACGTCGGCGCATTCCGCTTGGATGCGGTTGTTGACCACCGCGTCAGATAATGCCTCGACTGCCTCGCCCCAGTCCACTAAAAAAGTTGATAACTTTTAGTAACCAACTTTTTAAGGTTCCGTACCCAAATTTACTAAGACTCCATTAGCTGTTCATAGTCTGTCTATCTGTCTGTCACCAGGCTACAGCCTGGTGACAGACAGATAGACAGACGAATGGCGGACGACGGTTAATGAGATACATCTCATTAACCGAGTTAGCTAGACAGTTTTTACAGATGATGTGTTTCTCTTGCTGCTTTAACAGTGCATACTAAAAAAGTTAAATATTTAAGTGTTACATACATACATTTATATCATACAACAAACATTTTTTTTTTGTGATAATGGTACGGAAATCTAAGTGTGCGAGTCCGACTAGCACTTTGACAGATTTTTAACATATCTATGCAACACTTTTCTTGCAGTAGGGTAGGTAAATCCATAGACTCATAGTGTATTATAATATGAAAGATTTTTGAAGACACTGTTTAGAGCTTATTTATAAGATTGTTATTATTTTTTTTAAACCTTAGACTTAAGTTTAGAGGAAGCTGTTGACTAAATTATTTACAAGATCCGTTGTCACAGCGAAACAATAAATATTTACTTAACTACTAACTTCGATGTCTCATAACTGGCAAGGTAACTTTTCCCACGATTACGTCCATTCCTTTTGAAACTTTCTGGCTCACGAAACGGGTGAGAACCCTTGCTGCCACGTTCACCATCTAATAAAGGTTAAAGTACAAAAAATACATTATCGAGGAGTAACATAGGCTACTTTTTATCCCGATATTCCCGCGGGATCGGGACTTACGGGGCATAACGGCGGGACGCTGCTAGTACTAAGTAAAGATGAAATAAAATCAAATCAAAATAAGTTTATTCATTCGGATATTAGCAAGATATCTCTTAGAAATATCAGTTATCTTTCTAATATATAAAATTTCCATGTCACAATTTTAGTTACCGTACTCCTCCGAAACGGCGCGACCGATTTTTACCAAATTTTATATGCGTATTCAGTAGGTCTGAGAATCGGCTACTATCTATAATTTATAAGGCAAAACAACGTTTGCCGGGTCAGCTAGTTATATCTAATATGAAGAAGACGAAGACACAAGAAACTCATGATGTTTTTTTTGTTTTTTTTTTGCAGTATAATAATTGTGATTTACATTGTCGCATATTTATTATTGATCACTAGTGCAACTTGAGCAATAATCTTTACTATAATAATCCTTACTAGCATTACAAGCGCGAAAGTAACTTTGTCAGTCTATCTATTCAAATAAGTTTGTGTACACATAAAAAAAAACACTATCACATCCACAAAACAGAGATAAAGATTGAGGAATGGGGTCAGAGGACACCTCTCATAATTCATGACATACTACAAGCAAAGGCAGCCAATAATTTTGCTCATTGCAGACTATATATACTGCAGATAGCAGCAGGAGCGATCAAGATAAGAGAAAAAAAAATCACATCCACAAACACACAACCCGCCCGGGACCCGCCACCAGAGTTGTAGATAGAAACAGAAGAGTCTCACCTCCAAAAGTTTGTTCCTCTCCGGCAGAGCCTGAGCGTGTGTCGTCGGATCGGGAAGATCTTCGACTCGATCCAAGAACGTCACCTCGGCTAGTTTCGTTTTGGATGGCTTTGGAAAAAAAAACCGGGCAAGTGCGACACTCGCGCACAAAGGGTTCCGTACCACTATCACAATTGGATACGGAACCCTAAAATGGTTTACAACAACCAATTTTTAAATATTATAGGAAAATATGAAATATTTATTTTCGATTCTTACTCCCATCAAACGACCGAATCACTCAAAAAAAAAAAAACCTTGGCACAAAGAAAATCTGAAACTTATAAGAAACTCTTTGGTAAGTAAGGCAGACTGGTATATTTGACAGATAGGGCAGCTATTTTGAATTCCATGACCAACTCGATTTGTCCTGACCAATCAGAAGCGACCTCACATTGTACTAAACTCCTTGTTATTTTTGAAACACGTTTGTTGTATGGGAGCCCCTCTTAAATATTTGTTTTATTTTGTTTTTAGTATTTGTTGTTGTAGCGGCAACCTAAATACATCTTCTGTGAAAATTTCAACCGTCTAGCTATTACGGTTCATGAGATACAGCCTGGTGACAGACGGACAGACGGACAGACGGACAGACGGACAGACGGACGGACGGACGGACGGACGGACGGACGGACGGACGGACGGAAGTCTCAGTAATAGGGTCCCGTTTTTACCCTTTGGGTAACTAAAACGTACCCTAAAACGTAAGGATTTGACGACCTCTGTGACGTGTCGGGAAGGCCCGACTGCAATGCAGAAGGTTGCGGGTACGATTCTCGCCGGGTGCAAGTATTTATGCTTAAAAATAAATATTTGTTTCTGGTCTGGGTGTTTAACCCCTTGTCTGTGGACCACGCTCCAGGAGCGGGATGTCAAAAATGTCGCATCTGTGTACCAAGCTCCTGGAGCTTGATTTATGGTCGAACGTTTTTTTTAACCTTTGCATTGAAAAAACTATAGCTATCCTGCTTTAACTTGCACAAAGTGTAGAGAAACTAACAAGGATGGCGTACCCACAAATGCAAAGTTACCAAAACACACCAAAGAAGACCACTGAACTTGTAAACAGTCTCGATTTTTCGCGCGTTCGGACGGTAGAGTCGGCTTGTGTGAGTGAAGTGAATTAGTGGTGAAATAGTGACAAGATTCCTCGAAAAGTGAATTTAATCATGAATAAGTAAGTAATGAACAGTTTTTAATTCATAGATTGTGTATTTCATTAAGTTTTTAGTCAGAAATTGAAAATTCGACAAACATCATTTTCCATTTTGCGCGGTAAACCGGCGCCATGCCCGTACATTTAGACTTGTTACTAATCTTAAACATACTAATGATAGTAAACTGTCGTGATCACGTAGTTTATTATTTATCCTAGCATTGGTAGTAAGAATTTAATTTAAATGTTACCTCACGGAATTCGCGTAAATTGAAATAAAAAAATACGCAACCAAACTGGCCGCTCTAGGAGCTTGATCAACAGTCAGGGTATTTGAGGTCAGCCGCCATTTTTGTGTGTTTTGATCGGTTGATCGCTTAGTATGGATAAGACTGGGGATTTCAATTTCATAATATATTTGTTGTTTTTTTTTTAATTGTGTTGTTTTAGACTCCGAAACTAATAAGTAATTGACAATTGGATTGTCTGTATTTTTTTTCCGATTTTCGTTTTTAGCGTATTTCTACTTTTGCATTGCATGTTGATTTGATTGTTTGCACGTATGGTTTATTTGCATTTTTATATTTTTTTTAAGTGAGATAAGACGTCCTCGCACTCGAGGTCCGCGCCGAGGGAGGGGTGTGCATGTGCGAGGTGGACGAGGTGGACCTCCAACGGTAGCTATGGAGGAAGTGGTGGAGGGAGTGGTGGAGGATGTGGTGGAGGAAGTGGCTTCAGTGGTTATCAGACGTGGGCGTGGCAGAGGGCGCGGAGGCCGCGCCAACGCCCGACACGTGCGACAAGGACCTAGCACTATTGACGAGTTGGCTTTTTTTTGCTTTTTATGATTTCGTTTAACGACTTAAAAACAATAGTGTCACATTAAATCGTTTTGAATTTTAGACTTATCATCCGTGACATTGGCGAGTCGCCGGAAGGCCGGGCTCTCGAGACCGCCTTGCATCCGAAAAGAATGCGTACGTGGCAACCGTAAGTAGTTCTACTGCATTATCTAGTAGACAATTCTAACTACTAGCATGTTTTAACTTTTATTTTATTTCATCCAATTCTAGACCACCACCACCATTAGCTGCACGAACACCATCACCTACGACACCATCATCGCCATCCGTTGCAGTAATGTCACCGGTTTCATGTTTGGTGCCGTCACCGGCAATGTAAGTTGCTTACAGATTTTTCTTCACCACTTCCTTCTCTATGGATATTATAACACTGCTTTTGTTCTAGGTTTGAGGAATTAGGGTCCGCTCCAACCCTGGTACCCGCCTCTTCAAGCCCAATACCCACCTTTCAGCGTCCTCCAGCTACATGTCCTCGGCATCTGCGAGATGATGACATATACAACCTCATCAATTATGAGGGAGGGTCTCGGCAAATATCACACAATTTTTTTTCTGATTGAAACAAAAAATATATACTATTTTGGTCCATTTAATCCAGATTGTACACACTAAAAAAAATATTCTGCTGAATTTTTATTATATTTATAACTCTCAGCAATATTGATTACTAGTCTTAACTAGTCGTAAATAAAAGCACGAAGCATTTTTTTTTCTTTTTTCAATAACAATCCAACGCGTTTACGTAAGAAACCCACATTTTGAAAAATCCCACGTGAGCTTGGAGGATGGGGGAGGGGGTTAAATAAAGTCTCACGACATCTCACCAGAGGGGGAGGGAGGGACAGAAAATTTCAAAAACACCTCACGTAATTTATGGACGCCCCCTAAGTGCCCCCAAACAAATTCTTATACGCCTTTAGCTAAAAGATTCTCGTCTACTATAATGCTTCATTCAACCGGAATAACGCTCAAATGATGAGTATTGGTCGTATCCATGCTATGTTAGTCATGTCATTTTTTCCTTATCTGTTGATCAATCTCTAGGAGATCGATTTTGTTGTGAATTGTTCGTTTTGATTGTTCATTTTAGACAGGTTTTACTATGCTAGAATGTATTTCTATTGTGCTTATTGATTTCTAAATATCATCAAATTGTAGAATGTTAATTTGTGTTTAAAATAAGTGTAACAGAATTTATTCTGTGATCCAAACTTTGCGAAGATATTTTTTCTTTGTTTTTGGCGCTTATTTACAAGTACTTAATTTCTCATAATCTTTACACTTCTAACAGTTGAAACTCTGTCTGTGACAACTATGTGAACCAAACTATGTTTTTTGTTAATTACTTAAGCCACTTGACTCAAAGTGTTCTCGGAATTAAAGTACAAACATACTGTATTTTTTGTCCGGGCGCTCGAGGCGCGTAGAGACGCATGTGTTTGTGATGCATTTGGTATGAAAAAAATATATGAGGGGATGTCTGTTTCTTATTGATTAATATAAAATGATGTTTATGGATGTGAAATAAAATTTTATATTAAAAAATAGTTTGTTTGTTTTAATTATAACAGCTTTTTTGCAATTGAACTGAGTAACATTTAATCGCCCTGATTTCCAGAATTCCTTGCAATGCAAAACTAGACTAAACTATTTTAGTGTGTTAGCTTACTTCATAACAATTCCAACGCCATATAATATATATACAGCTTTCATACAAAACTATAGAGATATCGTCATTTAAATCACGCGTGCCGAGATCGCGCCGGGCCACCCAGATGTACGACACAGTTAGCGCCATTGGCGCAAAATGGCCGCCACAGGTGAAGGGTTAATATGTATTATATGTAGGTATGTATTTACGAAAAAAAAGTTTTTAAGTAGTGTATCCGTTGTCTAGTACCCATAGTACAAGCCTAGTGCTTAGTTTGGGACTAGATTGCGCTGTGTATAACGTCGTGCAATATTTATTTATTTAAAGTTAAAGTCACTGTGTTTCTTATAACCCTAAAGGTGGGCCTTTTTTCGCGATTTCAAGCCGTCCGCGTCGTCGCGTTGGTGCCCTCATGATGTTTTCCTTCACCGTAAGAGCGATGTTGATGGCGGATATTTTTTTTTTACATACCTATTACTATTAAATAAACTTAACAAAGGTCTCACCACAGGAGTTGGCGGTCTCTCTTTTGCACTCTTCAAATCCTGTTCAGGTTCTTCGTCGTCACTGTGGATTACGATTTCACCAAAAAGAATGGCGTTGCCTCTTCCCATGTTTACATAATGCTTTGCTAGCTCGTTGTGTATCTGCTTAGTCCATCGGGGCTCTTTCTTGAAGCTGTTGATAACACATTATTATAAGGCCGCGGCCGCGCCGGCCGTAGCCTCTAGGTACATACAAATGAAACACATAGAAAACAACCAGAACCAGACACAAGCGTATTTATGGTCAGCATAAATACTTGTCCCCGACGGGAATCGAATCCGCAACCTTCTACGTTGCAGTCGGGTATTCGCTCGACGCGACACAGAAAGCTATCAAAATCTTTTACTTCTCTTTTAAAAGGAATTATCTATAAATATAAGAGAAAGTCGTGTTAGATAACACTATTTATAACTCGAGAACGGCTAAACCGATTTGGCTGAATATTGGTGCGGAGGTAGGTAGCTTAGAACCAGGAGAAGGACTTAGGATAGGACTTTTGATCCCGTAAATCCCGCGGGATCGGGAGTTACGTGGATGAAGCCGCGGGGCGCAGCTATATATTATATATTATTGTCTCATCAAATTGTAAAATAGTCGAAACGTCTCGCCGTAAGACCTAAAAAGAACAATACGCGAAAAAGACCCGGTAAACAAATAAAATATAACTTTACCTCTTCTTATGGTCCGGCCTATAGTTTGCAAAAAAGACATGAGCTGCTTGGTTCTGAACCAAACGTTCGACTTCTCTCAGCAGTTGGTGGACTCGTCTTCTAGCGAATTCAACCACACAGTTCTCTAGGATCTATGGGAAGAAACAAGAATTAGTTAGGTATATTTAGAAAAAGAAAGTAGGTAAAATTAATATTATTATTAAAAAGATAATTAAATATGATTGAGGGTCGATTGTTTAATCTAAAGATAAAATATAAAAATATAATTATGTCGAATGAGATCAAAAACTCCTACATTTGAAAACCTTCGAAAGATTGATTTCTCTTTAAAAGATTGTGATGTTTTTATTCTGTGCTGTTACATTACATTGGACAGATATCTTTATTTACATTTGCCTCTGTCTACATTATTGTAACATTAGTCCCTATTGTCTCGCAGTAAATGTGCAAAGTAGAGTACTCATCTCTGTAATAAGACCTGTCTTAGTCTTGGGCAGCTTGATTCCTTCGCTTCACTCAGGACTCTACATAACTCCCACGATTCGCTCAGGAGTAACTGCAGAGTCCTTCGCTTCGCTTATGATTCAATATGCCAAAATTATCTTCTGTTTTAATCTCGTATTAAAGCATGGTTGCTCTTTCTTCATTTATAATAATAACACCTTTATGTGTGTATGTTATATCCATGTTTTTGATAAATAGACGAAATGAAAAAATACAGAGGTTTATTACCTCAGTGCATAAACTACTATTACAAAAGTTTGAAAGTCAGTTAGATATACATTATTTTACTGCGGCTTAATTTAAAACGACTTTGGTAAACCCAATTTTGCCGCAGAGTATAAATCGAATTAGGTGGAAATACCTTTCAACAAATAGGGATAATCTGATTGAGTTAGGTACCTAACTAGAGTTACCCACATTTTGTGAGTATAAAAAGGGTTGCTATATCCCTAAATTTATCAACTCACGCATTGTGTTGAATTCCTTAGAGTTCCCTTGGAAACGTCTGACGCAACGGGCAGTGCCGTTCCTCAACTAGGAGTGCAAATCGCTCATAAGTTCTAATATACACATTAGAAGTTATGACATGGATCTTTAAGAGGACAGTCTACCTACTCTTTCTCCATACAAACGTAGTCGACCGTTTCCTCCTCGGATAAAGACATTAGAGCAAATACGTTTATGACATAAAACCTATATCTGCCACGACCATGCCCCTACGTTTTTTTTTTTCATTTTCTAATGGGGTGCCACACGCAAAGCTGTTAGCAGATGGCGCTGGCGTCGGATGATCTTTTTTTTTTTTGATGATGGTCCTCCACCAATAAAAATGCCGAGTTTTTTTTTTCTTTCGGTCTGAGACCGATATGGCCAATTTGGCGCCGAGAGTTGTAAAAAACATCTGGTTGACAGTTCTTAATTCAAACCTAAGATTATTCGATTAACGCCCTCTGCCGGGATAAAAAGTTAGTGTTCCTCCTCATTAGAATCTAATAAAAAAAAATTAAAACGTAGGGGCATGGTCATGACTGTTAAAGGACTTAGGTATGGCATAAACATTTTTTTCTAATATCTTTATTCAGGGAGGAAACAGTTGACTACATATTTTGTAAAGTTTATATGGAGAAAAGAGTAGGTAGACTGTCCTCTTAGATAATAACGATTCAACCCTATTTTCAAAACGACTACCATCACCGACTTTAATGTTGACAGTACATCTCTCTCCTTTACCTTATTCTCATATGAGCGATGCTCCTGGCTCCATCCCTCTTAGGAGCCCAGGGTTCGCTAAAACCCCAAATTGAAATCTGGGAGAACTCTAGGTTTGCTAGTCTCACCCAAATCCCTTAGATTAGACGATACCCACAAGAAACAAACGGGTCACCCTAATCTATACCGGCCCGGTATTACCGGGGCTTCACAACCTCCTTCCCCTATAAGTAGGTACATTTTCTTGTTTTGTATGCCAGAAAAATAACCCAGAAAATTATGGAATATACAAAGTGAACCCTGAAAATATAAGTAATTGAATGTGAAATGCCTTCATTTCAAGGGTTCAAACTAATAAGCGCTTACGTTGCTTGTTTGTAGGTGTGATGTGATCCTACATAAATTACAATATTTTAAAGATTGTTTCTTTCTAAAAAACGTGATCTTGCCTCCTTTCCGATTTGGTTTAATTTCCATCTATTTACTCAAGTACCTACCTACATCTTTGCATCTGTTTTTCTTTCAAAAAGTCTTTATCCTGAATAAATTTATCATTTTAAATTGGGCTAAGGTTCGATTTGATCAAACTGGAATAAGCAACGAATAACAATTCTGCGGAAATTGTGTTTTGTATACCATAATATAGGTACAATTAAAATAACTCAACAAAACCTTTTAAAACGGTTTAAGAATTGTTTGTTAATTAAGAAAAATTTGCTAAAGCTATGAACGACCCAAGTCTATAATCAGCTCAAACTAGTTTATTTTTGATAAAAAAACCGTTCATTATTTTACGGTAATTTTGCAAAAAATCACTGATACTTTGAAGTATCGCTATCAATAAACTAAAATAGTCAAAAGTCACACCTCATCAAGGAGTCTGATCGGTGCAACGGGGAGAACAGTCTCCATGTCCATCTTGATGCGAGCCTGAGCGAGGGTCATGAGAGTGTCTCATTGCGTCATCGCCGGTTATCAGATAACATACCTCATCAAGGAGTCTGATCGGTGCAACGGGGAGAACAGTCTCTATGTCCATCTTGATGCGAGCCTGAGCGAGGGTCATGAGAGTGTCTCCTTGCGTCATCGCCAGTTATCAGATAACATACCTCATCAAGGAGTCTGATCGGTGCAACGGGGAGAACAGTCTCCATGTCCATCTTGATGCGAGCCTGAGCGAGGGTCATGAGAGTGTCTCATTGCGTCATCGCCAGTTATCAGATAACATACCTCATCAAGGAGTCTGATCGGTGCAACGGGGAGAACAGTCTCCATGTCCATCTTGATGCGAGCCTGAGCGAGGGTCATGAGAGTGTCTCCTTGCGTCGAGACCGCGTTCGTCATCGCCTCGATAGCGAGACGCTGGGCCAATTCGGGGCTCATGCCCTTCGCACCACGTTTGGACTGAAACGTGTAAATTAATGTTTATAAACTTAGCAGAGCATTGTCCAGTAGATTAGAAAATAGTGTGAGTTCTTTTCGTTTCGTATGCAGGAGTTCTATAAGTTCCTGGTACTTTTTAGAAATAGTTCTGTTAATTATATGTATTGTTAAGCTCACCAAGTGTTTGTCTGGGCTGGGACCTGGATTATGGTATTCTTGAACCGTCAGAAAACCCATTCGTATGCGAAACGTTAATAAAATGGGTGCGAGGTCTCGCTTACGCACATACACAGTGAGTGAAAGCTGCATGTGGAACTTGAACATTCATATTCAAAATTAAATTCCAGGGACTGGTTAGGAACTAGTATTGAACAAGTAAGGGTAAAGCTGATTCTATTATGATTGAATGACTGTACTGTACCTATGTTGTTATTTGAAGATATATATAAACTCAACTATATGACAACGCAGAGCCTAAACCGCTGGTCTTAGAGACATGAAATTTGACGAGTATGTTCTTTGTGGTGTGTAAGTATCCACTAAGAAAGGGTTTTTGGAACCCCGCGGAGTCGGAACTTACACAGGTGAAACCGCGGGTCTCTACTAGTCTATACATATAAAATTCAAAGTCCTGACTGATTGACTGACTGACTGACTGAACTATACATTTATCAACGCACCTACACCACTGGTCCTAGAAACATGGCGCCAAATAAGAAAGGGGGTTTCCATACACACGCCGCGCCGGATCGTGACGTTCGAGGGAATATGCTAGTTTAAATTATAGAAGTATGTTCTCACCTTTTCGAACTCAACACCCATCTTTCTAACGAGTTGGGCTGCCTTGCCTGCCCCACCGCGTATCAGCTTTATATTAGCGAGCCTGATTCGCTGGAGCTCTAAGTCTGTATTGTAAGCGTATACTTCAGCTTTCCTGAAGAATTCAATGTTTTACCGGAGTTACAAAGGGGGTTTGCGACCCACGTTAGGAACCGTAATTAATGATATTAAATTCTTTTTTTGGGTTTTAAGGGGACAGTCAACCTACTCTTCTCATCATACAAACTTTAAAAACGAAGTCGACTGTTCCCTCCCTGGATAGAAATATAGGTATGTGTATGCCATAAGTCCTATATCAGCCATGACCATACCCCTACGTTTTGATTTTATTCATTTTCTAATTTTTCTGAATTTTATTTCTATGGGGGCATGGTCTGTAGGGGCATGGTCATGGCAGATGTAGGTTTCGGTTTGTAGGTTATGTAGGTATGTAGGTATCTCTATAGCAAATAATATTTGCTCTAATGTCTCTCTCTAATCCAGGGAGGAAACAATCGACTACGTTTGTATGGAGAAAGAGTAGGTAGACTATCCCCTTAATCGCGTTTCTTTTGTTATTTTTAGTAGTTTATTAATGCCCAACGTTTCAAGATCTTAGGTATCCGTAAATTTTAGAGAAGTTATCTTAAAAGAAGAGAACTCTAAAGAAGACGTTGGAAATTAAAATATCTAATAAAATCAACGCAATTAAAACAGAAAAAATGATTTTAATTTCAATCTAACATGGCGAAAACATAAGAGAAATCGAATTAATTAAATTTGCATTTAAAAAGGAAATTTAATTAATTTGGGGGGATTTATCATTCAGATGTCGCAATTTTTCATCCCCCGCCAAACGCTGGAGCGGTCGTAATCTTTAGCTTGGGAATAGTATTAAATTCTGTGAACATCACACAGCCCCATCTAGCCCCATGGTAAGCTACTAAGCTTGTGTTATGGTGACAAGACACCGTTTATTATCTTCTGTAAATAGGTACATTTATTTATTTCTCATTTGCGTACATATCAATTACTTAATAACTAATGTGTAGCTAAGTTATTCTCTAAAATATTGACATTAGAGATGGGCCGACTAGTCGCCGACTAGTCGGGAAAGCCGACTAGTCGGCAGTTCAACCGACTAGTCGTCAACTAACAATTATGCAATAAAACTAATATTTAATTGAATTAATGTAACAGTAAGAAGGTGGATGGTCAGAAAAACGTATACAAAACACGTTATAGCCTATATACAGCATCTTAGCATCAAACATCTAAAATGGCGTAACTATGCCTCAGCTCCATGAACATTTTTTTTCCAACTTTTATTTTTATTTCAACATTTTTTGGAAGTTTCGTTACAGCTATCAAAGTGCAAATTAATCCAAAAATACCAACACTCGCCGAGTGGTCATTATTAACCCAAATATCTGGGAATTATAATGATCTGCATTGCCTAGTCGGCAATTTTGGAACCGACTAGTCGGCTAGTCTGCTAGTCGGCAGAACCCCTAGTCGGCCCATCTCTAATTGACATGCATCTTTTTCAGGCATTGCAGAGATATAAAATTATGACATAGAGGGATGACGGGGGACATAATGTTATACATGAGAGACACCCAGTCCAGAAACAAAAAAATATTTATAAGCATAAGTAGGTACTTGCTTTCAAGGGGAATAGAACGCGCAACCTTCGGCATTGCAGTCAAATATTCGCCCAACGCACCAAACGGGTCGTCCCAATCTTTACAGTGTGAATCGCAGTGTTATTGTATAAGTACTATTATCCTACTAATATTACATGTGAACGTTTGTGTGTAAATAAGTAAACGATTATGTTTGTTACTCCTTTACGCAAAAGCTACTTAACCGATTATGATGAAATTCGGTTTGCAGATAGCTAGAGACCTGGATTAACACATAGGCTACGTACTTTTTATCAGGATATTCTTTCTGAATCGAAACTTACGCGAGTAAAACCGCGGGGCTCTGTTTCTAAGTTAATAATAATAACTCAAAGGCACACAGCGAGAGGTAATCGCCAGTCATTATTGCTTTCCCATTTTCGTAGGTTTCGATTAAGGTTTCACCACCTATCCATAACATGTGGTGTGTAATACATCAGTGTGAGAGTCCCTGGGGATCATACTTATTGTAACCTCCATTACAAGCACAGACCACGCTGGGTGCCGATTAATGGAACGAAGGGAGGTTTTTGAGGTGGATCAATTCATTAATAACTAGGAAACTTATTCTATAGTACCTACAATTGTTCACTCCTTAAACACCGTGGGTGGCGTAAAACGTGGACTCTGCGCCCGTCCATAACACCTTTTATGGGTCTTATGGCCCATGGCACTAAGTCCCGATTCCATGGGAATGTTGAGGTAAAAAGTAGTCTATAAGTTAATCCAGATCTTCAGCTATCTGTATACTAAGTTTCATTACAATTGGTTCAGTAGTTTTTGCGTGAAGGATAACGAACATACTTGTTTACTTATTACACAAACTTTTACAATTATAAATAATATCAAATTCTTAATGTACCCGCGTAAGTCCCGATCTCTTGGGAATATCGGGATCAAAAGTCGCCTATGTAACTACCTGATAATGTAGCTATTTCTATTCGTCCTGTGGTTTCGGAGATTTCCTTCACTATACACACATACAAAAATACATGTTACCAACGGTACCTCTTTATATTATTACTAGCAGTGCCCGCGACTTCGTCCGCCTAATTTTTTTTGAAAACATAATATAGCCTATAGCCTTCCGCAATAAATGGACTATTAAACACTGAAAGATTTTTCCAAATCGGACCAGCGGTTCCTGAGATTAGCGAGTTCAAACAAACAAAATCTTCTTTATAATATTAAGTACTAGCAGCTCCCCGCGGTTTTACCCGCATAAGTCCCGATCCCGTGGGAATATCGGGATCAAAAGTAGCCTATAGCCTTCCTCAATAAATGGACTATCCAACCCCGAAAGAATTTTTCAAATCGGACCAGTGGTTCCTGAGATTAGCGCGTTCAAACAAACAAAAAAACAAACATACAAACTCTTCCGCTTTATAATAGTAATAGATAATAGATAGATAGATAGGAAAGGATATTTTACTATATTTTTAAGTACCTAAATACCTAGGGTGTGTTTGTAAAACACGTCGTATTGTAGTATGCCTTCTAAACACTTTAGTTGTTACGTCAAATGAGTTTCGAAATCCACTAACCAAGCCACTTACTATCGTATCTGCAGACTTCACTGATTAGATAAAACTTCAACAGCTCTGAAACAATCTATACGGGCTTGGATTGTAGCTTCTGCTTAAGTGAAATAATAGTATAAATGGTTAAGATTTGTAGATAATAGCGGAAAGTCTACCTACTCTTTCTCTCTACAAACGTAGTCGACTGTTTCCTCCCTGGATAAAAAGATTGATAAAATAAAATGTTTATGCCATAAAACCTATAATATCTGTAATGACCATGTTCCAACGTTTTATTAGGCTCGATAATGATATTCAGAGAATTTATTAATTATATTTCCTCTGTTTCTTTCGCACGGTTGTATCGACAAATTACTTTCAAAATTTAACCGCATCGAAAAAAAAAATTCGGGCTTAGTATGTTAGTTAACTCATCCACCTAAAATAAAATCAAAAACAAGATCGAGGCTTACAGAATGTCATGACACCAAAATTGAATATTTTGGTAAAAATTTAAAGGTGGAACAGACATCGCCCAAAACCATGTTTTTTCCAAAAAAAATAAGGCAACTTATAATTATTTCTATCACACGATAAGGTTGAATTTTGATTAAATCGTGCTAAAGAGGCAAAGTTAATCACAGATTTCTTATAGAAAAATAAAAAGGGTAAGTATATCCTACTAATCCTATCCTACTAATATTATAAACGCGAAAGATTGTATGAATGTATGTCTGTAGGTATGTGACTTTGTTACTCTTTCACGCAAAAACTACTGAACCGATATCGATGAAACTTGGTTTATATGTAACTGGAGACCTAGAATAACACATAGGCTACTTTTTATCCCGATATTCCCGCGGGATCGGGACTTACGCGGGTGAAACCGCGGGGCGTTGTAGTACTATATAGGTACTAACTTAATTCTCCTGTTGGCTGCAGCGGTCATGTCGTCACTGTAAAGTCTGAGGAGAATAGCTTCCTCTTGAATCTTAGAATTCTGTGCCGACACTCTTGCATTCCATTTTCTATTTGCCTATGATTTAACAAGTACTTAACCCTTTCAGGACCATAAGAATACGGGGGGGTATATAATCATAAAAGCTATATAAAATAGTTAATTATACATATACTAAACATACTGACTCATTAAAAAAAACAAAATATGCGTAGTTTTTTTGGAAATTTTTGGGACTAACCTGTCCCTGTGGCCGATAGCCGTACTTTTTGCCTACACAACTTATGCTTTACGTTTTCGAGATTTTATCGGTATTTGAGGTATTTTATATTGAAAACTGGACATTTATTTATTATAAACTTCTTTATTTATGAAAAATATACAATATAAAATAGTTAGTTATGGTACTCAGCGAAACAATTCCTTCCATTAGTATAGCAAAGGTGAACTTTACATAGAACACAAGTATTGTTTGTTCGGTTTTCTATCCTACGCTTGGCACAGTTGACACATCTTTTCCTGATGTTTGATTTTTCCATGGGGTGCATGGGTAACAGCTGTCGTTTTACAGACCTGCGTACTGAACTTGATTTTGAAGTGGGGACGTCTCGCTGCCTGACAGAGAAACCGTTTATCAAACTTCGAGCAACGACTTGTCTGAATTGCAAGCTTGATAACAGACCTCTAACGGACCTCGGTACTCCCATGTCTGGTTCTGTAGACCAGTAATCTCTCAATGATGGCAAAACGTGATAGCCCATAACTAAATTCATACCAAGGAATGCTCTCATTTATCTATCTATAGTAAATGCCCGGCCATTTTGATGAGCGTATCGTACTGACTCCTCTACAATATTTTGAACTAAGATATTGAACTTTGTAGTCGAACAAAATATGTCAAAGGGAGTCAATACTTCTTACAGCACTAACTTCTTGACAAATTTGCACCTTTCCGAAATCATATTCTACATCACGAAAAGTATTTGGAATATATGTTCTCTGGTTCCACTTGAAAACAGGTTCTTGATTATTCTGTGCTCTGGTGACGGGTAAAACAGCTGAAGACGATGGTTCAGGTGGTGGACTTACTGATTCTTGAAGTTGAACTGGAGCTTCTTCAATTTTAACGTAAAAAACCCCTCGATCAGCATCCTGCGTGAAAATTCTTTGATCTTCTTCGTCGAGTTGTAAATCGTCTTCATCGTCACTATTATCACCCATCAAAATCAGTAGAACTTCATCATCCCTGATTTCAAAATCTCCACGTCCTCTACGAAACATTATACTGCAACAATATCAACAAAAAATGAGGGTAATTGACAAAAATCATCTGTAGAATATGAACATAATTTCTCATAAATGGTATCTCTTGTCGACCACTGGGACACCGGTGTCCCTTAAGTTTATATCGTTACATCATTGTAAACAACATAAATAATGATTTGATGTATTTATATAATATGAATTTACTTACCAGGCAATATTTATAGCACGATAAAAACCAATATAAACCACTTTGTCTTCCCAAAAAACTTTTGTAAAACAGACCGAAAACGCGCCAAGCAAACTGTCAGTTTCAAATGACCATAGAAAATATACCGTTCTACCTACGTAGTGTTCCATTGACAAAAAATTAAGATGCGTTCAAAACCTATAATTATAAAAATAAAATTTGTGCATAGACTTCTTAATTATCAATATTTTTCTAATTATTGGCTTGGGACGTCCTTGTCCCCGTAGTCGTCAAAGGGTTAAGTATAAAAATACACTCTTACAATAGTATTTATAAACGAGTGGAGTAATTACTTGGAGTAAGTAATGCATTTGTCCCGCTCTTGTCGAAGAAAATGTGACAGTTTTTACTCAGCCAAAGTAATTACTCTCGACTCGTCTATAAATATGGGTGTGAGTAAGTTTTTGGATCCAGACTTTTGTTCCCTATATAAAAAAATGGCTTTAAAATTATTTGGTAAGCGTCTAAGATGGTAATCTTACTTAACCGTTATAAGATTGTCACTCGGTGCAATTATTTGTGGGTAACCGCGTGCCCAAAACCCTTTCGGCCGCCATGGTAACCGAGGTTTGGTAATCAGTTACCTATGAAGAAATTTTGCTCTTTCCTGGTAATCCAGTTACAAACGAAGATTTTAACATAATGAAACTTGTTCTTTTTTAAAGTGGTACTCCACTAGCAGTAAATCAGATTAAATTATCTTTACTGAATGACAATTATTATAATAATAATAATAATAAGGGAACCTTGAGGCGAGGTGTTGGGGAGTAGCGACCCCGCGGTTACCCGAGTGCTCCAGGGGGAAATCACTGGTCCTCACCTCCGGCTTGTCTTAGTTGGCTGGTCGGAGTGAACACTGACGAGGAAGCGGTCCCTCGCCTCTGGCTTGCCTTCACCGGCCGGTCAGAGTGGAGTCGCAAAAGCAGAGCTCCCACTCTGCTCGTAGGATGGATGCCGATCGTAAGTGGTGAGTGGGCCAGGTAGGCTGGACCCTCAGGGAGCCCGTGACCTGAGTATAAAATCCAAGGAGGCCTCTCCATCCTTCAGCCACTCACGCTCCTGTTGCCCCCTGGCTGTAATTTGCTCGGCTTCATTTAGGGTGGCCCAGTTTGTGAGTTGGCGAGTCTCCGTCTGGCATTTTTACGTGTATTTTTACATTGTTACGGCAGGCGCCATAGTCCCCATAGTTCCCCCCAGTATCCAATCCACTACCAACCCATATTCATAGCCCAAGTAGTTTTCATCCGTAGTTTACACAACAGTACTATCCAAACCGGGGGTTGTCCTTGGCTGCATTTTATAGTGTAGACAGGTATAACCGCCGGTTTGGTGTCCATTTCATACTTTGCGATTAAAATTGTGACTGAAACGGGCCTCTACGTGTTGGCTTTGGCCCCACGCACGCCTTCCAAATGTCTGGGGCTCCATAGCCCTGTGAAACGGAAACGTTACAAACATAATAATAATTATTTTCACTCAAATAAATGAGTGAAAATAATAATAATTATTATTATGATAATTATTTTTTAGTACACACCTGTTTTTAAAATTGCTTTATTTTATAATAAATTTAAATTAAAGGTTTTTTAAGGTTCCGTACCTCAAAACGTAAAAATTTACTCTTACAGGATCACTTCTCTATCTGTCTATGAGAAAAATTGTTTGCCACTTGCAAATAATAATTTCTTCGTGGTTATGAGGGAAGAGGGCAATTTATTCTTTGGTAATTGGTTACGAAAAAATTACGAAAGCAGAAAGAAAAATCTTCGTTTGTAACTAGATTACCAGGAAAGAACAAAATTTCTTCATAGGTAACTGATTACCAAACCTCGGTTACCATGGCGGCCGAAAGGCCCAAAACAATGTCTTGTTTTAGTCTATCAGTTTTTTTTAGTACGTGTTGCTAATAGCCCTGTCAACTACAGACCTATTTCTTATCTATTCTTCTTTGATAACCTATTTGAGGAAATACTTTTAAAAAATTTGCACCCAACAGGACATTCTTCTTTTCTAAGACCTAACAACTGATAATAGAGATAACAACCGGGACCAACTGCATTTTTTTTGCCCCAACACATCCATTACCCATTCAAGGAATTACCGCACGAAACTCGCACGCCTACGAGTACACAAGATCCATGGGTGCAGTTTATCCCCGAGCTCTATAACCTTACCTCATCTTCCAGCCTTCTATCTTTCGTCTCCTTGTCCATCTCCAGTCTATTCAATCGCTTCTTCTCGTTCTGTCTCCACTGACGGACCATGGTGATCTTCCTACGTAGCTCCATCTCTGCAGCCGCCTGGACTCGTTGTTTGATCCGGCTTTGTTTCTCGTGAGCTCTAGCAGCGCGTTCTTTGCGCTGCTTCTCGTTGAATTCAGCTAGGTATCTCATACGAGCTTGAATTTTTCTTTCTTGTTCTCTTGCTCTGTTGGAAGTAGAGTTTTTAATAAGGAACGTCGTAATTTTAAAATTCAATGCCTAATATTTAATGGAGGGCGACTCAAAATCTGTTTTCGAAACTTTTTGTTTAGTCAAAAGTAAAAATTAAGTCAAAATAACTGTGCACCTGCGCACGCGCCTGATATGAATAACTCTGTGTGTGACAAATTAATTCAATATACTAACAGCCGAATACAGAAACGTCACTTAAAATTTGAGGCGTACTTAAATAATTGAGCAGCTTCTAAATACAAAAATAGCACGGGTATTTTTGAATTTCAGAGGTGCTTAAGTACTTAGTTGTTTAAATAGAACTCAAATTTTGAGTTGTTTGTATTCGGCCGTTATACTTGTACTTATTATAGTAGGTACCTATGTTATTTATATTGCTTTATTTGTATTCAGAAACTTTATTAGCCTTATTAATAAACGTGGAGTAAGGTTGGAGTAGTGAGAACATGCTTTGTCATTTTCCGTGACAAGAACTTTCTAGGTTGGCAGACAGAAACAAAAAGTGGAAAAATTATTCCAACCTTTCTCCACGTTTATTAATAAGGCTTTATTTGTACTTAACTTGAAAACTGTGCGTTTTTAGCTAAAATGATAAAGCTTTAGAGACTTCAAAAGTCTACCCAACGATGTGTTATGACCGCAACCAACGCAAGATTTGTTCGTGGCGTTTGATAGTTTTGGTATTTGACCCAAAACTGTCAGAAAAGTATTGCTATTTATTATTTACCTACACAACCCTTGTTAATCACGGGCTAAGCCGGTCTGAACCGCTCTTAGAGGGTGTTTGGTCACTACAAACTTTGACTAACGGTAACAATAATAAGTTGCTACGGCAGGCTGCATATTTCCAGAGCCACTCTAACAGGACTTGAAAACAAACATTCTTCTTCTTAGATTCTTCTTCTGTTTTCGCGATGTTGTATTGAAATTAAAGACATTTTTCGGTTTGAATCGCGTGGTTTTTATTACTTTTAGCATTGTTACAATGCTCAACGTTTCGAGACCTTTCCAGGTCTCTTCTTCAGGATAGACTAAGATGTGATTTGTTATTCTAATGTATTAAAAAAGTTACAGTGAGACTACCGTCTTATCATTTAAAACTATTAAAATGATATCAAAAACGCTCCTGTGTGTATTCTTCTTCTTCTTCTTCGTGTCGATGGCACAAAAAATTGTCTGGGGAATGTGGTTAAAACCACTCCAGTATGTTGCAAGATCTGGGGATTGTTGGGGTATAATTGATCCAACCCGGACTCAGTGCGACTGTGGAGCTCCTGAGCAAACTATGCAGCACCTTCTTGCATGCCCCTCCAGCCCTAATAGGTGTTCGTTGGCTGACCTGATGCCAGCCAAAAAAAACGCCAACAAATATTAATATTGTTAAAAGTCCAATCAGAAAATTAGAAGAAATCAACAAAAAACAAAACTCGTAAAATACTACATTTTCTTCTGTTTTCGCGATGTTGTATTGAAATTAAAGATTTTTCGGTTTTAATCGCGTGGTGTTTATTACTTTTAACATTGTTTCAACGCTCAACGTTTCGAAACCTTTACAGGTCCCTTCTTCAGGATTGACTGACGCGCCACCACCACGCACCACGCGATTAAAACCGAAAAATGTCCATAATTTCAATACAACATCGCGTAAACAGGAGAAAAATCTAGTATTTTAGGAGTTTTTTTGTCGATTTCTTTAATTTCGTAAAATACTCTGTAATATTGAGACCACGGGGCACAACTAGTAAAATAGAGCTTTCAACACTACCTACCGCACTGTCAAAAGCTCCATGTCGTAATGATGTAGTGAAAAGCGGCCATTAAAACGAGCGAGTCGTATTTAAACTGTGTGGAAATCACTGACCTCCACTTCATGGTACAAGTCGTTGGACAGGTCATAGAGCACTGAAATTTGTGCCTATTTGATCTGCGCCATGTTGCGCTGTTGTCGCGTATTTTCTATTGAAAGTGATGGTGACCGTCGGTGCAGTGTGACCGGTGAAGTGTAGAAAACAACAACGGCGTAACATAGCGCTAATCAAATCGACACAAAGATCTAATCTCAATTTGTATGGTATACCAATTCCAGCGTAGGTACTTGTATAATAGAGTTCAGTGGTGGAAATTAATTCCCATTTCGAGAGCTCATTAGACGTTGATCTGTTTACTCAAACCTATACAATAACGTTGTTAGCTATATCACTGAGCAGAACAAAGCTTTAAAAATAAATATACAACTTAGAGTTTGTAACCTTTGTGTTCCAGTCATATTTTTATAGTATCACTAGCTGACCCGACAGACGTTATCCTGCCAGTTATATCTAAAAAAAACCTACAACCCTACACTACTTCTACCCTACCCTACCCTACTACTAGGGACCCTACTGCCCTACCGTACTAATACCCTACCCTATCCTACTAATACCCTACCCTATCCTACTAATACCCTACCCTATCCTACTAATACGACTATCTAATAAGTATCTGTCTCTAACCTAACATAACCTAACCAACCTTCATCAAAATCGGTTCAGTATTTTCTTCTTCCTTAAGAACCTTCTCCTGTCAATAGCAAACACGACAAAAAAATAATTAGCGAATTCAGTTTAGCTGTTCTCGAGATTGGCGCTTAGCAACACATTTAGCGATTCATTTTTATAGTATAGAAGATGAGGTTATGGCCTTTTAATGGTACCCCCTATACCTTTAAAAGGCTTGTGTGTTTAAATCCAACTCGCCAACGGCCCTTTCAATAACAATTTTAATGGCAAAGTATAATGTGAACTGGACGTGGACAGGACACTAAACCTGCGATTATGTTTTACCAAGAATAACTACCGTTTCGGATTAGGTAGACTATTGAGAAAATTACTGTTGGAACTACCTGGGTTGTTGTAATGCGGTGATAATGAAGTCTGTACCTACTTTATAACTGTGGGGTGAATAAGATATTTTACAATTACTTTACTCAAAAACTATGGTTAACAGATGAACATCTTTTGTCTATTGTCATTTACTGTGTGTCTTAATAGTTGACAGACAGAAACAAACGTTAATAAAATAACTGAGGCATCTGGGAAGCATCGTTTACAAGTAAGGGGGTAAAAACGAGTGACACTCGGGGACTGCCGCGGCAAAGCTATTAAGTACATTGCATTTTTTATCAACTTAATTATATATTTTTTTTTGTAACATGGTAGGCGGAGTGGGGTGTGTTAGGTTTTATTCTCGTTACGGAATTTCTTGATTCGGTGGCCGCACTCAAAGCCCGCGATAAAAGCTATGCAATAGGTTTAAAATATAGGCCTGTACAAATGTATAATAGAAGCTCTAACTTAACTACAGCCAGCATTTTCACTGTATAAATACTACGGTGTCAAGTGCTCTCTCCGTAGAGGAACTTTATCGTCTAGCTGACTCCAGCATAGCTGCATCTCGTAATTCAAGTCCTCGTTGCTACATGAAAGTTATGAAGAGGCTAGATGATGTCCCGCTGTTTTACTTGCGTTTCGATACAAGTTTAATTAGGAGGGCTTTAAAAGACCCGGATGAAGATTACAGGTGACTTTGTCATAAATTAAATATTATACTTAGTAGCTCCCTGCGGACCCCGGGCTCTCGAGAGGGATGCAACCGGAAATATCGCTTGGATAAAGATGAACTCCCCTATAGAAGTAGGTACATACCTACTATATTTATAAGTATTGAGCTCTATATTTGTTTTGATCACGTACATGTTAAATTAGGTCTTCATCCGGAATGTCACCTGTGTGAATCTGTCAAACTATTATTTATTTATTTATTTATAGAAGTTCATACATAAACATTGAGCTCTTTTTTTAGGGTTCCGTACCCTAAAAAAAGAGCTGGCAAAAAACGGAACTCTCATAGATTCGTCATGTCTGTCTGTCCGTCCGTCCGTATGTCACAGCCACTTATTTTTTGTTTGGATCGTGTAGGTGAATATAATGTAGGTAAAAATATATGTAGGTATGTGTCTTTGTATTAAATAAGAATCATAAGTTCGCAACACTCAGCAAAATTACAAATGTTTCTTACGCTATTTCAGCTGTACCTACGTTGTCTTCTTGTCAGTCAGTCAGTGCCAAGAATTATCCAAGTAGACAGACAAGCTCATGTTTAAAATTTAACCATAACATTTTGTACTGGATACAAGTTATAAGGTTATGCAAATTATTCCTCGTCAAGCAAGTCAAGGTTCAAGATACGCTGTTAACAACCCCTTTAAGTACAAATGAGTATAATATGATTGGAAAAGTTTGTTTTGAGGGAAATAAGGCTTCGTATGTTCTAATGGAGAGGAAAATTGCGTAAATACTAATGGCTTTTAGTGCTGTGTGCTTAAAGATTTGACCATTTTTAATCGTTTACGGCAAAAGGAGGGTTTCATAAACCGCTTCAAGGCATACCTATATATAGAACATCGTCCCAACAAATGTTGTCTTATTCATGTCTTATTGACCTAAATTTTGTTGGTTTTTCTACACAAATATATTTGTCGCCATTCGGAAAAGTTATATCCACAGTGTAAATCAGTATGGATAAATCTATGGTTATACTTAACATTTATTCGATAGGGTGGAAACGTTTTCGCCACCCTATAGATATCTAATAGCATGGCTTAACGTGCCATACAAAACCCGAGGAATAAATCTTATCCAATTGTTCACCCATCTATAAGGTGACTGCCCAGGCGGTTGCTTAACCCAAAACACTGTATACGATCAGGAAGTGCCTCTGGGCCATCAACCTCTTCAACTCACGGCACTGTGTGGTACTGTTTTGGTTTTTATAGAGCCGGTAAATGAAAGTAGGTAACATAGATAATAATATCAACCTGCAGGGTTATTCACAGCCCCGATCCGATATCGACGATCGACCTGTCACTGTTTTATTGAGTTGCGCCGAACGAATCGGACATAACCTTTCTGATATCGGTAACGTGAAACAATGTGAATAGCCCTGCTGGTTTATTTGCTGGCTGTTTACGCAGATATCTTTTCACAATTTGAATCCATAATCAGTGGGTAGGTAGGTAGGTAAGTACGTCAAATAGTTTCAAAGTAAAATAGGTACGTTCTGCTTTTGTGTAATTTGGAAACCTCAAACCATCTGTTGGTAGAGGCAGGTGTTTCTGATTAAACCAAAACTTTTGAACTCGAAATTCACAATTGTTGCGGTTGGTATGGAAATGATTAGAAATAGAACAGTGAACAACAAAAATAACAAAAAAACTACATAATATTCTAATTGTTTAGTAGCGTCTATGATCACTAGATAATGGTCAATCAAGGTAGGTAGATAGATAGATAGATATACCTACAGAATTCATTGTAACACATTACACAAATAACAGAATGCCGCGGTTTCACCCACGTAAGTCTCGATCCCGTGGGAATATCAAGACCAAAAGTAGCCAATGTTACTCCTCCATAAAGTAGCTTTCTATTGGTGAAAGAGTTTTTGGAATCGGTTGAGTGGTTTTAGAAATTACCCGGAAAATACATAGATACAATAAATGTTCCCGTAGTGTCATTTGCACCATTGACCAGCACCATTGATGGTGCAAATGATACTATGATGTACCGTTTGCACCATTGCTCCATTGCTACCATTATTGATGGGGCAAACATATCCAATGGTGCAATTGGCAATTGGCACTTATATTTATTTTAATAACAGAGTCAAGTTTTCAACTACTTTAGAGAGTTAAAAGCACTTGAACAATATAAGTATATTAATATATCCTCCCTCCTTTCTTGAAGTGTTAGAAATTATTTGAAAATTCATTCTAATGACTGACATTCATTGCATTTGTTTCTTGTGTCGTTCATATGATTTGATTGTCATAAAAAGCAGAAAAATGTGCGAATCCGATTTAATTTTTCTGAAACAGAGCCGGGGCCGACTTTTATTACACAATGGGTATCAATACCATTTTCACACAAAGTATAAAAATTTAAACAGTGTATGGAGGTGCCGCTATTACAAGAAAACAAAATGTAAGGGGACGATTACTATATCACAGGTATGTGTAACTGTCTTTTTGCCCGCAGTGCCACTAGCATCAAATTCTTATTTATTTTTCCATTTATTTAGCTGTATATTGTGTATAAGTATATATATAGTATAAATATTTTTAAAGTTCGTATCTTATGTTTTGTTTCTTTTTTAGGAGGAATCAAAGGTGGTTAAAAAAATTAAGCATTCTGATAACTGCAAGCCAGATGAAAATAAAAACACGGTTTGTGAAATAATAGGGTCCTTCATAGAAAAGGCTACTACTTCAGAAGAAACAGTTCCAGCCGTTTATAAAAAGACTGTAGCCTCAATCAAAAATAAAGGACTTGACATTGTTCAAAAAATACCATCTTATGAAAAATTCAAATCTGTGGCATACAGAAGAATAAGAAAAATTAATGCTGTTAAAAAAATGGCCTATAAAGATGTTACAGAACTTGAAATTCCTCTTGACCATAAGGATTTTTGTTTAGCTGATTATAGTCATGAAGACGAAAGAATTTTAGTCTTTGCGTCGGAAGAAGCAAGAGAACTGCTGAAAATTGGTAAAATCTTTTTTTGCGACGGCACTTTCAAGAAATGTCCGAAGCCATTTACTCAGCTCTACGTATTTTTCTGTGACTTAGGAAGCACTGATGACAAAAACTTTGTTGTCCCTGTTGTATATGTGCTTTTGACCAATAAAAAAAAAGAAACATATATTCTCATGATGAATCTCATCAAATCTCAAATCCCAGAATGGGGTCCTTCGAAAATTATATCTGATTTTGAACAATCTTTCATTAGTGCAGCCAAAGTAGTGTTTCCTATGGTTGAAAATCACGGTTGTTTTTACCATTTTCAAAACCAATTGCGGAGAAAAGCTAAAAGTCTCAATTTAAAAAAGACTAACGCTACAAAAATTGTTTCTCTTTGCACCATCTTACCTCTTCTGCCAGAATCAAAAATTGAAGATGGATTCAGATACATCATAGCAGAGAGTGATGCTAACGGAAGTAATAAAAATTTGCAGCAATTTATTAATTATGTGGCTAGATTTTGGATGCCGAAAAAAAAAATCTGGTGTTGTTTTGGTGAGAGGCATAGAACAAATAATGTATGCGAAGGATGGAATGGACATATTAATAACTGCTTTAGACCCGCGACAGTGAGTCACTGCTTAAAAGTGCTTAAGGAGGACGCTGCATTTCATGCAGTGAATGCTCTTACACAAGACCCGTACAAAAAGCGATCAAAGGAGGTTAGGGATCGGAATAATTATATACACTACGTACAGATGCAATTAATTAATAGTGAAATAGATATTCCACTATTCTTGGAAAAATTAAGATACAATAATTAAGCATTATTTGTCATTGATTAGCTGTCATTGATTCTTTGTTATTAATAAGTAATAAAAATACTTTATATTAATAATAAGCGATTCATTCTTCCATTATCATTAGTAAAGTTTTAGGGGATACAGTATTTGTTCATGGGGAGAAAAATTCTGTAAAAAAAAAAAAAAAAAAAATATCTCTTCCCTGAGGGTCTCGGGGCGGGGCGGATGGCCATTAAACAGAGCGATAGCTCGAGGAAAGCCTTGAGGCAAAATAAATATATTTTTAATAGTGTCATTTGCACCATTTGCCCCATCGATGGTGTAAACGGTACATGACAGTGTCGTTTGCCCAATTAATGGTGCTGGTCAATGGTGCAAATGACACTACGGGTAAATGTTACCAACGTTACCTCTTTATAATATTAGTAGGTATATATAAAAACTTCGGACAGCAACTTTTATTCCGTAGGTCGTGGTTTCGAATTCTGGCTGACCGCGCACCAATGTCTTTTTCTTGAAGAAAAATTTAAGTGCGCTATTAACATCGCTCTTACGGTGAAGGAAAACACCCATTTATACGGATAGTTGCGGATACACACAGTAAAAGTATAAAACTACCTACATCCAACATCTAATCTTCTCATCCAAACGATGTTCCCGGTTGCATCCCTCTCGGGAGCCCGGGGTCCGCTAAACCCCAAATTGTTTTTTTTTAATTTGGGGTCGGTAAGTCATCATTGACCATACCTTTTGCAATTAGATTTGGCAATGTTTTTACGGCCGGCCGCCTGCCTGACACCAACCCTCTTAGGGATCAAGCAGTTTATCCGCCACCGCGCGGGGCGAACTTAAGGTTTGCTAATCTCCCTCAGATCCCTTAGTCGCCTTTTACGACACCCACGGGATGAGATGGGGTAACCCTATTCTATGCCGGGGCTACACGGCTACATCTAACATCTAATATAAACATTAAAACCTAAATAAATGATTTAAAATTGAAACATATACCTACCTATGTAGATAAATTTCATTGTTCTAACCTCCCGTAGCCAACCAATTGTTCCCGCCGACATAAGACGCGACCCTCCAAACATTACCTTGAAAGTGTATCACAAAGAAATTGAGCCATGAAAATGAAAGCGGAATCCCCTTCATTGTCACTCAAATGGGTAAAAGACAATGGAAAGCTGCTGAAAACCCACCGAACAACAATGATAGGGAGCTGAATGGGTGCAAACGGGAGATAAAAAATTACATTAATTGATGTTATTATAGGGAGGTCCCATTATTCTAATTTTTGTTTTTCCGTGGCTTTAATCGCTCATTTCGATTGTGGTATAATTTACAATTATTGTTGTTGTCTTTATAGACTTTTTCAATAATTGTTTGTAAGATATTATTATTATAAGAAACATTGTACACAGTGCACTTGTTTCTAGACACAGAACAAGTTAGGCCTGCCTATTTATGTGATATAAACACCCTATTATTTTGCTTTTCGTATAGTGGTATATGGCTTACCTATTGAAAGAGTTTTTAGATCGCACTAAGGCTTCTAACTTGAACTAACGACTATATCAGAGATAACAACCGGGACCCACTGCTTAACGTGCCTTCCGAAGCACGGAGGAACTGGAGTAAATTATTTCTTGCCATAAAAAAATTTATTCACTTATCCAAGTAATCACCGTGTTTTTTAACATCGCCGATTATTTCTGTTAAAATAATAATTGGTCGGATGTAATGTGCGATACAACTATCTCCCGTAGTACAACTATATGACGCGATTGTACCACGGAAAAAATACCCGAGGCACAATCGGGTGTACCAACCAGTTGTACCAGGGGGAGTACGAGAAGATAATATGCTATTCGCTAGTTAGGTACTTAAATACCCATAAAGTACAAGGAATAAGCGTAAAATTATTATTTATTTTTGAATTTATATTCTTTAACTTCCATACGTTTATGTATGTTTAAAGGTGGATTTCACGATACAACATCATACGTTAGCTCGAAATTTTACAGTTCTGCTGCACTAGACGAACTAACTAAACTAACTACGTAGTTTAGTTGAACGTCTTTCAACTTTGGACAATGCATAGAAGCTAACTACTTGTACCCTAGTGGTTTTACGGTCCAAGAAACACAATGCAGGTAAGCAATTAAGTTTAAGATACTTACAAGAATTTAGAACACTCGGTGATTTTTCATCTGATGATATTTTATACCTAAACATAATATACTGTCAATATCTGAATAGTTTAAGGTGCAGAAGTAGGAACAGTATAATCAAAGAACCTATTGTAGTACATATCATGTTTGAAATACATCATATTTTATTTAATATTTCTTATTTTTATTGCTGAAGGCATTTTGCTAAACATATTTTACTAGAAGAATGCATCATCAAAAATCCGTGCGTATTTCCGCATGACATAATGGTTAGCGCACTCACCCGGCAAGCAAAGGGCACGGTTTGAAACCCCGTCACGCGAGGATTTTCGATGATGCATTTTTTCCCGGGTTTGTCTAATAACTGTGATTACTATAAATAAGAAAAACCGTTAACGCGAATTTAACAGCAAGACAATATAGTTATATTATTTTTTGTATGTAGTCAAGGCCATTTTATCTAGAATTTTTTTAGGGAAAAATACTAAATCAAAAATTTTCACTTGCGGCGAGGCTTGAACTCGCGTCTTTGGGTCGGTACCCCAACGTCTATACCAACTAGACCACGAAAGTCCCTGCCCCGAGCAGTGAAAATCTTGAATGGCATTCGTACGCGGTTGTTAACGATTAAGGCACGTTAAACGCCATCTATCTAACGCTACAAATAACCACTTTCCAGTGGTTCACACCTGTGTAATAAATAATGGACAGGACTGTGTTATAAGTCATACATTATAAAACATAAGACATAGGTACATGTAGTTATCAATAAACGAAACTATTGAAGACCTATCGACCGACGGAAAGTTGCTCTACGAGCTACGAACCTGTGAGTTTACCTACTCTGTAAAAAGACGATTAATGAACTGTACAAACATAATTATGACATTCCTGAATAGTAGGCACAGAAATATCTGACAATTTATTTCTATTTTCCCATTCCATAACCTTCGCTCGCTAATACTTAGCCGAAACAAACGTAGCTACCTATTTCCACCCGTAAAAGTGTTTCGCAAGGAATTGTTAGCAAACCAAATGAAAATAAAGTGTCACCATTAATCAACCCGGTGTGTGGTCTCACGTAGTCGCTTCGTGAGCCCTGTTAAGCCTGCTTTTCCACGCCTAAATATTCTCGACCGATACTCATTATTGTAACCAACAGTTTATGAAACTTTTTTCACGCCAAACATTATTTTTTATTAATGGGTTGCCTTAGATCTAGAATGGATGGAGCAAAGTCGACAATATTGTTAGGAGCTAAGTCGATATCCTGCGTAGTTACCTATACCGTAACTAGGGTTACGTCAGACTATACACCGTGGCCACTACGGTCTATGATCTGTCGTAAAATGCGACCAAAAGTACGTGTCCCCCAAGCGATCATAGCTTTGATCATTCGATAAAGCGGACCCGGACTGGCGGCAATGTGGCGCCGCATCACACTTCTCTTCTCATCCGAGCGATGTTCCCGGTTGCAACCCTTTCAAGACCCCGGGGTCCGCTAAACCCCAAATTGATTTATTTAATTTGGGGTCAGCGCAGTAGGTAAGTCATCATTGACCATACCTTATGCCAATAGATTTGGCAATATTATCACGGCCGGGCGCCTGCCTGCAACAACCCTCTTATGGACCAAGGAGTTTATCCGCCACCGCGCGGGGAGAACTTAAGGTTTGCTAGTCTCCCTTAGATCACTTAGTGACTTTGCAACACCCAAGGGAAGAGATAGAGTAACCATATTCCATGCCGGGGCTATATGGCCCCACATCATTCCCTTGGAAGATAGTCGGCCTCGATAGAATAAGGTGCAGGGAAGTTCCAGAGAGTTGGAATGTGATTTCGGGTTTTTCAACCTGAAAAACCCGGAATCACATTCCTGAGGTTGGCCCCCGGAGAATTTTTAGTCGGTTTGACTCCGACATAACGTAGTCACCCCCAGGACGTTTACAAGTATTTTTCTCTCCGAGAAAAAATATAATAATACTCGTAATAATGAGCGTATTAAGTTTCGTTTGTAAAAACGTATAAAAGAAATATCAAAGCTTGTGAAAGATCAAAGAAAGCACTGGTTTCAAAACTTTTTGTGTTCCTCTTTTGGGCAAATGGTTTTTTTCCTAATCATGATCTGATGCTATTTCGGTATCTCACTCGATTACAAAAAAACAACTTAAGTTCGTCTTCCGGCACCCAATACCTGACGCTTATACCAAATTTTTAACCGAACTTACAAAAAATCCATAATTAATTTGTTAGTAATATTACCCTACCAAACTATGCTTCTATACTACCTATATTAATCATTGAAAATGCGAAAGTAACTCTGTCTGTCTGTTACGCTTTCACGCTCAAATCGCAATACCGATTAAGATTAATTTTTGGTATAGAGAAAGATGAGACCTTGGAGATCCCATCTTTGAGGACATAGGTTATTTTTGATCCCGATGGTACCGCGCGCGCGGGATCGGGACTTACGTAGGTGAGACCGTGGGCCGCAGCTAATATTCGCAAAAGATTCAATCCTGTGTAATCGTAGGTATTAATTCGAGAGACAGAAAAGCTTCCAAAACGCCCCCTGAAATTACTCAAGCAAAATAGTAGATTGTATAACAAGGGAGAAAAATAGTATTTTTACGGCGAGGGTGTTACTTTGAATCACGAGCAAAGCGAGGAATTCTAGAATAGAATCCCGAGCGTAGCGAGGGATTCTATTCTAGAAATAGAATCCCGAGCGTAGCGAGGGATTCTAACGTAGAATTCTGTGCGCAGCGAGGGATTCAAAGTATACGTCGCCCGAGGCAAAAATAATTGGCTCTCGAGTCATATACTCTACTTTTCATCCCCTTTCTATGAGAAAATAAATAAGAAATGGTGTTACGTAATTCGTGAATATACCTATTTACTTAAACAAAAATGTTGGGTATCAAATTTTAATATCACGTTTATTATACAGAAGCCCTCTATAAATATTTGGTGGTTGTTATAGCGGCTACAGAAATACATCATCTGTGAAAATTTCATATAAATACTAAAAAAATAAGCAAAATAAATAAAACAATTGAAACTAATGAAACAAACGAAACTAATGAAACTAATGAAACTAACGTAACTAACGAAATAGAGATGGGCCGACTAGTCGCCGACTATTCGGTAAA
Organism: Idaea biselata; assembly: GCA_958496205.1. Taxonomy (NCBI): domain Eukaryota; kingdom Metazoa; phylum Arthropoda; class Insecta; order Lepidoptera; family Geometridae; genus Idaea; species Idaea biselata. Next base: position 29,171,398 of record OY292396.1, on the reverse strand, counting down.
TCCGACTAGTCGGCAGTTCAACTATGCCGACTAGTCGTCAACTAACAATTATGCAATAAAACCAATATTTTATTGAATTTGTAGTACAGTTAGAATGTGGGTAGTCAGAAAAACGTAAACAAAACACGTCATAGCCTACATACATAATCTTAACATCATACAAAAATATCTTAGCTATGTCTCAGCTCCATTCAATTTTTTTTCCAACTTTCATTTTTATTTCAACTATTTTTTTGGAAGTTTCGTTGCGAAGTGCAAATTTATCCAAAAATACCAACAATCGCCGAGTGGTCATGATTAACCCAAATATCTCGGAATTATAATGATCTGCATTGCCGACTAGTCGGCCGACTAGTCGGCAATTTTGAAACCGACTAGTCGGCTAGTCTGCTAGTCGGCAGAACCCCTAGTCGGCCCATCTCTATAACGAAACTAACGAAACTAACGGAACTAACGAAACTAATGAACTAATGAAACTAATGAAACTAATGAAACTAATGAAAACTAATGAAACTAATGAAACTAATGAACCTAATGAAACTAATGAAACTAATGAAACTCATGAAACTCATGAAACTCATGAAACAAATGAAACTAAAGAACCTAGTGAAACTAACGAAACAAACGAAACAAACGAAACAAATGTAACTAATGAACCTAATGAAGCAAATAAAACTAATGAAACTAATGACACTAATGAAACTGAAACTAATGAAACTAATAATATAAATAAATTCTGTGAACAACACACAGCGCCATCTAGCCCCGTGGTAAGCGACTAAGCTTGTGTAACGGTGACTCAACAAGTCAACACATATCAGCCAGTAATTCATATAATTTACGTTTGATTTCTATGAATGATACATAATGTTCCAAATTCAAATTTACTTTTCATCCCATCTATTCGAAAAGTGTCGCTTTGGTCCTCTATAAGTGCGACCAAAGTAGCTCTTTTCTGTTAAGATAAACAGCCGGGAGCAAAGTAAAACAGCCGGGAGCAAAATAAAACAGCCGGGAGCAAAGTAAATTTGAATTTGGAACATATATCATTCATAGAAATCAAACGTAAATTATATGAATTAATGGCTTACCACGGGGCTAGATGGCGCTGTGTGTTGTTCACAGAATTTATTTATTTTATTAGTTTCATTAGTGTCATAAGTTTCATTAGTGTCATAAGTTTCAGTTTCATTAGTGTCATTAGTTTCATTTGCTTCATTAGTTTCATTAGTTACATTTGTTTCATTAGTTTCATCAGGTTCATTAGTTTCATTAATTTCATTAGTTTCATTAGGTTCATTAGTTTCATTAGTTTCATGAGTTTCATTGGTTTCGTTTGTTTCGTTTGTTTCATTAGTTTTATGAGTTTCATTTGTTTCATTAGTTTCATTAGTTCATTAGTTTCGTTAGTTTCGTTAGTTTCGTTAGTTTCGTTCGTTTCATTAGTTTCATGAGTTTCATTAGTTCATTAGTTTCATTTGCTTCATTAGTTTCATTAGTTACATTTGTTTCATTAGTTTCATCAGGTTCATTAGTTTCATTAATTTCATTTGTTTCATTAGGTTCATTAGTTTCATTAGTTTCATGAGTTTCATTGGTTTCGTTTGTTTCGTTTGTTTCGTTTGTTTCGTTTGTTTCATTAGTTTTATGAGTTTCATTTGTTTCATTAGTTTCATTAGTTCATTAGTTTCGTTAGTTTCGTTAGTTTCGTTAGTTTCGTTCGTTTCATTAGTTTCATGAGTTTCATTAGTTCATTAGTTTCATTAGTTTCATTAGTTTCATTAGTTTCATTAGGATCATTAGTTTTATGAGTTTTGTTTCATTAGTTCATTAGTTTTATGAGTTTCATTAGTTCCGTTAGTTTCGTTAGTTTCTTAAGTTTCGTTAGTTTCGTTCGTTTCATTAGTTCATTAGTTTCATTAGATTCATTAGTTTCATTAGTTTCATTTGTTTCATGAGTTTCATTAGTTTCATTAGTTTCATTAGTTTCATTAGTTTCATTAGTTTCATTAGTTTCATTAGTTTCATTAGTTTCATTAGTTTCATTAGGATCATTAGTTTCATTAGTTTTATTTATTTTGCTTATTTTTTTAGTATTTATATGAAATTTTCACAGATGATGTATTTCTATAGCCGCTATAACAACCAACAAATATTAATAGAGGGCTTCTGTATAATAAACGTGATATTAAAATATTATACCCAACATTTTTGTTTAAGTAAATAGGTATATTCACGAATTACGTAACACCATATCTTATTTATTTTCTCATAGAAGGGGATGAAAAGTAGAGTATATGACTCGAGAGCAAATTATTTTTGCCTCGGGCGATGTATACTTTGAATCCCTCGCTGCGCTCAGAATTCTACGTTAGAATCCCTCGCTACGCTCGGGATTCTATTCTAGAATTCCTCGCTTTGCTCGTGATTCAAAGTAACGCCCTCGCCGTAAAAATACTATTTTGCTCCCTTGTTATACAATCTACTATTGCTCCCGCCTATTTTATTTTGCTCCCGCCTATTTTATTTTGCTCCCGGCTGTTTTACTTTGCTCCCGCCTGTTTATCTCTTAACAGAAAAGAGCTCCTTTGGTCGCACTTATAGAGGACCAAAGCGACACTTTTCGAATAGATGGGATGAAAACATATTACTATCACTGTCGTCGCAAGAAAATGTGCTAACATTTAACAGTAACTGTCTTATTCTACCCTTTTTCAAACAAAATATTATTGACACACATAATTTTACTTTTAAATTAGTATTATGCAATGATTTTGATATTATAGGTAGATACCGGGTCTAGATTTTCCAGTTGTGTGGAAATGCGACAGCTTGAGGGTTCTAGGTACATGTTTGCAAAAGCAATTGGTTATTGCTTAGGCATACTCCTAAGCTAAGGCTGTGTTCAACCTAAACAATTCCTGGTTCTTTTTACAGAAGGTTTAAGGAAAGGTAACATGCGGAACTGAAAATATTTTCAAGGAGAAATGCGTTATCAAAAATCCTCTTCCACTATCTTCTTCTCTTCATTCTTTCTTCTTCTCCCTCTTCTATCCTAAGGTTGCCTGAAAGAAATCGCTTTCAGCGATAAGGTCACCCATTTGAGCACTGTTATAATTAAATTTCTGAGTTTTTTGTGTTCTTTACTACATGAATTGTAACATTTTGCATTGTATCTTGAGTTGTGCGCAAATCTATCTCTTCCTTGTAAATATTTCTAGCAGAATTGTTTTAGCAATAAGAATAAGGAACGAAAGTTATATACCTACTTAGTTCTTAAAAATATGTTTGTTTATGCCTTGCCTTTTGTTTATAAAACGACTTTCTCTATTTTAGTACTATAAATGTAGGAGATCGATAGGTACAGTTGAGTCAGTGTTTTTTGCTGAGGCGTGACCATTTCGGAGGCGCTTGACTTCTTAGACAATTTTATTTGTTGATATTTATTTTAGTGTACGTAGTATTTTTCTACCTTTTTAATATTTTTTTGTTTGGGTTATTAGATATTGTAATAATGTTGTGACTATTACTAATTTGTTTATTTCTTGTTTACCTACCTAAATCGTAAGCTTGTCTGAAAAAACGTAGGTAAGTATTTAGATATCTATAGCAGTGCTGCGTCTGAGTGAATTCTTTTGTGAAATGGACTCTATCGGTAACTACCTACTTAAGTCTAAACAAATTGCCTTTTATCTATGTATAACATTTATTAAGTGTCTCTGAGTCAGTTCTAGAACTAATAAATAATTACTTACTTATAAATTATTTATTACATTACAAGTGGATTATCCACAGTGGTAAGACCATTCCGCTGTTTGAATAATTACTGTCAACAATGAAACCATGACATTATTAGGTATGTCATGGTTTTCAACTGATATTAATTCTAATATACTTACTGTGCTTTCCGGTTGTACATGCCTACGTCATGTCACCTACCTTAAGCAGTTCTTAATCATCCTACTTAATATAATGTGAAATCTTTTATTTTTGCTTTAGATGGCCAAACGGTTTGACCGTATTGAATAAATTTAGTATTTTGGATAGGGATAGTTATTTGTAGGCTAAACAGAAAAAAAAGTTGCTGGGACATGCGGATGGACAGACAGACGGACAGACATGACGAATCCGTCCATAAGGGTATCGTTTTTTGCCATTTGGCTACAGAACCATAAAAAACATGAAATCTTGAGAATTATTACTTACAGAAAACACATAGCCTTCCTTTGCGTCGCGTAGTCGGGTAAAAATAAGGTTGACATAACAAAGATCCTCTCAAAATTCAAGAGTCTGAAATAAAGCATTGGACATTGTGGACGCGGCCTACTGTTGTAAATTCAGATTTGCATAGTCATATTACAATTATTGTGCATGCATAATGAATGGCAGAGTCAATCAAAATGCATTCCGACGTTATCAGACGAGGTTTTATTAAACTTCTATGTGGGTATTGGTAACAGGTCGATGGTCCTATACATAACTACATACATACGTAGGCATACATAGGTGTACTCCACTGACTTCCATGGTACTATACAAGTCGCTGGACAGGTCATAGCGCACTGAATTTTGTGCCTATTTGATTGATCTGCGCCATGTTGCGCTGCTGTCGCGCATTTTCTATTGAAAGTGATGGTGGCCGTCCGTGGAACTAATAGTTCCGTGGACGGCACCAAATTCAGTGCGCTATGATCTGTCCAGCGACTTGTACCATGGAGGTCAGTGGGGTATTGGTAACAGGTCGATGGTCATATATATACCTACATACATATTTAGGTGTACTCACTGTGCGTTTTAAAGTCAGGTCACACCAAACGCGTGACATCTCTCTCTCTCTTGCATTATATGAAACTGAAAGAGATATGTAACAACAGATGCGAAGATGTTCAGATGTGTATATACGCACGTGCGCTGCATCTCTCTTTCATTTTCATACAATGTTTGATGTTACATTGATTTCAATCACAAATGGTTTTTAAATTTAAATACATTTACTTCAGATGAGTAGTTGAATACCGACACGCCATTTAATAATAGGGTCCCGTTTTTACCCTTTGGGTACGGAACCCTAAAAATGGACTATAGCGTATGATTAAAAAATACCAAACCTGGAGTGATATTTTTGTACCTTATCATGTTAAGCAAATAGTACATACCTAGATACCTAAATGGATTAATGACATGCTGAAATTCAGTCACATGTGACTAAAAACTGACTTAAGAACGGAAACGCAAAATACCACATCAAGTGAAGTGCCACCATGAGTTTTCAAGTGGAATCGATTTCGAACGATTCAAAGATCCGTAAAAAAGAGACCAATAGAAAACTATCTCGTACACGACTTTTTTTCTATTTACAAATTCTTTACATCGTTTGGTTCAAAAATACCACTTCAGTTTTTAAATTCAAAATTAGTGTGCGATTTTCTTACTTTACGCGCTGCTTAGCATTTCAATAATAGACCGTAAGAGGTAACGTTTGTTTCTGTCAGTCAACTTTGAAACTTCATGACATGATGATGATCATCGTTTATAAGTAAGGCTAAATAACAATTGGGCCTTTATAAATAGTCTAGATTTTATATTATGTATGAGCCAATCTCACTCTACTCTCATTTTTTGTCTAGTGTAGTAGATATATCTAGTAAATACTCGCATTTTGTATGATATGAGAACCGTAAGCCCCTTTTCTTCGAAGGACTGATGAAATAACATCTTGATTGATAGATTACGGTACCCTATCCGGTAAAAACTTGGTTCCGTCTATTTATATAGGTATTGGTGAAGCCAGACGGTGTTATTCAAATTTACGCTTAAAAGAAGGGTTCAAACAGATTGCTTTTTTTACACCAGATTTAATATTGCTTGGAGAAAAAAGCTCTTGAGCCCTAAAAGCTCTGTGATAGCGGCAATTGTATAAAGGACTTAAGTGGCGTAATTTTATTTTATGCGCGGCTTGTTAATAGCCTATTTATTTTACTAGACATTAAGTTCGTTCGTCGTACTTAAACTGTTGAGGTATTTTTTATGTTCGCTGTAAATAATGTGCCTATATTTTATAATTTATTTTAAGGTAGATTTGTAAGGCTGGGCGGAATTTGGATACATTTTCGTCCGAATTTCATTCGTGTGCTAACGTACGTACGAACAATCACATCCTTCCAAATACAATAAAATAGCGCAGACTGCATACGAATTAATCGTACGCACTAGCCTGAATTATATGGACAGGAGGTCTCGCACTAAATTTTGTGCCTATTTGATCTGCGCCATGTTGCGCTGTTGTCCATGGTACTAATAGTTCCGGAGACGGTCACCATCACTTTCAATAGAAAACGCGCGACAACAGCGCAACATGGCGCAATCGGCACATAAAACTAATGTCATTTTGCATGGTATAGTATTCCATCGTACTTGTATAGTTTCATTTCAGTCGTCGTACGCATACTGATTCGTATGCAATCTGTGACCTTTCATAGTACCTACTCGAAGGATGGGATTGTTCGTATGTACGTAAAATAATATGAAAGTTACGTTTAGGCCAAGCAGCAGGGAAATCACCTCTTACGTAGCCTTGCAAAAGGTGGTGTAACACATTTTATGATTTTATGTTATTTAGCTAAGTTAGCTTGACATAAATTCAATTTCTTGACCTTGGGGCACGACGGGGTATGTCCGATATTTTGCTAATATTTCGTTTTTTGCACATAGTGCCTCGATAGTCAGTGATATGACAAAAGTGTCTAAGAACAGTATGTAGAAGTCAAAAATTCTTACATTCTGTCCATACATGTCAATTCTGTAAGTCTTACAGGTAAAAAGTTACAATCAAAAAAAGAAAAAACAACATTTTATAAAATCAGTATAGATTTCTACGACAATTATTTTTTAATCGTTTCCATAATAAGCAACAACAAATTATTTGTGGTGGCTGCCTACAAGATGGCGCTAGTAGTACGACACGGTGTCCTATATAGCGCATTTATCATTTTTCTTCTTTAGATTGTAACTTTTTACCTGTAAGACTTACATAATTGACATGTATGGACAGAATGTAAAAGTTTTTGACTTCTACATACTGTTCTTAGACACTTTTGTCATACGACTTATTATCGAGACACTATGTGCAAAAATCATATTAAACTCAAAATATCGGATATACCCCGTCGTGCCCCAAGGTCAAGAAATTGAATTTATATCAAGCTAACTTAGCTAAATAACATAAAATCATAAAATTTGTCACACCACCTTTTGTAATGTGATTTCCCTGCTGCTTGGCCTAGTTAGTGTGGTTACGTTCGCGACGAGCAATGAGCATTCGCAAGGAATACTCGCAAGAAGTTTCTTGCAAATGCTCGATGCTCAGTTCAGCTCACGACGAGTGAGCTTTCTATTTCAAATGTTTATCAATGGAAGCCCGTGCCTTTAAAACACCGTGCGTTACATTTTTCACCAAGACGATTGATGATTTTTTAAATTCGGGTTTTTAAAATTAAATTAAAAAAATATCAAAGATTCGCATGTTCGAGGTTCGACTCGTCAAAATTTAAAAACTGCGAATGCTCGGGTTTTAGTAATGTTTTAGTAAACAGAATTAAATTTGTCAATGGAAAATGTACAGGAAATGTATAAGAACTTACAGTCGCTTCTTCATCTCCCATTCGTCGGCGTGTTCTTTGGCCACTTTTTCGAGATGTTCTCTAGCGCGCTCCGCTTTCGTGAACGCCAGTTGGCGACGAGTCACATCAGTTTCTACGCGTTTTATTGTCATATCGTCTCTTGCACGTTCATCCTATAATAAAGATAGATAGATAGATGAAAGCTTTATTTGCACAACTTAAAGTACAATACAGTCATATTACAATACACTAAGTATAGAAACACAAAAAGCTTAAAAATAGAACGTTGCACAAATGGGCGACCTTATCACTTAAAGCTTAAGATGGATGGATGGATTAAATAAACGTATATAGGTATGTATATTTTTAAAAGGAGAAATTAATCATCAAAAAATCTCCCGTGACAGGATTCGAAGCTGAGCCTCTCGCTTGCCGGGCAAGCGCGCTAACCACTGCGCCATACGAGAACCCGCAGTGAAAGCAACTTAACTTGGACGACAATAATAATTGTCACGTGTGACTTATATATTGGTTGCCTGGAATAGATCACCCATAGGCGATAAGGCCGCCCATTGTGCCACTTAAGTTTTAAGTTTTGTTTTTGTAGGAGTTGTATTTGTGTTTTTGGTACAAAAAAGCGTTAATCTATCTATCTATTTCCGCGCTAATTGCGTGCAACACTTGCCCAACTGAACCCCGGCATAATGTCGGTTTCCACTGCGAGCGAAGCGGAGTCATTAATGTGTCAGTTCAACAAACAACGGATGTTTTCATAGTCGTACAACTCTTTCGCGCTATGGAAACAATCGTTGGATGTTAAACTGACACATTTTTAACTGCGCTCCGCTCGCAGTAGAAGGCCGGCGTAAGAGAATGTACTATAATTTACTTGCATCAATCGCCATGGGGTGGAACCCAGTGATTTGTATTGTATTACAGGCTCAGCGTCTCACGCTTTTTTCTTTCATATCTGTTTAGTACTGTATCTCATTCTTGTTGTTGGGGAAAGAAATAAACGAATATTTATGTTTTTTTCTCTTCCTCAAACGTTAAATCTAAAGCGGTATCATTCAGAAACTGGCGGAGGTTGAATTTTTCATTTCAAAATATCATATTTTCACCTTATTTATTAGGATTAGAATATATTATCAAAACAGGCTTGATTACTATGAAAGACGGGTTCGACCTTGTTTCACTGCCGTCTTCCTATCTTTCAAATCAGCGTGCTACGTCTTAGAGCGTCTTATCACTTACCATTATGTGAGATAGTGATTAAACGCTCATCTGTACTATCGATGTAAAAAAATGTTTTTTTTTTTATTTATTTTCTAAATAATATAATTTACAATACGTTGGAAATTAACATATTCTCTGTGGACGATGTAAATCTCAATACCTAATCCAATAGGAAGATCACATTTTGTCAATTTACTTAGAAAATTGTCTTAAAAAAAAAATGTTTCACCATTCACCATAATGTACCTCCGCCGCCGGCATCTTAACCATCTAAATAATTATGAATGAATCACTGTCAGGTTTCATACCAACAGACACGTACATTTTTCTCATCCATTTTACTGTGATACCTTCCGTTTCCACGGGCTTAATCCATAATGTCGGCTTACTACTCAAAATATACAAAAAATACTGTTTTCTTTTCGATGGAAATACATTTTACTTTTTGCGTTTTTTATACGAGCTTATAATCGTTGACGTAAGCTTTTATAGTAGCTAAGTCTTTGGAATTAGTGACAAAGATCTACAATTGAAATTGGAAACCGGATCTTCAGTCTCAAAGAGAGTCGTATCCTTCTTGAACGACTTTAAAGAAGTATCTCTATTCAGTTATATTTCTTATTGTTTAAGTTAAATCTTATTTTTAGGCCGTTTGAAGTTAGATCGCTGATTCTTTTCAGTAGTTGAGGATAAATCAAGTATAAGCCAATTCTTTCTGATGACGTCCAGTTTTTTATTAAAGTAAAAGTCATCTACACTAATATTATAAAGAGGAAGGATTTGAATTTTTGTGTGAGTGTCTGTGTGTTTGCAATCAATAAACTCAAAAACTACTGGATCGATTTCAAAAATTCTTTCACTAACAGAAAGCTACATTATCTAGGAGTAACATACTTTTGATTTTTTGACTTACGCGGGTGAAACCGCGGGACGCAGCTAGTCTTTAATACTTTCAATCTAGGCCGCACGGCACTGTCGAGTCTCTTCATTCCTTTGATTATGCAAAAATCTACAAGTATACCTACTTTAAAAGAACTTTGACAAGTTCTACTATACAAACAATTTCTCCCAAAGATTTACTAGTTAACGTCTCCACAACAAAAATACGACAAATCACTACAAATTCCCTAGTTACTCTCTGTAGGTACCTACGCCTAAATAGGTACTCCTGCATAATATCTCTGTGTAGCATTGGGCGTGTTGTGCAGTTTAATGTACAAAGATTATTAGATTACTATTTTATTTAAAACATGAAGAAATTACTTACCAATTTCTTCATCTCCATATGAATACGGTCCATAAATATGTTGTACAAGTACTTTCTGTACTGGTTGAACTCCTTCAGAGAGCAGACAGCCCTGCCATCCTTGGTGCAGTAGCCGAGAGTCTTCATCCTGTTCCTGGCTGGCTTCTGAGAGAAGTGGTGGGCGAGATGAGGGTCGTGCATTGGAACGTAATCGTAGGAGACGTTGTTGCAGTAAGGGTCGGTGAGGTCGAAGGTCGGTTGAGGGCATTCGTCGCCGAGGCCAAGGCGGCGAACCTGAGGGGATTAAAAGAGATATTAAATATTTCGTAATCTAAATTATTTAAAATCATTTTTTAGGTGTTTATACCAAAAGGGTAAAAACGGGACTCTAATACTAAGACTTCGCTGTTTGTCCGTCTGTCACCAGGCTGTATCATTCGCCGTGATAGCTAGATAGTTGAAATTTTCACAGAAGATGTATTTCTGTAGCCGATATAACAACAAATCAAATCCTAAATTTAAGGGGGGCTCGCATTCCACACGTGTGATTTTTCACGGTAAACCCCAACGTAAGCGCGGTTTATTTTTACCAGTAGCGCCATCTAGCGATAAACTAGCGTCAGTGATAACGATAAATGCAAACGTGCGTCGTCGTGGCGTACACGGATTTCGCATGGTCCGTATCCGTACCCAATTGCGATAATAGTACGGAGCCCTTCGTAAACGAGCGCTCATCTAGCATCAAACTAAGCTATAATATTATAATGTTTATTTTTTTGTAAATACATAAGGGGAATCCGCAATGAAACGGACGTGTTTTGAAACGGACACTATCGATAGCTCAAGTTTTTGATCGCAAATATTTTAGGTTTTTAGGGTGTTGGCACCATTGATGACCAAGACAAGGGTCTATGGCCACAGGCCCACAGATCTATAGTCCATGTTCATTAATGGTACCAACACCCAAAAAACGTAAAATATTTTTGATGGTGCCCGTTTCAAAACACGTCCGCTTTATTGCGGATTCCCCCTACCTACTTAATGACACTTATAGAAACACTCCGAAATAGAAACATAATTTATGGTCGAAATAAATATTTGATTAAGCCACAGTATAATTAAACAGATAGCATACGGGCTCTATATTATGCTAGCTCGTTGTAGTGAATATTATTTCCCTGTCAAAATTAATTTATAGGATAATTAACATCAGTAACTATTAAATAAACTTAATTAACAAAATTGTTATTAATTGCTATCTGCTACCAATAGTCAGTCGATTACGCTGCCAATAATAATGTAGGAAATATGCTGAAAATTTAGTCAAAAGCTTTTCATAATAATTATCAAAATAATCATATCAGCTTACAAATTATGCTTTCAATTGGGTAATAATAACAAATAATTATATTTTATAGGTATTTTTTCCATACTTACCTACCATAATATAAAATTATTATTTTATTTAGATGAAACTGTCTAAACTATTTCTCTAAAAGACGCCGCGCCGTAGCTAAGAATTTTTTTGTCCTGCTCTTGTGAGAGTAATCTAACGTCAGCGAAAAAGAGAAAGCATTCTCAACCAAGAGGAAAAATACCTCTCTTTCTACATACAAACGTAGTCAACTGTTTTCTTCCTGGATGGAGACAAGACGTTTTTATGGAGACAGGGTATCCTTTCCTCTTAAAGGGAAAGTCTACCTACTCTTACCCTCTCCTCTTAAAGGGAAAGTCTACCTACTTAGGAGTAGGTAGACTTTCCCTTTCCCCTTAAGAGGAAAAGGCCTACCCTTTCCCTACCCTTACCTAGTCTTCTGTCGACACTCCCAGAGTGCAGTTTTTTTTTATTTTGTACAGGTCATGTCAGATATAGGTTTATAGGCTAAGCAGCAGGGAAATCACATTACAAAAGGTGGTGTAACAAATTTTATGATTTTATGTTATTTAGCTAAGTTAGCTTGATATAAATTCAATTTCTTGACCTTGGGGCACGACGGGGTATGTCCGATATTTTGAGTTTAATATGCTTTTTGCACATAGTGTCTCGATAATAAGTCGTATGACAAAAGTGTCGTAAGAACAGTATGTAGAAGTCAAAAACTCTTACATTCTGTCCATACATGTCAATTCTGTAAGTCTTACAGGTAAAAAGTTACAATCAAAAGAAGAAAAATGTTAAATGCGCCATTTAGGACACCGTGTCGTACTACTAGCGCCGTCTTGTAGGCGGCCACCACAAATAATTTGTTGTTGCTTATTATGGAAACGATTAAAAAATAATTGTCGTAGAAAACTAAACTGATTTTATATAAATGTTGTTTTTTCTTTTTTTGATTGTAACTTTTTACCTGTAAGACTTACGGAATTGACATGTATGGACAGAATGTAAGAGTTTTTGACTTCTACATACTGTTCTTAGACACTTTTGTCATATCACTTACTATCGAGGCACTATGTGCAAAAAACGAAATATTAGCAAAATATCGGACATACCCCGTCGTGCCCCAAGGTCAAGAAATTGAATTTATGTTAAGCTAACTTAGCTAAATAATATAAAATCATAAAATTTGTTACACCACCTTTTGCAAGGCTACGTAAGAGGTGATTTCCCTGCTGCTTGGCCTATTATGGCAAAAACGTATTTGCTCTTAAGTCTTTATCAAAGAAACAGTCGACTACTTTGTATGGAAAATGAGTAGAAATCCTTTCCTCTTAAGGCCGACCACGGAAACGTTTTAAAATCAGTTAGGTAAGTATATTACTATGTTTACATTAATAATATTAATGAAAACCAGTGAACCGTGGGATGGGAAGCGAATTTGTTGCATAATAAATTGATTTGCTTAGGAGACACGACCGGGGTATCAAATGCCGATCTCAGGTGACTCGGCAAGAATCGTCGGCTTATGTTGGTGTTTGGGGGTTCATATTGCTCGCGTCCGTGGTTTCCTACATTGAAATATTTTGGATACAATCACATACCCACTACAGGCATACAATATTTTATGTTATGTACCTACTTAATCTAAAATAATGTTAAGATTTCATACAATTAGATAATTAATGAGTGATATTTATTCGTAATTTCTTTAAATAAAAATATTTTTGATTTGATTCTCTTTCACTTAATAAGACATTTACAGTATCGTTTTGTATCGTCAGTGATCTAGTGTAGTAGGTATCATCGATACGCGATGACAAAAAGACACAAGAATCTCATGGTGTAAAATCGAGTGCGTTTGTATTTTCATCTCTGCGTATAAGTATAACAAGATTTCCGAGTAAGAAAACTTTATCTAGGTCAGTAGATTGCTTTCAAAAACCCATCGACAATACACAACGGAAGCTAGTTAAGTGACGCTAAAAGGTCGACTGCAAACTTTACAGGGAACTATACCTATCTGATATCAAATTCTAAAGGTAATGGTTTCGCTGTTGGCATAACTTGATACTCGGCAAATGGCAAGGATTTTTCCCTCAATTATCTTAAGTATTTTTCAGCAAAGTAAGTATAAGGTTGACAAAGGATTTGTTTGACTGCTAACGATCTAATATTGTTGTTCGATCAAAAGAGGGTACTTGAGTATAAAATTTGTTTTATTTTTGTCTAGCAGCTCCCCGCGGTTTCACCCGCATAAGTCCCGATCCCGTGGGAATATCGGGATCAAAAGTAGCATAGCCTTCCTCAATAAATGGACTATCCAACCCCGAAAGAATTTTTCAAATCGAACCAGTGGTTCCTGAGATTAGCGCGTTCAAACAAACAAACAAACAAACTCTTCCGCTTTATAATAGTATAATAGATTATTTGATGATGACGATTTAAAAATACGTATGTACCTTAGAGTAGGTTATATGACTTTAAACTAGTAGTTCTGTACACACAGAACAGTATACCTTGCGAGCATTTTATGGGAAGCAAGTTCATAGGTATTTAACCACCAAATCCATTGAAAACACCTTATAGATGAGAAGCAACAGACCAACCAACCAACTGACAGAGAAAGAACGACGCTTTGCTCCCTCGGTTAGTTACTATTGAGTACTTTAAAAAAAATGCTTTCAAAAACTTTAGCACCCGGTGGGACTTGAACCCACGACTACTAATATTCCGTTCCAGCGCGATAGCCGCTACGCCACGGGTAAGCCTCTCACCTAGCCGAAATTAAAAAAGCATCTCGTCTTCCGAGTAAGGCCTCGTAATGACATCTACCGCCGAACTTTGCAGTTCAACTCCGCTTGTAATTTTCCATTTACATGGAAATTATTAAAATATAAGATGACACATTCCAAACATCTAAACGTTATTCTTAGTGTTTACCATACTAGGTAATAATGCTTTTTGAAAATTAGTGGTTTACTATAGAGTAAATATAAAACGGGATATGTACAATGTTTTTGCTAAACACGTCAGTTATTAATCCTATAGGATAAATAAAATAACATAACAAATAGTAAATAAATAAGCCTCGTAGATTTCATCTGGCCGATAATAGCGATCAAATATTAAAAGCAATAATTCCACGTCCCAGCTGTCGATCATCAAAGTATACAAACAACGTACTACGGCACGGTACTGTACCTATGTTTCGTGTTTGCCAAACAACCCGAGTGGTAAAGAGATTTATCACTAAAGCTGGGTATACATACACCGGCTGCCTATTCATTGCCTGAATACAGAGCATTAGCATAATGAAAACCGTAGACTCTTAAAAACGGATTTTAAACGTTTCGCTACCACGAACAGGGGAAAAGCGGAAACTGTGGCGCGTCGGGTGAACTGCGACGCAGATGGTTGCGGATTCGATTTCCGACCGGACATTAAATTAAAATGATTGTTTTTGGTTCTGTATCTACATATATGTACCAACATACAGAACCAATAACAACGTTTAGTACGTTTATTAGTAATAAAAAAGCGTAACATACTTTCACGGGGCTATCCCGTGAAACAAAAACTGCTAAACCGATTGCGATTAAACTCGGTGTGTAGATAGCTGGAAACCTGGAAAAACACATAGGCTATGTATTATCCCGTTATTCCCACGGGATCGGGCCGCGGGTGAAACTGTTGCACAAAATCCTACAAGAACATTGGATTTTGGAAAATCTACTTTTGAATTAATATCAAACGAAATATTGTTAATTCTCTAAACAACAACAAAGACAAGAGTAGGTATACTCAAAAGATCAATCTCTGTATCTCCAAAAACTTTCCTACAAATATTGTTATGAAATTCTCAGGATTGTCCTTACGTAGACATATATATCGAAATCGGAATGCTTTGCCTACGTCAGTTTACCTCATATTAAATATATTTGTTATAAGTATAATATTGTTTGACGTTCCTACTTTTTCATTATTCTTTCCTAGTCTTACTAATATTATAAAGGTGAAAGCAAGTGAGTTTGTTACTTGAAATCTATTGTTATGAAACCAGTGATCCTGTTAAAACAAGTTTAGATACGTCATCGAGCATATTTCGTAGCTACGCAAAGATAGGGTAATTACCACATCCTCTTTCATTCACATATCAACCTCTGTGCCGATCGCCCGCTTGACAGAAACGTCATAAAATCCGTTTAAACATTACACAAAATGCTTTCGTGCATTTTTCAGCACTGTAAAAATTATAATAGCAACAACAAAAGATAAAAACATATCGTTTCACCAGGAAGTAAGACAGTAATGAATTGTTTAAAATATTTTGTGTATTTACGAAAGCGAAAGGGATAACAATAGTTGTGACAGTATAGTCTGTAAAGGAAAGTGACGGCGAGGAAAGAGCGAGACGACCATGTATAATTTTAGGTAATAGCGAAAGAGATAAAAATATTTGTGACAGTATTCTGTAATTAAAACTCGTTGTTTGATCTGTCACCAGTCATCAGTTGTCAGTCTTATTTTGTGTCGTTTTTATTGGAAGCGATGTATGAACATGCCGGTTCCATATATATTTCATTTCTCTGGATGAAACTAGGTAAGCAGATAGCTGGAGACCTGGATTAACACATAGGCCTCACTTACCCCGATATTCCCGCGGACGCAGCTCGTATTTCTACATCTACACTAATATTATAAAGAGGAAAGATTTGTATTTTTGTGTGTATGTTTGTCTGTATCTTTGTAATGAATAAACTCAAAAACTACTGAAC
This sequence comes from Idaea biselata, assembly GCA_958496205.1. Taxonomy (NCBI): domain Eukaryota; kingdom Metazoa; phylum Arthropoda; class Insecta; order Lepidoptera; family Geometridae; genus Idaea; species Idaea biselata. The sequence goes on along the minus strand of OY292396.1, from coordinate 29,155,141 downwards.
CGATTTCAAAAATTCTTTCACCATTAGAAAGCTACATTCACCCCGATATTCCCACGGGATCAAGACTTACGCGTGTCAAACCGCGGGACACAGCTAGTAGTATATAATAATGAAAAAGGGTATTGTAAGAACGTTTGTTACGCTTTCACGCAAAGCCGATTGCGATATAATTTACTATGTAGATAACTGAAGTTCTGGAATAACACATAAGCCCTTTATTCTGACATACCCCGCGAGCTCAAGACTTAGATAGATATATAAATTAAACACTAAAAATAACATAAGTACAATAAATAAGAAAACAAACAACTCAAAACTAGGTGGCACAATGGGCGAACTTATCGCATAAAGCGATCTCTTCCAGGCAACCTTTGGACGGACAAGAGGTGAAGACTTAAGAGACTTCAGCATGTGAAACCGTCTCATGTGTTGTAACTTATTATGGAAACGATTAAAAAATATTTGTCGTAGAAATCTATACTGATTTTATATAATGTTGTTTTTTCTTTTTTTGATTGTAACTTTTTACCTGTAAGACTTACAGAATTGACATGTATGGACAGAATGTAAGAGTTTTTGACTTCTACATACTGTTCTTAGACACTTTTGTCATACGACTTATTATCGAGACACTATGTGCAAAAAGAATATTAAACTCAAAATATCGGACATACCCCGTCGTGCCCCAAGGTCAAGAAAGTGAATTTATATCAAGCTAACTTAGCTAAATAACATAAAATCATAAAATTTGTTACACCACCTTTTGTAATGTGATTTCCCTGCAGCTTGGCCTATAAGTCTTTATCAAAGAAACAGTCGACTGCTTTGTATGGAAAAAGAGTAGAAATCCTTTCCTCTTAAGGCCTACCAAGGAAACGTTTTAAAATCAGTTAGGTAAGTATATTACTGTGTTTACATTAATAATATTAATGAAAACCAGTGAACCGTGGGATTGGAAGCGAATTTGTAGCATAATAAATTAATTTGCTTAGGAGACACGACCGGGGTATCAAATGCCGATCTCAGGTGACTCGGCAAGAATCGTCGGCTTATGTTGGTGTTTGGGGGTTCGTATTGCTCGCGTCCGTGGTTTCCTACATTGAAATATTTTGGATACAATCACATACCCACTACAGGCATACAAATTTTATGTTATGTACCTACTTAATCTAAAGCAGGGGTTCCCTAACCTATTTGAGCCGCGCCCCCTTTTGACCATAAAAAAAGTCCGCGCCCCCCCGTCCTTCAATCCAGATTATCAGGTCAGAATAAAAAAAGTAGAATTCAATAAAAAAAATAAGTATTTTTATTGCTTACTTGCTGCGCCCCGCGGTTTCACCCGCGTAAGTCCCGATTCCACGGCGGGAATATCGGTATAAAGTAGCCTATGTGTTATTCCAGGTCATTCATCGTAATCGGTTCAGCGGTTTTTACGTGATTGAGTAACAAACACACACACATACTCATAAACTTTCGCTTTATAATATTAGTAGAATTAAAGTTTTACAAAGTCGTACAAGAGTTATTTGGTAAGTACCAAATACCTTTGATAGCGCCCATGAAGTGGCCGCGGGGCCGGGGCCAGTCAAGAGGCTGATAAAGTTTTAACATTCGCCCACTGAGGAAACAATATTATGTTCTTGACAGGCGTCAATTTCAAATAATTTCATTGGTCGTATTGAGCAGTCTGGAATGAATTCTCCAGGTTTTTATACCTGACTACACAGGTGGCCCACGCCCCCCTATAAATATCTCTGCGCTCCCCTGGGGGGGGGGGGGGGGGGGGGCGCCCCCCATTTAGGGAACCCCTGATCTAAAGTGATGTTAAGATTTCATACAATTAGACAATTAATTAGTGATAGTGCCATAATAAAAATATTTTTGATTTGATTCTCTTTCACTTAATAAGACATTTACAGTATCGTTTTGTATCGTCAGTGATCTAGTGTAGTAGGTATCATCGATACGCGATGACAAAAAGACACAAGAATCTCATGGTGTAAAATCGAGTGCGTTTGTATTTTCATCTCTGCGTATAAGTATAACAAGATTTCCGAGTAAGAAAACTTTATCTAGGTCAGTAGATTGCTTTCAAAAACCCATCGACAATACACAACGGAAGCTAGTTAAGTGACGCTAAAAGGTCGACTGCAAACTTTACAGGGAACTATACCTATCTGATATCAAATTCTAAAGGTAATGGTTTCGCTGTTGGCATAACTTGATACTCGGCAAATGGCAAGGATTTTTCCCTCAATTATCTTAAGTATTTTCCAGCAAAGTAAGTACAAGGTTGAAAAAGGATTTGTTTGACTGCTAACGATCTAATATTGTTGTTCGATACTTGAGTATAAAATTTGTTTTATATTTGTTTATTTGATGATTACGATTCAAAAATACGTATGTACCTTAGAGTAGGTTATATGACTTTAAACTAGTAGTTCTGTACACACAGAACAGATACCTTGCGAGCATTTTATGGGAAGCAAATTCATAGGTATTTAACCACCAAATCCATTGAAAACTACGACCTTATAGATGAGAAGCAACAGACCAACCAACCAACTGACAGAGAAAGAACGACGCTTTGCTCGCTCGGTTAGTTACTATTGAGTACTTTAAAAAAAATGCTTTCAAAAACTTTAGCACCCGGTGGGACTCGAACCCACGACTACTAATATTCCGTTCCAGCGCGATAGCCGCTACGCCACGGGTAAGCCTCTCAACTAGCCGAAATTAAGAAAGCATTTTCTCGTGTTCTTCCGAGTAAGGCCTCGTAATGACATCTACCGCCGAACTTTGCAGTTCAACTCCGCTTGTAATTTTCCATTTACATGGAAATTATTACAATATAAGATGACACATTCCAAACATCTAAACGTTATTCTTAGTGTTTACCACACTAGGTAATAATGCTTTTTGAAAATTAGTGGTTTACTATAGAGTAAATATAAAACGGGATATGTACAATGTTTTTGCTAAACACGTCAGTTATTAATCCTATAGGATAAATAAAATAACATAACAAATAGTAAATAAATAAGCCTCGTAGATTTCATCTGGCCGATAATAGCGATCAAATATTAAAAGCAATAATTCCACGTCCCAGCTGTCGATCATCAAAGTAAACCAACAAACGGTACTGTACCTATGTTTCGTGTTTGCCAAACAACCCGAGTGGTAAAGAGATTTATCACTAAAGCTGGGTATACATACCCCGGCTGCCTATTCATTGCCTGAATACAGAGCATTAGCATAATGAAAACCGTAGACTCTTAAAAACGGATTTTAAACGTTTCGCTACCACGAACAGGGGAAAAGCGGAAACTGTGGCGCGTCGGGTGAACTCCCTTCTGTGACGTAGATGGTTGCGGATTCAATTTTCGCCCGGACATCAAAATTAAAATGTTTGTTTTTGGTTCTGTATCTATTTACCAACATACAGAACCAATATTAGTTAGGATAACCGTGAAATTATCATGTATGTAACTCTGTTACTCTTTTACGCAAAAACCGCCTAAACCGATTGCAATGAAACTCGGTGTGTATATAGCTGAAAACCTGGAATACGAATTATCCCGTTATTCCCACGGGATCGGGCCGCGGGTGAAACTGTTGCACAAAATCCTACAAGAACATTTAATTTTGGAAAATCTACTTTTGAATTCAAATTAATCGAAATATTGTTAATTCTCTAAACAACAACAAAGACAAGAGTAGGTATACTCAAAAGATCAATCTCTGTATCTCCAAAAACTTTCCTACAAATATTGTTATGAAATTCTCAGGATTGTCCTTACGTAGACATATATATCAAAACCGAAATGCTTTGCCTACGTCAGTTTACCTCATATTAAATATATTTGTTATAAGTATAATATTGTTTGACATTCCTACTTTTTCATTATTCTTCCCTAGTCTTACTAATATTATAAAGGTGGAAGCAAGTGTGTTTGTTACTTGAAATCTACTGAATCTATTGTGATGAAACTAGGTAAGCAGATAGCTGGAGACCTGGATTAACACATAGGCCTCACTTACACCGATCTTCCCGCGGACGCAGCTCGTATTTCTACATCTACACTAATATTATAAAGAGGAAAGATTTGTATTTTTGTGTGTATGTTTGTCTGTATCTTTGTAATGAATAAACTCAAAAACTACTGGACCGATTTCAAAAATTCTTTCACCATTAGAAAGCTACATTCACCCCGATATTCCCATTCCGATATCGGAACTTACGTGGGTCAAACCGCGGGACGCAGCTAGTTGTATATAATAATGAAAAAGGGTATTGTAAGAACGTTTGTTACGCTTTCACGCAAAGCCGATTGCGATATAATTTACTATGTAGATAACTGAAGTTCTAGAATAACATATAAGCGCTTTATTCTTGCATAACCTGCGAGCTCAAGACTTAGATAGATAGATAGATTCATAATTCTATGTTTTAACACACCAAAAATAACATTAAATTCAATAAATAAGAAGTCAAACAACTTAAAACTAGGTGGCACAATGGGCGAACTTATCGCATAAAGCGATCTCTTCCAGGCAACCTTTGGACGGACAAGAGGTAAAGATTTTAGAGACTCAAGAGACTTCAGCATGTGAAACCGTCTCAGGCAACTAGTAAACAATATTCCTGACAATACGTTGAAAGGTTTTACAAAGGTCAATTGGTAAATCCTCGTACCTTTGTGGTACCTACGTGTGCCAATTGAGATGCAAGGAAATCTTTATTTCGATGTTTTTTTTTATTAACCCCCGACGGAAAAAGAGGGGTGTTATAAGTTTGACGTGTCTGTGTGTCTGTCTGTCTGTCTGTCTGTCTGTGTATCTGTCTGTGGCATCGTAGCTCACGAACGGATGAACCGATTTGAATGTAGTTTTTTTTGTTTAATAGGTTTCTTTTGCGCGAGTGTTCTTAGCTATGTTTGATCAAAATCGGTTCAGCCGTTCATAATATATGTTGGTTGAAGCTCGGAAATAAAAACCGAATGTTTTCAAATATGCCCGAGTGGGGTATCAAATAACAGAGCATGACTGTTATGATAACAATATGCAAGTTTCATCAAAATCGGTTCAGCCGTTCAAAGTATATGTAGGGTCAAACTCGGAAATAAAAACCGAATGTTTACAAATATACCCGAGTGGGGTATCAAATAAAAGGACGTGACTTTTGTGACAACAATAAGCACGTTTCATCAAAATCGCTTTTACAAAAAGGGTGAAATAAAAAAATTAAATTAAAAATTTAAAAAACCCCCGACTTAAAAAATCTTCAAAGTTAAACCAAAACTAAACTTTAAAAAGGCAAAAATAATAACCCGAAAACAAATTTCATGTCTCTGAGTAGGTATGTGGTACCTTACGTTCCCGCGTCGGGGGACGCGGGAATGTGTCACAGAAGTTGATGGTAACCGACCCGTGCTTATAGTTTTATTTTATTATGAAACCAAACACCTATAAAACATAATTAAAATTAAAAACTAAATTAAAACTAAAACTGATTAAAATAAAACTAACTAAAAACTAAAATAAATCTAAATCAGCTAAACTTTTGGTGGAGGGAAAAGTGCCCAGAATACTGGCTGCATTGCCCCGTTGTATACAAATACTTATTTTCTGGGCAAAATACAAGCCAGCATTCCGGTCACCCGAAGCCTCCACCAAACGTTTAGCTAGCTCTCTGTACAGCTCCACAATTTAAATTTTTAATTTTTTTAAATGTTAAATAGGTACCCGGTCTGTAGATTTATTTAGCTCTAACACAAAGTCGGTCTTATTGAATATGGCAAAAAAATAAAGTTACCTAAAGGTCAATTTTGTTTTGTTCCAGTATAACCTTATTACGGTTTAAAAAATCATAACCCTTCTTTGGCAGACGGGTAAAAACTAGTTAGGGATTAAAGGGCTAACCAAGGCCAAATAAAACCGTTGGGATTGCAATCGACTTATTTGACTAACTATTTAGCTAAAAAGTTTAAAGATAAAACTATAAACACTTTCAGCTAAACTAAAGCATTAAAACTTATGTAACGGCTTACCGTTACATAATTAATACATAATTAATGAATCAAATCTTTAGGCTTCAGGCACAAACATTTAGGTGCACCTAAAACAACGCGTAACCTTTCTGCGACTTTGGGAAAAATCCTACTAGAATACCTAAGCAATGTCTTTTTAGCTATTATAATAATGCTAAATATTTTAAAGTGATACGTCACCGGATGCGCAGATTTTAAAGCAATATTATTGTGACCAATAACCCGTTACAAGATTAAACCATAGATGGGTTTGTCCGTATATTAAGATTTCTAGTCAGATATCTATTGCTGGAATCTTAAAACTTTTTCAATAAGCCAAGTTTTTACGAAAATAGAAAATCACAAGACGAGGTTTTTAAACTGAAAAGAAGCGGTGAACCGTTAAATGACCAAAAACACGATGCTAAACGCTTTTTTAATTTCAAATTATATGGATACGGGTCTCGTGGCGAAGCGGTCTAACACGATGAAACGAAAATTCACTAGTCACGGGTTCGCAACCTGCCGATACCGATTTTTTTAAATAAATATTGCACGACGTTACATACAGCGTAATCTAGCCCCAAAGTAAGCACAAGGCTTGAACTATGGGTACTATAGATAATGGATATAGGTACTACATAATATACTTTTATTTTGCAAATAATTACAATAGAAAACACCCAGCTTGTAATACTTGCACCTAGCAGGAAGTATTTATGCTTAAAAAATAAAAATCGGGCCTTGATTCTACACAGATACTTGACGTGTAAGCTGTGCAAAGCCATGGGTTTCGCTTGCTGATTTCCAGAGGCCAACTTTCTAGTGAATATAAGTTTCTTTGAGCACACCTAATCTTTTTTCACAATTTTGTGGGCATCCGGTACGACATACCTTTAAGTAGCGTTCTTAGTGTCATTCACGCAACTAAGAAACTTAATTTGCATAACAAACATTTGCTTCGCGCAAACGTCTAAAAGTTATTAGAAGGTATATTACACATTATGTTTACTGCTGTCTAAGATATGATAAAATAGGTTATTTATGCAAAACCTTCTTCAAGTTAGAGTTAAGTTTAATGATAAGTTCAAAAATGATGTGGAACAAAAAATAATTCTAAAATTCTATAGACAGAATAATATAAGGTATAATTTTTGATTTCTACATAGTTAAATCCAGTTACTTAGTTAGTTCTGTAGACGAAACGAGACGGTAAAACGGTTAATAATGAGTTGCTATACCTACCTAACGAAATATTTTGAGTTTTATATGTAACTAGCAGATTCCCGCGGTTTCACCCGCGTAAGTCCCGATCCCGTGGGAATATCGGGATGAAAAGTAGCCTATGGTTGCCTGGAAGAAATCGCTTTTAGCAATAAGGCCGCCCATTTGTGCAATTTTCTACTTTTAAGCTTTTATGTTTTTAAACTTAATGTATGACTGTATTATACCTACTTAATGTTGTGCAAATAAAGCGTTCATCTATCTATCTATCATCTATCTATGTTACTCAGGGTGAATGTAGCTTTCTAATGGTTGAAATCGGTCCAGTAGGTTCGGAGATTAGGTACACCCAATATACATACATACATACATGTTACCAACGTTACCTCTTTATAATATTAGTATAGACTAGCTGAGGCCCACTAGCTGAGCCTTAGTGGACCTACATCGCTTAGAGAACACACTCTCCAAGTTTCCGCTCTATTTATCATCAGCGGATTAGGCTGTGCGATGATCTTTCAGTCAGTCAGTCAGTCAGTCAGGACAAAGCATTTTATAGATATCTATACTTACGTATAAAATTCAAAGTCCTGACTGATTGTATAAGAATCCACTAAGAAAGGGATTTTGGAAAATCCCGCGGGAACTGAACTTACGCGGATGAAACCGAGGGATTTGAATGAACGTATAATAGGTACTAATTATTAGTATCAGTTTCTTACTGTGGAAATAAAGTAAATGAAACAGTAACATTTTAACTGTTTGCTCAATAAAGTTACATTATGTTTGTTGTTTCAAACTTTTAAGTCAGAACGGAAGAGAATTTCCAAATAACTGACATCAATACCATGTTACTAACGCTTTTCGCATTCGCTGTTATTAAAACGCAAACTTATCGACGTGTGTATTTTGCTCATTCTAACTTACAGTGCTTAGAAGAGAGCACCTGAGGCTCGGAAGTTCAAACTTAATGTATGACAAATGTAATTCAAACTTTTGAGAGTAACTGATCGCATAATGAAGCATCCTGATACGAGAAAAGATTGGCCGTGTAGCCTTGGAATAGGATTACCTCATCTGTTACCTTGGCTGTTGCAAAATGTGACTAAGGGATCTCGGGGAGACTAGCACAACTTACTCCCCGCGCGGTGGCGGATAAACTGCGTGGTCCTGAGGAAGGTTGGTGTCAGTCAGGACTTAAAAATATTGTCAAATCAATTTGCAATGGGCAGAGTACTTATAGTCATGATGGATGATTTACTTACTGTGCCGACCCCAAACAATTTCGGGTTTAAGTGGACCCCGGGCGGGCTCCCGAGACAGGTGCAATCTTAGATAAAAGATGATTCCGAGATAAGATACATTTTTTAGAAAGATTTTAGCCATACTACTAAAATCTTTATCTTTATTTTACGAGTACCTAAGACATGAAAGGTAGGTAAAAGACGTTAGGGTAATATACAACTTTATCTACTTCGGTCCGTGTCATGAAAAGTCAGCATTAAGATTTTTAGGCTTGTCTGTAGGGCCTTAAAATACCACGCGTTATTTTTATTGACTCAACTAGTGATTGTTTTAATAATGTCTATATTCCTAAACCAACATATCCATGAAGAATAAAATAATATCAAAATAGTGTCAAATAAGCAGGTAGGTACTTACATCTTCACCAATTTTCCCGCGAGAAAATACGATCCTTCCTTTCGGCATTTTTGGCACCGGTAGTTTGCACTCAAGCCCAAGCCTGTACCACAAAGGCAGCCCATTTTTAGGCACAGCCCGAACCGGCTTCGGTACAGAGTCGATCACTTTCTTAAGCTCAGTTGGCTTCCTGAGCATCATCAGAGTAATATCGATATCTGACATATCGTCAGGTCCCAAGTCGGTTCTCACAGCCGACATCTTTAAAATTTTAAAACTAAAAAAATAAGTTCACAAAAACTGCGAGCGACGTAGCGCACGCTTGGCGGGACACACTGAAAATTTGTCAGATATTGATGTTCCATTTTCAAAACGGATGATTGCTTTTTAATGTTTGCGGCCTGAAAAAAGGTTCGTATCTATAGGTGGTGAAAAAAAGGTTTTATCATTTACGTTATTATTTCATTCAACAATTGTTTTGCGATGTTACCGAATGAAAGGATTATCGTATTTTTGCGTTTATTATTATGAGGATATTTGTAAAACGTTCGTGCAAATCGTTTTTTTTCGTTACTCACATTTCCATTGAAATTTTGTCACGAGAATTGTTTACAAACTTCCTAATAATCCTATACTAATCCATGGTGTCTGTTACTTTTCCCTTTTCACGCGAAAACCACTAAACCGATTGCGATGAAACTTGAAACGTGGCCCGCAGGAATTTTGGGTTAACACAAAGGTTACTTATTATCTCGATATTGACACGGGATCGGGTCCTACACGGGTGAAACCACAGTGAAACTAGTCTAAGTATAAAGCGAAATACCGCTTTCTATTAATACCGTTGTAACTATAACATTTATCAATTACTTAAAGGGAAATTCGTTAATTATTCACAAACGTGAACACACGTTACACCTACCGCGATACCTATTTGATAATAATTGTAATTATTACGTCTTGCTTGATTGAAACAGTCCCCTGGAATCGAATGAAATAATATGATTTTATTTTCGTTTAAGGTAAAGCATTGATAAATTAAAAACTCATATCATAACCGCGCGGTCGCCGCGTCTCGTCTCGTCGTCGTAAGCGCCAAAGCAGTATTTCTCGTGTAATATTAATTATAAGTAAGTACCTTTTTGTTAATTAGGTAGGTAAATCTGTATTACCAATATGAACTGAAGATTACTGTTAAAATATATTCCGATTTGTTGTAAAATGAAAGTCTTTGTTTTTATCTATCGGTAAAACGGGGTTATTTGCGATTTTAGCGATATTTGAAGCGACTTAGAAATTTTGAACTTTAAATATTCGCAGTAGTCGCTGGTAACTAGACCAGATATTGATTTTTTTTAACTCTGAAAAAAAATCAATATCAGTGCTGTGCTCTACAACCCAGTGACTATCGTGAATATTAAAATTCGAATTCCTTTGTCCCAAATAGGTAACGCTTAAATCCCGAATAGCCCCATTGTTTTAATTATTCTTGACCTACAATTTCTTCAATTCGTCATCTTAAAAGACTTAGGTAAACTGGTACCAGCACGACAAAGAACGGTTAAATATGTGTAGCTTAGCAACAATATAGCTAAGTTCGAGGGTATGCTAGGTCAAGGCTGGCAAACTTAGGTATTTCAGGAAAAACTGTAATTTCTCAAATTCTAGTTTTATTCCACGAATACAAAAGATTATAGTATATTACATTCCTGAACATTATTTTTTAGTGCTTACCACACTAAGGATATACTGCATTTGAAACAAATGCTTTTGAAAACTTTGGTATACCTACCTAACAGGCGTGGCGGGAATCGAACTAGCGACTACTTGTATTCCGTTCCACAGTGGTCGTCGAATGTAGCTACCTAGACTACCTACATATGTTTGTTACCTTCATTTTTAGGGTTCCGTACCCAAAGGGTAAAAACGGGACCCTATTACTGAGACTTCGCTGTCTGTCCGTCCGTCCGTCTGTCCGTCTGTCCGTCTGTCCGTCTGTCCGTCTGTCCGTCTGTCCGTCTGTCCGTCTGTCCGTCTGTCCGTCCGTCTGTCCGTCCGTCTGTCCGTCTGTCCGTCTGTCCGTCTGTCCGTCTGTCCGTCTGTCCGTCTGTCCGTCTGTCCGTCTGTCCGTCTGTCCGTCTGTCCGTCTGTCCGTCTGTCCGTCTGTCCGTCTGTCCGTCTGTCCGTCTGTCCGTCTGTCCGTCTGTCCGTCTGTCCGTCTGTCCGTCTGTCCGTCTGTCCGTCTGTCCGTCTGTCCGTCTGTCCGTCTGTCCGTCTGTCCGTCTGTCCGTCTGTCCGTCTGTCCGTCTGTCCGTCTGTCCGTCTGTCCGTCTGTCCGTCTGTCCGTCTGTCCGTCTGTCCGTCTGTCCGTCTGTCCGTCTGTCCGTCTGTCCGTCTGTCCGTCTGTCCGTCTGTCCGTCTGTCCGTCTGTCCGTCTGTCACCAGGCTGTATCTCATGAACCGTAATAGCTAGACGGTTGAAATTTTCACAGAAGATGTATTTCGGTTGCCGCTACAACAACAAATACTAAAAACAAAATAAAGCAAATATTTAAGAGGGGCTCCCATACAACAAACGTGTTTCAAAAACATCGAATCGAGTAGGTCATGAAATTCAAAATGGCTACCCTATCTGTCAAATATACCAGTCTGCCTTCACTTACCAAAGAGTTTCTTATTTATAAGTTTCAGATTGTCTTTGTGCCAAAGTTTTTTTTTTTTCATTTTTTTTTTAGTGGTGTGGTCGTATGATAGAAGTAAGAATCGAAGCTAAATACTAAGTCACATTTTCCTATCAAATTTTAAAATTGGTAAACGATTTTAGGGTTCGGTACCCAATTGTGATAGTGGTACGGAACCCTTCGTGCGCGAGTTTCGCACTTGCCGGGTTTTTTAGTTTTATCGGTTTGTCATTACGGGATCAGAGCCTATGTTACTCAGGGTGAATGTAGCTTTCTATAATAGTGAAAGAATATTGAAATTGGCACAGTAGTTTTTGAATTTATTTATTACAAACATACATACACAAAAATACAAATCTTTCCTCTTTATATTATTAGTGTAGATGTAGATATATAACGATCTCTCAATGTGTTACCTGCGTGTTCTAAAGCATTTTGCGTGTATATAAGCATGTTTAGCAGCTGCTGTTATTTCTCAGATAGCAGTCGTTAGATTAAGCTAGAGGCCTTGGGTCGACCTGAAAACTCTTCAGGTGAGCCACACCACTCTACGAAAAGAAGAACGAGGAGACATGCGTTTTCGCTTGCGTAGGTAATTGCCCGCGCAACTCCAGCCCGGAGTAAAAACTAGTAACCTAGTACTCTTTTTCTCCATACCATAGAGCAGGGGTTCCCTAAGTGGGGGTCGCCCCCCCCCCCAGGGGGGGCGCGAAGACTTTTGCAGGGGGGCGCAGGCTACCCGTGTAGTTAAATCTAAAAACCTGCGATCGCTGAGAACATGCATTTTAGACTGCTCAACACAATCAATGAAATTATTTGAAATTAATGCCTGTTAAGAACATAATATTGCCTCTCTAGCTTGGCCCTTCTACCACCTCGTTGCGGGCTCTATCAAAGGAAGTTGGTACTACTTACCAAATTCCTTTTGTATGACTTTGTAAAACTTTACTGAGTAATAAAAATATTATTCTGTTATTGAATAGGTACTTTTTTATTCTGACCTGATAATCTGGACTGGAGAATGGGGGGGTGCGGATTTTTATGGTCAAAAGGGGGCGCGGCTCAAATAAGTTAGGGAACCCCTGCCATAGAGGATACAAATACCTACCCCAATATTTTAATCCTACTAATATTATAAACGTAAAAGTTTGTGTGGATGTTTGGATGTTTGTTACTCTTTCACGCAAAAACTACTGAACCGATTGCGATTAAACTTGGAATATAGATAGCTGGACACCTAAAATAACACATAAGCTAATATTTTAATCCTACTAATATTATAAACGTAAAAGTTTGTATGGATGTTTGGATGTTTGTTACTCTTTCACGCAAAAACTACTGAACCGATTGCGATAAAACTTGGAATATAGATAGCTGGACACCTAAAATAACACATAAGCTACTTTTTATCCCGTAATTCCCGCGGGATCGGGACTTACGCGGGTAAAACCGCGGGGCGCAGGTAGTTATTTATATTCCTCGCCATAATATATATAAAATTCATCCATAAGTGAAATGAAAAGCATCACACAGAAATGTACCTATATACTACCTACTGTACCTACCTTACCTTATACTCGTAGTTAGTGTGCCTCAAGCAGGACTGTGTATTGGTTTGGATGTAAGGTCCATCTATACATATTCAATTCAAAGTCCTGACTGTATGCCTTAATAAATAAATATTGCAGGAAGTTGCACACAGCGCAATCTAGTCCTAAACTAAGCAACTTGGCTTGTACTATGGGTATTATACAACGTAAATTTTTTAAATTCATACGATTTGTTAACATACGAGTACCTAGTTATATTTTTCTGGGTCTTTATCGCGTATGATTATTAATTTTCTTACCTCGACGTTTCAACCATGTTACAATGGTCTTGGTCGCGAGTGGGGGGGGGGGGGGGTATTATAAATAATAATACGCGATAAAGACCCAGGAAAATGTACCTAGTCTTTTTCCGTGACAAGAACTTTCAAAGTTGAGAGACAGAAACAAAAAGTGGTAAAATTACTCCGACCTTACTCCACGTTTATTATAAAGGCTAGAAGTGTATAAAAACAGAGGGTATTCTTTGTGGTGTGTAGGTTTTCACTAAGAAAACAAGTTTGGAAAATCAGGCGGGATCGAGTGAAACCGCGGGTCTCCGCTAGTAATATAATACACGAGTTTCTAAAATTGGTTTGTTTCATTGTAAGTAAATGAATATGAACCCTAAATCAACACGCTGAAATGGGAGCGTATTAAATGAAAATATAACATGGGGATTGTTATCGAAGTGGAAAGATAAAGAAATGCTAAGCTATGCAGGTGGGACCAACCAATCATTTCAGGATTAAAAGCAAAAGATTCTCCATACAAACGTAGTCGACTGTTTCAATGTGACATTAATAGAGCAAATATGTTTATTGCTATTTAAGACATTTACAGGTCCTTTTTTCAGGATTGACAATCCTGAAGAAGAGATCTGGAAAGGTCTCGAAACGTTGATCGGGGAAACAATGCTAAAAGTAATAAACACTACGCGATTACAACCGAAAAATGTCTTTAATTTCAATACAACATAGTGAAAACAGAAGAAAACGCTCGGCCGGGCTACATGGTAACCATGGCAACATGGTAGGCGGAGTGGGGGTGTTAGGTTTTTTCGTTACGAAATTTCTTTATTCAAAGCTCGCGATAAAAGCTATGCAATAGCTTAAAATCTAAACATGTTTATGCCATAAAACCTATATCTGCCATGACCATTGACCATGTCCCTACGTTTGGTTATTTTTTCGTTTTCTAATAAGAATAGAAATTGAATTTAGAAGAATTAAAATTTGAAAAAAATCAAAACGTAGGTGTCTACTATGTTTGTAAAGTTTGTATGGAGTAAAGAGTACCCAGGTCTCCTTTGTTTTACTAATGAATCAGTTTCCTTTGTCGGAAAGTGTTGGAACGGGTTAATTATAGAGCTGCTAATTCCCATCGGTCTGATAGGCAGATGAGTGAGTATTCAATTTTAGCTAATGATATAGTCATTCAGAACCAATGATTGAATAATATTTTGTGTGACTGTTTCATAATATTATTTTATTAAATAAATAAATAAATAAATATTGCACGACGTTACACACAGCGCAATCTAGCCCCAAACTAAGCACTAGGCTTGTACTATGGGTACTAGACAACGGATATACTACATATTATACTTTTTTTTTTGTAAATACATACATATGATACATAGAAAACACTGAATATCCCATGTCTTCGGACCGTGGTGAGTCCTAGGACATGTTGGTTTCCTCACGATGTTTTTCCTTCACCGTATTATGAAAGTATTACCCTACCTACTCCTGCCTGCTAGCATAGCTAGGTAGGTACATAAGTATTATTAGTAGAATTTTAAGCTATTGCATAGCTTTTATCGCGGGCTTTGAGCGCGGCGACCGAATCAAGAAATTCCGTTACGTAAAATAAAACCTAACACCCCCCACTCGGCCTACCATGTAGCCTTAAAAAAAAAATCTATGCAATAGCTTTACCGCGGCAGTCCCAGAGTGCCACACGTTTTTTTTTTACTTTCTTAGCTGCTGCTAAGTACCTATCTACCTAAATATTTACTAAGTTGTATCACAATTCGTTCAGTAGTTCAAAAAGTCAACTGTTTGGCTATCACGGAAAGTGGAATCTAAGTAAAATCGTCTCGTTTTTACCCTCATCCTTTGAGGAACCCTAAAAATTAACAAAAATTCAAACATATCACATTCAGGGTAAAGGTCATAGCCCACTTACACGACTCTGCTCCCACCCGGCAAAAATAATATAATTCAAATATGGGCTTTAAATATTGCTCTTTAGATATATTTTACACTGACTGACGAGCAGTCTGACGGCGGTAAGCTCGCTGAAAGCGAGCTGTCTGCTAATTTATGATGCCAATGTAAAATATATCTAAAGAGCAATATTTAAAGCCCATATTTGAATTATATTATTTTTCCCGGGTGGGAGCAGAGTCGTGTAAGTGGGCTATGAGTAAGTCATATAATAGGTACTCGATGTAGGTTAAAAATAGCATTAGATTAAAACAATCATTTATCTAACGATTGCTTTTAGATAATTATTTCTAGCAATCAAATCACAGCCGGCACTCAGCAACGGTAAAGTATCAAGCTTTAATATACCGAGTACTTTAGTAAAGGAAAAATTAATTAAAATCTTTCAATGAAGTACCGCAACCCGGCTCACTTCAGTCTCAAAGTTTTCACGCTTCTGAAGCAAAGGCCAACATGGATGTGAGCACAGTCAAAGGTGAAAATTGTAGTATTTTCTTCGTTTTTAGGGTTCTGTAACAAAAGGGTAAAAACGGAAACCTATTATTACTGAGACTCCGCTGTCTGTCTGGTACAATTATAGATGTGAGCACAGTCATAGGTGAAAATTGTAGTATTTTGTTAAATAATTAATCTTAGATTAAACTAGGTATGAAGATAGCTGGAGATTTGGATTAACGCATAGACTACTTTCTATCCTAATATTCCCACGGGTGAAACCGCGGGGCGCTGCTGGTTAGTTATAATGCGGTAGGTACCGGCTTATTGGAAATAATAAACGCAAAAATAAGTTTTTGAAGTAATTTTCTTTTGATAATTGCTAAAGATTATCGACGAAAGATTAACTGAACAAATTTGAACAAAGATTTGTTTTAGGGTTTCGTATAAGAGATAAAAAACGAGATCTGTATTAGATAGGCCATCTGTCGGTCTGTCATTTCCTTACCGATTAACGAGTAGAGATATCTAGAGCGAGTCCATTTCAATTAACATTTCTTTTTTTTTTCTACCAATTATCTATATCTACAAAAATATTGAATAGAGGAAAGATTTGTTTTTTTGTGTTTGTGTGTATGTGATTGTGTGTGTCTGTATGTTTGTAATGAATAAACTCAAACTCGTCTAGACCGATTTCAAAAATTCTTACAGTAAAAGAAAGTTACATTTTCGAGGAGTAACATAATGCTACTTTTGATCCCGATATTCTCATGGGATCGGGACTTACGCGGGTGAAACCGCGGGAATCTGCTAGTTATGAATATGAAGAAAACCGTGGATGTATTAAGACTAAATGATACGATTGTATAAAAAGATGTAAGCTACCTAAATTTAATTGTATTTTTAAAGTGTTACAACTTATTTTAAATCCACATTTAAGTATCAATAAATTTTTCAATAAAAAAAAAAAAAAAAAAAAAAAAAAATTAAAACCAATACCAAGCATCTTTTCAATTCAATTGCCGCGTCCGTCGTCCTCGACTGTAGAAGCTATTCGCAAAGAATAAAAGTCTTTCCTTTATTAGAATCTAAAAGCATCTCGTAGTGCCTATAGACACAACAAACACTGAACTTATTAAACAACCTACCTACTAAGTTATGAGTTTGCTCACAACGGAAACAATAAATCGCAATATTACTGTTACCCTTCTATTCTCGAACAAATCCCATCGGTTGTCGAGTAAATGCAGTTTGCAAGAGCTTGAGTAGCTATAGCACAGGCTATAGCGTGTACTTACCTAGACCTAACCTAAGTATCGGGTGCTGTATACAGTGTGTAGAAGAGAAATTGCGCAGAGGGGGCGACGCGAGGACTTTACTTTGCCTCTACTCTCGGCAGTTCGCATGGAACCACCGACGACGCTCGACGTTGCCTCGCTCAAATCGCAGCTTAGTCATTACGCGTCGCGATCCTATGTGAAAAATCAAACCGACACATATAAATAAAACCTGAACAGATGGTAAAGCTAAATTCAAAAGGATAAACTCAATTGTTTGATTAAATAGTGTGTTGTATTGAAGTAACAATGTTTATGATTTAAAAGGTTAAGTTTGTTGAACTTTTTTTTCATGCCGGCTTCAGTGACGTCAAGTTGCAACTCAACGCAACGCTAACTAGATTAGATACGCTAGGCCAGCTCTGTAAACGGTAAGGCGAGTAACTTGGAGGACGTCCGTTATTCAAATAGTTTATGTTTTTAATATAATAATGAGACATTCATTCATACTCTGTCGATTCAAGGTCTTGCATTGGATTATGATCTTTATACTTGTAGCAGATTTTCATTGTATTGCCTTACTTTTATAAAACATTTTCATATTTGAATTTTTTCTATTGTAACGACTTAAACTAAGGTAACAAAGGTATTTTTCGTATTTTATCAATATTACTTTTTATGTAGGTGGTAAGTACCTAAATAAAAAGTAATATTGATAAAATACGAAAAATACCTTTGTTACCGTAAAGTAATATTGATAAAAGTAAGTAGGTAAGCACCTACTTATATTCCAATATTTTTGCAACTTCACATGTTTAAAAAAGTTTTATAGTAGATTATTTATACTCTGACATGAAGTTTCGGAGTTAGCAGACAGTGACAAACGTTACATAAACTTAGTCTTCGTTTAAAAGTAAGAGTAACCCTCTTACTTTTAAACGTGTAGATAGATAGGTTATAGGTAGGTACCTACTTAAGTTTTGTAGATAGATTATTGAAATGTTAGGTACCTATAGATACCTACGTTTGTTCCGTCGCTGTGTTAAACAGCTGTTCAGTTTGCCGATAAATAATAGTTTTGGTAAAACAGTCATTGTTTTGTTAGGTATTTGTTAGCAATTCAAATTAGTTTAAAACTTGATAAAACAAAATGATTATTTTATCGTACCTATTCTAATGTAGAGTTTGACTGTTGTTGTTTTATTAGTTTTAGTTAAAGTTAAAAATAAAGACTCCCGTTTTGTTTGATATTCTAAAAATAATAGGAATTCAGTGGCAGTTATGTTTCTGTTTATTTAGGTACATAATTCATAATACTTTATCGTAATTAGTCCTAATTAGGCTAAAGTTGATGAGCCCTGGATCTGAGAGTATTTACACCGTTGATAACCTATTACATGCTTTATCGACGCTTTTCGCTGATGATATCAGTACGGGTCAGTTAGGTCCCGCTGTTTAGTTTTGGGACAGACCGTGCCCACAAACGCTAGTTCGGTTCTCTATAGGGAGAGCACAGCGGACCCCTCTATTTAAACCCAAAGTGGTCATAGTTAAATAAAAATAAAAATAAAATAAATAAATAATCCGAACAACACACAGCGCCATCTAGCCCCGTGGTAAGCGACTAAGCTTTTGTTACGGTGACTAGACAACGGATATAATACTTATATTTAATTTTCTTTTGTAAATACATACATATTATACATAGAGGAACACCCAGACCAGACACAAATATTTTTTTTAAGCATAAATATTTGCACCCGGCGGGAATTGAACCCGCAACCTTCTGCATTGCAGTCGCGCTTTCGCATGACGCCCCACAGAGGTCGTCAAACAGTCAGTCAGTTGGGGACGCTATAACATAATATTTTGCATAGTTTTAGTCGTCCGGGGTTCCTTGTTTAGGTTTGGGTGCCGTGTAGCCCTGGCATAAAATAGGGTTACTTCATCTCTTCAAGTGGGTGTCGTAAAAGGTGACTAAGGGATCTGAAGGAGATTAGCAAACCTTAAGTTTTCCTGCGCGGTAGTTGATAAACCCTAGGAGGGTTGGCGTCAGGCAGGCGGCCAGCCGTAAAAATATTACCAAATATTTTTTCCAAAGGCATGGTCAATGTTACCTACTGCGCTGATCCTAAAGAAAATGGGGTCTAGCGGACCCCGGGCTCCCGAGAGGTATGCAACCGGGAACATCGCTCAGATGAGAAGAAAATGCTAAGACATCTGAAGAAGCGATGGGCAACACATGTCCCGCAAATGTTTGCGAAAGCAACAAGTTGGCAACTTTATTTTAAACACAATTCGTAAAAAGTAGTGATGCAACGAATAGTAGGTATACTTTATCGTACACATACAATATACGAATATCAAATCTACTATTCGGCGGATACGACGAATACGAATAACACAGTCGCTCAATTATTTGGACTTTACAGATTCGCAAGTCAATCTCGCGTTTTTGTGATGATTTACATATCGAATACCGTTCTTCTTCTCATCCGAGCGATGTTCCCGGTTGCATCCCTCTCGGGAGCCCGGGGTCCCCTAAAACCCAAATTAATTTGGGGTCGGCGCAGTACGTAAGTCATCATTGACGTCAATGTCATCATTACCTGTTGCAAACAGATTTGACAATATTATTACGGCCGGCCGCCTGCCTGACACCAACCCTCCTAGGGACCAAGCAGTTCCGCCACCGCGCGGAAAGAACTTAAGGTTGGCTAGTCTCCCTCAGATCCCTTATTCGCCTTTTACGACACGCAAGGGATGAGATGGGATGAGATGAGGTAGCCCTGTTCTATGGGGCTACACGGCTGTATGCCAGGAATACACATATCGAATACCGTTCTAGATCCTGCAATCCGACCTGTGAATACGATACTCCTCGCTAGTATGTCACAAGTCACACGCCAATTCATGAGTTTGTTATTTATTAGATAGCCTACACGTTTTGGAATATTGGGAATAATAGGAAAAAAAACGTGTAACGAAATGGTAACGAAGGAATCAAATAGATTTTCAGATTTTGAGAACCTCTTAGAGGCGAAAACGTCTTATTTTTTTTTTCGCGTTTTTTTTTCGCCGAATAAGTCTAACATTCGGCAAATACGAATATTCGTAGCATCACTAGTAAAAAGTTATCTCAAATAATGTAATTACTTGTCGAAACTTCTTTTTTGCGGCTGATTGGACTATTTGGGCAAAACTTTTATATTTCGAATGTTGTCTACTTTTTGGGCTTCCCGGTAACTCATTAGAGTTAGGTAAATCAGTTTGTGGGATTCCTTTATAAATGACACAAAAGTTTCACAAACATAGTCCTAACTATAGTTCCCAAAACGAACGATACCACACACTGAACTGAAACTATACAAGTACGCTGGAACTGTTATACTATACAAAATGACATTAGATCTTTGTGCCGATTTGATTTGCGCCATATTGCGCTGTTGTCGCGCATTTTCTATTGAAAGTGATGGTGACCGTCTCCGGAACTACGAATTAGTTCCATAGACGGTCATCAGTGATACCACAGTATAGGAAATAGTAGTTGTGCGCCTCGTCGCCAAAATAGAGTTTTTTTTTCACGGTGTTGAACCGATAATGGCCATTTAGGAATTAGCCAGTGTCAAGTATTTTGTAATATTTGCAAGGTTTTTGCAGATCAGAACAAAATCAGTCAAGTCATACAAAATAAAAAACAGCAACACATTTCGTTAACGCGTTCCCACCAAAACTCTAAGATATAGTTATCCTTTTACAACTTGTTCTGACTTAATCATATGGTTTTGACGTTTGGGACAAAAAGGGTCACGTTTCCCCTCATTTTAAGTAGACGGGTTTAACCCTGTTTAACATAGAGAGGTCTGTTTTACTTATTATTACACTACTGGTTTATCAAAGAACATACTGAAGAGGTGAAAGATAAATATAGATCAATTTGTTTAAGTAAACGAAACTCTTATAAACTATTAGCGCCCCGCGGTTTCAGCCGCCGAAAAATCTTTCGTAATGGATATCTAGGTACATATGGCAAAGAGCACACAGTCCAAATTCCATGTCCCTATTCATAGATTTAAGCAGGGTTTACCCAAAATAAGTTAATCCTGAAGAAGGAGCCTGTGAAGGTCTCGAAACGTTGAGCGTTGAAACAAACAAAACAAAACAAGAAACAACCACGCGATTAAAACCGAAAAATGTATTTAATTTCAATACAACATCGCGAGAACAGAAGAAAATCTATACCTTAATAAGTTACAAATATCGAAGTAAATTTAAAATGGAAATAGGTTAAAAAATAAGTATCTCTCACCCATAAATAACAGAAGCAAATCCGTGAAACGTAAGCAGAGAGTTTAAATCCAGAATTATGATGGCGTATAAATATTTTACAATTCAAATCGGCACGAAAGGTTAAATATAGAAAGGAGTAACTCTTCAAATAGCAACATTTCCTGCAGTTTATTTCTTGAATTACGTTTACGTTGAACTCCGTTTTCAGTTTGTTTGTAGCTAATACTAGTGATGGGCCGGCTAGTCGGGCAAATTGTGCCGACTAGTCGTCAACTTTAACAATAATGCAATAGAACCAAAGAATACACATGGTATAATATATCAATACCATGTGAAAGAAATAGAACGATGTAGAACCATGTGAAATAGTATCATATGAATATAGAAAAGAGTAACTCTTCAAATAGCAACATTTCCTGCAGTTTATTTCTTGAATTACGTTTACGTTGAACTCCGTTTTCAGTGTGTTCATACCTAATACTAGAGATGGGCCGGCTAGTCGGCCACATTGTGCCGACTAGTCGTCAACTTTAACAATTATGCAATAAAACCAATATTCACCCATAGATAATAATCAGTGTTATTAATTATCTTGACGTTTCGGCAAACGGGTTATACTGGCCGTGATCCCGAGGAGACACGCGATCCAGACCCGTGTCTAATAATACTGATAATAACCAATATTTATTGAATTAGTAGTAGGTAGGTACAGTTAGAAGGTTGTCCGAAAAACGTGGGTAAACAAACACATCACAACCAGGGAGAACCTAAAATGTCTCAACATATTGTATTAGAACTGGTCTATTTTTTTTTAACGGTTCAATATATTTTTGTAGGTTTTGATGACATCTAACCCGAATATCTCCGAATTATAAGGATTTGCATTGCCGACTAGTCGGCAATTTTAAAACTGACTAGTCGGGTAGTATGCTAGTCGGCATAAACCATGGTCGGCCCATCTCAACCTAATATCTATACCTATTTTATATATACCTACTGTATATTTATACAAAGTAGATATAAAATAGACGGCCTCTGTGGCGCGTAGGGCGAACTCCGGGCTGCAACGCAGTAGGTTGCGGGGTCGATTCCCACCGGGACAAGTATTTATGCTGGTTATAAATGTTTGTTACTGGTTCTGAGTGTGTCTGTATTATGTATCATATGTACCTATGTATTTACAAAAAAAGCTATAATATGTAGGTAGTATATCCGTTCGTTGTCAAGTAACCATAGTACAAGCCTAGTTGCTTAGTTTGGGGCTAGATGGCGATGTGTACAATGTCCTGCAATATTTATATTTATTTGTAGGTATGTGTTACAATATTTTATAAGTCAACCACATTATAATAATATTATGTGTACATTATAACTTCAAAAAGAAGGTGATTTTTTACACTCGTTTCTAAGTATTTTATTTTTAGGCCAAAATCATGAAGATCAAAGGTCAAAAAGAAATAACTAAGGATAATGAGTTGTTTGGACGAGACGCCTACGAGATGCCTACAATATTAGAAACATCTTGAAGCAATGTTTTTTTCTTTGGATTGAAATTAAACTCATTTTTCAGTTTTACTCGCGTGGTGTTTGTTTACCTATTACTTTTAGCATTGTTTCAATGCTCAACGTTTCGAGACCTTTACTGGTCTCTTCTCTGGATTTTTAAAAAGATTAGATAAACACTTTATTGTACCAAATTTTACGTATTTCAAAATTACATTACTATTAAAATAAAGAGTGACTTAAAACCAATTACAGTAAAGGTACAATGGGCGGCCTTTTAAGAGGACAGTCTCCATTCTCTTTCTCCATACAAACGTAGTCGACGTTTTCCTCCCTGGATAAAGACATTAGAGCAAATATGTTTATGCCATAAAACCTATATCTGTCATGATTATGCATTTACCTTTTAAATTAAAAAAAAAATTTAAAAAATCAAAAGGCATGCATAGTCATGGACAGATATAGGTTTTATGGCATAAACATATTTGCTCTAATGTCTTTATCCAGGGAGGAAAACGTCGACTACGTTTGTATGGAGAAAGAGAATGGAGACTGTCCTCTTAAAAGTCTGATAAGCAAGACCCCACGTGTTATCTTTTATCGTGACGAGAACTAATTCGACTTTAAACCATGTTTATTTATAAGAATCTACCCAAAGGAAATACTTGGTCTTGGCATAATCAAAATCTTGGTAATACTCATCATCCAATTTTCGTTCTGGACCTTATATAATTGGCTCAATAAATCACAGTAATAAATTATTTATTTACTATTAACACTGCTACCCTATTAACAATTCAACATCACTTTCTTTTGTTTAATTATTCAAGTCTGTCAATCTTTTGTTTAAGATTTTAAAGCAAATTAGTGTAACATTTCAGTTTAGAATAATTTAGCTAAAGAAGTTGAGTAGGTGTTCTTATTGAAATTCGAAACTGTTTTTCATCAGAAACTAATCTTTATTCCAAGAATATTATAATTTCATGACCTGATTTCATATCGGTTATATTATTTTTAGAGGGAAATACCTATAAATAGATTAATTAACTTACACGTGTTGTTGGAGGTCGTAAATTTACTCAAATAGGTATATTTACTGGGAGCATTTAATTAATTTAAAAAAATCATTTCTGTAGGTATACTTATTTATTATTAATTTCAACTACATAAATAAATTAAATTTATAACTTTTAATGTTTTAAGTTTAATAAAATTACCTATAGGTACTTATTTTACTTTATATTACTTACTTTCATCTTTTTTTATTGACTTTATGCGTAGAATTTTAAGTTATTAAGATTTTAATATAGAAGATATAATTATCCTGTATAGGTAATAACTACGGGCTAACCGCTCTGTCGATTAAATCAACCGAATCCAGATCAATATTTGACACAAAAAGACAAAACTGTTAGATATCTTAAATTGGTCGATTGGATAATAATATGAATTAGATCAAAATCTGGTTATATTATTTTCTAACGTGAGATAGTCAGGAGCGAAAAGTGAGATACAGACTGTAAAATCCTATAATTGAAACCTGAAGACTGTATTTTCTATCTCGATATTCCCAAGGGATCCATTACGCCGAAGGAAAATCGGAGAGGAGCTAGCCTTCTTGAATATGGATAAATTTATTTTCATTCTAGTTTATCTGCGAAACAAACGCGGGCGAGGAGACTGAAGTCATAAAAGTGTACATTGCACAATCAAGTTTCACGGGTGACTCACTTACGGAGTTATTAGGCAGTACGTAGGTACAGTCAGATTACCAATTAAGTATACAGCACGAATAATAATTTTGCGTGCTGTATACTTAATTGGTAATCTGACTGTACCTATAGGAACAGTACACTGCAGTGTACCTAGTAGTTGGCGCCTCGGCGCTTCTTTCAGTTGCTCAACTTCATACAAATACGTTTCCCGGGAACGGTTTTATTAGTTGTGGGAAAGGTCACATTCAGTTGTAGGAAATTTGACACATGACTTCTCAAAGCCCGTTTTCAGAAAACATTGCCCAAGTTTATAAAAAATTGGTTTACGGGACATCTCTCTTACGGCGAAGAAAGACTTCCTGAGGCAATTCACGGCTTAGTAAGATCCAGGCATATTGACGTGTTCTTTTCTTCGCGTGTGTGTGTGGCTGGCTAGTCTCGGAGGGTGGTTTAGGTGCTGGGCAAACCTACTCCACCTAATAATATCCCAGGCAGTACTGCACTATAAATACCATAGATCGAAGTTGCTTGCGCTGTATCAATCATCTAAAGATTAGAGAAAGGGCCAAATATTATGTTACTACAAATAATTAAGAATGGGATATTAGAATGGAGCTTAGAAGAGCTCCATTAGCTCGTAGAGAAAATTTTAGAAGTGTGTAGGTTAGGTTAGGTTAATTTTCTTACCTCGTTATAATGTTTGTTTGACGTTACATATTCCTATAGTTCCATTGTATTCAGTCCAATACCATCCATCACAATAATCGAAGTCTAAACCGCTCGCGCTGTCGACCATGGTTACATTTATTATAAGTGTTTATTACCACACGTCACCGCCTGTAACTGCCCTAGACACTTGAAAAGTCCAAGCTCAACAAACAACAGAGCCAACAAGGTTGTTGGCAAGGTTTTGAACAAACTCTAAACGAGTTTAGAGAAATTTGATGCCAAACGGTTTAGGTGTCAGAAAGCAACCAAACCCACCGACAAATTATAAATAGAATATTACAATAGTTGCACGTCACCCCTGCAAAGGGAAGCTTAAAACTAAACCCTACATTTATAAGTAGCTATGTTTCACCATCAAAGGACATTATTGTAGTGTAGCAGCTGTATCTAGAGATATGTAATCGCCGATTTGATGATCACATTAAACGTTGCGATTTATATCCTATTGTCAAGGACCTCCACTTGGCACTAGTAGTTTACAATAATAGTTTAAAACAGCTAGAATATACTATGATCATTGTTGGAAACACTGGTCTAGATCGCGTAACAACAACAACAATGATTAGGTATCTATAACGCGATCTAGACTCGTGTTTCTAATAATGATGGACGGCAATCGAGTAAGTTTAAAAAGTGTGAGCTAGAATATACTAGTTTAAACAAAAACCAAACTAGATTACGCAGGTACACCCATTGAGACATTATGTAACTAGTGTTACACCCATGTCGTTCGGCATGCAATGATGCATTTCAATTAAACACCACGAATCACTAGGGTCCGACATCGGCAATGATTCAACAAGACAATCATTCGATAGGTCGACTCGATACTGACACTGAAGTGTATCGACTGACAAACGACACCTAATTGATATGTATTGAAAGCTGGGAATTGATAGCCACTCAGTCGGCCGATTAATATTAGCGTATTAGGGTATGAGGGCGTCACTGGTTTTATTTGTTCGTATATTAGTCCCGCATTTTCACCCGCTTAAGTCCCGATCCTCTAAGAATATAAGAAGAAGCCTATGTTTTACTTTAGGTCTCCATCTATCTACATACTGAGTTTCATCGAAATCGGTTTAGAGATTTTTGCGTGAAAGAACAAAAAACTCACACACAAACTTTTAACTTTGTAATATTGAAGTAGGATAATTTCGCGGGCACAAACACTTTATACAACTTAAAAATCCCTATTGCAAAATAATAAAAACTTAAGTAGATAATAAAAAACACGAAACTGAATTGCAACCTTACAAACCAAAAAGTTTTATGATGAACAGGTGATTCCAGGTGTTCCAGAAATGTATACTAGTTTCTCTAATTATGTAAAATGACTGAATTCTAAAACATGTAGGTATGTATTTAAATCACTTAGATACTCACAAAATGGTCATCATCATCCGAGCGTTGTTCCCGGTTGCATCTCTCTCGAGAGCCCGGGGTCCGCTTTCCTACTTTTACGTCTCCACTTCGCACGATCTTCGGATACTCACAAAATGGTGAATATTCAAAAGCAATAAAGATTGATATGCCTGCTTCTTAGTTACCTGTGAATCTAGGACGACACGATACCTATCACACATTGGTATCTACCTACCTATTCTCAGCATCGTAAGCTCAGTAAACAGTCATAAGACTTGCCTCATGTGAAAATATTTGGACAAGAACGGACCTTGAAATTTTGTAAGCGGATGAGCTGTTCGTTTGCTTCTAAAAAATAGGTGCTTATCTACTGATCGGGTGTACTACAAAACATGACCGCTTAAGAGGAATATTTGATGGCAGAATCGTTGTGATTTCTCCATTCAACAAGAGTTGTTAAAAATAAAAGATGTTTATAAAGAAAAACCTAATTTCCACGCCTTAACATATACGATTCCGTTGATTTGTTTTTGTATAATTTTCTCACAAATAAATAAGGAAAACATTTAATTTCCTGAGTTATTTTCCTATTTTTAGTGGGATAATTAGGTAGGTACATATTTTATTTTTGGTATGGCGATTTACTTGGCCAATATTTCGTAGATTATAAATTATAATACACGAAAGGTATCTGACATTGCTCTGCTTAAAAAACGGCCCTGTGCACTAAAGAAAAACGTTGTGATTTGTTTGCATTAGCCATATTAAAGGTAGAATTTTACAATCCTATGAAAATGGCATCTTGCATAAACCATACCTAGGTATTGCAAGTGTTTTTAAATAAGTCTTCAACATACACAATAAATAATTATCAGTGACACCAATAATAATGCCAATGGCACAATGAAATAAAAATCCTATTCACAAAATTAAAGTTTGATTATTTAGACAGCGTAAACAACTTTGTAGTGCCAGGGACATGTTAGATGGTGTAGGTTTACCCAGTACCGATACCTCTCATCCTCTACGCTTAACCATCCATTGCTCAGACTGAGAAAAAAGTGGTCAATAGGTACGGAGCAATCTAAGCCGACGGTATAAAGCCCTCAATAATTAACAAACTACTGATATTTCAGGTTCCAAAGACTAACTGTTACAGAGTTGGCTCGCGTTCAAATGACCAATTTCGTTTATTAGACTGCTCTAAAACGTGTTCTGATACTTTTTGAAAACATTACTATCGATAAGTAGAACGATATCTAGAACCATTGCATCTTAGTGTGAAATGTCCTAATCAAGTGTGTGACCGAGTCTCCTCAGACCATATGACATCACCTTGCGATTACTAGTATCCGTTAGGGTACATTCTTTAAGTTCCTTTAGGTAAACTTTCCCTGAATAATCAAACTCCAAGCATGGTACTTTCAACTATTATATTCTCTTCTTTTACTTTTCTCAACTTTGATACACGTCTGGGCTCTGTCTCGCCCTCCAACACAATGCATCCATTTGGCCTAGCGTTCGTCTCAAGTGGCTTGGTATTCTTTTATATAAACATTTGCAAAAGTAAGAGCCAAACTAGTGAAGATTCAATTCAAATTAAATTTAATAAATTAAACCTTACAAGTGAGAGCAACGATTGATTTCAGTGAGCGCAACGTTAACCAAAGGTGAATGAAACGATTAAATACAGTGAACAAAAATACTTCTTACTAGTACTTTAGGCACATGTATTGTGTGACCTCAACGATTAATTTAGTGACTGCAACGATAACCAAAGGTGAATGTAACGATTAAATAGAGTGAACAAAAATACTTCCTACTAGTACCTTTAGGCACTACGACTGCATGTATTGTGTGACCTCAACGATTGATTCAGTGACCGCAACGATTAATACCTAATGCTCATCCTTTGAGTACGTGCATTGAAAGTAGGTATTAAAAACAATAACAGTGCGGGAAGTGAATTAATTAAGCACAACGATTACGCCCAGTGAACGCAAAACAATAAGTGTGTGTGTTTAACGCTTCTGTGTGTTGTGTTAATCCGTTAAAATGTCCGAAAGATTTAAAGTGACGAAATTCGACGATCCACCAGGGAAAGCGTATAAGAACTACGGAGCGACTTCGGCGGAGAGCGACGTGGAACTCAAAGGGAAATTGCTTCCTGATTCAGGTAAGTGTTATATTAAAGTGGCATGATTGGAACAGATTTAGGTCAGGATTGTAAAGGTGGAGTTTTAAACTTATGTACAGGTTCAAGGAAAGATGATTTCATTTGCCGACTGCAACGTTTAGACTGTAACTTTATTCCTTATATTTTAACCATGTAAGAGCCTTGTCACACTAGAGGTTTACGGGTGAGATCGGTACAAACTGAAAAAGGAATTGTGTCTTCGATTTTTTTGACTCAGACTATCGTACCTGCGGCCCCGTCTCGCTCGCAAACCGCTAGGGTTAGTGTGATAATGATGTTGATAAGGCACTTATCTCATCGAATATCTAATCCACTAGAACAACAGCTTCATACTTGACAAGTCTCCTTAGCCTTTGGTACTTCACTACACGCGCAGCTATGTGTGGGTGACTTCTCACCGCTTTCCACTCGGGTTTCTCGAGGCCGCCCGAAGCGCCTACTCGGCTCACGTAAGTGAACCCGTCGGCACACTGTCGTGGAGAGAGTACTAGTTACTTGTAGTTCGAATGTCTCGACCAAGTGTCAGAAGAAGTGTTTAGAGGTTTTGGCACCTGCCTGTCGTACTATCAACTGTCAACATTGTCTGACAGTAGACCTCAAGTACTAGCAAAAATATTAATTTATATGTGCCAATATACCTACGACTAAACTTTATTAATTACTGTGTACCTATAACGTGAGAATCATGCCTAATACAGGATTTAGTGGGCGTAGGATTTCAGTTGGATTGTTTTATGGCAAAATCCACTTCGTTTAGCCGAAATGAAATTGACATGGAGATTGAGTAGATCGGACGTTGTACCTACACTACAACTACAACTAATTGAACTTGTCACACGTTGGGCGTTAGTTACACTACACTACACCTTAGATGAAAATTAGTAGATACAGTATATTCTAACATTGCGTATTCGAAAAATGAGCTAGAAACACCTACATGCATTTTCATAAAATTATTGTATTTTAAAACATTTGTCTTTAAGAATGATTCAGACATTTGTAAATAAGCAAAAAGGTATTCTTATGGATGTCAAAAAAATAATCGCAGTGTGACAGCACGTGCTCACGCGACAACGGTTCGATATACGACTGAGGCTAGTGCGTCAGCTAGACGCAGTTTTATCGTCTCATTTTCCGAGACTACGTACCGTATCTTTAGTTTTTTGTTTTAATCTAAGCACTACACACATTACTTTCATGTTATTCGATGTTTACTTAATAAGAATAACTCACGTAAATACCAAAATGAAGAATGTATTTATTTAGCCTTTATTTGGACGTAAAACATTTATGCAATAATACCTAACTTAAAGGTAGAGAACAAAGTAAATTGTTCCCCAAAGCAACTAATCGAAAAGTAACCAAAATAGTTCAAGTTCCCTACGGACAAATAAAAGTGTCTGATGGCTGTAGAGAATTTAACTTTTATCGGAGTAGGAGTGCTGTGTTAGTAGTTTCTTAAGAGGATAGATAGATAGATATCTTTATTTGCACAATATAATAAAAAGAAAACATAACAAACACATATACAAGATGAACAAACTAAAAAACAAAAACTTAAAATTAAGTTGCACAAATGGGCGGCCTTATCGCTGAGAGCGATTTCTTCCAGGAAACCTTTGGATGGAGTAGAACTATAGCTGCTTGAGTAGTAGGTTGTGTGAGATAACAAATACATACATACAAACATATAATATATAGGTACTTACATAAAATAGATACAAAGATACACACACCAAAGGAGTTCCACAGGGAAGACGTGATAAATGAGGTTGAGTCTAGGAATGACCGATGACAATGTTTTTAGTCATCAAGACTTACGGGCAGTTTTATCACGGACTAGCAGCGTCCCGCGGTTTCACCCGCGTAGGTTTCGATCCCGTAGGTTTTTTCAAAAATCGGAAGTTGTTACTTACACATCACGAAGAACACACTCTCCAAATTTCATGTCTCTAGGACCAGCGGTTTGGGCTCTGGGTTGATATATAGATCAGTCAGGACTTTGAATTTTATATATATACTAGCTGAGCCGGCAAACGTTGTTTTGCCTTATAAATTATAGATAGTAGCCGATTCTCAGACCTACTGAATACGTATACAAAATCTCATAAAAATCGGTCAAGCCGTTTCGGAGGAGTACGGTAACTAACACTGTGACATGGAAATTTTGTATATGTATTAGAAGATTAGAAGAAGATAGGTACAACTACTAATATAAACTGTTCTTTAATAATTAGCTGTTGCTTTAATAAATAAATAAAATAAATTCTGTAAACAACACATAGCGCCATATCTAGACCCGTGGTAAGCGACTAAGCTTGTGTTACGGTGATTAGACAACGGATATAATACTTAGATTTATTTTTCTTTTGTAAATACATACATATCATACATAGAGGGACACCCAGACCAGACACAAATATTTATTTTATAAGCATAAATACTTGCACCCGGCGGGAATCGAACCCGCAACCTCCTGCATTGCAGTCACGCTTTCGCACGACGCGCCACAGAGGTCATCAAGGCTTTGATTTCTACTTAAGCTTATGATTCCCAAATTAAAATTGTCTATTTTCTGAATATTTCAATGTCTTTACAATAAAATTGCATTCCAATTGTAATGCGGGAATCAGGATTCTGACCGTTAGTAGGTCAACTCTCGCACAATAAGCGTCCGTCCAAATAGAATTCTTTGCTTTAAACTTTCTTAGGTTGGTTGGTGATTTTTAATGTGTTTACGTAGGTAAAGTAGTTATTTGGTATTCTTATCTTGTACTACATTCTATTGTAAGTAATTTCCTATACAGGGTGGTCCAACTAGTGTATAGTAACCTGTATAGTAATTATTGCATTTAGATACACTTTTGAAACTTTCCATTAATCGAGAGTTACAGCCGTTTTCACAAGCTTCTCTCTCAGGGTTGAAAAAAAAACAGTTTTTTTTTATTTATAAAACAAACAGTTCAAATTGTTTTTAACAAGTGTTTTTCTCTTTTCATTTTAGTTTAGGCCATTAATTAGACCTATATTAATTCAAACATGTGTTTTAAACAACTTGTTTTAATCATGCCAACCCTGGTCTCTCTCTACGTGTGGACTCAACTTTTGTCACATATTTTGCTGAATTTGATTATCATTTACACTTAGAGCACGACAATAGCTTTAAGCGTATGGAGACGATTGGGAATACGACTGTTAATCATCACAGGAACTAAGCGAGTTCATAATTGGTGGTTACAGCGTCATTTGGTAAGGAAAACCGCTAAAACCGCAGTTAAGTGTTAGGTGTAGATCAGATTTAATCGTGTTTAATCCAAATTTACCTATTGCATAAGTTGCTACAACAAATGTACCGTTTTATTTTGGTTTTATTTAATCATGTAATACAAACTTTTGGAAAAATAGAGTACAAAGTTTGACTAACACTGATTCAATACCTTTAAGTGGGACTATTTAATTTTTTTTGGTATAAAATGGGACAATACCACAGAATGAAAGAAACCATGTCTATTTACGCTATACTCTTCATCTTTTTTTCGTGTACCACTATACTCACTTAGTGTTAGAGTTTTCAGATCGCCCTTAGGCCTCTAACTTGACCTAACGACTGCTATCAGAGATAACAACCGGGACCAACTGCTTAACGTGCCTTTCGAAGCACGGAGGAGCTCGAGAAAATAAATTTTTGCTACACAAATTATTGGTCACCCATCCTATTAATGACGCCAAGCGTTGCTTTACCGGCACGACCGTTCATGATCGGCAGGTATAGCTAGGCCAATGAGCTCCTCAACAAAACAAATACATAAAAGTACCTAAAGACAAAGCTTTAATTGTAAGTTGCACAAATGGGTGTGTAAGCTTCATGCACAGATATCTTCTTCTAATATTTAAAATTTCCATGTCGCAATGTTAGTTACCGTACTCCTCCGAAACGGCTTTACCGATTTTTACCAAATTTTATATGCGTATTCAGTAGGTCTGAGAATCGGTTACTATCTATAATTTATAAGGCAAAACAACGTTTGCCGGGTCAGCTAGTTATTATATAGATTAGATACACTGTACTTCAAGTGACAGCGTTATTTGTGGTGTGACGTGTCCCTCGTGTATACCGATACTAACAGAGGACTATTTCTATGCCTACCACGGTTAAATAGAGCCCAAGTTGAAGTCAGTCACAATAGTTAAGTACCTATTTCCTATTACTGATGCAGTACAAATCGTTGTCGTCGTCGCGTCGCGCCTCGTTCGACCTTGACACTAAATACCTAGTAATACGAATAATGTTTACATTACACTCGATTATTTAAACTTGACCGTGTACACACTATATTATGTAACTGATACTACTTGTATTATTACCATGTGTTCTGTGCTGAAAATGTCTACTTTAACATAAATAAATATTGCACGACGTTACACACAGCTCAATCCAGCCCCAAACTAAGCACTAGGCTTGTAGGGTACTACTATGGGTAAAATGGGTATACTAGACAAGGGATATACTACAAATTATACTTTTTTTGTAAATACATATATATGATATCATAAAAAACACCCAGACCAGATAACAAATACTTATATTTTTAACCATAAATACTTGCACCCGGCGGGAATCGAACCATTGGATAGTCGTTCGTGAGATACAGCATGGTAACAGACGGACAGACAGACACCGGAGTCTCAGTAAGTTTTAACCATAAAAAGCATGGTCCAATTAAGACTTATCTAGTCTTTCTTTATTCATAAGGGAATAAACGTGTCCTAGAAATGGCAATCGATTACGGTTGCCGTACAGCTGATATTCCCACCACGATTAGGTATTATTATAATAATACCTAATCGTGATAATATTATAATAATACCTAATCGTGATAATATTATAATAATACCTAATCGTAGTGTGAATATCAGATATGCGGCAACCATAATTATTGTTAAAGCACGATACATTATTGCGTGTGTTTGTTTTTACGTAGGGTATTAAACTTTAATAACAAATAAAGTTATTAAATTACGCGTGTAAATGTGAGAAAGTATTTTTACCCGATTGCCGACGGAGGGTTATGTCTTTTAGCTAAAGCCTAAAGCTAAAGCTTTGAAGTTACAGCTGTAAGTTTTTTTCTTTTCCTTTTTTAACCTCCGACGGAAAAAGAGGGGTGTTATAAGTTTGACGTCTCTGTCTATCTGTCTGTCTGTGTGTGTATCTGTCTGTGGCATCGTAGCTTACGATTAGCTGAACCGATTTCAATAAGCAAATCTACTAAAACTAAATAACCCTCCTTCGTTGTTGAACCCGATTTCATACCGAGAGTCATGGGGTCGAATCCAGGCCGACCGCGCAGCAATGTCTTTTTCTTTAAGAAAAAGTTATGTGCGCTAATAACATCGCTCTTACGGCGACGGAAAACTTCATGAGGAAACCGACATTTCTAGGACTCATCACGGTCCGAAGGCATGGGATATTCGCCAATTTGGAGTAGGATCCCGTGGCGTCTTACTGCTTAACTCCTCTAAGAAATCACACACAATAACCCAATTGTGAGGCTAAGTGCGAAAAAGGCCCAGCGAAACTAACTAACTAACCCTCCTTCGTCAGTTGAGTAAAATGGAATGAATTTCCCTTGACTTCACACTAAAGTCATCCTAATTCCCAATAAAAATACCGTGAATATACCCATGATCTACCCGTAACGCCTTAAGGTATGGAGGATGATATTTATCGTCCAATCCCCATATCCCAGGGAGAGCCGTAATTTCCTGGCATAAATTGTAATCTTCGTACAATGGTTCTACTTACAAGTGTATACATAGTAGCTACGAGGACAAATAGCACAGTAGCTACCTTTCATAGTGGGTAATCTTTGAAGCGTAAAACGAATTTAAACAGAATCACTTCCTTCTAAGAAATTTTTTAAAGGAAAAATACATCTGCAAAGAACATGTCCATGTCTAAGTTGTTGTTAGACTTACCAACTTTTTTACAAGAAATAAAGTATATTAAGGTCAAGGAAGTAAAATATACAGTAGGTATTTTAGAAAAAATAACAGTATTTTTTTTAAACAGAGATAGATAGACAACTTTATTTGTACAACATAAAACACAAATACAAAGAGTAAAGACAAAGCTTAAAATGTAGGTATTGTACTAAGGTAAAGAGGATAAAGGGAATAGCACAAGGTATTACCTACAAAAAGTTTCTCTACTCGACAAGACAATAATAAAGTTTACGGTGCACCTGCACACCTAATCTACACTAATATTATAAAGAGGAAAGATTTGTATTTTTGTAGGCGTGTCGTACGTTTGTAATAAATAAACTCAAAGAGTACTGGACCGATTTAAAAAAAAAAAAAAACATAAGAAAGCTACATCATCGAGGAGTATCATATAGGTACTACTTTTGATCCCGATATTCTCACGGGATCGGGACTTACGCGGGTGAAACCGTGGGATGCAGCTATCTTTAATAAGTTGTTGGTGTTAAATTCGTACCAATAAATAATTAAAAACCGATTTCAAAAACGGAGAAAAAAATTCTCCACGCTCTACCCACCATTTACCTTCATATTTTTAAATAGTTCTATGGATACCAGTGATGCGCTAAAACAGTATTTTGTATACTTACCTACTTTATGTTTGTTTAACCGTAAAAGTATAATGTAGTGAAAAACAGTACATAATACTTTTTTAACAGTACAGTTGGTAACCCCAGTTTTAGTAGATAGGGAAATACAGATAACAAACAATCGTTTTCATTGAGCGAAAGAGTCGAACGATTATGAAAAGAATCATTGTATGTTGTTTCAAACGTCCGAAATATTTATTTCGAAGAAAAGGAGTAGGCCCCTCGCTCGGTATCTTCAATATACACTCCAAACAATACTCTAACACACCTATCTACACTTCGATATAAAGTTAATTAAGCACCTATAGGTTGGCAATTTTTCCGAGCAGAGCTAATGGAGTCCCGTGTGTCAACATTGCCCGATATTTACTGGCAATAAAGTTACCTTTAAATTGCTGCTATTTATAGACGGGTAGTACGGAGTATATAGATATAAAGGAGCCCTCAAATAAGTTTGGCTGGATATCACAGCTTACGTCAGATAGGGACGTTTTTTGTCGGTATTCGTCAGGCCCGTTGTTTGTTAGATAAGTTTTTTTATTAAGATAGGTTATTTCGAAAAAGCGTACTTGGTGTTTTTATGGCACGATAAATAAATAAATATTGCAGGAAATAAATCAACGTTGCACACAGCACCATCTGGCACTAATATAAGCAACTGGGCTTGTACTATGTACCTACATAAATGAAACTTAGATAAATGAACTCCAACCTGCGAAAGCCCGCGTCAGCGGGTCCGGGGGCCTTTTCCGCAAGGAGAACAACCACTATAAAAAATTACAACGGGGAGCCAGTCGTCGTGGTATTTGCCAGGGCCTGGCTGCCAAACGTAAGCCCGCGTCAGCGGTTTCGGGGTTCAACACACCCGGGCCGCTTTCCCCTGAGATTGGCCTGATGGGGCATAAGGCGCGTAAAAAAAAAAGATAAATGAACAGCTTTTGTTAATGATACCAGAACAAGAAACAAACATTCATTCCTTTCCAGCAGTCTTTTCAAATTTATTTATTTTAAAATGAAGAAGAGGAGGGTAACGTAAATTGAATCAATTTCTTTGGAGAAAGAGAAGGGTTCGAATTTCAAACTGATCAGTCGACCTTCAAAATTGATGATTGAAGGTATGTTGGTTATTAAATCATAAATATAGAAAAAAAACTAGGCCGTCTCCTCCAGGAAAGAGGTTTTGTTGTTCCGAAGCTGTTCTATCATGGTTCATGAGATACAGCCTGGTGACAGTCAAACAGACAGACGCACAGTGTTCCCGGAGCGGTCGACATCGGACTAATGATTTTCTTTTTATATATAGTAAAAAAAAATCGTAATGAAGTAGCGCAAAATGCTATAAATAAATAATTTAAAAAAAAACCAACGACAAAACATATACTATTTCAATTTTTCTGGTTTTTGACCCCTTCCAAATAGCCAAATTTAAGTGTTTTTTCTCAACAACTATCCATATATGACCAGTGGTCACCTCAGAACAATTGATCAGTCTAACTAACTACGTCAATCCTCGGGGTTAGTTAATACATGTCCGATGTCGACCGCTCCGAGAACATTGTGGGACGGTCAGTGGAGTCTTAGTGAAAGGGTCCCGATTTTATCATTTGACTATGGAACCCTAAAAATAGTTCGTCAATCACCTTCATGAAATAAAAATATGAAAAGCAAAACAAATTAAATCCAACGTAGCGCTGAATTCTGAAAACCGACTCTTGCAGGACTTTCAGTGCTTTTGAAGCTCTCAATATTCGTTCCTTCGACGTCAGTTTTCTGTGTAGAAAAAAGTCGTATTGCATTGAAGTGAACTGCCGGGAATTATTCAGCGGCACGGAAATGGTGGGAGAGGTACCTAGCGACGTAAAACTGATTAAAAACCGGAATATTTATTCAGTAAGGTATTTTTATTGGGCTTTGCAGGCTACGTAGGTAAACGGATTACGGGTTTAGGTACCCTAGATTGAAATCTAAGTTAAATATGGGTAGAAAAATGAAACTTTTATAAAGTCTAAAGTTATTTAAATTTAAAAATAAAAATCTTATAGTCACTGACCTCCATGGTACAAGTCGCTGGACAGGTCAATAGGGCACTGAATTTTGTGCCCATTTGATCTGCGCCATGTTCCGCTGTTGTCGCGCGACAACAGCGTGGCGCTTATCAAATCGGCACAAAGATCTAAAGTCATTTTGTATGGTATACCAATTCCAGCGTACTTGTATAGTTTTATTTCAGTGCTTATATGTAGGTACTATGGATACTTCATGCACTATGTCCGTACTACGTCACGTTTATTTACATAATCTATACATATAATAAAATCGTAACTCAGCGGTGTCTGTTTTTGGAAGATATAAAAAAAATATAAATTGTATGGGTATCTATTAACGCAGTAGAACCTATTTTTCTGTTTTTCTGGTTGTCTGTTTGTCTGTTTGTCTGTTTATCTGTTTGTCTGTTTGTGTGTGCCTTTGTGCCCGCTAATCTCAGAAACGGCTTAACCGATTTTAACCAAATTTGGTATTCAGATAGCTTTATACCCCGATTAACATATAGGCTATTTTTTATCCGGCTATTTAGTCCGGTTATCCGGATAAAGTGTTATTTCTACTTTTACCTAATTAGTTTGAATGTTGTATTGAAGAAGTATGTTGTGTACACATGATTAACCGGGTATCCGGTAGGTAATTAAAAAGTCGGATATCCGGCACGTAATTAAAAAAGCCGTTTCGGCTGTTTCGGGGGCGGGCCGTGAGTCGCCTCGCGGTTCCGCCAACGGACCGAGCGCGGTGGCTCGTGGGAGCAAGGGGGGAGGGTTAACTTGGGGGGCCCTTTCGGGGGTTCATCCGCCGTCGGGGGGGCCCTGGGACGTACGGCGCGAAGTCGGTGCGGAGTCGATGGAGGACGTGGTCCCCGAGTTGGGCAGCGCAAGACGGGCTGGCGGGGGGGCGAGCCGTGACCCGAGTCGCGGTTCAATCGCCCAACCGTCGAGCACGGTGGCTAGCGGTAGCGGTGGGGAGTCCCGGGGAGACTCAATGGTGGCCGCCGGTGCGGATCCGGGCGTCGCCGAGGCTCCCTTGGGAACGACGGGAGGGTCCAGACGGGCTGATCCGGGGGTGGGCCGTGGGTCGCCTCGCGGTCCCGCCAACGGGCCGAGCGCCGTGGCTCGTGGGAGCAACACAGGGGGACGCGTACGGGTTGGGCCTGTATATTATCAGGAACTTGTGTCCTCGGGGTCGGCCTTCGAATTATTTCGAAGGTTCGCCCACGAGTGGCACAAGAAGCGGCGTGGGCTAGAGAATGATAGGTAGTGGACAGCAAGTCGCATCTGGCAGACGTGGAGACGAGCTTGGTACGCGCGAGCCGTTCACGTATTGTACAGCCCCATTCAGGGGGAGAATCGTACTCTGTCATTGGACGTAAAAGATGGTAATTTGTGGGGTCTCTGTAAGCACGGGATCTATTCCAGCGTGCTGGGGTTAGGTCCCGTGTGCCCCGAGTTTCGGCCTTACATGACATTTCTGTCGATAAGAGCCATGGGAGGAGGTGGGTCATGTCAAAAAAAAAACCCGCGTCAGCGGGCTCGGAGGTCCTTTTCGCAAGAAAAGGGCCGCGTGGATGACAACCACTGTAAAAAATCGCTTAGTCTCTGGTGGTGGCGGTGGACTCGGGGGGGTTTATCACCGGTTTTGGGGGCCACGAGTGCCGAATGACCGTGCCGAGGGAGGGGGACGGAGAGGGATTGTCTTTCGGGCAGAGATGAGGCTTGGAAAGGCCGCCGTTGTCGGGGTTGACGGATGTAGTCCATGAGGAATTCCCACTGGCCTCGACACTTGTGGAGCGATGGACGCCTTTGGGGTTTAGTTGACAAACTGTTGTAGTGAGCCCAACAAACCGAGTCATTTGCCCCGAGAGTGGCCTGACGGTACACAAGGGGCATCACCCACGTAAAAAAATATTGCATTTAGTAAAGCTGGCAGACTTTAGATTATATAACAAATAAGTCGGTTGCTTTGTACAAGCTTATTATTATTATTTTATCCTTTTTTTCAAAGTCGGGTTTCAACTTTTATAGATTTTCGACACTTCTTTTTATAATAATGTGAATAAGCATGCAACAAGTTACATACCGATGTGCAAAAATCACACTTAAACAAACTCATCATGGCATTCTCTTCTGCTCAGTACTTTCCTGGTCGTTCGTTTAAGTGTAGACCTTTGCACAGCGATGGCTAGATGTTCGAAAAACGCTGACGAAGTCGCGGGCACAGCTAGTATGTTTAATATAATCAATGTCAATGAACTTAAATATCGACGCTATATATTATGTACCTACATAATAATAACGAACAATGCTCAGAATAATGCAGTTGTTTTAATAGGCACGCGATATGAAACCACGACCTACAGTTGCCAACACAGGTTGTCATAGTTCGTTGGTTATTTACCACTTCCTGCGTCCCGCGGTTTCACCCGCGTAAGTCCCGATCTCGTGAAAATATCAGGATTAAAAGTAGCCTCTGTTACTCCTCGATAATGAAGCTTTCTTTTAGTGAAAGAATTTTTGAAATCGGTCCAGTAGTTTTTGAGTTTATTCATTACAAACATATGACTCACAAGCACACACAACAAATACAAATCTTTCCTCTCTATAATATTAGTGTAGATTCTTTTACCTACCTATTAAAATATTATTAAGCTATTGATAGCTTTTATCGCGGGCTTTGAGCTTTGAATGAACAAATTTCGTAACGAAAAAAATCTAACACTTCCCACTCTGCGCACCAGATTGCCATGGTAACCATGGCAACGTGGTACAAAATAAAAAAAATATTATAATTGCATAAGTTGATGATAAAAATTGCTATGCAATAGCTTTACCGCGGCAATCCCCGATTGCCACACGTTTTTTTTTATTTTTCTAGACTTTAGTTTAGACTTGGATTTTATAAGCTTCTGAATTCCTAGAAGGTTTGGCAGAAATGCCTGCAATGGTCTTCAAATACCTTCTACGGCATTTCATATCCCAGTATCATTAACATTATTTCGAAAGAATGCGTAATGAAAGCAGAGTGGTCGGCAGTCGGCAGTAATGACAATGCCATATTAAATACCTATTGCAATGCAATAGGTATTTAATAACCGATTTAACACATTTGTGCTGAAGTTTTTTTAAGGAAAAAATACGCATTCATATATTTTCACTTGCAGCGAGGCTTGAACTCGCGTCTTTGGGTCGGTTGGTACCCCAACGTCCATACCAACTAGACCACGCAAGTACCTGCCCCGTGCGTTGAAATTTTCATTTTCAACTTGAAAATCTTGAAGCGCATCCCTTCTAATATGTTTACGATGAAGGCTCGTTATTTAAAAGCCATATATCTAACGCTACAGGTAACCACTTTCCAGTGGTTGTAATATGACTTGGCTCAGTGGTTTTAGTGGTTAACTTTTAAAGTTAACTCATTTTAATGTAAGATGTAGCTATTTTCCATAATAGCCTTGAGCAATAAAAACAAATTAAGAAATATGCAGTTTAAAATTTGATAATAGTAGTCACATAAGTAGTAACTACTTACCTATTTATAAGAGATTCTATTTCATAGTAAGCGGATAGAGATTTTCACAATCACTTTTTATCGCTAAAAGGGACTACAATACAGTTTTAACAAAAAGGTAGACACAGCACGAAATAAACCCAAGTTTTTGCTAAAAAATCATTGTAAAAAGGCCTTATTTTAATCAGGGCGGCATTTTAAAGGTCAAGTGACGCCAAGTGGTAATTATATTCCTCCTGGTTCAAACGCGGTATAAAGAAAATTTCGTAAGAAAAACTAAAATTGCAAAGGTCGGCAAATTGACCGCGTCGCGTCTTTTAGCTAGGTATCCCCAAATAAACATCGTAAGTTCTTCTTACGAGGGTATTTTATTTACTCAACTGTGAGCGAGACGTTATTTTTAGGCAACTCTAATGATGAAAAGACGTGAAGTGGAAAGCAGACAGTTTTTGTAGTAGCACTGACCTTAACAAGTGCGAAAGGCGAGTGTACTTAAGTCTTTCTATTTTATTCGGTTTTTGGGATCAATGTAGCAAATGAGGACCACATTGGCCTAGCTGTGCCGGCCAATCCGATCTTGTATAGTCGTGAGGATTAAACAACGCTTGGTGCGGCAGTTTCTTGGATCAGTGAACGATAAAGTGTGTGAGGCAAAAAAAAAACATTTTTTCAAGCTCCTTCGTGATCCGAATGGCACGTTAAGCAGGTGGTCCGGGTTTAAATCACTGACTAGCTGCGAGGGGAATATCGGGATCAAAAGTAGCCTATGTTACTCAGGGTAAATGTAGCTTTCTAATGGTGTAAAGAATTTAAAGTAAAGAATAGATAGCATTCGTTAAGTCAAGTTGGAGAGACCTAGATACTCTAACACTAGGTCAGTCTCAAAAGAAGAAGAAGAAGAAGAAGGTAGCAGATGCATAATCATAAATTCACCGTAAGAAGTTAACGTTAAAATATTTCTAGATGAATAATTTTCATATTACCTTCATTATTTTTCATTTCCACTTTTGATGTTAAAATTTACATTGTTTCATACTTAGCTACCTGGCTACTTACATTCTTACCTACCTAATGTAACACCAGCAGAAAACGTATTGTTACAATATTCCAACACAATTTTAGTAGAAACAAGCCCGGCTACAGAACAAAGGCCTCACAAGGTTTATTAAATCCTCTGCAAACAGCTAGCCAAGTGTCACCTTCATTGGGTCATATTCTGTCTCGCAAACTTTGACGTCATTCTATTTTAGAACGAGGTTCTTTAACGTGGTTAAATTGGTACAAATGTCGAGGTATATCAGCTTTCTTCCAGGTTCCCAAGTCTGCTTTTGCAATCGTGTCTCAATAGTAGGGAATGCAAACTCGGGAGAAAAAAAACGGGGTTTTTCGGGTTTAAAAAAAAAACTTTTAAGCAGATATTCAGTGTTGCCGTATGAAGAATACAAAAACCGAAAAACCCAAAAATACAGGGTTGCATGCCCTACTCAATAGGGTAGGTAGACAGAATAGTAATTGTCATATTTGACGTGTAACTTTGATCAATGTCAATGAGGAATTTTCTGAAGAGAAGGTGGTTCTGGGTTCTACATCGCACCTGCGAGGAACTCTCCACCAGTACGGTATATACCTACCAGGTATACCTAGGGTTGCCAGATTGCCGGGAATTCCGGGAAAGTCCCGGAATTTCAGATGTGCGCCCGTGTCCAGTAATTTCACTTTACTGTCCCGGAATTCATGAGCACTCGTTTTTTTCACCAAAATTAGGTACGACACTACGGTGCTCCGCGATTCTAGTACCAAAGTCGCTTAATTAGCAACACTGTATCGAACATTCACATTTCACACTGTGAATGCACGAGGGGAGGAGTAATAGTGTTCAAATTTATTCTAATACTCCAGTGCATTTGTGTTTGTGCAAGGAAAGTTTTGGGGTAGTTCTGGTTTTTACAAACATTTCAGACATTTCTGGCTTTATAGTTAGAAATTTTCAGGAAATTATAAGTCCGTATCTGGCAACCCTAGGTATACCGTATATAGTTAACACTAAATAAACAAGCAAACCATGACGAACAAAAGCAAATTACTTTGTAATTTTTTTTTCTGTTTTCGGTTTTCGCGATGTTAGTTATAGAAATTATTTCATTTCACTCATTTTTCGGTTTTAATCACGTGTTGTTTATTACTTTTAGCTTAGCATCGTTTCAGGATTCAGGAGGATAGTCATTAATAGTCAATCCTGAAGAAGAGACCTGGGCCTGTACTTTAATTCTACGAACGTTAAACGAAACGAAAATTCCAGAAGAAAATCTGTCATCCATCCGTCCGAAAATTTTATTTTCTGACGGTTTTGAAGAACGAATGACAGATTTTTAATAGTTTGTTCGGTTGTTCGTAGAAATAAAGTACCCCCTCACGTCTCGAAACGTTTAGCATTAAATTTTGAAACAATGCTAAAAGTAATAAACAGCACGCGATTTAAACCGAAAAAAATGAGTTTAATCAGTCGATCAGCAACAAAAAAACACACTTTTTAAACTTACACGATTTCCGTCCATCATTTTAATTAGACACGGGTCTCGATCGCGTTAAAGATAATCATTGTTTTTAATTACCTCGACGTTTTGGGAAACGGGTTATACCGGCCGTGGTCCCGAGAAGACTCCGCGACTCCTCTCTCTCCTCTCCTCCTCTCTCTCTCTTGAACGCGATCTAGACCCGTGTCTAATTAAAATTAACAAAAAACAGTCTAATGGTGAGAGTAGGTATTAATAAATAAATAAATTCTCTGAACAACACACGGCGCCATCTAGCCCCGTGGTAAGCTACTAAGCTTGTGTTACGGTGACTAGACAACGAATATAATACTTATATTTATTTTTCTTTTGTAAATACATAAGTACATAATTATACATAGATGGACAGGACACCCAGACCAGACACAAATATCTATTTTTTAAGCATAAATACCTGCACCCGGCGGGAAACGAACCCGCAACCTTCTGCATTGCAGTCGCGCTTTCGCACGACGCGCCACAGAGGTCGTCGTGGGTAGGACACAGAATGTTTGTATCTCTCAACTACAAGGATTAGTATAATTATTTCGAACAACAAAACAAACAAACTATGCAGAATGAGTCGCATTGTCGGAGATAAGCTGACTCGGCAGAGGTCATCGGATCCGTCGTGAGTCGTGACCTACCACAGCCGGACCAATAGCCATGTGACCGATAACTTATCTATCACTCCCCTGACCTCCATGGTACAAGTCGCTGGACAGGTCATAGAGCACTGAATTTTGTGTCTATTTGATCTGCGCCATGTTGCGCTGTTATCGCGCGTTTTTTATTGAAAGTGATGGTGGCCGTCCACGGAACTATTAGTTCCACGGACGGCCACCATCACTTTACCATACCATACATTTCAACATGGCGCAAATCAAATCGGCACAAAGATCTAATGTCATTTTGTATGGTATACCAATTCAAGCGTACTTGAATAGTTTCATTTCAGTGTATCACACACACACATGTTTAGTTTATCCCCCTTATTTATAAACGATGACTAAGTTTATATAATATTTGTCTGTTAACTTTGAAACTTTATGTCACAGGAAAAGACAAACGTAACATAAAGTTAGTCATCTACATCTTCTACACCAATATTTAAAAGAGGTAAGATTTGTATTTTTGTGTGTCGTATGTTTGTAATGAATAAACTCAAAAACTACTGGACCGATTACAAAATGGTTTTCACCATTAGAAAGCTACATTTACCCTGAGTAACATAGGCTATTTTTGATATGCCATTGATATTTTGACTTCGGGAACAAACCGATATATGCCAAAC
This sequence comes from Idaea biselata, assembly GCA_958496205.1. Classification (NCBI taxonomy): domain Eukaryota; kingdom Metazoa; phylum Arthropoda; class Insecta; order Lepidoptera; family Geometridae; genus Idaea; species Idaea biselata. The sequence goes on along the minus strand of OY292396.1, from coordinate 29,110,207 downwards.
CAATCCCAAAACATTATAAATAACAGCTCGATTTGGGTTTGAAAAATGCGACCTGTAGAGAATAATCAACATACATACTGACAGACGAAAGCAAATTATGCTTGACTTGAAGCAGAGAAAGAAAGAAAGAAAATATGTTTATTAGCACAAGCACACAGCAACAAAAGCAGAACAGAGCAGAAACAAAAGTAAATAAATAAAAACTATTTCACAATACATACTAACAAAAAAGAATATCCAGGAAGCCATGTGCGAATATATTATAGTAAAGTTTATTTATTGCTCCAGTTCCACTATTCTTCAATCAATCTATACTAATATTATAGAATAGAATAGAATAGAAATCATTTATTTGCAACAAATTTATACAAAATACATGATACACAACAAAGATTACGTAGACAATTTGTTGCGAATAAATAAATTTAAATATATATAAATATAATTGATAAAGAGGTAACGTTGGTAACATGTATGTATGTATGTATGTATGTATGTATGTATATTGGGGGTAATCTCCGAAACTACTGGACCGATTTCAAAAATTCTTTCACCATTAGAAGTAATAAATATGCGACAATGTAAATCACATAATTACTTTGAAAAAAATACAAAAAAAATCCCATGAGTTTCTTGTGTCTTCTTCTCATTGGAGGTCGCCTTCCGAAGACACATAAGAGATATCTCGCTAATATCCGAATGAATAAACCTATTTTCATTTAATTTCATTTCCCTAAATGGGCCGGCCTCAGCAAAAAGCTGAGAAGCTGAAGAAAGAGACGTTTCGCTTGTTTCGCTCGCTTCGCTCACTCGGTCAAAAACCACTGAGTCCAGTCATTGACCCCGCATAAATCAGCCTTAAATAAAACCTTTTAAAATATAACTTAACCTAAGTTTTCTATTACATTAGTTCACTTAAAGTTGAGGCGAACTACAAACGGTTCTAGGAACGCTATCGATTGCTTCGGCAAACTAAGACCGAACTTACGCTTCAATTGAATAACAATAGGTTTTATTGCTTTGTGATATCGGAAATAGAAAATAACGGTCAATTTGTTTACAACAAAGCCACAATTGTTGGGGCAGAATTTGGGTCTATCTATACGCTTAATAAGTACCTTCCTACCGCAATTTGTAGTCGCAGTATCTATTTATAATATAGGTCTATTTACAATTAGCTCTATTTATAACTAGTTTATAATAATTAAAATGGCTTATAATTATTAAGGCTTGACCTTTCTATTTGCATAGCTGGGCACCGTTAATCAAATAGTTAACTACGTTAATCGTTAATCCGCTACAAAAAAGCTTCGTTAAACGTTAATGCTTTATAATAACTAATTAGTCCATTGAAAAGTTACAGTTGAGGTTGCGTTTGTCAGAGGACGCAATTTTATTTTTTAGATATCAAGGGGGGGTTAGTTTAAAGTTAAATAATAGTTTGTGGGGTTGTGGCTCTTGTCCCACGGCCGCCATCTTGGAAAAAGGGGTTTAAATGGTTTTTATGGTTTATTTGACGAACTATATCTCTCACAAAAAAAATAATTAACATTTTGTATTGCAAATAAGATTATCTACAACTTTTGTTAAGTTACTTTTAGTCGTAGAACTAAACATAAATAGTTATAAGCGTAAATCCATGAAAATTAGAGAAACAAATTCGATTGGTCATTTATGAACCGATTTTGATGATTATTTTTTTATTCGGATAGTAGAAGTCCCAAAGTGGCTCCATAAAAAAATGATATGGATCGGACGACGATCTTCGGAGTTATGAGCAGAATAGTTCCTCAGAAAGTACTAAATTACTTACTTTGGACTTTTACCAGTAGAATCAGACATTGTGCTACTGGTTAGAGATTGATAAAACACCTGGAACCACCTTATCATAAGAGAACATCAGAAAAGCAGTTCACCCACCACCGCGCGGGGAGAACTCAAATTTGCAAGCCTCTCCCAAATCTTTTAGTCGCCTTTTACGACACCTACGGGAAGAGATGGGGTTACCCTTTTCTATGACGGGCATACACGGACAAAGACCAAAAGTAACCTCAGTTACTTTTGGATGTAGAAGGTTATATTTTAGGCTATATGCGCACTGATAAGTCGCGGCGGAGGTGCGTAGTCTCCACCGCGTTGTAGAATACCGTTTGCCTTACATGTTTGGGTCAATTAAGTTTCGATTGCAGTTCATTTACAATTGTGTACCTACCTATTGTTTTCAATTGCAATGATGTTGAATTGCAATTTCGGATCCATCTTGAATAACACAGCCAACTTTTTATACCGATATTTCCGCGTGATCGAGATTTATGCAGGTGAAATCGCGGAATCCAGCTAGTCTAAGGATAACAATGCTGTCTTTTACGTGTCTGCGTTTCTGAACAAAGAAACGTCCTGAAAAATTAATCTAAGTAGGTACGAGCATAAAAAGTTTTTATACGTCGACGTCGTTATTATGTTAGGTTCTGTTTACAATGGGAGAAAATAATAAAATAGAGCAAACCGATTACTTAGGGTCAATTTATACTAACGCAGAGTCGAAGAGCATTGAATCGTCAAGTTCTTCGCAACAGCGAAGCTGTACGAATGCGCGCGTATTCGCAAGAATACAACAACACACCTACAACGGCGCAATCAATTTCCGACTTATGACTCGTAGGATCGCTAGTGGGAGCGTGGATTCGCAACAATGCACGCGATCCATACAGCGTTGGTCGTGCGAATGAGCGCGCATCTTTTTAATTATAAGAATAAGGTAATATGAGCATTGCACTATGGAGATAAGGTTGAATTTGTAGTGTTAAGTTTTTGATTGACGCTTTGACTCTGCGCTAGTAAAAATTGACCTTTACTTACTCCACTGGGTCAGCGACCCGAAGTGGATCTTGACCTCCGCTCCCTGTCCGGTGCTACTGTCCCTGTCGTTGACTTGAATTTCATGCAGGTCAGATTCCACCATATCATCCAGCGATACCTGGGGACCGAGTACAAAATCACTACTAGTATCCACACAAATAACTAGGTAAGTGTAAATAAATCACAGGAGGACGGACGGAGTAACGGGATGATTTTTGATAATGCATTTTTTCTTGTAAAATATTTGTAAATAGTTTATTACAGTTACGGTTAAAACATTTGTTAGAATGTACTTAAGTATATTTACAATACCTAATTAAAAAAAAACTTAACTAAACGGTTGTAATTCTTTTACGTAGATAGGTACTTTAGTATCATGACTTTGGCCTCTATCAGCCTCTATCGGATAATGCACTGGCCGTGACTTATGCGATTTTCGTTAGTCGTAGGGGTTATTCACTTAGAATGCTGCTTCCGAGACCTGCTTCTGCTTACCTGCGCTGCGAAACGCTGGTAGCGCATATCGCAGCTTTCTGGCCAATAAATCTATCTGTCATGTTTAGAATGGAAACCGTAATAGTACTTTCGGAGCTTTCTAGCCAATCTATCTGTCACGGATGTGTGACAGAATGAGGAGGAACACTAACTTTTTATCCCGGCAGAGGGCGTTTGTCGACTGATCTTAGGTTTGAATTAAGAACTGTCAAAGAGGTGTTTTTTACAACTCTCGGCGCCAAATTGGCCATATCGGTCTCAGACCGAAAGTAAAAAAAAATCTCGGCGTTTTCATTTGTGGGGGAACTTCATCAAAAAAAAAAGATCATCCAACGCCAGCGCCATCTGCTTACAGCTTTGCGTGTGGCACCCCATTACGCTAAATGTAATAATTTACCATAACTACAAACATATACTGAGGTAAGTCCTCAATTCTCCTTTTTGGTTACAAGCAAATCAAGTACCTAGCACACTTTTTTTTTTTTTTTTTTACCGAATAAAACTTAAATAACATTGATTACTTAAAATTAGCATAAAAAAAACCACTGAGGTTTAAATACTAATGCTAATAATCTACGTCTATCTAATAAATAAGTAAACGGAGAATACAAATAGAGAAAAATAAATAAATATAATAAGGATAAATAAATACGTCGGAAAAAAAAATAGGTAGGTAGTTAGGTGAATAAACATTATGATGATAGATAAGATGTGCCATAGATATAAATACAGTTGCGAAGGGTGTTACTTAGAAGACCATTTATTTAAACTTGTTGAACCCGGTGCGTCTAAAGCCTTCACCAATACCGACTGGTAAGTAAGCTTGAACACGACACGTACGAAATCACATGAGCATTTCAAGGACAAAGCCTAGCTCTTGGCTTGTTGCTCGAACATTCGTGTACTTACCTGAAAATATTTAGTGCCTGTTAACAATCTGCTAAAGTTACAAAAAAGTACTTCTTAACTTAAGTACATCCAAACTTTACATCAAAATATAGCCTACGTAGTACAAAAAAACATTGACATCAAATTATAATAGTACCTACCTAATAGACTATTAATTTTATAGTGCTTAAGTCTTTTTGTGTTTCTATACTTTATTAATGTATTGTAATGACTGTATTGTACTTTGAGTTATGGAAATAAAGCGTTCATCTATCTATCTAAGTCTGCACTCCACTGACATGCCTTTTTAGGATTGTAAGTTGTAAAAAAATGCATAAAATATTAGGCTTAGGCCTAAAGTTGTATTAAAATGCATTTGCATTTCACCGACGAGGTGAGGTAGACGAACGCTAAAAAGTCCCATGCTCAGAATACGGAGATAAGCCTTGCTTCGGGACCCATCTTGCGTCGCTTGCGCTGTCTTTTTGTATTTGTATTTTTCCATTAAATTATTTTGTATTAATTACACCAATACTACAAATAATACAAGATACACTAACCAACTAAGATGAGACGATATACTAAGACGTACTAATCTTGTGATTGAACAAGATTAGTACCTACATACTTACCACAAAAAAATAAGTCAAGGAATAAGTGATTGATTTGCTCAGAATGGAAACCGTAACTTGAAAATATATAAGTTTCGAACATAATAGGTACAACCACGTACAACATACAGGAATTCTCATATTAACGTCACTTTATGTTGTTCATTGCTTGAATAAAATGATGTTGAATTTGTTTATTGGTGGTTTCCGGACTGTCACCATATTTTAGTTACACTTACACTGAAATCATCATTTTGTTTTGTCATACGAAGTTGTATCGAATATTTATAGGAATAATCCGTCCCACGTCCCACTCACAGAGCAGAGCATGCTCTCTCTCGCTATTAGCGCAGTCACTCACTCGCGGAAGGACTCTATGTAATGTGTAGGTATCCAATCCACTAAGAAAGGATTGTTTTAATTCCCACGGGATCAGCGGCTCGATTCTCGTAAATAATTACATAGCAGTTCGATGACAGAAACAGTGCAGACCGATGACAGACGAAGCACAGACGCAACACAATTACCTACAAAGAAAACTCAAAATATACTCTCATTGTATTCATATGATAGTTGAGAGTATATTTTAAGTTTTCTTTGTAATTGTGTGGTGTCTGCTTTGCGTCTGCGTTGCTTCTGCTTTTCGTCTGTCATCGGTCTGCACTGCGCCTGTTATCGGTCTGCACTGCGCCTATCATCGGTCAGCACTGTTTCTGTCATCGAACTGGTATGTAATTATTTACGAGAATCGAGCCGCTCTGGACTTAGACGTGCGAAATTGTGGAACGCTGCTGGTTTGGTATAGAGCAGGGATTCCCTAACTTATTTGAGACGCGCCCCCTTTCGACCATAAAAAAAAATCCGCGCCCCCCCGTCCAGTCCAGATTATCAGGCCAGAATAAAAAAATGTTCAAAATAGGTAATTTGCTCATTAAAGTTTTCAAAGTCATACGAAAGGTATTTGGCAAGTTGTACCAAATACCTTTTATAGCGCCCGTAAGGAAGAGGTTGAGGCTGAAAAGGTCTTAACTAGAGATGGGCCGACTAGTCGCCGACTAGTCGGGAAAGCCGACTAGTCGGCAGTTTAACCGACTAGTCGGCTTTCCCGACTAGTCGGCAAATTGTGCCGACTAGTCGTCAACTAACGATTATGCAATAAAACCAATATTTAATTGAATCAATAGTACAGTATGAAGGTGGATAGTCAGAAAAACGTAAACAAAACAAGTCATAGCCTACATACATCATCTTAACATTAAACATCTACAATGTCATAACTATACCTCAGCTCCATGAATTGTTTTTTCCAACTTTTATTTTTATTTCAACATTTTTTGGAAGTTTCGTTACAGCTTCCGAAGTGCAAATTTATCCAAAAATACCAACAATCGCCGAGTGGTCATGATTAACCCAAATATCTGGGAATTATAATGATCTGCATTGCCGACTAGTCGGCCGACTAGTCGGCAATTTTGGAACCGACTAGTCGGCTAGTCTACTAGTCGGCAGAACCCCTAGTCGGCCCATCTCTAGTCTTAACATGATCTTAACATTGGCTGACTGAGGCAACAATATTATGCTCTTGACAGGCGTCAATTTCAAATAATTTCATTGGTCGTATCGAGCCGTCGAGCTGGAATGCATTCTCTCAGCGATCGCAGGTTTTTATACTTAACTACACAGGTGACCTGCGCCCCCCTGGAAATGTCTCTGCGCCCCCCCTGGGGGCCGCGCCCCCCAGTTAGGGAACCCCTGGTATAGAGAGATGTTGGTTCTTCTTTTCGTGTAGTGATGTGGCTCACCTAGTGTTAGAGTTTTCAGGTCGCCATAAGGCCTCTTACTTGACTTAACGACTGCTATCGGAAATAACAACCGGGTCCAACCCTTCCGAAGCAAGAAGATGTTAGTGAAAGTGATCATTCGCCTACAACCATGTGTCAAACACCTGTTTAATTCGTAAACATAAATTATTATTGCTGTTGCAGACATTCGTTGAAGGTATTGAGGACAACTAATCTGCACTTCATAAACTATCGACATCTTTGTTTGTAATTGTGCGACTGTTTTATCTACGTAACTACATATACCCTATTTCAGAAATTTAGATCATTTATTTGAAAGTGACAGCTCTTTATTTACTTTCTTTTTTAGAATTGACAGGTCTTTGTTTATATTTTTATGTTTCTAAAATAAGGTATAGATTAGTTATAGATTAGATTAGATAACTTAGTTCCCTAGTCAAAATGAGACCTTGCGTTTTACACCTGAAATGATTTTTGTTATTTTTAAGGGTTCCGTACCCAAAGGTTGAATACGAGACACTTTTTCTAAGACTCCATCCATCTGTCTGCCACCGGGCTGTACCTCATGATCCGTGACCAACTTTCCACAGATGATGTATTTCTGTTGCCGTTATGCCTAACAACAAATACTAAATATGGAAAATAAAATAAATATCCCACACAACAAACCTGTTTTTTTTGTGATGATGGTATGGAACCCTCCGTGCGCGAGACCTACTCGCAATTAGCCAAAACTGCGTCCCTCGGTTTCACTCGCGTTAGTTCCGATTCTGCGGGATTTTCCAAAATCCCTTACTTAGTGGATTTATTAGTGGACTACAAAGAACACACGTAACAATCCTTTTCATGTCTCTAGGAGCAGCGGTTTGGGCTCTACGTTGATATATAGATCAGTCAGCACTTTGAATATATTTAGATAATCTTAATTGGTTGTTCTTCTGTTTCCGTGATGTTGGTTTGTTGGGGTTGTGGAATCCCAATTAGCAATAATATCAATGGCCCCTTTTTAGCTCCTTCCTTCCTTCCTTCTTCCTGCCCTTTTTCCAGATTGTTTGGGTCGATATGACTTCATTAACCATACTGCAAAATAGATTTGACAATATTCTAACGGCCGCCCGCCTGCCTGACACAACCCTCCTGGCCTCTCCTTACGCCCTCTTAACTATAATACTAAATTAACTGCCCCAATAATGCTTCCGATGCATTATGTCAACTACGTAGCAATTAACTGAAGCACCGATTGCACACTCGACGTAATATTAATTTAATGGGTTATGTTTGTTGCAGACTTAGCCGGAGTTGAGTAAATTTTGATTAAATTTTGTAAATTATACCTACCTATATAGAAATACCTATCTTGCGATTGGAGTAACTTTGTTACAACAAGACATTATAAGGCGCTTTGTATAAAAAAAAACGTGTTGCACTCGGGGACTGCCGCGGTATTGCATAGCATTTTTTATCAACTTATGCAATTATAATATTTTTTTTATTTTGTACCACGTTGCCATGTTAGGCGGAGTGGGGGGTGTTAGGTTTTTTTGTTACGAAATTTCTTCATACATAGCTCAAAGCCCGCGATAAAATCTATGCAATAGCTAAAAATCTTTCAAAAAAATTTAGTACCCGACGGATTCAAACAGGAACACGAGGAGGTGCTTTCTTAATTTCGGCTTGGCGTAGCGGCTATCGCATTGAAAAGGAATACCAGTAGTCGCAGGTTCGAGTCCTACCTGGTACTAAAATTTTTGAAAGCATTGTTTATAAAAAAAAAGTATTTCCTAAGTGTGGTAACCACTAAATAATAATGTTTGGTCGGATGTAAACATAAAATCATGATTCCGGATTCAAACAAAAAGAACAGACTTACCACACATTTCTAATAGACATTCCAATGGATGTGTGTTCGAAGTGTAGCAATCGTTTCCTATTGTCTGTCGATATTTAAATGAGGGTTTTCTGTATTTACTCCTGATTTTTTCTGACACCAGGTGTCGCTATACAGACACTTAGTCTTTACATCAATAAAAATTGAGAAACTGTGCAGAAATGAAGCCTCATCGCAAAAGAGGAATTAGAAATGACAAATGAAATGACGTAGGTTACAACGGTGGTTTTTATGGTCATACCTATTAGTCCAAGATCTCAGAAGTGGCAGACATCACGTATTTTCTGACGAACGAAATATGGTCGATTGAGTAGAGTTAGTATGTACTAAGAACGCATGCCTACTTGCTAGTCTGCTGCGACGGCCAATTCTGAGATATCAGGTCATCAAGATACATAAAAAAATTACCCACCTCACGTTAATTCTCCAAGCTGATTTTCACGTATATTATAGGTAATATACTTAAAAATAAGTCGCCAATACTCCCATACACTTTCCGTCGGCCGTATTGCTTTGCAGTCGCTTTAAAGCTCCCAAAATAATTACTCGACTTCACGTAAATTCTGATGCTCCATTTTTATATGTCCACCAGACAACTATTTTTAAACCCTTTTACAAGGAGACAGACTGATCCAAGGGGCCTAAATGTAAGTTAGGTAACTTAATTTAAGTTAGAAAAAGGTAAGTAACTTGAAATCTAGAAACTGACAATATAAATAACCTACATTTTTATTTTCACAATTTGGTATAGCTTATTAAAGTAGCGCCTCGTATTTTTAATGCTGATCTACACTAATATTATAAAGAGGAAAGATTTGTATTTGTGTGTGTGTGTGTGTCGTACGTTTGTTATTAATAAACTCAAAAACTACTGGACCGATTTCAAAAATTCTTACACCATTAGAAAGCTATACATTCACCCTGAGTAACATAGGCTACTTTTGATCCCGATATTTTCGCGGGATCGGGATTTACGCGGGTGAAACCGCTATTCTATTAGTTAATTAAAGAGTAAATTAGATTAAAGAATTATCATCATAAATTAAATAAGGGCCATTATGATTATGATTATGCCAGATGTACTTTTTGCTACGGTGTGGTGCCAAAAAGCTCTCATTCCTTCAGAACGTTTCAGCAATTTCAGTTTCATGAAATAAAAACTCATGTAACGCTAATGGCGTCCTTGGACCGAATACGTACTGTTTTTTACGCCTGTGAACCCCTTATTACAAAACAAAGTTTGGTTTTAGTTTTACTAAGCGAATCTAGTTTAAAGTTGGGTTAACTTGGGTTACGAAAGTAGAATTTTTTGTCAACTGGAAGCATATCGTTAAAACCTGGCCTTAAAGAAGGAAAGATAAATGACAAGCACACATCAACAAAAAAGGTAGGTAGATAAAGAAATAAAAATGAAAAGAACGAAGTATTTCACAATACATTTACAAACCAGGAAGCCGTGTGTGAACCCTAAATGTGCCGGTATCAGCAAAAAACTGTGGCCAGCAAACATACTTAGCCACAGCGCACTGGTTTTTCCGGCCAGGCCCAAGCACAGAATTGCAGAAATTGCATGCAACGGTGCAGACGGCACCGTTGCATGCCCTTCTTCTTTCCCTTCTCCTTTCAGACAACAACCAATCACTACATACGTGCATAGTTTACGCTTAAACTTCATTTTGGAATAAGGAAAAGGAAATAGGGTACTACTGCAATAACTGTAAGTTATGTTGTTTTTGTTTAATTATTCAATTGTACGATTTTAATTTAGCTAATTTTATATTGGTAACCTTCCAAATTACTTAACTTAGGAACTTACTTACTCAATAACTCACTTGTTGTATAGAAATTATCTAGTCCATATCCATAACACATACACACTTAGGTTGCCTTGAAGAAATCGTTCTCAGCGATAAGGCTGCCCGTTTGTGCAACTTAATTTTTGAAGCTTTTTTTTAGTAAGTATTTACTTTTTGTAAAAGTGTTTGTTATGTTTCCTATGTATATGTTGCGCAAATAAAGATATCTGTCTATTTATCTAGTTGCTTAGTTTTTTGGCTAGGGAGCACAAGCACCGTCCTGCAAGTTTATTCAGTATAGATAAGATGATTCAACAGGCATAGTACGTATCTACTTCCTAGGCTACCATCTGGGGTGTTCGTTCATTTGGCATGTAGCCAAAATGATAGCAACTTTACTTATCTGAGTTCAACAGGTCGAAATATTTCTAACAAATACAAATATTAGGTGGATACCTATCTATTTGGTAATCAGAAGTCTAGAAGTATTTTGACGACCTCTGTGGCGCTCGGGGGAAGGCCCGACTGCAATGCAGAAGGTGTGGGTTCGATTCCCGCCGGGTGCAAGTATTTATGCTTTAAAATAAATATTTGTTTCTGGTCTGGGTGTTTTCTATCCAATGTATCATATGTATGTATTTACGAAAAAAAAGTATAATATGTAGTACCTATATCCGTTGTCTAGTACCCACAGTACAAGCCCAGTGCTAGATTGCGTTGTGTGCAACGTCGTGCAATATTTATCTACATGTACTGTTCACTATGTTCAGTCACAATTTCACTATAATAGTGGACATCTATAGTTTGTTTTTTATTTGTAGACCATGATTTGGCACACAATCCTGAAAAAAAACCCTAAAATACAAACTTCCGAAACCGTCAGATCGTAGTCTGAAATTAAAAAAGTAAGTGTTATTGAAAATACCCATACCTAGTTTGTTATTTTAATATCACATTTTTTGAGGGGGTATAGGTGAAAACCATTTTCCATCACTTGCAGTTTGATAGTCACTTATTGAGTATTTTGCCTACGTGACCGAAGTTCAGAGAACAGAGGTAGGAACATGTTTCAAAAATATCAAAATAAATAAACAAACATACGCAAGGATGAGTATCTAGACCTACTGTAGTCATTGAGTTAATTGACTGCTAAATGCGCGCAAATATCTGCATCAGTGACCTGTGCCGGGCTCATTATCACAAGCCTTTATGTTTCTACTTTTCAGTTTTATTTACGTTGATTTAATTCATTTAAATAAATAATAAATTCTGTCAACAACACACAGCGCCATCTAGCCTCCTGAAGACCGATTTAAATGATTTACCTTGTAAATAATAAAATAAACAAGTATTTTTTGTATTATGGTGCGTCCACTCATAAATTATAAAACTACGTTATGTTTACAGACAATAAAGATGTGGTGGTGAACATGTATGTAGGTATACATTAAAAGCCTTATTAATAAGCGTGGAGTAGGGTCGGAGTAGCGAGAACATATTTTGTCTTTTTCCGTGACAAGAACTTTCAAAGTTGACAGACAGAAACAAAAAATGGTAAAATTATTCCGACCTTACTCCACGTTTATTAATAAGGATACATATGTGCATTATTTTGTTTGGAATAAAAAAATCTTTCTATCCATAAAATAATTTTCTTCGTTAAAACTTTTCCATTTTCCGTGTAGAATTCACGTAACCGGAACAGCCTTTTGGTAGCCAGCAGTAGGTACATAGGTATAACTATTGGTTAGAATTCCTTGAATTTTAACTGCACTGCACTTCTACTCGTACCTGCACTAAACTGTTAGTTATTTTTCGTAGTAGGTAGCGTACAGTCAGGTAAAATCGGTTACGGGGGAAGACCGTATGACTCAAATATCTTGGCTTAGAATAGGGTTATCCTATCTCTTCCCCTGGGTGTCGTAAAAGGCGACTAAGTGATCTGAGAGAGACTAGCAAACCTTAAGTTCTCCCCGCGCAGTGGCGGATAAACTGCTTGGTCCCTAGGAGGGTTGGTTTCAGGCAGGCGGCCGACCGTAAAAATATTGCCAAATGTATTTGCACAAGGTTTGTCAATGATGACCTACCTACTGTGCGACCCCAAATAAATTAATTTGGGGTTTAGCGGACCCCGGGCTCCCGAGAGGGATGCAACCGCGGGAAAATCACTCGGATGAGAGGCCGTATGACTCAAATATCTCCCGAAATAGGTGTCATTGCAACTGCCGGGTACCACAGATCGGTGCGGGATGAATTGCTCTTGTAAACACCGTGACTAACACTAAAAACAGCACCTATTTTGGGAGATATTGAAGTCACACAGTCTTCCCCCGTATCTGATCTTACCCGACTAAACTGTATACTGAAAAAATAAAAATAGGTTTTTATTCCCGTAGCATAAAGGCTAAACTCGAAAAAAACTAGGCTTAGGTAGGTACTTGAGCCTTATTCCGCGGTGGGTTTGTATTTATTTCCTTGTTTAAGTTGACCTATTTAATTTGGAAGCCATAAAGATTAGGTACTGCGGCGGATTATTCACTAATACCTTTTAGTTGTATGTATGGTGAGTATAGTAAAATCGACTGTTTTACACATTTATTTTTTATTTATTATCCAAACTTCTACCCTCTTACTTATAAACGATGATTAACAGCTATATAAACTATGTATCGTTTGTGTTTTAATATCGTCCATATTATACTTAGGTATATAAAATTCATAGTCCTGACTGATATATATATCAACGCAGAGCCCAAACCGCTGGTCCTAGAGACATGAAATTTGGAGAGTGTGTTCTTTGTGGTATGTAGGCGTCCACTAAGAAAGGGTTTCTGGAAAATCCCGCGGGATCGAGACTTACGCGGGAAAAACCGCGGGATTTTGCTAGTATGACATGAAGTTTCAATGTCTTAGTCATCGGATAATTATTGCTAATAAGTTAGGGGCTACCTATTTATTTATTATTATTATTATCTATTCTAGCTGCGCCCTACGGGTTCACCTGGCCTAGTCTTGATCCAGTGGTAAACTCAAAAGTTTCCTTTGGCTGTGTCAGTCCTTCGTTTATTACACAAGTTTCTGCTTGTTGGATTCCGATGTAAAGTATGCCACGACCTTCTTTTAAGACAGAGCTACCCAATTGTAAAATAGTGATCTTACAAGACTTGTAAGTTTTTAGAAATAGGGCACAGGTGTAATAGACAATCTATGGGTACCTATCACTATAGACCAAATTTATTACTGAATAATAATAACAAAAGAAAACATTAAGAAACATTGTTTCAGACAAGCAAGCAAGGGTATTTATTTATACCACATACATATTATTATAAATAATTGAAATGTGTTAATAATAGCAGTCTAAGGATCAATTTATACTAACGCAGAGTCCAAGGCTTGGACTTCATGCGCTTGGACTCCAAGCGCATGAAGCGTCAAATTCTTCGTAACTAAAGCGAAGCTGTACGAATGCGCGCGTGTTCGCAAGAATACAACAACACACCTACAAAGGTGCAGGCAATTTCCGACTGATGACGCGTAGGATCGCTAGTGGGAGCGTGGATTCGCGAGAATGCGCGCGAACCATACAACGTTGGTCGCGCGAATGAGCGCGCGTCTTATTAATTATAAGAAGTAATACGAGCATTACACTATGGAGATAAGCTTGAATTTGTAGTGTTAAGTTTTAGATTAACGCTTGGACTCTACGCTAGTATAAATTGACCCTAATACTACGTTAATTAGTAGCACTTCCATAAACTACAATAACCCTATCCTAACCTAACCTTAGTAAACCTATATCTACATACCTAGTTAGGTATTTCCTTATAACACTGGTTGTAATAATAAGATACGAGCAAGAGGTACCTATGATTTAATAATATTTCCTTAAGCAAACACATGTAACGAGGGAGGGACGTGGCATGAATACATCATGTTAAATGTGTGTGTAGATTGGTGATTGGCAGTGTATTGGCTACCCGAGGAGAGAACCTCATCCATCATTGGGTACCTATGTAGGAAGCTGGAGATTTTATATAAAGATTATTAGGTGTAGGTACTGAACATAGTAGGTAAGTACTACATGTTTGGTTACCGGCATGAAATTAATACTTGTGTGATTCTTAGATAATTGTGATAACAAATTAAGAGGATAGTCTCCATTCTCTTTCTCCATACAAACGTAGTTTAAATTTTCCTCCCTGCATTTTTTTCATTTTTCCAGCGTAAATTACTAGTTTACATCTCATTTTTTTATATTAGTCCCAATAACAAGTATTTTACGCTGTAAAAATGAACAAAAAATGTTTCTCCGTTTTATTTCATTTCGAATGAATATTTTGGAAAACCTTGTGGTGGGGACCCTAAAAAAGTAAAATCTTGATCCGAATAATATCGATATTAAGGTAGAAAGCTAAATTTTTCATAATTTATTTTGGTAGGTATTAAGTTTGTATGGAAGTGGTAACAGTCGCCACGTTCTTAAGTACGTTTGTTTAAAATGACTTGGAATCAAGGGGTTTTTAAGAAGATGATAATCAAACATTAACAAGCAATCCGCAAATAACGTTAACTAGGGAACGGAATTAGGATACAAGTAACTTTGGAAACAAATGCTCATTTGGAGGTTTTCGTTTTTGCTGAGTTTGAGTGTGGTTTGGGTTAGACTGGTTGTTTTTCGACAAGGAGTTGAACTCAAACGGGAACCCGTGCATTTTTTGTATTTATTTTGGGTTAAAAGTTTGTCAGAAGGCTATCATCCCACCTTGGGTAATAATGTAAGTAAAGGTGGACCGTCGTCGATGGTTCAGGGCCTCTACTTTAATTCTACGAACGATAAAAAGAACGATGGTAAAATTCCAAAAGAAAATCTGTCATCATCCGTCTGAAATTTTTATTTTCGTAAGGTTTTGAATAACGGATGACAGATTTTCTTTCTTTCGTTCGTACGTTCGTAGAATAGGTGATCAAACGAACTTACCAAGTGAAGTTCGATCATTATAATATGAGTTGGTTAATTCGAAGATATATTATGTTTAACTAGTAGTCCCCTTGACATACAGGCAATGACGTACGTATTTTTAGAGAAAATTTAAAAAGTAACAGTTTTACTTCTACCTATCCTCACTCCTGCCGCTCTTACCTCATTCTGTTTAGAGTTTGAAGCAAAACTTCAAGAAGATATTAACTGGGTTTTTGTATAATTAACAACAATAATATTAATAAGGGTGAGGCGGGTGGTTATATATCTTCGAATTAACCAATTCATATTATAATGATCGAACTTCACTTGGTAAGTTCGTTTGATCACCTATAATATAGCATTGGTTAATTCTCGATATATTATGTTTACTTAGTAGATATTCAGAGTGAAAATAAGTTTTGCTTTCCATGTAGGTCTTAGACATTTGAAATGAAATAATCTAAGTTGAGTATCGAACATAGATATTTATTTCCCGTCTCTAGTCATCTAATATACTAACCCTTACTTGACCATTGGTGAGTAAGAATTTGAAGGTAAAGACCGTGAGTTTATGATTTAAGGAAATGAATCTCTAAGATAATAATCAAGAATCATTAATGTTAACAAAATAATGTTAATCTACTCTTTAGACGTCGCGTCGGCACAGAGCCGGTATTAGCAGTCCCGCGTTCCGGGATTGGCGTTTTGATTATTTCGTTAATTATGGTGAAATGTGCACAATACTTATCTTAAAAAGAAAAATTAAAGTTTTTACTTAGCAGTGCACTGGGCTAGATGACTGTTTGATAGGTTAATTTTATTCAAATTTGTTCCAAAGGTAATTTTAATTTTGAACGATTTATAGTTGTGTATTTACATCGTTATTGTGACATGCGTGCCTTACATCATGGTACAAAGATGTCGCATTATGTATGGAGCAGTTCGTGACTCAAGTATAGGTCTTTTTCGGTTTTACAAATGTGTTGATTTCTACTTGATTAGTTAGTATTTGTGAAGTATCGCCAGATAGTTAAACATTCTGTATCAGGGTTAATTTTCTTTGATTCAGAATTTCGACAAATTGTTTTTATTCTTGATATAAAAATCGATTATCCGGCTAATACTGCTGGTCCTGCACCGTTGCCTAATGCGCCTATTTAAATGGCATGTGTGAATTGTTTACCACTAATTCCATTTACGTATATTATACAGTAGGTACCGTGGTTTTAATATTGAATCAAATGTTAACGTTATTTATGACTTTGGCAAGATATTTTTAACTGTATAGTAAAAATAGCCAAAAGCTACAGGTAACAAAACTGTGAAATTCCTTAATAAAACATAAATGAATGGAACCACTTGAGTATGTTTGTGATGGATGGCTTTATACCACCTGTTGTGGTATAAAGCCATCCCTGAGTGTAGGGTGGCTTGGTAGGAGTATACGGAGGAAACCAATTGAATTGTTCGTATAATGTACAACGCCATATTTGAGGCGATTTGTCGATGATAGCTAAGCTTGAATCAGATCGGATTGGTAAAGATAAATTTAATTTACTGTTTCTATATGAGATGTGTTTGCACCGGGATTCGATGATTATTTTACTCCCAGGGTTTACTAGCACTGTATATAATATATGTAAATATTTTTTCCTTCTATTGCAGAAAATTGTCTACGAGTCAGGGCTAGCACTGAAAGGCGCCGGTGGCACTTAGTATAGGTACTAGGTACAATTTTGTTGTTATCAATCAATCAATATATTGAAATTGAAATTGTTGCAATTGAATCTTAAAGCATTAATTTTTCGTCTAATCTTAAGCATTTCCACTGGTTAAGAGTTTCGTTAGCGTTCTGTGCCTAATTCTCGTATGTGAATTTTTACCTAATAATAAATATCCAGTGTGAATAAATTGAGCGTATAACTATTTTTAGGAAATATTAACTTTGTCACGATCTTATTGTGCAAAATGGAGTTGAAATTTCGTTTCAGCTATTGTAAGATATTATTTTGTTACAATATGGTTAAAATAGTTATATTTGGAATATTTAAGGGCTTGTTCGAAATGAGGCCATATTCGACAATGCGTTGTTAAAGGTTTTCTAATTACAAAGGTATGATCGGTATTCAGCTAAAGCTGCCACTTTATTATATTCATATAATTATTATATAATCTGTGATTCGCAGACTAAGTGAGCTACTGTCATAGGCAGTATGACGTAACTGATTTTTACCTATATTGAAACGGTGTTATTATATACAGATATATATTTTATTAATAAAAAATTTAGGGCATGCCATGTTGCGGAACAATTGCCAAGTCAAACGGTAGGGTCGTCAGGAGACGAAGTATTTTCCATGTACTTCCCGCTCCCCCCCTTGTTTTGACGGGCGCGTAAATGTTTTTCTGTGGTTGCAGCGTGCAGATTGAGTGCCCGTCGTAATATCCTAAGTTTTACTTTAACTAAATACTGGGTGAGGTTGGCCATCCAGAGATGTCTCCAGTCTCCTATAGAGGATGCCGCGTGGGAACGACCTTGATAAAACTATAATTGTGTTTTGTTTAGTATTTAGTTATTTTATTTTTGTTAGTTATAGTTATCTATAATGATATGTATTTTGTTTTTAAGATAAAAAGATTTTTCTTTTTCTTATGACATTTTTCGTCTATGGCGGAACTCTAGTATTATATGTTATCCGAAAACTATTTTGTCCTTTTCGGTGTCAAGTGAGGATGTCTTCAGCCTTCAAGTACACCAAAGTCAATCACAGCAATTGTTCGTCTAAGCGTGTAGAACAAAGCAGAAGCCCCTTTCAATTTGATCGACCTCACCAGGGCACATGATGTATTGGCGTAGGTCGGTTAATAAACAACAACTAAGTTACTCATAACTTTCGATTCTAAAGTCAGATTAAAGTGAGTTTTCATTCTGCAGATGCAATTGGCTAGGCTAGTTCTTCCTTATAGCAGCCGAGTCGGGTCTGCGTAAGGTTCCGTTATTGGCATTTAAAAATGATCGAGTTTGTTTTTTGGATTATATAATCATATAACCTACCTGAAACACCATAAGCAACACGCTGTTTACTGTATGTAAACATTGTAATAATTTTATTGGGGGCGTGATTACAATAAACAAATAAAAGCCATATATGTATATATATATTGTGTAAGGTTCGTTCAACAAAAAAAAAAAACACGTCCCAATTTACCAATAAGTTGGTATACCTGTGAAAACATTCTACTGGGATAAAGTATTTAAGTGTTGGACCAGTTATTCATGTCAAAACACGTAAAAAAAATACTTTTGAGATAACTTACAGTTACTTGTATATAAGTGGTTTATGGTAAACTATTGTAAGGGTAATTGTATTTAGATAGAAATAACATTACTTAGGAAAGAAGAGTTACCTTACGTATGTGTGACTCGCAGTTATAGGTACATAACAATATTTACAGGTACATATACTCAAAAACAAATGTGGCGTAGGAGCTACCTCTTTACCACTAGGAACTAAGTCAACATCGGAGTTGGTTTTGGGCGTTGCTTCGCCTATAGCAAGCGTGTTGGATGTCATTGTTTTTTACCATGTACAATATTTTTTCCGATCTGGCTGTCGCAATAATGTACTAGTTTGCCATTCCGAGGATATTTGTGATATTATTGTGTATCTAGGTAAAATTACCTAGATTGTAACTAGCAGTTTGCTTCTATTTATGAATGACTCCTATTCAAGCGTAACAAATATAAAAAAAATATATATTTAAGAATGAATTTTTATTAGGGCGTGTAGGTATGAATACCCAAAAGTTAACTCGCAGTTAACTTCTGTATGCGTGACTCGCAGTCAAACATAACAAATATTTAGGAATAAATCACTTATTAGGTGCCGAAAGGTACCGTGTGTAGGTGTAAAACACCTGGAAGATAACTCGCAGTTAACTTCCGTATGAGTGACTTGCAGTCAAACATACCGATGATGTACATGTACAATTAGGAATAAATTCCTTATTCGGTGCCGAAAGGTACCGTTTGTGGGTGTAAAACACCTGGAAGATAACCCGCAGTTAACTTCCGTATGAGTGACCCGCAGTCAAACATACCGATGATGTACATGTACAATTAGGAATAAATTCCTTATTCGGTGCCGAAAGGTACCGTTTGTGGGTGTAAAACACCTGGAAGATAACCCGCAGTTAACTTCCGTATGAGTGACCCGCAGTCAAACATACCGATGATGTACATCATCGGTATGTTTGACTGCGGGTGTACATGTACAATTAGGAATAAATTCCTTATTCGGTGCCGAAAGGTACCGTTTGTGGGTGTAAAACATCTGGAAGATAACCCGCAGTTAACTTCCGTATGAGTGACCCGCAGTCAAACATACTAATTATGTACATGTACAATTAGGAATAAATTCCTTATTCGGTGGCGAAAGGTACCATGTGTGTAGGTATAAAATACCTATAAGATAAGTCGCAGTTAACTTCTGTAAGCGTGACTAGCAGTCAAACATTAAAAGCGATATTGGATAACGATTTGACATTTTACTATTTAAAATAATTGAATTTAGTTCGCCACGCTCCCGGATGGAATAGGAACTAGCCGAAACCGGACGGGTTTCGAGCAACAGCTAGTAATAAATAGGGACATTGTCAGATGCCCTGGAAGGTAAGTCGCATTTTCTTCTGGATAAATGACTTATTGTCGGACATACCGGCTACATGCCTGTTGTGTTATGTATTTGGTTTTTGACAAGGTTGATAAGGACCTAGTGAATAGGTAAAATTATGTGAAAGTTAACTCGTAGTTAAGTTTCGTATGAGTGCCTTGCACTCGAACATAACAGGCACATAGGCATTTCATTTAAACAAGGTTGGTAATTGCATAATGAGTAGGTAGAATTACCTATTAGATAACACATAACGCTCGTACGAGTTGTGTTTAAACGTTAAATTTGAATTAAGTATTTTTGAGGGTAGTTGCACAATGTTTTCCAAATTGCAAATTGATTCCAGAGAATTGATTGTAAGATTCGATAAATTAATATCTAGATGATGAGATTTTTGAAGGGCTTAATTGCATATGGAATTTTTCGAAAATAAATTTCAGACCACAAATATGAATATTTGTGGAACGATTTTAAAATGCAACTACCAACGAACAAAAATTTCAAAAGAACGTTACTTTGCAATAGTTCACTTCAGTCTGCAGTTTGCATTCGCGCGCGATGCACGCACGCAGGTCGTAGTTACAAGTAGTGCAAGTTGTTACCAAAATGGATCTCGTAAAGTGCGGGAACTGTAACTTGATAATTAGCGAAGTGTTGACTTACATCCAAAATCAAGTGGATGTGATGTCGGAAGATAGTATTATTCGGTTATGTGTTACTAGTTTTACATTACAAGAAATAGAAGTTGCAAAGGATCTACTATTTGAGTCGTTACCTAAGAGTGATAAGAAAATAAAGAGAAAAGGAAAGACAGATGCAAAAATGCAGAGAGATTTGGAAGATATAATATCTCTTATAAAATCGACTCCGGCGGAATCCTTTCCTATTTTTGTTGCACGGGATATCCGGAAATTACCGGCAGCCAGCTACGACCATGTTGATTGTTCGAGATTGCTTAAAGATATTATTATATTAAAAGATCAAGTGCAAGATATTAAGCAACGGTATGCGACAACCGAACAGCTGAATGATATAAGGACTGACTTCATTAATACGAGACAAGCGTCGTTGATAAATAATATTGAGCCTATGAATTATGTTAACATGAAAAGAGGATCTCAAAGACTTATTCATTCTGAGAATTACGATGTCGATAGTGGACCATTTGGGATAATGAATATAAATAATAAAATTGCCTCAGAGAGGGTAGATAAAACAGCTGAGACCGGGGCGATGACACAGACGCCTGTGCGGGTACGCGCCGAGACAGTTGTATCTCCGTCCTTGTCGCGTTCGCCTCTCCAGGTGGAGTGCGCATCGGCTGCGGAACCGGTTAAAGAGCGGCGCGTGGAGGCACCTACTGCGGTTTCGCGCGCTAAACCTGTGGTCGAAACCAATGCGTCCAGTCCGCGGGCCTCAGTGGCGCATGTAACGGAGTGCGCCGTGCAGCCAGAGTGCAATGTTACTATGAATCATCGCGCCGAGCCCGCGTTGTACTCCAATATTTTGAGAGAAGGAGGTGTTTTTGTAGAAAAAAAAGATGATGCGTGGAATACGGTTCAGAGACAAAGATATAGAAACAGATTTTTGACAGCACAGGGACAGTCGAAGGACCCATCAGGAAAGTTTAAAGCTGCGGACATAAGCGTTCCCTTATTTATAAATAACGTAGATAAGGAGACAACACAAAAAGACGTAACTGATTATATATACAGCAAAACTGGGATTAATGTGAAGCTAGTACAGTTAAAAATGCGACAACCTAAAGAATATCGAGCATATAAAGTTTTCGTTCCTAGTAATAAAATCAATGTGTTTTTGGACGAGCACTTGTGGCCCAAAGGTATATCATTTCGAAGGTTTGTAAACTTCAATGAAAAAAAACTTGCTAATTCAAGCGAGGAAGCGAGGACTGATGTCAGAGGCACCCAAAAGTCATAATAATGGATTTAAGTAAGAAACATGAGAACGATTTCAATATTAAGTTGGTTAGCTTTAACTGTAAATCGGTCAAAAGATCTATGGCAGGAGTGAGAGAGTTATGTAACACTTCGCATGTCATAGCTCTTCAGGAGACTTGGCTCTTAGAGCATGAACTTGGAGTGATTGGTACTATCGATGACAAGTTTGAGTACACAAGTAAATCAGCTGTGGACTCGTCGGCGGGGATATTACGCGGGAGACCTTACGGTGGTGTGGCGATTCTATGGAGAAAGGCTCTCTTTTCTTCGGTGTCCATCATTCCCTGTAACAGTGTGAGACTGTCCGCGATAAAAGTTAGTACTACTCAAGATAGAGAAATACTGATTTTTTCAGTCTACATGCCTACGAACAAGGATGAGAATGTGCCTGAATTTACGGACGTGCTTAGTGAAATTAATGCTGTGGTTGAAAGTTGTGCAGTGGAATCCGTATTTTTACTAGGAGATTACAATGCTGATCCTGGTGAATTATTTTTTTGTGAACTTTCAAAATTTTGTTTGGAGCGAAGTTGGCTGTGTGCAGACGTGATTCACTTGACGCAAATATCCAATACGTACACATACATAAGTGACTCACACAAAAATAGCAGGAGTTGGCTGGATCATTGTCTGACAACGGAGGCAGCTTGGCAAAGTATCAGTGATATTAAAGTAAATTACGATGTCTTTTGGTCGGATCATTTCCCATTAGAAATTGTTGTAAAAATAAATAATTTGCAATGTAAGAAAATTAATGACAATGACAAATATAGTAACAGTAACCATGTAACTTGGAGAGACAGGGATGACGACCAAATACGAAGATATACCATGTATTGTAATGACGTACTTAGAAATATTGACTTTCCAGTAGAGTTTCAGACTTGCGCCAAAGGTCTATGTAATAATTTTGGTCATAGAAAAATTATAGACAAACTGTATACCAATATCGCTAGCTGCTTGAGAAGGGCTGCAGAGCTTAGTTGTAAAATTAGACCAAACATAAAGCGTAAAAAAGTTAATGGTTGGAACAAGTATGTTGCGGAGGCGCATCGGCAGGCACGACTATACTTTCAGGAATGGGTACTGTTGGGTAAGCCTAGGGAGGGTGATGCCTATGTAAAAATGTGTGATTCTAGGGGGCTCTTCAAGTCTAAACTCAAGTGGTGCCATGACAATGAACAACAAATAAAAATGGATATATTAGCAACGTGTCACAGGGGTAAGGATTTCAAGAGCTTCTGGAAACATACTAGGAATCTGGATTGTGGGTCGTGTCGTCCGGCGACCGTAGAGGGCGAGTGTGAGCCAGAGCAAATAGCCGAGCTTTTCAGAGAGCGATTTAAGGTACAATCTCCCCTTGGTACCGTGTTGCCTGCGCTCGATACTGAGACCGACTCTAGTTCTAATTTAATTGTTTTCTCAGGAAAAGACGTTACAAATGCTATAAAGAATATGAAACGTGGAAAGTCACCGGGTCACGACGGTCTCAGTATTGAGCACTTGCAGCATGCTGGGGTTCATATGCCAAGAGTATTAGCATTACTATTTAATATGTGTGTTATACATTCTTATTTACCTTCGGAGCTTATGAAAACCATAGTCGTTCCTATTATAAAGAACAAGACCGGCGATGCCTCCGATGGGAACAATTATAGGCCGATTTCACTAGCCACAATTGTGGCGAGGGTGCTGGACGGTTTGCTCGATCGTCAACTTAGTAAATTCATAGTTATTAAAGAGAATCAGTTTGGTTTTAGACCAGGCTTATCCACCGAAACGGCAGTGTTGAGATTGAAGCATACCGTTCAGTATTATACGACAAGAAATACACCTGTGTACGCCTGTTTTTTGGACCTGTCGAAGGCATTCGACTTGGTGTCATACAACGTACTATGGGATAAGCTTCGTAGAGACACTGATACTCCTAATGAGATTGTCAATCTCCTTCAGTATTGGTACCGTAACCAAACCAACACTGTGAGATGGGGTGGCTCTCAGTCGGGGGAGTATCGGTTGGAATGCGGTGTCAGACAGGGAGGAATTAGCTCTCCTCGTCTCTTCAACTTATATGTTGATGGGCTGATTGGCGAGCTCAGCGGAGCGGGCGTCGGATGCTCAATCGACGGTAACATGGTAAATAATATAAGTTACGCCGACGACATGGTTCTGCTTAGCCCGTCAATCAGAGCTCTCAATGTTCTAACTGGTATTTGTGAGAAGTATGCGATGGCCCACGGTCTCAGGTATAATACCAAAAAAAGTGAGATTCTCATTTTTAAAGCGGGTAGTAAAAGTCCAAGACATGTTCCTCCTGTCACACTGGGAAAAGTGCCGCTTAGTAGAGTGTCTAAATTTAAATACCTGGGACACTGGGTCTCGGAGGATCTTTCCGATAATGAGGACATTGAGAGGGAACGTAGAGCGTTGGCGGTCAGGTGTAATATGGTGATTAGGAGATTTGCTAGATGTAGCAAGGAAGTCAAAATTATGCTTTTTAAAAGTTATTGTCAGACTTTCTATACTAGCAGCCTCTGGACAAATTACACCAAAAAGGCCTTCAACGCTCTGCGAGTTCAATATAACAATGGCTTCAGAATGTTGTTGTTGGGCCTTCCTCGGTTTTGTAGTGCGTCGGGAATGTTTTCTGAGGCCAAGGTAGACTGCTTCTACACTATCATTCGCAAGAGAGTAGCCTCCTTGATGAGCCGGCTCCGGGAGAGTTCCATCAGCCAGCTGAACACTCTACTGGAAAGACTTGACTGCCCGATTGTCACACATTGGAATAGTGTTCATATGATGTCCAATAAGTTGCAATTTCATAATAGATATGTACCTAATTAAATTTGACATTTATTATTTTTATTGGACATTTTAAAAATTGGTTGTTTTATAAAAAATCTTGTTGCTTTTTAATTTTTATTTTATTGACTAACATAGTTTAAGGTTGTGTTAACTACTAATTAAATATGGATTATTTTATCTGAAGCAATAAATGACATAATAATAGTGAACGTTTAACTTTTATTGATATTAAATGTTATAAATTACTCACATTTTTCTTCTTCTTTTTTCGTTTTTTACAAGACAACGTGGTAACGTCTTGTCACTGCCACGTACGAAAAAGGAATGAGGTAAGAGCGGCAGGAGTGAGGATAGGTAGAAGTAAAACTGTTACTTTTTAAATTTTCTCTAAAAATACGTACGTCATTGCCTGTATGTCAAGGGGACTACTAAGTAAACATAATATATCGAGAATTAACCAATGCTATATTATTAAAGTAGCTAGGTACCCTTTAATTCTACGAACGATAAAACGAACGATAATAAGATTCCAGAAGAAAATCTGTCACCATCGTCCGATAATGATGGTGACAGATTTTGAAGTCGGTTAATTATCGTCCTGCGGCAGTACCAATTAACAGAGGAGGTTGCTAACAAGTCATTTATTTCAGTACCTAGGTCACAATAAATATACATTTTATTTATAAATAGCGTAGGTAGATAGATATCTAATATGCGATATTAAGATGTATCGTGACTGAAGTAGTGACAACTGTACGGCTTCGTAGGTCCAATTAAGTGCTTTGAGACCGAGTGTGGCGATTAGTTGGCAACACAGTAACTGTAGGTATAGCTACCTAACTAACTATGTAACTAAGTATATGAAAGTATCAGTAGTTACTGCACAGACAGAAGTTACTTAAGAAATAAAACATGCAGCTCAAATTCACCGTGGCAGAGCAAAACGCTCAATTATCTTTAAATCTGAGATATCGGCATTAAATTAGTAAATAATTATTATTATTCAGATAATTATTGCATTATGATATATTTGCACGACGTTACACATCTCTGTGTGCGCAATCTAGCCCCAAACTCAGAACTGGGCTTGTACTATGGGCACTAGACATCGGATGTACCTACTATATATCATATATATTTTTTTATATATTTTAACATGTAATTTTTCTATCACATTTGGAGGGTTCGATTCCCGGTTGAGGTAGGCGATTTTAAAAAAATATGTGAATGCAGTTCTACTTATTATTAAAAATAAAACGATGTCTTCTTTCAGTAAAATATCCTATCTTTAATATTTAAGATACTTTCCCTCCGTGTGGCATCGCCGTGGGACATCCTGTATAGTAAAAAATAATTGCATTGCTCAGCGTTTAACAACGTTAGTTATTTTTATATCTAGTAGGTAGGTAGGTATGTATGTATGTATAGGTATGTAAGGCACCAAAACAACAAGAAAATCATATAGGTTTCCCTACCTACCTTCTTTCAGTCAAACTCATTCATTTAACAAAGTCAATACGCTAGAACACTAAACAGAGCGAATCCCTTATACGAGCGGACGTAAGGTAAAGGGACGTTGTCGGACCATATTACAATACCACCTACTTATCCATTGAGGCGGATAAATGAGGAACTAGAGATCGGCTTGGAGAAACTCATAGGTTCGTAGGAGACTAGCGCCACCGCTATCTGCACGGGCAGCTTGGTCGGTGTGCTACGGACGCCTCACTTCACCCACTTTAGTGTAAGCTAATCCAATAATTGGATTGTTCACCCTGTCGGGGCGAGTATACACCGCACAGGAACCTTCAAAGCAGACATAAATCAATCACGGATTAAATAATAACCAGGTAGGTTTCCTAAATATTGACGATTTAATATTATCCTATTTGTTTTATTTCACTGTTATTTTTTGTTTAAAAAATGAACTTAAAACATTTGATATTATTATAGGATTAACTTACACTATTGTGTAAGTTAATCCTATTAAATTAACATAATACAATTTTACACGTTTTATGGCTTGAACATTTTTCTGGAGGGATGAATCTAATTAAAAACTGATCAAGATTAATATCTACTTACACACAAGGTATAATCATTAAATTGCATAAATTACGCATTACTTTAGTAGGAGTATACATTTTTGATCATAAAACAATTCTATTTTAAAAGTTTTATTTCACTAAATACAGATACAAAAAGACAAACAAATAAAAGAACCTAAAATAAATATAAGTCCCCAGTCTAAGTCATTTGTTAGGAATATCTAGTCCGGGGCTTTATAACGTTCGCATTGTAATCTAACCTCTGACTGCTGAAAACATACACGCTGTGTTTGCGATTTGCGGTCATTTGCGATTTCAACGTCAGCAGTCAAAGACTAAACCTAACACCTAACAACCTCCATTTCTTTTTGGTCCCGGTTGTGATCTCTTCTATCTGCTATCTCTGATATTATAGATAGATAGTGATAGATAGATAGCATCTCTGAAAGCGTGGGTTCAACTTAGAGGGTTTTGGGCGACCTGAAAACTCACTAGGTGAGTCACACCCCCATAATACCTGTAGTGGGCAAGTTGTTAATTTATATAAATCTAACATAAATCTTTATGTTATGTACACAAAGATCGTAACAATAAGTATCTATTTGGTTGCCTGGAAGAGATCGCCCATAGGCGATAAGGCCGCCCATTGTGAAACTTTAGTTTCAAGTTATTCTTTGTAAAATTTGTATTAAGTGCTTCTGGTGCAATAAAGTGTTAATCTGTCTATCTATCTATCTGGATTTTTTTATTTCAATCCCTAAATTCTTTAAAATGTATTTAAATCTCAAATCAAAGAATCGTTTTCAAGGGAAATGCGAAACAAAGCCGTGAAGCTATATAGCACCTATTTTCTCTACACACAAAAGGAAGCACAAAGGGATCGTCTGTTTCATGCAGTTATTGAAACGTAAAATTTATCGAGGCTTTAATGAGAATGGGAAGTGGAGTAATATTTTTTCGTGGCGTAGAGGTGCCTGTCTTACTTCAAATGAAAGGTCTTTAGATTACTTCGCAGGTAGCGATGTCACCTACAAAATAAACGTAAGTAGAAAAACTTAAACTTAAGTACTTGAAACAAACTTATTTTTTTATTTTTATTTATTAAAAAATCTACTTACTAAATACTTTGCACTCGACAAGAATTTAAACTTAGAGTGAACTTTATTGTTTTTAGTATGAAAGTAGGTAGGTTAAGGTTACGTCCAACATATTAAAGTCCCACCTTATTAATACAATATTATACATTTAAGTTTAATATTTGGTAGAGGCAGGAATTGAACCTTTTGCGTTGCAGGTAGGAGTTTGCTAGACGTGACTCAGAGGTCGAATATTAGGTAACCTACATACTGCGTGACTTCTCTATTCACAATTGCCCAAAAAAGTCACAGATTGTTATAGGAAAAACACTAAAAAACAGATTACAAACATAACCTCGCGGTCGTGTAAAAAGGGCCTCAGTCTATTCCGCTTCGGTTGGTAGTTGTAAACTTTGTTTTTATTTGAGAAACTTAAAAGTAGGCGGCATTTTATGTGCTAGCGTGTGCCAATTTCCAATACATTTGTAACAGTAAAACCGAAACAAAAACTTAATCAATTTTTTTATCTGTGCTTCTGTTGGGAGTTTTTTGTAACGTTTCGTTGATAATTATTATCAACTTATTGACCGAGCGAGCGAAGTGTGCAAAGCGTCTCTGCTTTAAGTCTGGTATAGTAGGTACCAACATACTGATATTTTTTTATCAGTACCTATTGTTGGTACATAAATCCTCTTTAGATCGTAGTTTTTCATCTATTTCCATGAAACTTTGTATACAGGTTCTATGAGCATTATTGAGCATATAGAAAATGTTTGTGATGGGGTTTTTTTTTAATTGGTGGGGTATTTCTCCCACAAAGGGGTCTTCAGTACATTGAAATCTCTTGCGCTATATACTACTCTTACTAAATACTTCATATCTCCGCACGCGGTCCATCCAACAAACTGCTAGCGAGGTCTACCTACTGTTCACAAAACTACCTGGTAGATAATTTAAAACGATGAAAAACAATTTATGAAATGTTAAATCTTCTTATGAGAAGATTTAACATTTCATAAACTATATTACTAGGGTCTGCAAACCTCCACTTTCCTATATATTTCCGTAATTATAATAGGTACTCAGAAATATTTAACTGAATCGGTTGAAGACTTACAACTATCTTCTATTGATATTTCATAGATATTAATTGCATTAAAATTGTGAATGACATTATGTGAAAGTGACCTTTGGCTAAAGTGACCAGTTGCGAAAATGACATTCTGCGAAAGTGACCAAAGTTCCGCGATGATCGTTTGCGAAAATGACGATCTGGGGCAAACCCCGTACAGGTAAAATATGCCACACACGTACCTATGCTTCCACACAGGCCATAAGTGCATTGAGCAACATTATTCAAGGTAACTAAAGATATAAAACCAAGGTATTGTGAACCTACCTTGGGCTGTAGTGTTAGTTAGCGACCACTCCAAGCAACTTCATTGTTTCGCGGTAGACCCTCGGGAGAGAGAACTACTACGAGACCAATTCGCAAATGTAGGACACCGAGTGAGTAGGTATCTACCTACATAAAGTTTAATGAAATAAGACAATTCCATGTATCTCTCTATCTAGTCTAGATGATAAGATATTATAATACTTCACACCTGGATATGCTATGCTATTTAGTTTTTCGTTCAATCTATAACTTTCACCCCAATTTTCGAAGGACTTTGTTTTCTAGGATTCATTATTCCGAAAGTATTACCTACACAAGACATGTCCAACTGCACAACCTATGTTTTTAAATTTTCTTCGCATGTTCTATTATATGATCTATCTTCTACTTTCCGTGTAGTGTAGTGGTGTGGATCACTTATTGTTAGAGTTTTCAGGCCGCTCTAAGGACTCGCTAACTTGACCTAACTTTAGCACGGAGGAACTCGAGAAAATGTTTTTCTGCTACACCTTAGATAAAAATAAAATTATAGATACGGTATATATATTCTAACATTGCGTATACGAAAAATGAGCCAGAAACCTTCATGCATTTTTATAAAATTATTTTATTTTAAAACATTTGTCTTTAAAATGATTCAGGCTTTGTAAATAAGTATAAACATAAATTCTTATGAATGTCAAAAAGACAATCGCAGCGTGACAGCACGTGCTCACGCGGCAACGGTTCGATATACGACTGAGGCTAGTGCGTCAGCTAGACGCAGTTTTATTGTCTCATTTTCCGAGACTACGTACCGTATCTTTAGTTTTTTATTTTAATCTAAGTGCTACACACATTATCGGTCATTCATCTAAGTAATGACCGCGCCAAGCGTTGCTTAAAACCCACACGGCTATTCAAGATCGGCGAGCACAGCTATGACAATGAGCTTCTCAAAAAGATACGAAATTCGGTTCTTTTCTCTCATGATAGATGGAAGCACCGAAGCGCCAAGTTATTTCACAAAACCGAAGATATTTTGTAGGTAACGAACTAAACTAAAAACAGAAAGCGTTTCACATACATTCTCCGAGGAGTTATGATCTAATAACCGCAACCGACATTGCGTCTTACATGAGTTTTGGGAGAATGCCGTGAACTTTGAATATTTGATTAACAGAATAATTTATTGTCTCAACTTGGTTGAAATTTTATCATCTAATCTTTTTATGCCTTCTGCTTGAAGTTTGTCAAAATCATACCTTTGTATTTGAACGCAATGGTAATTTAAATTCAAAAGTAGGTAGATACTTTACTGTTTCACTTTTTTAAGCTAAGCTAAACCAACTTAGTTTAGTTGGCGGTAGACGATTAGCTTCATTATACACAATTTTGATAAAATAATGTCAAATTTGTCAAATACAAGAACTGGAACAAAGAATTAAATAAGATAGATATTTCTATATACAAATAAAAGAAAGTGGTGTTAATTACACTATTTACAACTCAGGAATGGTTAAACAAATTTTGCTGAAAATTGGTTAGGACCTGGGGAAGGACATAGGATAACTTTGAACCCGTAAATGCCGAGAGATCGGGACTTACGCGGGTAAAACCGCGGGGCGCAGCTAGTATAGTATAAAGATACTTAAAGAAAACAATATCCCCACGTAAATACAACTACCAAGCTACCTACTAATATATTAGAAAAACATCTAAGTTCCCAACCACTCCAACCAGTAAGTACCTACCTTTATCCGGTATTCTAGCTTCTAGGACTTTGTTTGTTTATCTCGTCGGACCAGTAGATAGAGACTCACCGCAATGAACGTTTGTTGATAGAAGACGACGAGCGACGTCCACTCGATCTGATTTTGCAAGTCCATAGACAAAGGCATTAATATTCTGTTACAATAGCTCTTGTAATCTCCTCGCCTCTCTTGAAGCAGGAATTAGGTCAAGAATTATGGGGACTGATATCTATAAACTTATACATTGGTTTAATGCAAATTAGTTGAAGTTATTTCGTCTCACGTCGTAGAATGCAAGTTATAATAGCTACTGTAAGGTATTTTAAGTTAACGCTCGGAAATCAAACTTTAATAGTTAAGAAATATAATCATAACTTGTTCTTCGTATACGTAGGTTAGGTATCTATCAAAAACAATTCCGTAGACAAGCATAGGTGTAGTTATTTTAATAAATTTATCCCTGGTTTTCACACGCGTAAGTCCCAGTATCGTGGGAATGAAAAATCTTTTCTTAGTCGACTGGTCTTTATGAAGTGAAGGTGATACCTATATAATGTGTACAAATTAAAAATAATTTAAATTTGTATACACTTCATGAAGAAACATCCGCTAAATTTCTTGTCTGTAGGAACCAGCCTGCACGCACAGCCTACCTAACCCGCTGGTTTAGGTTAGGTTAGTAGGAGAACTTCTAATATTAATATGTACCTACCTAAGTGCCTAAGTAAAGAGGGAAACTGAAAACTTACGATTGAGCGTAATTTTACAAATTAATTTGATTAATTTATTTATGACTTCGCCTCTGCCTTTGATCGGGCCGTCTTAAGAAAAATAATTAGGTAGAGCCAGACGACCTCTGTGGCGCGTCGTGCGAGAGCGCGACTGCAATGCAGGAGGTTGCGGGTTCGATTCCCGCCGGGTGCAAGTATTTATGCTTAAAAAATAAATATTTGTGTCTGGTCTGGGTGTCCTTCTATGTATAAAATGTATGTATTTACAAAAGAAAAATAAATATAAGTATTATATCCGTTGTCTAGTCACCGTAACACAAGCTTAGTCGCTTACCACGGGGCTAGATGGCGCTGTGTGTTGTTCGCAGAATTTATTTATTTATTTATTTATTTATTTATAGAAATATCAAAAGTTCAGTTCAAAAATTACCAAGTTTGATTTTAGCTTGAAAATAATAAACCTATGTTTAATTCGAATTATCTGTATCGATCCTTAATTTAGTCAAAGAAACATTAAAATTTGATTTTTCTAAAAACCTCTATAGGTTTTGACCTTAGTCACCTCAATTGATAGCGTTTCATCTAGTAGCATACGTACCGAGGAGAAACCTATTAATTTGTGACTTGGGTTGGGAGCGTCGTTTCCAAACAATTTCATAACACCTATCTACTGCCAAGACATTCATTACTTAATACCAGAGCTTAACTGTTTTAAATAAATAAAGTTATTTTAAATGCTATTTTAATAATGTCATGCATTACTTTGAATCCAAGCTGTGTATCTTGATATACGAGTATTAACACCAGGATAATATGGAAGCGCGCACTCAAGTCCCCAGGAACAGATTCCGATAACAATACCGTTATGATAAAGCGGTCCACCTGAGTCACCGTGGCACTGATCACGACCTCCTACCCCAAGGTAGCCGGAACATAGCATATTGTTGGTCACAAGACGGATGCCAGCGTAATTGTTTCTGCACGTTTCCTGGTTAACAGTCCAGACTTGGACATCACGAAGAGTTTCAGATGGCTGTCCTCCATACTGGAAAAATAACGTTAAGTTGTTACTTCGAGTTCCTATGACTTTAGCTGATGGACAAGGACTTTATAAAAACATAAAATAAACATGGTTTGCTCAGATTTGTTGGTATGGGTCTCAACCCCTAAATAGGTGTTTGCTTAACGTCTATGCTTATCCGCGGAATACACATGCAAGAAAACGGAAACCCTGAAAGCTTCTGAGGCCAGCCGGTGATGGTGTATCTGTTTAGAAAATCATTACAATAATACCCGTCATCGGAACGCTCTCGATTTCCGATGTGTGTGATATTAAAGTCTATAAACGACTTACGGTCGTAGTACCCCATCCAGCGGCCCAGACTTCCTCGTTGTCGTAAAGAATGTAGTGGGATCCAGCTAGCCATGCAAATTGAACGGCATCGTTGACATAGGTTATAGCTGACGCAGTACGAATGATGGTAATGTCATTGTCTATAGTCCAGTGGTTGTAGTCCGGGTGTGAAATGATAGTGTCGATGAGATGAATAACTCCTCCACTGTGGGCGTAGGTTGAGCCGACACGAGCTAGCCAGTTGATGGGCTGCCAGCTACTGTTGGGTTAATACAGAAGTGGCCATGAATCTATAGATACTTATTAAGTGAATGATCATTCATTCATTCAATACATGTAAGAGAAGTTTCATCCAATTTTTTAGGGTTTTCACATTGCTGGCATACTTGCTCATTAGCTCGTACATGTCCCACTTGTGCATGATCCTTGAACGACGCTGAACAAGCGATAACTTTGTGTAGGCTTCTGTTGTGGCGTTGGCCTATGTCGTATTGCGAAGCGGACTTTTAGGGGGTACTGCCCTACCATGAGTTGATACGTAAATACTATAACGTTAACAGCTTAGGTATAGTAAAACACAGTAAAACGTAGTCGATTCAGTTACTACAGGTGACAGGTCGGCACCTGATACAGTCACTCGTCATAAATGCAGTGTATTTGTAATAGATATTGTACTAATAGAAACTGTATATTTTACAAAATCTTAATTTTTGTAAATTCTAACCAACCCTATCACCTCTGTAATTATTTCAACTTACGCAGTGCAGTGAGCAGCTGTAAGAATAGACCTAGGAGTGAGAATGGTACCAGCGCAGGCTTGCACGTATGTATGTAAGTTCGAAGATCTCAGTAAAGCAGCGATACTTGGATACTTGCTGATTGTCGTCAGGTCTCCGCCTACGATCCTCTGCGGGCTGCAGGATACACCTAATCATAGTCAATATTTCATGTAATCTATACTAATATTATAAAGAAGTAACGTTAGTAACATGCATAACCGTGTATTCCCGGCATAGAATAGGGTTACTTCTTTTTTACTAGCAAACCTTGAGTTCTCACCGCGTGGTGGCAGATAAAGTGCTTAGTGCCTTGGAGGGACGGAGCAGGTGGCCGGCCGTAAAAATATTGTCAAACATATTTTGCAGTAGGTATGGTCAATGTTATCTTATCTACTGCGCTAACCCCAATTAATTTGGGGGTTTAGAACCTGGGCTCCCGAGGCCGAGGGGGATGCAACCGGAAACATCGGTCAGATGAGAGAAACCGTTGGTAATTGCATGTATGTATTTTGGGGGTAATCTCCGAAACCACTGGACCAATTTTGATGACCTAAATGTGAAGATAAATTACATCTTTGGGAGTAACATGGGCCACGGTCTTATCCCAAAACTTTCACAAATCGAGACTTGTGTGCAAGCGCAGGGAGCAGCTGTTCATTGATGTATACCTAGTTTTTTGTAATAAAACTCACTTAATAATACATGGTTGAGCATTAATTCAATAAAAGCGATCATTTTTGAGGACGAATATTTTATTTAGCCAAAAAAAGAACTTACCTTTAAAAACTACTAAACACAAAACCAATATCACAAGACCACGCATTTCTCTAGGCGCAATACTTACACCTTTTAGACATAATACTTCTGATAATATATACCACAGACATATTTATATCAAATTGTTTATCTTGATTACATTTATGGTGTGTAATAGAAAACATAGCTATTAAAATTTATTTTACAGTAGCATGTAGGTTTTTCCAAATGTTACATTCATTATTTTTATTGTAATTCTACATTACATCGTATATCTTATCACATATCTTATCTTAACTATCTTTTATAATATAAAAGAAAGTCGTATTAGTTACATTATTGATAACTCAAGAACGGCTAAAACGATTTGGCTGAAAATCGATGGGAAGACAGCTTAAAACCAAAAGTAGGACATAGGGTACTTTTGATCCCGTAAATTCTTCGGGAGTTACGCGGATGAAACCTCGGAGCTACTAACAATATGAAGCATAATGTTTTATGCATTATTCTGAATCCATTCTATGTACGAAGAGACGCGTACGTTCAAGCCAGGACGATAAGGTTGGGCACATCCGATTCCATAGAAGCAAACACCAACGACGACGCCGTCGTGATAGACTGGTGATCCGGAGTCTCGCTGGCATTGATCACGACCGCCTATTCCCCACCACCCGGTGCATAGGATATCGTCACTGATACTACCATATGCTGTCCTGCAGAGATCTTGATTTATGACCAAAACTTCAACATGGCGTAATACTTCTGAAGACGGACCCATAAACTGCGAAACAATTGCAAGATGATTTTAATAATAATTATTAATATCTATTAATAACAATAACTTCATTCAAAATAGCAAATGCTCGGAGGCTGGACAACTCACGACAGTGATGAGTTAGACCGCTCTCTGGCATACCAGTGATGACCTAAAATCCAGTGAGGTATCTCCATCCTTCAGCCTCTCACGTCCCTGTTGCCCCCCTTGATTTAATTTCTTAGCTGATTAGGGTGGCCCAGTTTGTGAGTTGGCGAGTCTCCGTCTGCCATTTTTAAGTGTTTATTGGACATTATTACGGCAGGCGCCCTGATCACCATAGTTCTCCCAGTAGCGAATCCACTACCATCACATCACTAAAACCCATGTTGTTTTCATCCGTAGATTTCTCAATAGTTCTATCCGATCCATTGGTTGTCCTTGGCTGCATTTTATAGTGCAGACAGGGATAATCGCCGGCTAAGTATCTACTGCATAGTTTGCGAGTAAAATAGTTATTGAAAAGAGCCTCTACGTGTTGGCTTCGGCTCCAAGCACGCGTTCCAAAAGTCCAGGGTTCCTTAGCCCCGTGATACTGGACGTATAATTTATTATAAATAATAATATCAATGGTACTACTAAGCTTGCGTTGTGGGATTAAACAACGGATATACATAATTGTTTTTTTCTTGACACTCACGCCAGAAACAAATATTTAAGTTTACGCATAAATACCTCTTTCCGGCGGGAATTGAACCCACGACCTTCTGCATTGCCTTCGGGTATTTGCTTGACGTGCCACAGACGTCGTAATATATATTTGTTTTACTTTTTATTATACTTACTTCTATATTTCCCCACCCTGCGGCCATGACTGAGGAATTGTCTGGTGGGAAGTAGTTTATCCCTGCAAACCAACCGGGCTGCACGACGTTGGTGAATTCGATAGGAGTCGTAGTGTGAATCACAGAGATGTCGTTGTTAAAGCCATCGTACTGCGGATGATTTATAATGGTACCGATAGTGTAAAGGTCGCCTCCGGTACTTTTGTAGGTAGAGCCAGCTCGTATGGCGTATGGAATACTTGTAAACCTATTGAATAGAAAAAGAACAATAAAAAATATGATTCTTTTTTATGTGAAACATCTATAGGCGAGGGCAAACCTAAAAATTGTCGTAGCGATACAGGCCGTGGCGACGCCTCGCCATGCTATATGTAGATACTATACGTAGCGAGTCGATGTTTCACATCTGCCAGGCGTCCCGTGACTGTGGCGGCTCACATTTTTTTTATAATATCTGGTGGCACAGCATTGGCCCCGCCAAGACGAGCCAGCGAAGCATACGGGCACTACCTACCTTTTCTTGAAACATTTCGTTGGTCTTTGATCGCTCATACCTCGGGTTTGGAATATACCAGAAAAATCCAGTTAATTCCGACCCCGATGGAATATGGGAACAAAAAATAGCTCATGTGTTATTCCAGGTTTCCAGCTATCTACACACCGAGTTTCATGGTAATCGGTTTAGCGGTTTTTAAGTGATTGAGTAACAAACACACACACACACATGCATACACACAAACTTTCAGCTTTATAATATTAGCAGGATTAGCAGTGTCACCGTGTCCCGCGAAAGCTTTATATTTTCTAACTAGCGGCCCGCCCCGGCTTCGCATGCTTGTGTATTATAAATATAAACCTTCCTCTTAAATTACTGTTTTGTTTTAAACCAATTTCTTAAAGGGCTTATTTAATAATCTCACCCGCAGACAGGTACCATCTAGTTACTTATCGTATCGTTGAAGTCGGGTACTCTAAATGTACCCCGTAGAACTACAAGACATATTAATATAACAGATAAGTCGGTAGTGCTGTATACATATGTTATTTTTAACTATTTCAATAAGTTGTAATCCAGGATCCCTGGTACATTTTTGCAAATTGATTACTATCAAACTAGTTTTCCGTGAGTAGCTTTATTTTGATGAGACGCCCAACAATTTCCTATACGAAACTTTCGATTGTGGTAGATAACAGAGGTAAGATCTGTACTATTACTTTTGAGCGTAGGACCGGGATAACGTACCATGCAATTTGTAATACAATATGACTGTTAAATTATATAAATACTAACTAATATTAAAAAATATTTCCCCTACAAAATCTAGGGATGGACTATTGGTACTACTCACATTACACAATGGGCTGCTGTAAGGACCGCCCTGGTATTGATAATTGTACCACCGCATGTCTGCCAATATCCAAGTTGAGGGTCTAATTCGAGCAGTGCTACTATACTGGGATAATATCTGATCTCCGTCTCTTCACCTCCTACTATCCTTTCTGGAGGACTGGATGAAACTAAAATTTGAATCAACTTATTATCATTTTATGAACGAAAAAATCACTTAAGTATATTAACAGAGTGTTAAATTTAATTACCATCAGCCACCACAGCTAAACCCAAAATTAACGCAAGAATCCCGCGCATTTTCTTCGCGTAATATTCACAAGTATATCTCGCTCGAACCTTGCGTATTTTTCTGTATTTTATGACTTTTATATTTCAAGTTATTATCTTAGATTAGTAATAGGGATTTAATTTTTTATTAAGCGATACGAACTAATCCTTATAAATGAAAATCATCTGACGTGTTGGGGATTTCCAGATGATAATCCAATCCTCGTTAAAACCTCGGTATGTCTACCTATAATAATCAATCTATCTATCTCTATTATTAGCTACTAGAACTTACCTATGTACTTTACTACCCATGAGTTATCTACTAACGTACTTGATTATGAAGGTGTTTTTTACCTCTTTGACATTATATTAGTTGCTTAATTGATTGATTTTACTCGTGGCTTAAATCTAAAATAATATCGTATGTCAGGGAACATTGTTGAAGTTTATTTATTCTTATTTATTTATTTATTTTATTTTCGGTAAACAAACAGCACAAAAAACATAATCTAGATAACTATAGATACAAAAGGCCAATTACATGTTTTCACTAATAAAAAAAATATATATCATACAAATTACAAATAATCAAAACACTATAAAACATAATTAATATTAATATAACGAACGCTACACAATACAAAAATTAAACTAAAGAAAAAATTCTACTGACCAAGTCCATTACGGCCAAAAGTGCCCATTACGCTGGCTGCGTTTCCCCTCTGAATGGCCAAAGAAAGATATCGTATAGTATTTTTTTATTATTCAACCAATATCAAAACCAGGATGCCGATGGTTTTATTACGGTAAATAGGAGGAAGAACCGAATAAGATCTGTCAAGAACCGCAGCGGTACAGCTTCACCAGATTCAACTATGGGAGTTCGTCCTGCGATGCCGAACACTCCGGTGTACATCTCCCGCCTGCACTACACCGTCGTCGGGGAGAAAAACAACGTCAATTTCAAGGCGTTTGTGGTGCGAGTTCCTACATGCTACCTGCCTCGCGTCATGACCGAAGACTTCTGGCCGAACGGCGTGGTGTTCCGTCGCTTCCGCGGACAAATACCAGAAGTGTGCACTAAGACTAAATAGTTTAGTACCTATTAAGGAAGTGCTACTAACATAGTTTTAAGATACTATTAAAACACATTTCTCTTTTTAGGGTTCCGTAGCCAAATGGCAAAAAACGGAACCCTTATAGATTCGTCATGTCTGTCTGTCCGTCTGTCCGTCCGTCCGTATGTCACAGCCTCTTTTCTCCGAAACCATAAGAGCTATACTGTTGAAACTTGGTAAGTAGATGTATTTTGTGAACCGCATTTAGATTTTCACACAAAAATAGAAAAAAATAATGAATTTTTGGGGTTCCCCATACTAAGAACTGAAACTCAAAAATGTTTTTTTCATCAAACCTATACATGTAGTTTAGGGGGGGGGGGACCAACATTTTACTACTTTGGAAGTGTCTCTCGCGCAATACATGATATTGAGTATTGAGGTGTATACCCCCATACATGATATTGAGGTTTCTAATATCATTTTTTTTCTAAACTGAATAGTTTGCGCGAGAGACACTTCCAAAGTAGTAAAATGTTGGTCCCCCCCCCTGTAACTTCTAAAATAATGGAATGATAAAACTAAAAAAAGTATATGATGTACATTACTATGCAAACTTCCAACGAAAATTGGTTTGAACGAAATCTAGTAAGTAGTTTTTTTTTAAAACGTCATAAATCGTAAACCGCAATTTACCTTTCAAAACAAAATCTGTTGTATGATAATGGTAATGGTACGGAACCCTTCGTGCGCGAGTCCAACTCGCACTTGGCCGGTTTTTATAAAATATGTATGTTAGTTTATAAGGTATGTATCTATGGGCCTTAGTAGCCTGAAATAAATGATTTTTTTTTTTTTTAATATCAGCATTTTTATAACATAGTGTGACTCTATTTTTATTTTATTAGAATTTTTATAACTAGTGTTGTACTATTTATGTATTCTGTGCGTCGAGTGAAACCTTGGCTGCAATGCAAAAGGTTGCGGGTTCGATTTCCGTCGGGGACAAGTATTTATGCAGGCTTTAAATATTTGTTTCTGGTTCGAGGTGTTTTCTGTATGTATCGCATACATGTATTTACAAAAAGAAAGTAAGATATGTGGTTTCTTATATACGTTGTTTAGTACCCATATCGCAAGCCTAATTGCTCAGTTTGGGACTAGATTACGCTGCGTGCAACGGCTTGCAAAAAATATTTGTTATTTTATATTTTTGTTCTATTTATTTAGCCTCATCAAAACAAGATTTCCTTATAATAACTTATGTAAGGTACAACAGATACAAATTACAAAATGGTTTATTGCCAAAAATATGTAACTAGCACTATTGATTTTACACAGTATAATTTATAGCGCCGAGACACACAACTACTATGTAGACTGAGGTATATAGTATACAGACATAAATAAGTGTTACAAAGTATATAATTATTTGTAAGTACTTACTAAACTTGACGGATAAAGTCATCTATACAGATAGATACAAAAGAACAAAAGTTGATCAAATACAAATCATTTATTTATAACACAAGTTACATGTCAATTTACATTGTAATTAAATTTATTCAATGCCATTATAATCATTATTCAAATTGCCTTAAGCATTAGCTGCAATCCAAGAAGAATATCTGGAAACACGGGTATTGACTCCAGGGTACATCCCGTTTCCGCATTGATAGCCGAAAGAGCAGACTCCAACGACGATTCCATTGTGGTAAAGAGGACCGCCAGAATCCTGACTGCACTGGTCACGGCCACCATAGTTATAATACCCAGAGCACACCATGTTAGCTGTGATAGTATACCCAACACCTGCGTAGTTATATGCACAAATAGCCTGGTTTACTATCCATATTTGAACATGTCGGAGCTGTTCCGAAGGTGGTCCACCAAACTGTGAATAAAGGTTCAATATTATGTAAAATTGAATAGAGACCACAAATAAAAGTTTGTTTCATTTTGGGGCTTAGACTCGTGAGTGTCTTAAGTCCATTTTGTGAGTTAAGGAACAGTTAATTAAAAGCAGCGAAAAGTAAAAACAATTTTTAAAAACTACTGAAGTCCAGTTTTACGTAGGAGGATCTGTTTGGCATCTGCCCGACTTCTGACTTTAGAGGTTTATATATAACCTTTTTTTTTTTAATTTTCGTTGTTTCTGGAGTCTTGTATTTAAAAGTGTAAATTTTTAGTTTATTTCATTAGTTTTAGTGCTGCCGAAACCGCAAGATTTACTGCATTTAAGGAGCAATTTCTTACATCATTCGAAGTTCCTCATCAGATCCTTTCATATTTTTATGGGACTAACTCGGAGCTCCAACCGTCAATTCAAAAAAATAATAATCACCATCGGTCAAGCCGTTTTCCAGTAATCGGTGAACATCCTTAAAAAAAAATATACCTACCCGACGAATTTAGAACCTCCTCCTTATTTTTTACCCGACTGCCGAAGAAGGGTAATGTTGTTTGAAGTCGGTTGTAAAATACTTACGGAAATGGCACCCCAGCCTGAAGCCCAGACAACAGCATTGTCGGCGAGATTGTAGTTGGCTCCGGCCAAGTAGCCAGGCTGAACATTGTTGTTGACGTAGGTGATGACCGAAGCAGTCCGAAGGATACAAATATCATTGTCGAAGGTCCAGGAATTGAAGGAGGGGTGGTTGACGTAGCTTTGGGTAGCGTGCACAACGCCACCACTATTACCGTAGGTGGAACCAACTCTTAATCGCATACCGGAAGCATAGTAGTTACTGTGAAATTACAAATTATAATATTAAAGCTTCTACTATGCTCTGATGATCATTTATCTTATAAGTACCGCTATACGAAAAGAAGATGATTTCTCTCAGCTAGCCAGTTCATAAATATTTATATAGGTAAAAGAAAGTCGTGTCAGTTACACCATTTATAACTCAAGAACGGCTGAACCGATTTGATTGAACATTGGCGGGGAAGTAGCTTAGAACCGGGGGAAGGACATAGAATACATTTCTATGTCCTTCCCCCGCGGAGCGCGCAATCGCGGGGCGCAGCTAGTGTTCTGATAAAGCTTGCTGTATCTTAGACCTCTTTATCACTTTCCGTTATTACATGATAATTTTATTAGACCGCTTTATCGCACTGCTGAGCAAATGTCTTCCTTCCGTCTTACGACTTATGGATTTCAAAAAAAACCTTCTTATTATTATAGAGCGTTAAACTTTAATAGCCTTATTAATAAACTTGGAGTAAGGTCGGAATAGTCAGAATATGCTCTGTCTTTTTCCGTGACAAGAACTTTCAAAGTTGACAGACAGAAACAAAAAGTGGTAAATCTATTCCGACCTTACTCCACGTTTATTAATAAGGCTATCAATAGCTACTAACATTGTACAATGTGCTGCGCTAAGTATGGATCTGGTATTTATGATAGTACCAGCACATTCTTGCCAAAACGCATTGTTATTCAAACGAAGCACGGAGACCATGCTAGGATACTGTGTTATGGTGGTTAATGAACCACCCATGATTCTTTGTGGGTCGCTGGATACACCTGTGGGATTAAGACATATTTGTTTATACTTTATTATTATTAACTACAAGCAGAGTGAAAAAAGCGGAAAATTATCTATATTATACCAAACAGGCGGGCTGTTTGGTAATATAGATAATTTTCCGCACCGTAACGGTATTTTATTGAATTTATAGCTACTGCCAGTGGTTAACCGACGCGACGGTAGTCATCTTTATTAGCTTTAACTATGAAACAATTATAATACTAATAAGTCCTAATACCTGCTCATAATTGGTACTATTGGTAGGTAGGTACTGAGATTTTTCTTATGTTTTCGCGATGCTGATATGAAAAAAATAAATTAAAGCAACGCGGCTAAAACCTAATAGATAATTAGGTATATAATTTTGAGTATATTTTTCTGTATTTATCGTAGTCTGTTATCTTTATTAAGAGGAGTATATACGCCAACGACCTTGAAACTGAAAATCCCTGTCGGGCTCATCGAAAATTGTTGATTATTTCATGACGGGATGTCGTAGAACTTTTTTTTGTGCACAGATTGTAGGTGACATTGTTTCCTACATTTTGGTGTAGTTTTAAGACAAGAACCTCCTATCGGTGCAAAGCCTATCCAAATTTTAGACAAAAAATGTCTGATTTGGCTAAAATGTCGATAGGCTTCAATACGTTTCGACATATTTGTATGGAAACTGCACTAAAATATCGGAAACAATGTCGCCTACTGTACATAAAAAAAAGTTCTACGACATTCCGTCATGAAATCATCAACAATTTTCGATGCGCCCGACATGGATTTTCAGTTTTTCAGAAGAGGGCCCTTAAGGTGAATGGCCAATAGTCCATACAAGTCGCTAGCCGCTCATGCGGCACGCAGCAGTTGCTTTGTATGAACTTACAAATGAGTAGTGGATATCTAACACTGCGCGTGCGTCCACTGTAAAAATAGCTTATTGCAGTTGGCCCCGGTTGTTATCTATGATAGCAGTCGTAAAGTCAAGTTAGAGGCCTTTGGGCGACCTGAAAACTCTAACACTAGATAAGCCACCCCATTGCACGAAAATAAAGAAGAAGATCTTATTTTAGATGATATATTAAGCGCAAGCAAGATTTAATCTACAAGATGGAAATGTTAACGCAATTAAATTCAGTAGAAAACCTGACAGTTATCCTTTTCCCCCTGTACCTACTATTTATTGGTTTTACTGACTTGGAGCCATTGCAATTGGCGTATGAGTTCAAGACACTGAACTCTATTTATAAGCAATTGGAGACACTGAACTCTATCTATACAAGTACGTTGGATTTGCTTTACCATACAAAACTACATTAGATCTTTGTGCCGATTTGATTTGCGCCATGTTGTGCTGTTCTCGCGCGTTTTATATTGAAATTGATGGTGACCGTCCACTTATCTATTAGTTCCATGGCGCAAAAACAGCGCCACATGGCGCAGATCAAATAGGCACAAAATTCATTGCGCGATCTCCTGTCCATATTATGGAGGTCAGTGGTTCAAGATAACAGTTTGTTATTCGACCGGTGTAAATCCTCTACATTACAATTTATTGGTAACTTACCAGCAACCACAGCGATACATATCGCCAGCACGGTAAGAGCACTCATTTTCACTGAATAATTAAAAATTGTGATAGTATAACAAGAAAACCTACCTATTTATAATAAACTACTATCTGTTTAGAAATAGCCTCTGATAAAGTAGTCGATAATATTTTATTGTTTTAATTGTAGGACCTAAGTTGAAAGAAATAACAACAACAAAATTATCAAAAATCGCTTATTGCAGTTTAACACTCGAACTGCTAGTACAAGATCGAAATACTGAGTTAGGATACCTAGTCAGTGTGCACGTTAGAAACCGTGCGAATGGACTTCTTCAATATTTCAGCTTGTGACCAGCTACAAATGCGTATTTTCATGGATAACGTATGGTATCATTTTTTGGGGAAACAGT
Source organism: Idaea biselata (assembly GCA_958496205.1). NCBI lineage: Eukaryota > Metazoa > Arthropoda > Insecta > Lepidoptera > Geometridae > Idaea > Idaea biselata. The sequence continues at coordinate 29,065,826 of OY292396.1, read as the reverse complement.
ACCTACCTACCTATGCAAAAGATTTACATACTTTAGGCATTTTCATGTTTTAAGTAAAGGTCTAAAGATCGAAGTTAAAAGGAAAAAGACACGGTGTCCGATTGTCCAAGATTCGAACGCATGACCTTCGGTATGAAAGTCGGAGTATCTACTAGGGGATGCTAAATCGGAAGAAAAAAACTTTTAAGCGAATACAAAAACCGAAAACCCGAAAAAAACCGGGTTGCATTCCCTAGTATCTACCTTTTGACCGCTCTTTTACTATTCTGTGGTACCTACTACTACTTTTTACAATTTAAACGCTAGTTACCTAGAAGTTGAACTCATTTTTCGGTTTTAATCGCATGGTGTCAAAACCGCATATTTTGGTTTTAACAGTTTAATTTCTATCCAACATCGTGAAAACAGAAGGAAAAAGCTAGTTACCTATTTTTACTTATTACCTATGCTATTTTTACTATTTATTTATTTCTCATTAGCATGTACATTGTTATAGACATGCGCCTTGTTCAGGCATTGGCGACATTGCAGAGACTAAATTAATGATATAAACATCAGGGATGAGGGGAGGTGGTGAACTACTGACACCCATACTAACACAAGAAGATATCCATATTCATAAGACAGCACTGAAATGAAACTATACAAGTACGCTGGAATTGGTATACCATACAAAATGACATGACATGATGATCTTTGTGCCGATTTGATTAGCGCCATGTTGCGCTGTGGTTGCGCGTTTTCTATTGAAAGTGATGGGGGCCGTTCGTGGAACTGATAGTTCCGTGGACAGTCACCATCACTTTCAATAAAAAATGCGCGACAACACCGCAACATGGCGCAGATCAAACAGGCACAAAATTCAGTATGCTATGACCTGTCCAGCGACTTGTACCATGGAAGTCAGTGTAAAACAGGCACCCACACTCTTCAAATAAAATTCTGTATTAAATTTTGAGATATCTTTTTTTATTATAAAACTATTTTTAAAATTACTTATCGTCTAACTAGTCTAAACTAAAACCTAGTTTAAGCGTTAGCCTGGATCCAAGCGGTAAACCGCGAGAGACGGGTATTGATTGCAGGGAACACCGCAAGTCCATTGCATTGGGAGTTCCACGAAGCGATACCAACGACAACATTATTGTGGTAAAGAGGGCCACCGGCGTCACCAAGGCACTGATCGCGATTGCCTGCTGCGTGGCCGGCGCAAATCATGTTGTCAGTAATAGTGCGGTTTCTTGTAGCCCAGTTAGTTCTGCAAGTGTTTTGGTTGGTAACCGAAAGTGGGACGTGACGGAGCTGTTCAGATGGCAGACTGCTGTACTGAAAATGAAAGTTACAGAGTTATAGTCAACCCGTTGTGCCAGATCAATTATCCAATTCACCCGCGTAAGTCCCGATACCGTGGGATTTTCCAAAAACCCTTTCTTAGTGGATGCCTATACATCACAAATTTGGAGAGTCCAAATTTAATTTGTCTGAGAGCAGTATAGATCAGGCAGGACATTGAATCATATATATATAGATAGATATTAAGTAGTCGTGGTATGTGATTGTGCCACGTCGTTGCGTGAATCTGTCAATATACATAGATAGTATGGCCGCCATCGAGTCGCGTCGCTTGATTCATAGTAATACGCAAATGCTTGCAGTTGTAATTTAATCAGAATTCTGACGATTAACTTCGATTCACGGTGATTTCAATAATGAACGCGGGATGTAAATTATCTTTAAAGTTTTCACAGCTTCTCTTATTCTGAATTAAACCTGATCCTGTTAATTCAGCCTCGTTCATTTGTAGAATAATATTCAATGGTATAATAGTCAAGAACATTATTGAATAGGTACTTACATACTGGCTACCCCATCCAACGGCCGTCACAATCTGATTATCGGCAACGTTATAGTTGGCAGCAGGGATTAAAGCCGCTGCAACGGCATTGTTGACTAAGGTGATGGTGGTTATTGTTCTAATGAAGGCGATGTCACAGTCGTGGGTGAACGGACTGTAGTTCTGATGGGAAATCAGTGACAATGCATTGTGGACTACGCCGCCGCTGCTTGCGAACGCGGATCCAACGCGAACACGCCAGTTGATTTGTGATGTACCCCTGCATATAAACAAGATTTAGAATTAAGAACACTTCATTTAATCGAAAAGGGATGGAAATAATTAATTGTTACAGTTCCTAAATGGTTATATTAAATGAATGATTAAAGAACCTAAAGATTGGAGCGCCAAATTAGGAACAAACATACTCAGACTATTAACATACATGACACTTCTTTGCGTCTCGAAGGCGGGTAAAAAACACAATAAGTACTTGTTTTAGCAACAATTAATATAAAAAAATAGGTACCAAAATTGTCATTAAAATCTATTGATCCGACAACCATCTGAAATTCTAACACGATAAGAACCAAAAGTGATTTAGTTGAGGTCTAAAACTCTATTAAAAACAAAAGTTTAATAATATACTTTTACTTACGTGAGACAGTGAGCTGCAGTCAGGACAGATCTTGTATTAATAATAACACCGGCACATTCTTGAAAGAAAGGTACGACAAGGTTTCTTGAGAACTCTATATTAGCTATGCTGGGATACTGGTTGATGGTAGCAAGTGTACCTCCTAGGATTCTTTCAGGACCGCTGGGTGCACCTGGAATTTTACAAAAGAGACACAATTTAAATATATGTTAGAAAACTATTACATAAAGAAATATGCTAACATCGGCGATGGATACAATACATATTTGTGCCGTTTGCAATCGAGACTTTGGGGCTTTGGGGGCTTTAGATTGTTATAAAAATATTTCAAAATTATTACTATTAGCTTCTGGTGACCAAAGGGCTGGCGGCTACTTTGGCCAACGAATAGGTATTGCTATCCAAAGGGGCAATGCAGCCAGCCTTTTGGGTACCATACCTAGGGACTCATTTTTGGATTGTAAATTTTAATTATTTAATTTCATTTAGTTATTTAATATGGTGTACTATTAGTAATCCTTTTTTACTAGTCTTATGGAAAAATAAATGAGTATTAGTAAGTTTAAAAAAAAAAGAAATACTTTTTTAGAATAAATGAAGTAGAGCTTTTATAAGTAAAAATGTACCTGCAACCACAGCAACGCAAATAGCGAAGACGGCAATAATATGCATATTCAATTAGTTATTTAGTGATTAACTGCTGTAATTGCCTCACAACAGTACATATTTATATGAATATCTTGGCATAAGATAGTAAATTATCTATAATTTTCGGGTAAGTAGAAAGATTACTGAATTGCTAATGAAATTATTTGGAATTGGTTATCTTTTTAATCTTGTTATTTTACTATGCTTATGTATGATATCAGTTCACCGAAATAAAAATAAGTTTTCCTATTTGTATTAGGCGCGTACTCTTTTAATATAACCACAGCATATGCGATAGTTACAAACCTTACAGTTAGAAATACTGCTACTAATGGAATTGGAATTCTGCATCCACTGCTACATCTTGTAGTCTTCATCATATTGGCCCTAGTCACCTTTACTTGCTGTAATGAATTATTGGTAGGTACTTCTTCTATGAATAAGAATATATCTAATATATCTCGAAAATAATCGAAAAACCTTACATTTTGAAATACCGATAATGGAAAACATTGGAATACCTACTGCATCCACTGCAACATCTTGTAGTCATCATCATAATCATCATTTTCAAGCTCTACTTGCTGTAAATGAATTATTCTTCTTCTATGAATAATGTGTTTACTTCCTCAATCATGAGATTACCCACGTTATTTTTTTTGTCTTATAATGTATCTAATCTAAATCAAGGTACTAAGTAAGTATAACATTTTGTAAGATTTAGCCACAATATTATATTTATTTCGAACATTTTTTTAAATCCGTTATGCTGTATATAGAATAAGTCATTAAAGTCATTTAAAAGTATAATATGTAGTATATTCGTTGTCTAGTGCCCATAGTACAAGCCTAGTGCTTAGTTTGGTGCTAGATTGCGCTGCGTGTAACGTCGTGCAATATTTATTTGTTTATTTATTCATGTCACAAAACAACAACGCATATAGTCAATCAAATAACCCGCCTCTATCATATCCGGCGCAAAAGAGCCAAGGACTGTCAGCACTGCCCCTTTGTATGGCAATAGCTATCCTTTGCACCAAATACGATCCGGAGCGGTAGTCAAGACCTCGACCTCTAAGACGGCGGCCCGATTGTAATAATCGCCCTACTATAAAGATTAAACTAGATGAAGGAACCTTAAATTATATTACAACGTTACAAAGCGTATGTATTCGTATCTTTAGATTTATCATTAACATAAGTTTTTTACAATTTAAATATAATTGTTGACATAGATATTTGATAAGACATTTTTAAAAATAATGAGTCATATCTATGACACATCCATGATAATATTAAAATGAAAAATTATCATAAATCTATATTTTCCTTAAGTTGTATAATCGAGCGAGTATAAAACAGAAATCAATAGCGGTTTTTATTTTTGTTTAGTTTTGGATTTTGCCACAATAAAGTCTTTTAAAATTCGGTGTACTCGCAATGGTGATTTCCAAACAACGAAAATCATGTTGGAGCCATGTTAGAGCTCGTTTTAAAAATTAAAAATAAATTTTGCAAAATATAAAGGAATATTGTCTTCGCCAAATATCGAGTCAATTCAATATATCGAAAATCAAGATACTATTATATAATTCAGTTTTTTGGACGTTTAAACTTCGTAGATGTATGTACATATATATGTATAGGTACCTACATTTATTTATATAATTTTATAGTAGATCCAGGTACTGCTGGAACAGGAGGGTTACTGCGGTTCGTTTCGATACGACATCGATACGATAATACGATGATTCTACTGTCACATTCTGATAGTAGGGTGACAGTAGAACCATCGTATTATCGTATCGTTGTCGTATCGAAACGAACCGAAGTAACCCTCCAGTTACATTAATTAAACATTTATGTAATCATAGATTCAAAGATTCAAAGATATTTATTGCAAAATTGTAGGTTACAAAGGATATTAATCTATATGTATACAGTTCAACCACAATTACCTTCTGAGGTGTACAATATTAATAAAAGATAAATTGATTTACAAGTAAAACTGTTTGTCATCAATCATTCATGTAATAGGTACCTAGTAAGTACCTACCCACATATTCTACACAAACATTTTATTTTATCATGCATTTGACAATGTTACCATACCGAGTCGTGAGTTACAATTAAATTATATTATTAACAAAGGTCATCGTTCCTACATTACGTTATTTATTAAAAATTAAATTAAAAACAAAACTAAATTAACATAATATGTGTGTACCAAATCAACAAAAATAAAATAGATATAAATTATTTTTGTCAAAAATTAATTAAATTTACTTATGTCATAATTTATTAATTACATGTCAACTTGGGGGTTCGTCTATTATAAATTAATATTAAATGCATGCGATAATTTAGTTTACAATAAAATTAGTCCTGTTAATGTCAAAATCCATATTTCCTTTTACCTGCCATACAATTAAAAAACTCATAAAGTGAATAAAAACAATTTTCTAGTAACCAATTATTAAGCCTTTTTTTAAATAATGTTATGGGTAAATCTCTAAATTCGCTTGGTAATTCATTATATAATTTAATTGCCATAACATGTACATTCTTTGAAAATATTGTAATTCTACATTTTGGATGAAACATTTTTTCACCATGTCTGGTTGATCTTTCTAATATCTCAGAATGATTACTGAAACATTCTTTATGTTCTCTGACAAAAAGACATATTAGCTTTATATATAGGCAAGGTAATGGTAGGATTTTTAGGTCTTTAAAAAGCGGTTTACAACTATCTGTGTACCAAGCTCCATAAATCGCGCGTATGCATTTTTTTTGAGCTATAAATACCTTTTGAATGTCAACCGAGTTACCCCATATAATAAGTCCGTATGATAGAATTGATGAAACATATCCATGATAAGCGCTCAGAGCAGCACTTTTTGAGACAGTTAATCTAAGTTTTCTGATTGCATATGCAAATCTGTCAATTTTATTACTTAATTTGTCTATGTGAGCTTTCCAATTACAATTTTTATCAACAATTATACCTAAGAAATTTGTGTTCTCTACTTCTGGTACTAAATTATTATTATGAGTTATATTTAGTTTATTGGTTTTAGTTTGGTAGCAATGAAATTGAATTAAATTAGTTTTATTGACATTAAGTTGCAGGTTATTGCTGCTTAACCATATGTTGATCTCATTTAAAGTGTTACTTATTTCGCTCCTTAGGATATTTTCATCTTTTGCTGTAATAACAATTGTTGAGTCATCTGCGTATAATAAACAGTTGTGTTTAGTGACATCAGGGAGGTCATTAATGTATACCAGAAAAATAAATGGACCCAATATACTACCCTGAGGAACACCATAATTATTTATCCCTACTTCTGATCTAAAAATCTTTCTTTCATCATTTACAATTTTAGAGATCTCAGTGTACTGTTGTCTTTGTTCTAAATAACTTCTTAACCAATCAAGTGCATTTCCTCTTATTCCATAACATTCAAATTTTTTAATTGCTAAATCATGGTCAACGAAATCGAACGCCTTTGTCATATCTAAGAATATAGCAGCAACCTTGGCTTTGTCATTTATACATTTCGTAATCGATTTAATGAGATTATAACATGCCAGAGTAGTGGAACATTTTTTCCGGAACCCATATTGATTTTCACTTAAAATTTTTTGTGCTGTAAAAAAGTGATCTAGTCTGGACAATATAGCTCTTTCAAAAACTTTTGCGAAAATTGGTATCAATGTTAGCGGTCTATAATTATTTAAGTCCGACGAATCTCCTTTCTTGAAGAGAGGTTTCAAGATTGAGATTTTTAACTTTTCGGGAAATACACCTAAGACCTAGGGAAATACACCATAGAAATTTGAGGAGTCGTTCTTTAGGATTTTAATAAATATTTAGTTGATGTAGCTCCCAGCATTAATCTATATATCTGTACAATGCTTACTCCACGATAAACTTAAAAATATATATATTTAAATTTGCAAAATGGATAAATCCGGTTTTCCGAAGACCGCGCCCAGAAATTTCGGAGGTCGGGACCCAAACTGCACAGGAAAACTAATATTTTTGTGAATCCGATTCGGCGAACCGTACGTTTGTTTTTATACCATATGTACGTTGTATCTCCGGTCAGGCGGAACTAAAAATAAGACTGACGGGATTTTCATTTTGACTCTTTTCCATGCCTAGATTTTTAGTTTAGGTATTTTGTTATAGATTGTGTAATACGTAGTTAGGTATTAGCCAGTGAAGTATATTCACTCAAGCAGCAGACACGATTTTGAAGCACATCCTGATATCACACCGATAGTATCGATCAGTGGCGGATTTACAAATTTTCAAGGTATAGACTGTAAAGTTTTTGCCGCCCTTGCTCATACAATTTTTCATGTCTCCATTTGCAATCCAAAACTGACAAGTGACAGGGGAAAGTCATCGACAAAATTTGTTGCAGACATGTTGCAGAGCTCTATCTGTAAAACATCGGAAAACCTTCATGCAGAAATCTTTTTGAATTATATGAGGTAGCAAAAAAGAAACCCCAAATTGCCGCCCCAAAAATCTGCCGCCCTAGGCTCCAGCCTACTAGCCTGCTAGGAAAGCCGCCACTGGCATCGATGATACTCGTATAGTCGTTTTTTATCAGAATGTCCCTTGTAAAGATTAATGATAAATAGTAATTGCTCGTATTTCAGCGGTGGTAGTCGAATATCTTACATATCTATTAACAATAACATAACAATTATTATATTCCTATTTCAAACAGGTTAACAGTACTGGATTCAAAATGCGTAGTATTCTACTGCTGGTTGCATTTTGTTCTGTGGTTTTTGGTACGTTGAATCCTACTTCCTACTAATATTTTAATCGTGAAAGTATGCAAGTATAAACGTATATGACTTTGTATGTGACTTTGTTACTCTTTCACGCTAAAACTGCTGAACCGATTTCGATGAATCGGAATATAGACAGTTGGAGACTTAGAATAAAACATAAGCTACATTTTTTTACATTTTTTAGAATTTAATATTACCTATATCATTTACTACATACTACCTTCATTATACATTTTTTTGAGTAAGTAAAAGAAATCAGTTCTAACATCTCTGGCAGTATATCGTTTAATAAAATTGATTTAAAATAAACTAAATTTTAGGCGCTTCCAATAAGTCACCGAGAATAGTAGGTGGTGTATTGACTACTATCAATGAATATCCCGAGATGGTCGTCTTGCTCTATACATGGGATTGGACATGGTACTTTCAGACATGTGCAGGAACTATCATCAACAGTAGAAGCATTCTTACAGCCGCATTTTGCACGTCGTAAGTAACACTAATTTAATTGCACTACGTTGCACATAGCGCTATCTAGCCTTGGGGCTAGATAGACGTGTGCAACGTCTGCAACGGTCTAAGCATCTGGGCTTGTGCTATGATTACTAAACAACGCGGAAATACTACACTTACCTTATTTCTTCTTTGTAATGACGGCTGACATCGAGACTGTTAGAAATCCCATCATCTTCTTTGTCTGCTTCTATTCGTATGTACCTAATAGTGGTGTGGCTCACCAAATGTTAGGGTTTTAGCTCCCTCTAAGGCCTCTAACTAGCCTTTCTGATAGCAGTTGTTAGGTCAAGGTAGGTATAGTTAGTTAGGTAGAGCCGTTATTACTTATAATAGGTATTAAAATCGCTAAATGATGTGAATAATATGTTTTTGGTTACTCGCGCTAAAACTACTGAAACTTTTGTATCTTAAGAGGTATATACAAGCTAAACTTAAAATCCCTGTCGGGTTCATTGAAAGTTGTTGATTATTTCATGACGGAATGTTGTTGAACTTTTTTTTTGTGTATGGATTGTAAGTGACATTGATTCCTATATTTTGGTGTAGTTTTGAGACAAAAACCTCCTATTGGCGCAAAGCCTATACAAATTTTAGACAAAAAAAGTCTGTTTTGGCTAAAATGTGGATAGGTTTCAATACCTTTCGACATATTTGTCTGGAAACTGCACTAAAATGTCGGAAACAATGTCGCGTACAATCAATACACAAAAAAAAGTTCTACAACATTCCGTCATGAAATAATCAACAATTTTCGATAAACCCGACATGGATTTTGAGTTTAGCGGGTATAGGGCCCTAAACCTGAAATGTAATCATCGGAAAACCTGAAACTTTTAAAAAGATCGAGACTGTAGATCTGTAAATAATAAGTTAAAAGGTAAGTAAAATAGGTACTAATGTTTTGTTTTAGTGGATCATCGCCAGTGAATTGGCGCATTCGAGTTGGTTCCAGCTTTGCAAGCAGCGGTGGAACTATACATTCTATAGATACAATAGTAGAACATCCAAACCAGGAAATGATTTTTAACAACGATATAGCTATTGTTCGCACAGATGTATTTATTACTTTCATTGACAATCTAGTCAGAGCAGCTTTCTTTGCCGGTTCCAATTACAATATTCCTGACACTGATATTGTTAGGACAGCTGGATGGGGTTATTCAGAGGTAACTATATCTACAGTAGCTAATTCAATAAAATTTAAATTCTAAGACACTACACTAACCATTTTGTTCAAATCAGTTTGGTGGCAATAGTGAGCAGCTTCGTGAGCTTCCTATGTTGATGATGAATCAAGATAAATGTAGAGATATATTTGCGGAGTGGGGTATGGTTATAAATGAGAACATGTTCTGCGCCGGTTGGCTTGGTGTGCCTGGTGTCGCCCAATGCAGCGGAGACTCGGGTGGCCCTGTCTACCACAATGGTGTCGTTGTTGGAATAACTCCAGCTCATCTATCTGGTTGTGAAAGTGCGGAGCGCGTTGGAGTTAACGTACGCGTTTCTCGCTATATTGACTGGATTCGTCAGAATGCTTAAAATTTTGGTAATGTTGACTGATATGTTATCTTTAAGTCGCCCACCACCAAAGATAAATTACTCTTTCACCTGCACACCGCCATACGACTCTTTCGCGCTATGAAAACGGTCATTGTATGTTTTTTTAAAGCGTGGTGAAAGAGTCATTTCTCTTTGGTAATGGTAACGGGGCTCTACGTTTAGCAATAATCAATATTTGGAAAAAATAACATATCATTTTGACTATAACCTTATTTTTAACAACGATTAAAGAAATTAAAGATCGCGTGGTGTTTATTGCCAAAAGTAATTAACACCACGCGATTGACACCACAAAATGTCTTTAATTTCAATACGACATCGCGAAAACAGTAGCAAAATCAACGATAAAAGAGCCGGAAAAAGTAGTAGGCACTTATATTGTAGTGGAAACAGTAAATACCTAACAGTTTTATAAGATAATTTAAATCTATTTAAATTAAGTTTAGATACGGATTGGTTTAGGTAAACAGATTAACATTTAAATTGATAAATATTATAAAATGTAATCATTGATATAAATACTATGTTCAGTTTGCACTAGAACTTAGTGTTTTAAAAAAGACTGACATAGTATAGAGGTGATAATGCGTAGTCTTGCAGTGCTGGTGTTTTGTTGTGCAGTGGTTTCTGGTACAGTATTAATAGCTTCTTATAAAATATCTTTTGAAAAATATAAAATTAATGTCGAATCTATTATCATTAGGCCTTAGTTCTACTTCATTTCTGAGGTAACGTACCTCAAAATGAAATAGAAATCCCTACAAGATCACTCGATTGAAATATGAATGTTCGGCCATAACAACCAATTTTTTTAAACGTTTTAGGCACCTCCAGAAAACCATCAAGAATAATTGGAGGTTCAGAAACTACAATAAATGAGTATCCACACATCGTATCCTTATCGTTCAGTTTTGATTTAACAACGTACTGGCACTATTGTGGAGGCAGCATTCTCAACAGCAGATCTATCTTATCAGCCGCTCACTGTTTTCCGTAGGTTTCATTTGACAAATATTCTATTACTCGTAACTATCGACGTCCACTATGCAACCAAACCTACCGTCAATTGACGATAGCTAAATTTGCGTGGACAGTAGGGCTTGAAAACAACAATCTCAGCATCATATTATCGACCTAACTTGACACGGCAATAACGCCCCAAAAAATCTAGAAACATCCAATTATTTGACGATAGCTAAACTTGCGTGGACAGTAGGGCTTGATAACAACAATCCCAGCATCATATCAGCATTACTTGACATGGCAATAACGCCCCAAAAAATCTAGAAACATCCAATTATTGGGCGAATTTCAACCTGCCAATGTAGATTTTTCACATTCCAGATATACATCGCCTATTAACTGGCGTGCACGTGCTGGATCCTCTTACGTCAGCAATGGCGGAATGCTTTATGGCTTGAGTTTAATTATTTCGCATCCAAGTTATGATATCGCTGTAACTGAGGATTATGATTTCGCCATCCTTCGTACTACACAAAACTTTGCTTTCATAGACAATGTAATTGAAGCGGGTTTCTTTGCTGGAGCGAATTATATCCCCGCTGAAAATGAAGTGGTTTGGGCGGCTGGATGGGGCACTTTATATGTAAGTTTCTATAAATAGATAGTTTTATTTATTTTAATCCCGCCGCCGGGTACTAAAGTTTTAAAAGCAGTTTTTCAAAAAGCAGTATTTCCTAAGTGTGGTTTAGGTAACACTAAGATATAATGGTTACATGTTTGAAAAGGGTCACCCGTGGCGAAGCGGTAAAACGCGCTGGTTCGGATTACCAGTAGTCGCGTGTTCAAATTCCGCCGGGTACTAAAGTTTTAAAGGATTTTTTCAAAAAGCAATAGGTATTTACTTTTGTCGGATCACTCGTGAAGACTTTCTTGAGAAGAGTAATCTTGTAAACTTTTCATAGGCAGGCTTTCCTGACGAACCGGAGCAGCTTCACCACGTTCAGGTCTGGACAGTCGACCAGGATACTTGTAGAGAGAACTATCTCAATAGATACGGAGCTATGTACGCTGTGACTGACAGCATGCTGTGTGCCGGTGATCTGGAGTCCGGCGGCCGGGACATGTGTTACGGAGATTCTGGTGGTCCTCTCAATCACAACGGAGTTGTCATCGGGGTGGCTTCTTGGGGTAGATGCGGGGAATTCGCAGATCTTCCTGGAGTGTATGCCCGTGTGTCTTGGGTCATTGATTGGATACAAGCTAATGCATAATTAGCTTCAGCTTGCCAGTTACCATGTCCATAGGCGAAAAACTAACGAAATATACATTCTAAGTTTCTCTTTAAGATTTTTTTTGGAAACTCATTTTATGTTCAACTAAAGCTAAGGCTGTAGTTCTATTCAAGAATGTGAAAGAAGCTAATTTACTTTTAGTGAATTGGAGGCACGGAAACACGGTCAACTTGATTTAGAGACAAAAGTAGGCGGAAACAATTTGTTCTAAGCATCGAGAGTAAGTATGATGTGAAAGACATTATAAAACGATTTGAATGGAAGATTACATTTTAGTAGCTGTAATTCAATATTCAATAGTTGAACAGCTACTATACTAACAATCTGAAAAGAGATAAATGATCTATAAAAATATTTAACTTTCTATAGCCTTATTAATAAAAGTGGAATAAGGTCAGAGTAATATTACCACTTTTTGTTTTTGTCTGTCAACTTTAAAAGTTCTTGTCACGGAAAAAGACAACCACGTTCTCAGTACTCCGACCTTACTCGTCGTTTATTAATAAGGCTTTTATTGACTAATTATATCACGAAACTGTTTTGTTAATTATCATCTTTACACTTAACTAGTTCTGGATCAAGTTAATCAAATTAAGTTAAGGGCCCAAATAACCCCAATTGCGTGACAGGGATAGCGCTATCGAATTTCAGATGTATTAATGAAGGACGTGAGATGCTAGTACGAAAAATTTTAGAGCGTAAAATCAAACATTTGGTAATTGCAAGATCACAAAACATTAATTTTAAATTTCAAATCATAGATGCCCTGCATTGAACTAAGATCAGTACATCTACAAAGTTTTATTAGTGTAAGTTAAATATTGACTAAGAAAAACTATTTTTATTGTAAAAGGACAATGACCAAAAATGTATGGCGGAAAAACCCAGCGTCGATTAGAAAAACACATATACTGGTTGATAGCCCTTTAATTACTAAGCAATAATATGAAATCAATGTCACGACATATAGTTACCACAAATGTCTACAGGTGCCTAAGTTAACTTGAGACTTTTTTTGAAAGAAAAAGTTTGTGCTCAGGTCTCAAGTTAAGTTAGGTTTATAAAAAATGAAAATATATAAATATGAAATATTACCAGCTGACAAACAGGTTATTGACCGACCCTTGGATGTGCCGCAAAAGTCAATACCTAAGGAGACAAGCTCGGTTCCGAAGAAAACCTTTGCCCAGGTCGTTAACGTTCCGAAGCAAGCTCCTGTTCATCAGGCGGTAGACGATAGCGGCTTCACTCTCGTGGAGAAAAAGAAACGGCGTTCGATACTTCGAAATCATCGAGGCACCGCTACTTCGTCCACACTGAAGGCTGCAGAACCAGTGATATCGATGTATCTGTCGCGGTTCTGCAAGAACACATCTAGCAAGGATGTTCAAGATTATATCAAGACCAACAACAAGCTTGCTCCGGTCTCGGGTGTTTTTGAGCTAGAAGTACTGGAATCGCAAAGGAAAACCAACTTTAAATCCTTCGTGCTCCGGTTCCCAGCGTCGGTGAAAGATGTTTTGTTTTCTGCCGACTTCTGGCCGGCTGGCATTGTGTACCGCCGCTTTAGGGAAGCGCGTCCGATTTTAGAAAACCCTAAACTCTAATTTTAGTTTATATTAAATTATTAAATGTCATCTTCATTTTTATATTGGTATCTCGGTTACTGCGATACAAGCTGTGCTTAGTGTGGAACTGATTTATAATGTAATTTGGGAAATGTTTAATAAGTTTCATAATAATAAATAAATATTGTTATTGTTGTTGTTGTTGTTATTTTACCAATTTAAAACCTAATCACATTTTTACCGTTACCTGCGACTTGGGAGGAAGCCGCAGGTAATCGTTCGTTGTCAATAGTATGAGTAAAAGAGGGACAGATAGTGCAAAACTGACATGACCAAAAATGTATGGCGGAAAAACCTAGCGTCGATTAAAAAAAAACTATTTTACAGTGAAGGGCATTAAATGGACTACCTGTGAGTGAAGTTACTTTTTCGAAAAGTTATAACCATGACTTGTTTTGACAAGGTCATGTTTCGATATTAAAAAATGGTTTTTGGTTGAAATAATGATGTTTGTTTGGTCTTGATGGGTTGGTGTGTGTGTATGTATACACATGTGTATGTTACTATGTATGTATGGCTTTATTTATCACATCCTATTATTTACCTGCGGCTTCCTCACAAGTCGCAGGTAACGGTAAAAATGTGATTAGGTTTTAAATTGGTAAAATATTTCATATTTATATATTTTCATTTTTTATAAACCTAACTTAACTTGAGACCTGAGCACGAACTTTTTCTTTCAAAAAAAGTCTCAAGTCAACTTAGGCACCTGTAGACATTTGTGGTAATTAGATGTCGTGACATTGATTTCATATTATTGCTTGGTAATTAAAGGGCTATCAACCAGTATATGTGTTTTTCTAATCGACGCTGGGTTTTTTTTGGTCATTGTCCTTTAGTTTAGAATTTAGAAGTTAGTGATTTTATTCAATCGAGAAAATAATCTGTAATCCTGTTTTCACAACACACAGGACCTAGTAAATATCCTCAATTTTAATAAGCATTGTTTTCGAAACTGATGTTTCAAAAAAATTTATAATCAACCGTCCGAGAAAAATCAGTTCTGGCATACTACGGCTCCTTAAGAAAAATGTTGTCTTGCGAGATATTTCCGTATTCGGAACGTCATGCGACTCTCTACATTTACTTATAGCAGCGCCCTAAAGAACCTTTATTAAAGTTGTAAAGCCCTTCTCATTACAATTCCGTAAGTAAAACCTTTAGGTTTAGGCGCCCTTGTCCCTCTTTATTCGTAAAACTACTTAATTAACTTACTCACTTGATTAATTGAACCTACTAATAAAATTTAATTAAGCATTATCCTAAACACACAAAATAATTTTATTTTATACCAAACTTTCTTTTCTATTCTTTTAAAACATAAATTAGTAGGTAACCGTAACCCGGCGGAACTCGAATCAGCGGTTATTGGTAACCCAAACCAGCGCGATTGGCGCTACGCCACGGGTAAACTGAAATTAAAAAAACACGACTAAAAAACTCCTCGTGTTTTTGTATATAAGGCGACTAGAGAGATATTATAGAGACTATATTAACATATCTGAAAAAAAAAAAATATATTTAAAACAAGAAATTATAATAAAACTAACAAATAAGTACCTACTTACCAGAAAGTGAAAAGAGAAAGTTAAAAACTAATCAAAAACGATAAAAAAACAGGGAGATTTCGGGTTCGGTTCAAGCCTGAACAGTTAATATTTGTATATCTATCCAAAATCGATTTTGGTCAGAGCGATTGTATAGGAAACGAAATATCATAATAACAATATCGGTTGAAAACGGTCCTAATGCAAGAAATATGATTACAAGACTACTTCTTAAGAAAACTGAGGGAGCTTTATTGCGTAGTCTCTTTGGAAGTAAAGATCAATCCACTTAGTAAAACTAAATAAGAACCGCCGAAGTCCTAATTCTGGGGTCTTGCATAGTAAATTGTAAGTTCTTACCTGTTGGTTCGCTGTCCACCAGTGGTGGCCAAACGAGTTCTTCGTAAAAAATCGGTAAGATAAAGTAAGTGCTTATTTATATTAATAAATAAATATTGCACGACGTTATACACAGCTCAATCTAGCCCCGAACTAAACACTAGGCTTGAACATGAGAACGGGTATACCTACTTAGGTATTTACTACATATTTTCCATTTTTTTTTGTAATTCAATACATAATAATGATACAAAGAAAACACCGAGAACCAGAAACAAACATAATAAATGGTCGTACATAAATATTTGTCCCTGCGGCGGTAATCGAACTCGCAGCCTTCTGCGCTGCAGTCTGCGTTTTGCCCGACGCGCCGATTCCTGATTTCTGATTAATGTTTTATTATCCCCTAACCCTGCCATGGGATAAAGATATAGGTATGCTAAAATTAATGTAAAAATAATCGTGGGGATTAGTACTTATGTATGTATACTTTATGTTTTCCGCGCTGTACTAATAATCCTCCTGACCGATTTCAGTCAGGCGTGCTGCGTGGCTCACATATTCAATCTAGTTTAGTCAGGAGACCGTTAACCAAATTATCTACGCTAACCAAATCGTAGTTCATAGCCGCTGGTGTTCGGGCTTTTATTTCATCGTGCTTGGCATTTATTTAAACCGAGAGGTTTTTGTTATTGTTGCGATATTGGTGTTGGTGACTAACAATGTTTTACTTTTTTGTATGCGAAAGCTTATAAATTAATTATTTGTTACGTTATAATGCTATATTTCACTGTCTGCTTTCCGAATAAAATAAAATAAAATAAACGTGTGACTTCCACTCTCCGCTGTTGGATGCTAAATATTCTCATGTAAAGCAATCTACGTCAGATCTCTTCATGTGGAGCTTCAGCACATTATATTATCTGATGAGGAGTTGTCTGCAATGCTTGCGCTTGTAGCTTGAGATTGCTGGCAATCCTGTACAATCCTTCCTCAGAATAGAAGATGCGCTTTGCTACTCTTTCTTTGGCTTTGCGCAAAACATGATTGCATCAACAAAGCTGTCTTCTCATACCGAGCAAACATCAAGCAAGCATTTTATTTATCTACATATTATAACTATCTTATGCCAGACTTCTGCGCCGGCTTGGTGCCCACTTTTGTCAAAATTTGTTATTGAAAAGGGTCTCCACGTGTTGGGTTCGGCTCCACGCACGCCTTCCGGGGTCCGGGGCTCCATAGCCCCGTGATAGTGGACGAATAACATACGAGTACTAGTACAAAAAAAAGATGAATTTTGGATAGTAGGTATATTCGATGTAAAGTCAGTATATAAGCGCCCTTTGAAGACGGATGGACTTTCGCCTTCAAACTATGTTATTTGCGTGTTCTCCAGTTCGACTGTGTCCTAAACTGTTAAGTAGTTTCTACCAAACAAATTGTAGGTAGTTTCTATTACTAATAATCGAAACTTAGAAATCTGTGAAAATTTCAACTGTCTACCTGTCACGATTCATGAGATACAGTGTTGTGGGTATGACCGGACTCCACTGTCTGTTTGTATACCAGGACAGACAGTGGAGTCCTAGTAAAAGAGTCTTCTATAGCTATCTATAAAATGCTTTGTCCTGAGTGCTAACCTGCTCATAGTAGAGTGCTGAAATTTGGAGAGTGTGTTCGTTATATGATGGAGGCACCCGATAAGAAAGGGTTTTTCAAAAGTCCCACGGGATCGGAACTTACGCAGCTGAAACCGTGGGACACATCTAGTCTATTATAATATAGATATACAAAGCTATAGATATTATAGAAATACAAAAGAGAGAATCAAAGTGAAAACGATTTTCACGATTTCAAGTATTCTTAAAACGAAAATAACGTTACCGGTAATGAGTGACGACGAAATTGCTTCCCTTGGGGTTAATGGGAAGTCGTCATTAAACAGTTGCCAAAATAGAAAGGACTTTTTATAAATAGCTTTCGATTCTCGCCTGTTTTAAGCCAAGACAAGTACGTTTTTATCGCTAAAATGCATGCGGTAATACGACGACGACGATTCGACGACCTCAGTGGCGCGTCGGGGAAAGCCCGACTGCAATGCAGGAGGTTGCGGGTTCGATTCCCGCCGGGTGCAAGTAGTTATGTTTAAAAATAAATATTTGTATCTGGTCTGGGTGTTTTCTATGTATCATATTTTATGTATGTATTTACAAAAAAAAGTATAATAATGTAGTATATTCGTGGCCTAGTCCCATAGTACAAGCCTCGTGTTTAGTTTGGGGCTAGATTGCGCTGTGTGTAACGTCGTGTAATATTTATTTATTTATTACTTTAATATTCATTATCTTCTTACGAGTAAACATTTAACTAAAAATAAAATCATAAATAAATCAAAATAATAAGTATTAAATATCCATCTTTGAAATCTGACAAAAATAAGAAGCAATAAATTCAATTATCCCCATTCCCCGCCGGCTCCCTTGCCGTAAGCTTAGTAGGTACCTACCTACAAACTTAAACACCTTATTATCCAACTTCTTCGACATTACATGACAGTTTTATAGCTTTTAACTCGCGAGTCGGGAACTCCGCGAATGATAAATATTAGCACATATTTCTATACAAGAATGTCCATTAAGAGGACAGGTATGCCTACTCGTCTCCATACAAACGTAGTCAACTGTTTCCTCTCTGGAATAAGACAATAGAGAAAATATGTTATGCCATGAACCTATAGGTATCAGCCATGACCTTGGCTCTACTCTACGTTTTTAGGGTTCCGTACCCAAAGGGTAAAAACGGGACCCTATTACTGAGGCTTCGCTGTCTGTCCGTCTGTCTGTCACCAGGCTGTATCTCATGAACCGTAATAGCTAGGCGGTTGAAATTTTCACAGAAGATGTATTTCGGTTGCCGCTACAACAACAAATACTAAAAACAAATTAAAACAAATATTTAAGAGGGGCTCCCATACAACAAACGTGTTTCAAAAACATCGAATCGAGTAGGTCATGAAATTCAAAATGGCTGCCCTATCTGTCAAATATACCAGTCTGCCTTCACTTACCAAAGAGTTTCTTAATTATAAGTTTCAGATTGTCTTCGTGCCAAAGTTTTTTTTTTCTTTTTTAATTTTTTTTTTAGTTGTCTGGTCGTATGATGGAAGTAAGAATCGAAGCTAAATATGTCACATATCAAATTTTAAAATTAGTAAACGATTTTAGGGTTCGGTACCCAATTGTGATAGTGGTACGGAACCCTTCGTGCGCGAGTTTCGCACTTGGCCGGGTTTTTTTTTTCTTCATTTTAAATAGAAATAAAATTCCATACATGACAAAAATAGTTGATAATGATTGATAATGGTTCTAATGCATGTACACATTTTTGCTCAGTCCTCCCTGGGTAAAGTCTCAACAATGTCTTTATCCAGGGAAGAAACAGTCGACTTCGTTTGTAAAGTTTGTATGGAGAAAAGAGTAGGTATCCTTTCCCCTTAATGCCTAAAGGAAAGAAAAGTTACGTATTTACTTTATAATATAAACAAATGTAAGTAAAACTCATAAAAGTAAGTACAATGTTACGAGGTGACAGTGACAAAACAGATATAATAATATACAAACTAGCTGTGCTCCGCAGTTTTACCCGCGTAAGTCCTGATCCCGCATTAATATCAGAATAAAAAGTAATCTAAGTGTTAATCCCGATCTCTAGCTACCTGCATACTACGTTTCATAGCAATTGGTTTGTAGTTTTTGCGTGATAGAGTAGAAACATAGTCGTTTACGCACAACCTTTTCCTCAATAATATAAGTGGGATACCTAACCCGGGTCGCGGCCTGTTACCGGCCTGAAACGTTGCACCATGCGGACTCTTCTGTGTTCCGATACGTAGACCCGAGCAGCCACATCATCATCATCATTTCAGTCTTTTATCCGTCCACTGCTGAATATAGGCCCCATACGACGCCACAAATAACGCTCGCGAGCTACCTCCATCCAACGACTCCCCGCGACCGCTACAATGTCATCCGTCCACCGAGTAGGTGGTCTTCAAACACTCCGTTTCGCATTGCATCGTGGTCGCCACTCGAGGACTTTTACTCCCCAGTGGTTATCAGCGAGCATTATTGTTGTCAAATTAAAACATTGGGTATCCACTTATACCGAAAGTGTCTATGGACGTGGACATTTATTAAAAGTCGTATAGGTATACCTGATCACGATTTTCCTACTAGCTGTCAGTATAACATGGTTAGCTTCGCTAAATCTGCATGAGCCGATGACACAATTTCCGTCCAATAATTACTGCAGCCAATCCGAGCCAAACATGCTGTTCGATTAGTCACATCGTTGCTTCGAAATTTAAATCAAACTGCATGATTGGTGGTTGATCATGTTAGAGTAATCCTGTAAGTGGTTATTTACAATAAATAGCTTCTGCTCGCGGCTTCGTCACGTATACTACAAGAAACATCAAAAAGTTAAAATTAAAGACTTTTTTCGGTTTTAATCGCGTGATGTTATGATGACTTACCGTAAAAGGCACCAACTTTGCCCGTTTTTTTTTATAAAATCGAAAAAAACTCCTTTATTTTCTAAAGGAACATACATTTTTTATTTATGTGTAAGGTGGTAATTACGATCATAATATGGTGCATTACATAACTATTTGTATAAATATATTACACTTTAAAATAATTTTTTTCTTGATTTTGATCGCGGGCAAAATAATCCGCAGTTGTGACCAACATTGCCCCCGCCTATTTTTTGATTTAATTCGAGTCCTATTTATACGTAATTCAGATAATATCTAGAAAAATATATAATCCTGGCCTAGTCTTTAAATTTTTGTTTGTAGCATAAGCAGTTTTGCAGTAAAATCAGTGGGCTATATTACCTAGCGATTATTACTCTTACATACAAATCCTAACAAGCTGTTGTAACTGTCTAAGGTTGTCACGTGTCTATTATAAGTTTCGAATGTTGCGAATATCAGAAATGCTATGTAAATTAGAATTTAGTATTAGAAATAAAAATGTATTATCAAAGTTTGACAAACCAAGTAACTACTTATGTATTTGTTATAATTTTTAAGAAAAACACTGTTTTCTTAAAAATTATAACGAATACACTATATTTTGCAAATTACACAGTGACTGATGTTTGTAATTGTTTAGTTTGTTTCAAGAAAACAATCTAAATGAAACAAAAAAAATGATAAATTGGGATCCTCATTTTTTTTGTGTCGGTTAAAATGAAATTTTGGCAACCCTACGTGCTTTTTGATGAAGGGCAAAGTTGACAAGAATAGGTCTGAACAGTTCAGGGTATCTTTGCCCACCGCCATTACTGTTGTATTTTAAGGCTTAGAATACTGAAACCTAATCAAAAATGCTTTAAAATTGATATTCTATAACATACAGAAAAATCAACTTTCCTGCGTTTTCGCCGTGATTCACTCTAAAATAGCTGAAAAATTTGCCCGCAAAAAATAAATCACATTCGACAAGACCTGACAGGTGACTGAACGAAGTTGGGAACCAAGGCAATGCATCATGTTGTCATATATATAAAAATATTTTTCAATATTAACAGATTTGCTTAGATACTGCTTTTTGGGCAATGTTTTGGTGTTGGCAAAGTTGGTGCCTTTTACGTACTTACCTACTGTACCGACCCCAAATAATCGCTCAAATGAAAAGAAAAATATCTATTTATCTATATAGCCACTACATACAATGTATAAAACAATCAAATGACGACCTCGGTGGCGCGTCGTGCGAAAGCGCGACTGCAATGCAGGAGGTTGCGGGTTCGATTCCCGCCGGGTGCAAGTATTTATGCTTAAAAAATAAATATTTGTGTCTGGTCTGGGTGTCCCTCTATGTATAATATGTATGTATTTACAAAAGAAAAATAAATATAAGTATTATATCCGTTGTCTAGTCACCGTAACACAAGCTTAGTCGCTTACCACGGGGCTAGATGGCGCTGTGTGTTGTTCGGAGAAATTATTTATTATTTATTTTATTTATTTATTTATTTTATCAAATAACATACAAATAAACAAAACATTTCACAGTTAACAGTTTCACTAAGATCCCTTCTTAGTGAAACATAAATAGAAAACCTTTATGGAGGGTTAAAGAAGTTAAAGTATTTCGGGTCAGGTAGTTCGGTAGCTATTGTTGTACAAACCATTTTATTTTGTTATCTTGTTTGTTAGTTGCGATTAACTTACCTACTTATTTATTTAAAGAACGAGCTGCGTCCCGCGGTTTCACCCGCGTAAGTCCCGATCCTGTGGGAATATTAGGATAAAAAGTAGCCTCAGGGTACTCAGGGTGAATGTAGCTTTCTAATGATGAAAGAATTTTTGAAATCGAGAAAGTAGTTTTTGGGTTTATTCATGACAAACATACGTAGACACACACACACACACAAATACAAATCTTTCTTCTTTATAATATTAGTATAGAAGTATAGATGTAGGTATAGTTACTTTGTTTTTTTTAATTGTAGACTACGATTTGACACGTCTTCATAATGATTTTTGTTTTGTCTCGACCGTCTTTTATTGTTATTTGCGGCAGTCAGTGAAGCCGTGGGACGATAAGTAATAATACAGTTAAAGACAATTAACTGTGGCAAACCCACTAAAGAGTTAATCTGTGGGTAAAATATCTTAATATTGCTTTGAAACTTATAATGCCACTGAAAAGACTTCATTTTGACGTGCGTCAAATGGCCTCACTACCCGGAAAGCTGAAGATCGTGAAGTAGGAAAGCGGACTCCGGGGTCACGAGACGGATGCAACCGGGAACATCTCGGTAGATGATAATTGAAAAGACGTTTTTCAAAATCCTTCGTCCCACGTACGTGTCAATAATCGTGTCAGTTTTTCTGAACCTTTTAAGATGCGTAGTATTTTAAACAATTTTCCAGCTAAGCTTTGTATAGAATGTTGGCCCGGGAACGCTCTTCCAAGGAAAGTTCATAAATATTCATCAACTGCTTTTAGGATAAAAAAAAAAATGAGTGATTAACTGAATTGATTCAAAGGGTTCAAAAAAACACGTTTTTTCGAAGGATAATTTTACGGAGCAAGTCGTTTGCCGTTAAATATTTTATTCCAATCTTCCATCCAATCTTCGCGACGTTTTCTCTTACAAGCTTAGGCCAAGTTTATTTTAATTTTACTTAGGTACTTACCTACCTTCTTTTCGTTTTTCAACTTTTAGCTAGCATACCTAATCTGAGGTTTTTATGTATTGAAAATTTATAACAATAATCGAGAAGACACGCGACCACGGCCGGTGTGACTTTTTTGCTAACACGTCGAGATAATTAATAACAATGATTATCTACAAAGCGATCTAGACCCGTGTTTCTTATAATAATGATGGACGGAAATCGTGTAAGTTTTAAAAGTGAATCAATACTATAATGAAATTCCAAGTCCTGACTGGTTGATTGACTGAATGACTTAATGAACAATAGGTAGGTATATCAACGCAAAGCCCAAACTGCTGGACCTAGAGTTTTTGAAATTCCACCCCTAATAGGGTGTCCAATTTTGTATTTAACTTTATTGTTTCGAAATTAAAAACATTTTTCGGCTGTAAATACTTTCTACATGAGTCGTGTAGCAAAACTCATATTTCGGCATTCAGACACTTCCGTAGACACTATTATTTAAGCTAACTGCACAGCGCGGTTACTGTGACTGTTGCGTGTAAATAGGTCACAGTACTTCAGTACCACTAACCTCCATGGTGCAAGTCGCTGGACAGGTCATAGTGCACTAAATTTTGTGCCTATTTGATCTGCGCCATGGTGCGCTGTTGTCGCGCATTTTCTATTGAAAGTGATGGTGACCGTCCATAGAACTAATAGTTCCGGAGACGGTCACCATCACTTTCAATAGAAAACGCGCGACAACAGCGCAACATGGCGCTAATCAAATCGGCACAAAGATCTAATGTAATTTTGTATGGTATACCAATTCCAGTATTCCTACTTGTACAGTTTCATTTCAGTGTTCAGTACATACACCTACAAGTTTGCGTCAAATGTACGTCGATTTACTGAATGTGCCCACATCAACCAAACGACCTTTCTCTACACAACATTTATCTCTGAATTCCCGTGTTGCTAGAACAGAATTGCTTCTAACATAAAATTCGCAATATCGGAGTTATTAGTAGTTGAGCCCAAGTTGAGACTAAAGTAATAGGTACCTATTCCTTATGAGGACTATTTGGCGGGCGAATCTAAACGTTCTTCTCCATACAATCAGGGTGAGAAGAAAACCTCTTTTATACTTCTTAACATCTTTTTGAATGGAAAGTCACATAAACTTTATAATTCACACGATTTCACAAAATGATAGGGTATTTTTTAAGACAGCTATGATAATTATTGACCATATAGTTTGTGTTGATCATCTATCTACATATATCTTTAAAAATATATTTACAAGGAGAAATCATCAAAACTTCTCCACTCCCCCGCCACTTGCCCAGCAAGCGAGGGGCACAGGTTCGAATCCTGTCATGGGAGAATTTTTGGTGATGTATGTTTTTTTAATTCACCCTATTTTGGGTAGCATAGGTTACCTAATTCTGACCTAAATACTAGTCAAAACGCAACAAGAGATCAGACAGAATAATAGAAATTCTAGAATAGAACCCCCAATTCTGTATCAATCTGTTAACTTACCAATTGAGTTATTAAAACAGAAAACAATTTAAATTCAATTTTGATGATACCGAAATTAATTTAACATAAAACATTGTTTTATTATTTTGTGTCACGTAGGATTAGAGGAGTCTGATTGTGTTTGTATTCAATTAAATTGAATCGCGGCATTCATTCATCAAATTGTTATTCATGTTCGGTCATGTGGACATTTATAACGTGGATATCTCACTTCGATATACGTTCAATTAGTGCTTTCACGTTTTATAGACATTAATTTTATTAATAAAATTTGATTGGTATCATCAGAATTGTAAATTTACGATTATCGTATTTTAGAAAAAAGGTTTTTGTTCCAATTTTTAAGGCTCCATAAGGGGCTTGAATTAACGAATTTCCCTTCTTTAGTGGAGCACAAACCATCTGCGCCAAGCGGGCTCAAGCGACAAAGTTGAATGTAAGGTGGAGCGCAAACCGTCTGCGCCAAGCGGGCTCTAGCGACAAGGTTGAATATATAAGGAACGCATTATTTTTTTTTTCCATTTAGGCTTGTGGTGGTTAAGGATTATTCCTTACTGTCTACCATTTGTATGGCGAAGAATAAAATCTATGTGAAATTGTGGCACGTGCCGAAGCCGCGAATTCTGACTGATCAATCCAAAGATCCAAATTATGTTAAAGTAGAAGCTGAAAAAGCATCTTAGGAATTGAGTAGGCATATACCTTGCATAACTACTCAATTCTTGATAATTTATCAAGATTTCAGTTCATTGAAGCCTACTGCCTCCGATTGTAACGATGCACTGATCGAACCATACCTATCTAACAAATCGGTCGAGTGAATCGGTTTTCGCGGAGTATAAATTGTTGAAACAGTAAAAACAGACAGACAAGCTCAGACAAAGCAGATAGCGCACCACTGTCACGTGACAAAACATCCCCGTGTAGTGACAGTTTGGTCCAGTTCCTACTGTGCTAATATGATTTATGTCTCCCACTTCTCCTGGGCCGCTTACCGCGTAGTCGCTTGGTATGAGGTGGGTACCCAGTCCGTGGTGGTTTGTGCCCACATCTCGTCGGACGTGCAGCAGATGTGGCCTCAGTGGCTAGTTCCATTTGAGTTCAGCAGCAGTATGGTCAACGTCTAATATTTTAGTTTAGGAGCGTAGTTATGTGTAACATACAAAGTTGAATAATATAACATAAACCGAATCTAATGCTACCAAGTTAAGAGTATCTGTAATTAGTTTGTAATTTACAGTCTAAACACTCGGAACAATGACGAAGGTTAGTCGAAATAATGCAAATCATTATTTTTCATCTTAAACGTGACTGAAATTAATTATGCCGACCTCTCAGAAGTCAGCCTATTTACTTTAAAAACCAAATTAAATTTGTTTTGTTCAGGCGTTGGACTTAAAAGCAATATTTAAATTAACCCTTAGCTGCTCTAATTGCTAGTTACAACTTTTGCAGACTGCAGACTTTTTCATCGGGAAAACCATTTAGTGTAAATTGAAGATGCGCCAAATTGCAATTTCTCAGAATAACGTCTAGCTATCGCGGTTCAGGGGACTGGTTCGATCAGGCTGTACCTGTTGACAGACAGACTGACGGATAGACAATCCCTGCAACAACTGAACAACATTATAATAATATGTATATGTTATAGAGTCCCCAACTATCGCCAACATTTAGGCATAAATGGAGGGTCCGCTTTACCGTCAGGCCACTCCCAGGAGGCACTCAGTTGGGCGCGAGGCTTTTTGAGAGAACCGCACACACTAGCGTTTATATACACGATGATTGATCCCAGACAGACGATTGGACAGTGGAGTCTTAGTAAAAGGTCCCGTTTTTATCCCTGGACAAACTCAAATAGAAAAAAAAACCACCCCGAAATAAGCGGTTTTACTGGGTTTCGGGCCGAAACCCAGTAAAACCGCCAGACTTCAGATGACATAACAGATAAGTCGGTGGCGCTGTATGTAGGCGAAATTGAACTATTACTTGCCACAATTTTTAGTTATCGGTATTTAAAACAATATTAAGATAGTTTTAAGGCAGCAGTCATCAAGTTTTTTCCGTTTTTCCTCGTTTGACGGCACGTTTGCCTCTGTCTATCCAGGAGGGTTACTGCGGTTCGTTTCGATACGATAATACGATGATTCTACTGTCACTTTCTGATAGTAGGGTGACAGTAAAACCATCGTATTATCGTATCGTTGTCGTATCGAAACGAACCGAAGTAACCCTCCTAGATCGTTTTGCCCTGTATCAGTCCCTCTAGTGTCTTTCTCGTAAACTCATACTAACTTCAATACTTTGTTTATAAATTAATAATTAATTCTAAAAACAAATAGCTGTCCCTGGGCACTATTTATCCTTAGAAGCAAGTTGACAAGGACAAAACTTTGCAGAAGCAAAAAACAAACTTTTCAACTTAATTAAATCAAGATTAAGATGATGAAAGAGATTCGAAAGAAGGTCTCAAGGGTAATTAGGTGTAATTTACCTCAGTTACCTAAACAATATTGTTCTTAAAAACAGGTATTTAAAAATAAGTACCTACTTTGATACATATTGCCTACCCTATTGATATCTAGACAAAAAAATGAGAAATTGTTATTTTAAGAACAATCAGGTAATTTTGTCTAGGTATCAATATTAAAACACAGAATTTGATCCCGCTATTCCCACGGGATCGGTACTTACGCAAGTGAAACAGCGGGACGAAGCTATTTTTAAAAAAATAAATGAAAAATCGTTTTATGGACTTTCGGACAAAAATGGACGGAAATAGGTAGATTACGTGAAAAAGTTTTTTTAAAGATACGAGGTATCGATTTGGCAACGGGTGACATGAGGCGGCAGTGGACGACGTGTCGCGGCGACACTACTGGTTACTAGCTTACTCGTAAAATGTACACTATTTCATCAAAGCACTATAAAGAGTACCTGAGTAATATTACCCTTAAATGGAGAAGTTCAAAGAATTACAGCTCGTTCCCACTTGTCGGGTGTCGGATCCGTATATAAAACGGAGGTTATAGTGGCAGAACATTACATATGAAGCTATTCACACTTATCGGAAACCGATTTTGTGTCGGTTCCGACAAGAAATGTCGGGTGTTTTGCCAGCCCTCTACGCCCGGAAAAAAATCGTGTCGGATCTCGCTCGCCTATGATAAAGAATGGCGCTGTTCACATTCGTCTGATGTCGGTCTCTAAATCTTGTATTTTGGTAGTTTATGCTCACTGATATTTTAGCCAATAGATGGTTGAATGTAGTTATCGACATTCTAAAATAATTGAAAAACTTAATTTCGTCACTCCTCAATTCTGTTATTAAATTCTGAAATGTTCCCAAACTAAATCTTTTTCTCAGGATTGGGTGCACCCAATATTTTCGTTCTTTGACTGTCTTTCTTCTTTTTCTTCTTAAATAATAATACATCACAACAATAAATTCGTCGTCGTCCATCGTGCACAATCGCTTCGCGTAGAATACTTAAAATTGACACTAGCTTCGACCGTGGCCGACAACCGATTATTAATCGTGTGTGTGAACAAAGGCGCCGACATCCGATTAATATACGGATCCGACACCCGACAAGTGGGAACGAGCTCATATAATTCTACATTTGAACTGCGGAATGAAAGTTCAGGTATACTCATCATCATCCGAGCGTTGTTCCCGGTTGCATCTCTCTCGAGAGCCCGGGGTCCGCTTTCCTACTTTTACGTCTCCACTTCGCACGATCTTCGGCATCCCGTGTAGTGAGGCCATTTGCACGCATATCCGATCTTACAACGTCAAGCCAGCACTTCTTGGGTCTTCCCAATCTGCCGCGGCCGGGCGGAGGCGCCATAGCAAGACATTTGTTTCCCACGTAACTAGCCGGTTTCCGTAGAACGTGGCCGTACCACCGTAAGCGGCATTCTTGCAGTTTGTCTGCAATGTCTCGGACATGAAGGCTGCCCCTGATGCGGGAGTTTCTGACGCGGTCTTTTCGCGTCACTCCACACATCCAGCGCAGCATCTTCATCTCCGTGACACGCAGCTCCTGCTTATGTCGCTCAAGCAATGGCCACGCCTCACTACCATACAAAAGGACAGGTCTAATGATCGTTTTATAGACCTGCCCCTTCAGTTTAACCGGCATTTTCGGGTCACAGATGACACCAGTTACCTCTCGCCACTTGGCCCAAGCTGCCGAAATGCGGGACTTGACGTCGCAATCGATGTCGCCGGACTCGTGAAGCACAGATCCCAAGTACTTAAACTGGTCTGTCCGCTCGACCATGTGACCGTCTACGCAGACAGGTGTGGGATCTGTGGTATTGCTAGCCAAGTATTCGGTCTTCGCTACGTTGAGTTGCAAACCGCCATTCTCAAGTGACTCTTTCCACGCATTTACACGCCTTCCAAGTCGTCCCTTATCCGAGTTTAGTTCAGTAAAGTTCAGGTATACTACGAATACTTATAAAATACTGATACTGCATGTTAATAGGAGCTTTTCTCGTAACTCCTACATAGGACTTACAAGGGCTTTTCTCGTTTCATAGAACTTGTTAGTTGTTTACAATTTTACTATGGTGCAGACTTCGAGAACTAAATCACGTTTGTCGTCTATTTTATTTTTAGGATAGGTTGTTAGAGCAGGCATAAATACAGAAATACATCATGTGAAAATTTCAACCGTCTAGCTATCACGGTTCATGGCATACCAGACGGA
The DNA here is from genome assembly GCA_958496205.1 of Idaea biselata. Classification (NCBI taxonomy): domain Eukaryota; kingdom Metazoa; phylum Arthropoda; class Insecta; order Lepidoptera; family Geometridae; genus Idaea; species Idaea biselata. Next base: position 29,036,583 of record OY292396.1, on the reverse strand, counting down.
CAGTAAAGTCTTAGTAAATGGATCCCGTTTTTATTATCCTTTAGGGGCTAAACAGTCGTAAGTTCGTTAGCTCACACGATGCTTTTTAGGGTTTCGTACCCAAAGGGTAAAAACGGGACCCTAATTATAAAATCGCTTGGGAAAAAGCAACAGCACCGTGTGAATGGACAATAATTTTGAAATGGTTGGGAGATTTTCGGTTGGAATTACTAAAACTACTCCCAACTCAGCTGAGTTATTAAGTTGCAAGTTGGTGACTTGGCAATGCAACTAGTTGTTATTAAATTGTCCCAAGCCTTTTGGGAATCGCTTGGTAGTTTATAAACGACTTCAAATAGGAGGAGGTTCTCAATTCAACTGGGTTAATTCAATTAGAATTGTATTATAAATTTTAGATTTTTTCTCTGTTTTCGGGATGTTGTATTGAAATTAAAAACATTTTTCGCTTTAGGAGACAATCCTGAAGAAGGGACCAGTAAAGTTCTCGAAATGTTGAGCGTTGAAACAATGCTAAAAGTAATAAACACCGAAAACTACCTTTAATTTATAAAATATTCATTATTTTCAGCATAACATTGTTGGCTAGTTACGTGGGGAATAAATTAATGTCTTGCTATGGGGCGCCTCCGACCGCGGAAGATTAGAGAAGTGCTGGCTTGACGTCATAAGGGCGGATATGCGTGCAAATGACCTCACTACAAGGGATGCTGAAGATCGTGCATAGTATAGACGTAAAAGTATGAAAGCGGACCCCTTGTTTCAGAAGGATGCAACCGGGCACATTGCTCGGATGATGAGATGATGATTTCTTGTGTATACTGTTATGTTGAAAATAACTTCCTGACTTGTGTAGATATTATGTGAAGAGTAACACAAGTGAAGTGTAGGTACCTAATGATCAAGATAAGCGTGCTCTATCTTCTACCTTCTTTGTTCCCTTCCCTTGATAGTGGTCTCAAGTTCAATCAATTTATACCAAAACAATTATATTGAACAACATGCGGGCAGACGCAGGTAGTGAATTTATTATGGTAGGTAGGTATTTTATTTATCAAAAATATCTGCTAAATAATAGCAAATTATTTAGCAGATATTTTTGATAAAAATGAATGAAAAATTCATAAAATGATTTATTGTTTTTTTCTTCAGATTAAATAAATTATTGTTGATTTATCTGTGTAGGTCACAATTTCACCCGCATGTCCCAATTTCATTGGATTTTCCGAAATTCTTTTAGTAAACCTACGTCATAACAGCAATTTGCATGCCAAATTTCAGCCCGATAACCGCCGATAGCTTATTAGTTTGACCTGCATGTCAATACACCTATTTTAGAGTAATTCGGATGATGTTGTAATGTACCTGAGACATAATTAAACTAAATACTAAGCTTGCTTATAAAATGAGTTTTAAGGCTAGACCTGGTTTAAACCATGATTTAGGCATAGTAAATCATGTTTTAAACTAGGTCTGGAACTTTTAAAACACATTTTATAATATAGCAAGGTAAGGAATCAATTTTGCTGTGGCTACATTCTTGCTGTTGCTGGATGGGTCAGTCACGTTTTACCTCTATAATAATCACTTATAGAATTTAAGGTTCTTTATAATAAATAATGCACCTACCTATTTATAGAATTTATGGTTATTCTTCACAATTATATCTATTTATATTACACTATAACGTAGCGATTTCCAACCTCATTGATTTTAACACTGTGCCAACTCTCTCCAGTCTCATGTCTGGATAAATTAGATAGGTTCCTATAATATATCGGTAACGCGGCGCGCGGCGTCCCTTGATACTAGCTTGTATATGTATAATTCGTGCACGAATCATCTGTCTTTATAACCTTATTTTTTTAAATAAGTAAGTAAATACCTAATGGTGAAAAATATTATTCAATATAGTCAATTGCTTCTTTTTTCGAAGCTTGTGAATTCCTATAGAAACTAATTGTGTTTGCAGTTATTAAATTTCGAAAATCTTTAACTCGACAATTATGTCGAGGTAAAGATTTTCGAAATCCAAAGAACAGGTGCCCGAGAGCGAAAAGGGGACATTCCTACTAATTATTTGGACAAGCTAATAGATAATACCTAAAACAATTACCCAAATAGAAGCCCAAACAACAATCCCTAAAAAGCCTTGTCCGCCCAGACAAAGGGCGTTGAACACCTTGCGTGAGACGGCTGTCTGAACCGACCTTAACGATGATTGATGACTTCTGAGAAATGGAAGACGAAGTTTCTACAGTGTGATCACACTTTATGCTAGCTGATATAAGTTCTAGGTGAAGTTTTGTGTGAGACGAAAAGAAACTATTTAATTCACTGCCATCTACTATGCCAGCTTACAGTGTGTACGCATCTTTAGAACTTAAATGGAGTTGCGACGTTTTCCTAAAGTTAAGTTAGAAGTTGGTAGCCGATAATAGGTCGTCGGCTCATGTCAGCCAATGCTGACCGCAGAGACAGCGACAGACAGGTTCCATCAATTCACCAACATGCTCCTTATCTATCTATTATCTTCTATTATTTATTATAAAGCTGAAGAGTTTTTTTATTTTTTGTTTGTTTGTTTGAACGCGATCCGTCAGGAACCGCTGGTCCAATTTGAAAAATTCTTTCAGTGTTGGAGTCCATTTATTAAGGAAGGCTATATTATATGCGCTGCACTGCTAGTATCTATATATAGGCGAAGTAACTTACAAGTTTTTGCATATAAACTTGCTTGTTATTACTACATTGTCATTTATATACAAAGCCTATGAAACGCTTTTCAGGCAATCAATTCAAACATCTGAACAATGAATTTCATCGATCTCAGACCTCAAACGTCAACCAAACCAAAGTGACCTTTCCGATTTCAATCTCAAAGCTACTTTCTGTTATAAGTATTATTTTCTCAAAGCGGTTTCTAGATTTTACTCCTACAAGCAGTTTACTTATGTGTCGTCTACAAAAAAAAAGAAAAAAGAGGCTTTGATTTTTAGGAATTTAATTTTTAAACTTATTTTAACCAACTTTACAAACTATTTCTGTATGAACTCAGTTATCTCATCTCATCTGGAGTTATTTGATGCTAATCGCATTTTTTTATCAATCCTATACTATAATGAGTATCAAACCATTTAGCCCCGGCATAGAATAGGGCTACCTCATCTATTCCCGTGGGTGTCGTAAAAGGCGACTAAGGGATTTGAGGGCGACTAGCAAACCTTAAGTTCTCTCCTTACCTGCTTAACTGCTTTGGTCCCTAGGAGGGTTTGTGTCAGGCAGGCGGCCGGCCGTAAAAATATTGCCAAATATATTTGCAGAAGGTATGGTCAATGATGACTTACCTACTGCGTCGCCCCCAAATTAATTTGGGGTTTAGCGGACCCCGGGCTCAAGTTCAGTAACAGAGTCGCTCCCGAGAGGGATGCAAGTGGGAACATCGCTCGGATGAGACGAAGAAGACTAATGAATATCAATCGCCGCCACACTTACTTGTCCAATCAGAGAATATTATTCTGGATGTAGCGAAGTTGGATTCTAGATGACACTTATTTTTTCACAAGCTTTTTTGAGCGTTTTTAAGTTTTTATTCCGAGAACTGTTAGGCAGTTTCAAACGTTCTGTTCCATGTGTAGAAAAAGCGCTGATGGTGACCTAGTTCGTTTTAAAACTAAGATTTACAAACTGGAAAACAAAATACTACATAACTGGAAACACAACGTCATTTCAAAAGTCGTATAACAATATTTATTCGCTTAGACGTGTAGAACTTCAGATGCGCTAATCTCCCCAGATCCCTTAGTTGCTTGTGGCAATCCATGTAGGAATATATCTAGGTACCTGGCATAGGACATTCACGAGAAAAGTACCAATCTTTGTCGGCGCTACACCGTATATTTCTTCTATTTATCACGTTATATTACCACTAATTCCACTTCTTCTTTTTGCATGAAAGTGTATGTATCTCACCTAGGTATTTATAGCCGAATCTGAGTGATTACTTTAGCTAAGCAATGCTCTGTCTCGCTCTTATTAGTATTTTTTAACGTCAGCGAGAATGTGACAGACACATTACTTAGACAAGTAATTACTTAGAATTAACTATAAATACGAGTGTTAGAGTTTCAGGTAGCCCTAAGGCCTTTGACTTGACCTAACGACTGCTATTAAAGATAACAAATCAGGGACCACCTGCTTAACGTTCTTTCCGAAGTATGGAGAGGGGATCGAGAAAATGTTTATTGCCACACACATTTATCACCAATGAAAGAAGTGGCCATGCCAGGCTTTGCTGAACCCACACGACTATAAGATACGATAAGAAGATATAAGATCGACAGGCCCATCTAGGCCAATTAGCTAATTCTACTAACCACTTATGTATTTTGTACTTAGGTATATCTCTAAAAAACCTACATTTTTTGTTTCACTAAACGTCAATTTCCCTTTTGTTCCAGGTTAGTGCCAGTTTAATACTTCAGAATTCGTGTTCACAAAGAAATGGTAAGAAAATATGTGACATCACATTTGCGTATGATTTATCGCCTTTTGATGCCTCTTTAAATATTCAGTTTTACGATGTATTCTGAATCGAAACGCGTTCGGTTACGAAAACTTATTTTGCTTATCTTATCAGTGAACAGGAGAGATAAGGAAAATCGGTTTTTTAAATGACTTTTGCGATATCTGATAAACGAAAAAAGCTTTTGATAAGCTCTTGCTCCGGTGCGACTTGTAGTCACAGAAATGTAACCATAGAAATTCCTTCTTCTGATAAAATGGTAAACAAATAAGACGGGTATCTATATATATAAAATTCAAAGTCATTACTGATCTATATATCAACACAGAGCCCAAACCGCTGGTCCTAGAGACATGAAGAGTGTGTTCTTTGTGGTGTGCATGGATACACTAAGAAAGGGATTTTCGAAAATCCCGCGGAATCAGGAGTTACGCGGGTGAAACCGCGGGACGTTGCTAGTCTTAAATATTACATAAAGTACATTTCGCTCCTGCTTTAAACTCAAGTTAATTTCCTTTTACTTTTTGTAGCCAAAAAAAAATCAAAGAGCATCTAAAACTATCTTTACAAACACATGCACACGGCGGGAATCGAACCCGCAACCTTCTGAATAGCAATTCGAAAGTCGGGGCTTCGCCTGGCTTCACAAAGACCGCCAAATAAATGAAAACAATTAATTAGTCAAAGTTTGAATATATCAATTCGATAACCCTGAACTTTTAATTTCTCTGACCAGCCAATGACTATTGGAAGTATTGAAATTCTCCTTCACTAGAGGTCGCAGTGCATTATTCAGTAGGCATTCTATTTCCTTGTCCGTCATCTACCTTGACCGTGCACCCCTGACCCGCGGGTTATTTCTATTCCTACCCTCCGTTTTGCGACGACAAGTTCAATTAAATACTCGAGCCGATATCGCGGTGTTTGATGAAAATGAAAATGGAAAAGATTTAGAGTGGAATTAATTTGCTTTGTTTTTGTACGAATATAAAATTGACGATTTTGAACACAATATAAAAAACAATAATACCGGACATGAATAAAGCCTTCATGTTCGAGACATTGCAGATAAATTGCAAGAATGCCGCTTATGATGGTACGGTCCTTTTTACGAAAACCGACTAGTTACGTGGGGAACAAATGTCTTGCTATGGCGCCTCTGCCCGGCTGCGGCAGATTGGGAACACCCAAGAAGTGCTGGCTTGATGTCTAGAGATCGGATATGCGTGCAAATGGCCTCACTACGCGGGATGCCAAAGATCGCGAGTGCGAAGTGGAGACGTTAAAGTAGGAAAGCGCACCCCGGGCTCTCGAGAGGGATGCAACCGGGAACATCGCTCGGATGATGATGATGATCAAAAACAATAATAATCATTTATTTGGTACTATGAAATATCTAACATCGGTTCTGCACTAAGCACAAGCTTGTATCTCAATAATTAAGGTTCCAATGTAATGTGAAGATTTTAAAGATAGACGTCCAATAAAAAACACTGCAAATAGATTTGACAATATATTTACGGCCGGCCGCCTGCCTGACGCAAACCCTCTAAGGGACCAAGCAGTTTATCCTCCACTGCGCAGGGAGAACTCAAAGTTATTTCCCCAGATCCCTTTGTCACGGGAATAGATGGGGTAAACCTATTCTATGCCGAAGAATCACGGTCAATTTCTATTTCTGTGATATGTTCCGTTCCCGAATCTATACTAATATTATAAAGAGGTAACGTTGGTAACATGTATGTATGTATGTATGTATATTGGGGGTAATCTCCGAAACTAATTGACCGATTTCAAAAATTCTTTCACCATTAGAAAGCTACATTCACCCTGAGTAACATAGGCTACTTTTGATCCCGATATTCCCACGGGATCGGGACTTACGCGGGTGAAACCACGGGAATCTGCTAGTTAAATAAATAGTGTAAAAGTATACAAGGTATCAACGATAGGTTACTATTTACTATGTAGGTATATTGATAGCACATTTTAAAAATTAATTATAACGCCATCTGTTAGCATATTGTCGGACAACGACGCCATTGGGTACTAAAGGTTTTGCCTTCAACCCCTATCAAAACGGGCTTCGATTACGTTATTCTCACGTAATTCTCGAGATGGCGTTGTTCTATCTAGTTCATTGATGTGAAAAAAGATGGCGATACCGATACGATTTAACTTGGGAAAACCATCAAAACAAAAGGTTTAATTTTTAACATCAATAATTTATCTGGGGTCACGGCAGAGCAAGTCGAGCATTTTATTTTATATTGTCCTATCGCTACCTAGATTCTTTGACTAGTATAATAGATATCTGTTCTAGTTGAATTAGACGTTGGGGTATCGACCCAAAGAAGCGAGTTCAAGCCTCGCCGTAAGAGAAAATTTTAAATGCGTATTTTTCCTTAAAACGTTTCTGTCAAAAATCATCTCCAAACTCTAAAGAACTACGGAACTACGGGTCTAGTAGTAATAATAATTGTAGTATTCCGAAAACTCCAACGGATATTAACCCAACACCACACTAGAATCGAACTTACTACCTACCGCAAACTACATAACACGTCTTGGCATCCATCCAAACGGTCAAAATTCGACGCCTCACACACGACTCTCGGAGAAAAACGTGGAACAACAATGATTTACGTATCTTCGCTCGCTTTTTACGTAAAAAAATATGCATCGCTTTTTCGCTGTTCGAGCTCGAACATAATATTCGTTCTGGAATCCCGATCAAACATACCTATTGCTTTGTGCGTTCGTTTATTTATTTGAACGTGGAGTTAGATAGAAATTGATCGAATGTTACAAAGGAAGTGTAGGAAATTAATCCACTGGGCCAGATAAGGGATAATGGTTCTTAGGTAATCTGTTTTGTTGTAAGATAAATAAACTAATAATGATGCGAACGGAATATTCTAATAATTTAACCGACTTATTGAAGAATTTTCGAAGAAAAGCTGGATTCAAGTGCGCCGTCAATCCATGAAGGCACTATATTAGTAGAATTCTAAAGTGAGCGATTTTCTGTCGACTTTGTCGAAACATTACCGAATTTTATAATAAGTAGGTACCCTTAAAATAAAGCAAATTTTTATTGCAATCTTATTGGGTGAGCTAATCAATATTTTCGCATGTATGTATTTTCAAAACATGTGATTTTATTTCATCGGAACATTTATTTGGTGGTTTTCCCACACTTCTCTTGCCGATTCTATGACTCTACTCCTAACATAGGAATTTTAAGAACTTCCCGACCCGACAACACAGGACAGATTGTCCTTGCACCGCAAAATTAGAAGAACCGACCCCATATTAAGTAAATGGGAAAGAGCGAGGAACAAGAACAAGAAGATATCTGCACAATTTATACGGGTCGAAATTAATTACATCGTATTGTGAAGTAGGTGGGCTGAAATACCATAGTTTGCGGGCGTATAGTGGCCTTAAACTCCTAAATGGTTATTTCACGGCACGTTGAACAAAGGTTGGTGCAAAACACGCGTTTTATTATATCTCTTGGCTTTGTTGCAGAATAAACGTGGTTTGTGATCTACTTGGCTGTGTTTTTAGAATGGAGGAACTCTGTTTACACCTCTACATATACCTAGGTATGATTTTATTACACACATTTCTTGTTAAAAAGAAACCCAACTGGTATCAGACAGTATGGTTTGTTTTTCATATAAAAAACAGGTGTAGATGACTTAAAGAGAGAAAAGAGAGAGAAGAGAAGATTTGTGAAGGTGTGTGAGAAGATTCGTAACGAATAAGCTCTGAAACTGCTGGACCGATTTAAATTCTATTACCACTATGTAGAAAGCTACAGCTTATCGACGAGTAGGCAACACAGGCTACGGGCTAAAACCAACCCTCCTATGAACCAAGCAGTTTATTCGCCACCGCGCGGGGAGAACTTAAGACTTCCTCAGATCCCTTAGTCGCCATTTACTTTTGCAAAACGAATATGTAGTATTCATTCAAACAACAGACTCCGAACCCAGACACTCCCTGTAATCGTGTTGGGAGCATAAATCTGTAGCAGCTAGCACACAATACGGGTCGTGAGATCGTAGTCTCTATAGGCAGTCTAGCCCGGGAAAATATAGCTCTATCGACCGCCATCGCGTCTTCGCTTGGGCAGACGAATCACGTGAAGCCTTTGGTAATGCAGTCAAATCCGAATTATGGATAGTATACATAATGCTTTGTATTGACTGCATGACTGATGGATCAACAAATGGCCTAAGCCTAATAAGATAGTTTATCTTTATTATGATGTAGGCATCTGATAAAAAGGAGTTATATTTATCGATACTCCCATGGGATTAGAACTTACGCGAGTAAAATAAAAGTCACCAAAATTAAAGTTTAATATATTATTTTAATCTCGTAATGGACAACCTAACGCTAAAGTAAGTAATAATAGACCGGTAGTTCTATCTAAACAGACCAACAAGTCAGATATAGGTTGGTACATGTTCCCATCGTTTTCTCTATTATTATCTTCCGCTATTATTCATCCATCGCTCATTCTGTTGATCAATAAAGGTTCCTGGCTGACATAATTCCGAATGACATTTTTAACAATACCTGCGTCAATCACAATTTATGAGTACATTCTCTCGAGATAAAGCTTCCTATTTTCCTGGTTTTATATTTTATTATTTAGGTTAAGTTACGTTGAGTATTTTTTATTTAAGCCGAGTTAACTCTTCATCGCTACATAGTATAAGTAAGTTGGTTGAAAGACAAAAATGCATGAAGAGTGATTGAACAAAGACATTGAATGATTCCTTAGATGAAAACAAAGTAGTAGATACGGTATATTCTAACATTGCGTATTCGAAAAATGAGCAAGAAACACCTAAATGCAAAAACACACCCCTACATAAACATTCCCAATGTCATGTACATTGTGCGTCAGTGTACCGTATCTGCCCTTATTTGTTTGTATCTAAGAATGATTTGCTGTTATGTTTATACGATTCAATTTTGGTTGCTTCAAATTGAACGGCAAAAGTGAACCGTATAATTTTGCCATAAGAATAAACCTTGTTAGGTTAAGATATTATTTTAGCCTATCTCTTTAGCTTTACTAGCCCATATCGAAGAAGGTCTAACTGTCTTTCCTTTTAATTTTGAGTAGAGAAAATGCGAAATATGTAATCTGCGTATTAGGTATGCCGAACGTAAAGGTTTTTTTAATAGATAAAGTAATTCAAGAAAGGTTTATATGTCTAATACATGCATAATTTAGTAGAGGTTAACACCGTGTATCCCCGAAATAGAGTTACCCCATCTCTTCCCGTGGATATCATAACGTAAAAGGCGGCTAAAAGATTTGGGGAAGACTAGCAAACCTTGAGTTCTCCCCGTGCGGTGGCGGAAACATATACTTTCACATAAATAGGTTTAAGTTTTCTTAAACCTATTTATATGAAAGTCACCTCTTCCTTTTCCGAGCGATGTTCTTTGAAAACTTTGTTAGAGAACATACCTAACTTATTCTTTTTTCTAGGGAGAGACGATTTCAAGAGTGCTGTGAAATCGCTCTCTTCTAACAGCTTGATACGTTTTCCGATGTCAGCAGAAGTTTTAACCAACCAAACGTAAACTAAATTACTCTGGTTAAGACGTCGTCGGTTGAGTGTCTATAAAATCTTTATTCCGAAGCGAAGCGAACACAAATAAACTCTCTTAAAATACCAACTTATCCGTGTTCCTCGAAAAATTTCCTAGTAAAGAAACAGAACCATAAAACAGAAACAAAATCTGCATTGCTCGAATAGCTAGGTAGATGAAGAAGGAACTCAGCGATACGCAAACTTTCTAGATCCTATGAATAAATTTCACTTCTCGGTCTTGAGTTGCCCTGATTCGCCTGCATTTCAGTATGTCTGTAGTCCGCTTACCCGCCCCTTGATATCTTAAGCGATGTTTGCTTAAATATAGCTTGGTAAAGGAATATTCTATTAAGTCACTGACCTCCATGGTACAAGTTGCTGGACAGGACATAGCGCACTGAATTTTGTGCCTATTTGATCTGCGCCATGTTGCGCTGTTGTCGCGCATTTTCTATTGAAAGTGATGGGGACCGTCTCCGGAACGATTAGTTCCATGGACGGATTTGATCTGCACCATCACTTTTAATAGAAAACCCGCGACAATAGCGCAACATGGCGCAAATCGAATACGCACAAAGATCTAATGTCATTTTGTATGGTATAGCAATTCCAGCGTACTTGTATATTTTCATTTCAGTGTATTAACTATAATGTGAAGTCAAGTTTGCCCGTAAATGACACATCTTTATGATTTATGATTGCTTGGTAGCTTGGCGCCATCATTTTCGTTTCCGGTGGGTACGAAAGTGTTTTCTTTTTCGAAAGGGAATTTGTCGTATTAGGATTTAGGAAGGCAGACGAACATAATAATTCTTTTATTAAAAGATTTGTTCTTTATTTTTATGATCTGTGTTGAGAGATGACAACTCAAATCGCTGAGAGCTGAAAGTAATCAAGTGGTAGTGTAAACAAATAAGTAAAAAGTTTATGAAACACAAAGTGAGTTGTAGCGTTGGGAATTAAACTTTTTTTTTCCTCAGATAAAGCCACATCTTAGAGGCGACTATAAAGTCGATAGTGTAACAAGCTTCCCTAAAAGCAACCTATTTACTCTAGACTTGAAGACTCCAAGGTTGTGGTTAAGGGGGAATATTGACGCGGGCAGTAAGCTACACTTCTGAGCGTAGGTTCGTAGGTAGGTATGCTTAGTACGCGGTATCCTCGCGATCAAGACCATTGTAACATGGTTTTAAAACGTCGAGGTAAGAAAATAAAAAATAAAAATGTTAGCCGTCACGGGACGCCTGGTAGATGTGAAACATCGACTCGCAACGTATACCCTACTACATATTATATTTCATCATCTATCTATCTATATCTATACATATAATAAAATCGTAACTAAGCGGTGTCTGTTTTTGGAAGATATAAAAAAAATATAAATTGTATGGGTATCTATTAACGCAGTAGAACCTATTTTTCTGTTTTTCTGGTTGTCTGTTTGTCTGTTTGTCTGTTTGTCTGTTTATCTGTTTGTCTGTTTGTGTGTGCCTTTGTGCCCGCTAATCTCAGAAACGGCTTATCCGATTTTAACCAAATTTGGTATGCAGATAGCTTTATACCCCGATTAACATATAGGCTACTTTTTATCCGGATATTTAATCCGGTTATCCGGATAAAGTGTTTTTTCTGTTTTTACCTAATTAGTTTGAATGTTGTATTGAAGAAGTATGTTGTGTGGAATCAACACATGATTAACCGGATATCCGGTCGAAAATAAAAAAAAAACCGGATATCCAGTTTTTTTTGCAGGAAATTCCTAAAATACCGTATACCTATGTCTCTCCACATATCCGGATCCTTCGGACATACGGAAATTCTTTATAATTGCTGGTTTTAACCGACTTCAAAAAAAGAGGAGCTGCTCAATTCTACCCGCATATTGTTGGCTTTTTGTATGTGAATATGTTCACACCGTACTCCGGCAAATAAAGTCCGGTTTCGATGATTCTTTTTTTATTTGGAAAGTGAGAGTCCCGAGTTGGTCCCATAAATTGTTGGTGAAGATCTGATGAGAACCTTCGGAATGATAAGCAGAATAGCATCCCATAATGCTGTTAGGTACAAATTGATGGACCCCCTGAAACCATCTCAAACCTTCTCAAAAATCCCTCAGAGATTAAAGATACGGTTACAATTTTGAATTTTTTTAGTGGCAGTCGAAAATGCAATAAAAATGATTAAAAAATATAGCTGTAATCGGGCAGTTTTACTGGGTAGATGCAGATTGTATGTTGTTTACGTGGCACGATGGCAGTTGTGGATTCCGAGTCGAGGATTCCGCGTTCGAATCACAGACCGCATTCCCTTTTTAAGGAACGGTGGCCTGCCGAGCCGAGTGATGGTTTCCGATTCGAGGGCTGCGCGTTCGAGTCCCGAGTCCCGGACACGACGTTACGTTTTACCCTCCACCTTGCCGTTGTGAGGGGACTCAGTAGCTGCAAGCTAAGAGGCGCACGACGTGGGAAACCGGGCTTGCCTGGCCTGGCTCCGTAATCCCGCGTCAGCGGGCTCGGGGGTCCTTTCCGCAAGAAAGGGGCCGCGTGGAAGACAACCACCATAAAAAATCACCTCAGCCTCTGGTGGTGAACTCGGTGCGGGGCTTTATCACCGGCTTTGGGGACATCGAGACGGTGGCGTGACCGTGCCGAGGGAGGGGAGATGGAGAGGGATTGTCTATCGGGCAGAGGCAGTGATGAGGCTTGGAAAGGCCGCCGTTGTCGGGATGTAGTCCATGATAAATTCCCACTGGCCTCGACCCTTGTGGTGCGAGGGACACCATGGGGGTTTAGATTATAAACCTATGGTAGGGAGCCCAACGAAAGTGGCCTGACGGTGCATAAGGCGCATTACCCACGTAAAAAAAAAGATATTATGTAGTTAAGCTGCCCGACTTTAGCTTACATAACAGATAAGTCGGTTGCACTGTATGTAGAAGAGCTTATTTTTATTGTTTTGTAGCTGCAATATAAGAGGCGCACGACGTGGGAAACCGGGCTTGCCTGGCCTGGCTCCGTAATCTCGCGTCAGCGGGCTCGGGGGTCCTTTCCGCAAGAAAGGGGCCGCGTGGAAGACAACCACCATAAAAAATCACCTCAGCCTCTGGTGGTGAACTCGGTGCGGGGCTTTATCACCGGCTTTGGGGACATCGAGACGGTGGCGTGACCGTGCCGAGGGAGGGGAGATGGAGAGGGATTGTCTATCGGGCAGAGGCAGTGGTGAGGCTTGGAAAGGCCGCCGTTGTCGGGATGTAGTCCATGAGGAATTCCCACTGGCCTCGACCATTGTGGTGCGAGGGACACCATGGGGGTTTAGATTATAAACCTATGGTAGGGAGCCCAACGAAAGTGGCCTGACGGTGCATAAGGCGCATTACCCACGTAAAAAAAAAGATATTATGTAGTTAAGCTGCCCGACTTTAGCTTACATAACAGATAAGTCGGTTGCACTGTATGTAGAAGAGCTTATTTTTATTGTTTTGTCCTTATTTTCGAAGTCGGGTTTCGATTTTTTTTATATTTTTGATAAAGGCTACTTCTTATAATTAGTAATGTGAATAAGCATGCAACACGTTACCTACCGCTGCGCTGTGAAAAATCTACACTTAAATAGACTCTGCCATGATTCTCTTCTGCTCTGCAACAGACTTCCCTGGTCGTCCGTTCAAGTGTAGACTTTTGCACAGCGATGGTAGGTAGTCCGAAAAACGCTGACGAAGTCGCGGGCACAGCTAGTACATAATATATCTAGCGTGGCGAGGCTTCGCCATGGCCTGTATCGCCATGCCAATTTTTAGGTTTATCCTCGCCTATAGATGTTTCACATCAATACGCGATTAAGACCCCGGAAAATGTAACTTTTGTTAGAATCGACTATTAAAAGACAAATCAGTTGTAATATGACAAGTAAAAAGTAACATAGCTCTTATTCTAATAACCATGAAGTCGACTTTAACTACGTTTTAAAAAAGATGTTCTTTTTAATCTAAATAGCCCAAACAACGAACACCTAACTTCCGTCAAGGCTACATTACAAAGATTAATGAGTCCAAACGCCTTCAGCTCTGCAAAGCCCAAAAAAGCTCAAGGGTTAATAATGATAGACCCTGAAGGCACCGTAATACTTTTAGTAAGGTTGAAAAACTGCCCAGTATATTTCACCAGGTAGCTATCTGGCAACATTTATATTTTGTTTGGGGAAAAAGCGTTGATAGCTTATTTTTTATTTTTTCGATATTGTTACGTTGTTGTACTAAACCGAATTATCTCATAGCGCTAACTTTTATAGCCTTATTAATCAACGTGTAGTAGGTAAGTAAGGTCGAAGTAATTTAACACTTTTTGTTTCTGTCTGTCAACTTTGAAAGTTCTTGTCACGGAAAACGACAAAACATGTTCTCACTACTCCGACCTTACTCCACGTTTATTAATAAGGCTATTAGAGATTACACAAACATAGTATTGTTCGTGTAATCTCTAATAGCCTTATTAAATCATAGCGGCTATAGTTAAGGAATTCCTTTAGGTATTTACATATTCTGGGGCATAGCACAAATTACCATAGCAACCAGCTGTAATTTCTATTCTATTAAAAAAAATGAAATACTTAAGTAAGTATCCTACCTATATAAAGAAAATTTTGTCTGAGTATCCCATCCAAATGCGTCTTTGATAGTTGACTCTTGAAAGCATTTGTCATAATGCGTATTAACTTTTAATTATTCGAAAAAAAATATTAATAATTAAACTTAAATTTTATTTTATTTATTATGATTTATTTCTAAATATGTACTCGGCGGGCCACGTTAGAAGACACGGTAAGCAGCACATCGACAAGATATAAAACGCCGGTATGTAATCTTGATAAATATCTTTGAGTAAACCTGAAACAAAAATATAAATAGAAGGTAGAATATAATATCTTCAAGAATAAAATACACACGAATGAAGTTTATGCATTTCTCGTTTTAAAAAAAAACTTCATTTTATACATAATGTCCCGCGGTTTCATCCGCATAAATACCAAGCCTGTAGGAATTTTCAAAAATCAGGATCAAAATCAGTATCCTATAATAATATTATCACTCTACATCAATCAAACTATCCCTCTGCAAATTGTCATCCAAATAGAACCATTTCACCATGAAGAGGGAACTAACAAACAAATACTTATACAAACTTGCAAATTTAAAATTTTAGTTGGATAAAAACTAATATTTAATCAAACGCACGTATCTGCATTTGGAGATAATATCGAAGGATCCCAATTCTGCATAGATAGATAGATATTAACGCTTTATAGCTTAGAAAAACTAATAAAATTTAAATTAGTAGGTACCTACTTCTACATAAAACTAGTCTAATTTAATTTGTCTTGTACCTATATCATTTTTCAGAATAATTTCTTATAAAGCTCAGAATAGTTTTATATTTATTTTTAGGCAACCGGTAAGAATATATTTATCAAAGGATAAAATTACAAGATGCATATCTTTGTAGGTATATAAATTAATTAAAAATCGAATTCCTAATTCGAAACTTACCAATCAAAGGCGAGCAGGTTACGTTGACTATTCCAGCTGTCAACATGAAAAGCGCGTACGCACCGGGAAAGTCTTCATGGGTCACGTGGTTAGATATGACTAGAGGGCTGGCCACGTGAAGCCAAGCTCGTAGCACTCCGAGAAGAGCAGTCGCTATGGCTATAGAGGCGAAGTTAGGCAGGTTAAGGATCACTGAAAAAATACGCATGTTTGTGTTAGAAAAAATCCCAATAGCTGAAAATGTAGTCAATACAGAGCTTTCTTATAATATAAAGTCAGTCCTGATGTTGGTGTGTCTGTCGTTTTGTCAGTCTTTGTCAGTAGTAGAGTGTCTTTATGTATATTTTTATTCTGTTCTCGCGATGTTGGATTGACATAAAACGCTTTTTTTGGTTTAAATTGCGTGGTGTTTATTAATTTTAGCATTGTTTCAATTCTCAACGTTTTGAGACCTTTAACAGTTTTCTTCTTCAGGATTGTCTTTATGTTTTTAAATTAGGTGCTTATTGAGTTTTTCAATTGATAATTTTATTGATTAGGTACGAGTATTATATATTTGTTTCTGATGTATTAATGTAATAGGTGTTTTAAGCAGTTTTAATTCAATAAATAATTGAAAAAACAATGTAGGTACCTAATTAAAAACGCTCCATATTATTGCTCTACTTAATTGCCTAGGGTTCTAAATAAACTGTAATTGACGCCTTTGTTTATTAGGATTTACTATTTATCATGTCTGTTTATCTATTTTTCAGAAGTATGTCTCTTTGTTTGTCGACCTATCATTGTTTGTTTACAAATTATTTGGAACACAATTACAGACACAGCAATAAAGTTTATCTCGACATTTTGCGCACCTCTCAGAACGTACGCAAAATATAGTGTGATACGAAAAAATCGTCGAAAAGTGCGAGTCGGACTCGTGCACGAAGGTTTCAATATAACATTATCACAAAAACACATTTTGTTGTAGTACTTAGATATGTATTTTATTAGATTTTTTGCATTTCTTATTATAGCGGCTATATAAATTTTCACAGATGATGTTTTTCATCTGTGAAAATGTGACCTGAGATGCCCTGCGATGCTGTATCTCATGAACCGCTATGACGGTTCATGAGATACAGCATCGTGACAGACAGGCGGACAGTGGACTCTTACTACGACATATAAGTGTCCCGTTTTTACCCCTAGACTACGGAACCCAAAAAAGTAGACTATATTTATAAATGATATATACCTCAAGTCGTTTTTACAAAAAAGTAAACCTACTTAACAACGGAAATCATTTTAAATTTAATCTAAGGTGCATGTTCGTACATACGGGCTGTGCTACGGATTATGAATATCATAAATTTTCACATAAAACTTAAAATCTCAAAGTTTTGTGTCAATACTATAAAAAGCCATAGCAACAATTTGATAAGAGGATTCGTATCAGATATCAACATAACGCTATCGTTGAATCATTTTGGAATATTACCTATTCTCAAGATGCAAGTGAGAAGTGTAGCTATGAAGTACATAAGTCTTGTATTGATGTGTGAGAAGTAGCTGATTACAGCCAGACCGCAGCGACCGGCAACATCGGCAGCTGTACCAATCGATATACATGTGGCTACTTGACTCTGAAATTTGAAACGGTCGGTGGCTTGTTTCACATTTGTATTATCTATTTATAACTCAAGAACGGATGATCCGATTTGGCTTAAAATTGGTGGGGAGGTAGCTTAGAACCAGAAGACGGACATAGAAACCTTTTTTATGCCTCTAAGGCGGAACAAAGTTCGCCGGGTCAGCTAGTTATCTTAATATACGATGGTATACGTCGTAGGTGAGAGTGAGGCTGTGCTATAGATTGAAGCTGGGCAAGTCTACTCCGTAAAATACAATGATACATGACCATTTCAAATGTGAAAATAATGAATCCACGAATTCACGGATAACAAATTATATAAAAAACATTATTCATTCATTAATTCTAAGGAAAGGAAAAAAATTACATCACAAGTTGCTTTTTTAGCTAGCATATAAATAATTTTGTATCAAAAAGATAATTATAAGCAGATAAAGATAATAAAGCCAAAAATATATCGTATTAATTTACTTACAGCATCATACCCGTATTGGAAAAGAAGCATAGGCTGTAGAATAAAGAACATCAAATCAGAGAAGTTCATGAAACTCTGTCCAGTACAAATGTTTCTGTATACTGGGTCTTTGAATAGTTTTAGATGAAGAATGTCAATAATCTTTCTCCTGAAAACGAAAAGAAAAATAATCTTCATCAATTCTTTACTTTCTTGAGATAGAAATATTGTTATTTAAGACAGTCAATTGAATTACAAAATGTGTTTAAATGTTAGGTAAAAATATAAGTTAATATAATATACTTACTTTAGATTACTTTGGTCATTATTCTCTTGGTTTTCCACGATAGATTCAGTGTTTCCCTTATTTATGAGATCAATATTTTCATTGGGATTATCACAAGACTCTATTTTTTCTGTAAATTTAGAATTATTAATCAATTACCTACTTAAACATCGTCTTCACTTTAATCGTTGTTTGTAAAAGTTAAAAAATACTTGCTGTTCTTTTTCTATTCATTGTCTGCTTCATTACAAGCATGCCTGGTATAGTATGCAGTGAAATTCCGGATAGTAATAGTAAAGTGCCTCTGAATCCATAAGTTTGTATTATTGTCTTCAGAACATGAGGGTACCACATTAGTACTAGCCCTTGAATCGCCTTAATCAAGCTCATTACTGTGGTTCTTTTCTTTGTGTAATACTGATTGATTGTTGAGTAACAGACTGGTACCATTATACCAAATCCTATCCCTTGCAGTAAGCCGAATGTAATTGGTAATTGATTCGTGTTGGATATGGGGATCGTCGTGAATGCTCCCGTTATAAATATTAGCGCTCCAATAACCCCTCCAAGTCGAAGCGATATATTTTTTGTCATTATGTTGAGTATTATTCCTGAAAAGAAAGTACTAGAACCTTTTTCTTCGATACGTTCATGCTATTTTAAATAATTATGTTTAATTTCAAACTTGCCTCCAAATGCGAGCATAATAGCAAATACTCCATGAGCTGTGGTCAAAGATTTTGCTGTAGATTGTGTGTCTTTCATAAAATCATTATAGATGATACCAAATGAATTTACGTGACCAACGCCTGAGATCTGAAAAAACCATAACGTAATATCAACGCACCGCAGTTACTTTTTGTAGACGTTTCCAATGGTTACTGAGCAACATTTGATAGCAAAAAGTCATTATGCTAAGATTTTATTTTAGTTTTTGTTACTTATAAGATAGTAAAATAAAAATCAGGTAATGTTAGATACTAGAAAATATTTTTTACATGGAGAAATACATCATCAAAAATCCTCCCATGACAGGATTCGAACCTGTGCCCCTCGCTTGCCGGGCGAGTGCGCTACCGCTGCGCTACACGGGAACCCACGTATCATGGTGTAATTTTGATTATGATCTCTCACTGTTTACCGACTAAGGCTCGGTTTGAACGCCATCTGCCAGTCCAGTTTTACAACTATTGACTAGCTCAGATGCTTAACTTTACAGTTAACGCTTCCGACGTGAGATGTCGTTATTTCTCCTATTTAATATTTCTTATGTTTTTATTGCTCAAGGCATTTTTACTAGAAAATATTTTTTACAAGGAGAAATACATCATCAAAAATCCTCCCATGACAGGATTCGAACCAAAAATATTTTCTAGTAAAAATGCCTTGAGCAATAAAAACATAAGAAATAATGTTAGATACTAATCATTTTGTACTAAAATTATTATTTGTATCAGTAATTGAATTAAATGTGTAAGTAGTTTGAATTAAAAATCATATTGTAAATATTGTGTCATATTGTGAATAGGTAGGTACTTATAATACTACCATAATTTACTACTTTATAACTCATAGGTTTCTGAGAAACCTACTTTTACATCATCAATGTGATATTTTTAATGATTCATTTCTTCCAGAACATACCTATTTTAACATATTTGTATTCCATTGTATCTTTATATGATCATTATTCGACGGTATGTTTATTATAGTCATTAAGATAACATCTCACCTTATTTCGTAGGTGAACTAGAATATTCCATTTAATATCCATTATTATATTTAATACTATAGTTGATTTAGTCTATGTTAATGTAAAAAAGATATTGACGAATATAAATTTAAGTATTTATTTATAGTCAAGATTGACTGATTAGTTGTTTTATGTATTTGTGTCAGTAGGTAGGTAGGTAGGTACGTGTGTGATTTTATTTTATTTTATTTTGATTTAACGTTCGTATAACTTAAATGCAATATATCACAAAGTTAAGTAACACTGCCTTACTGTTACGGAAATGTAGTCCTGATATAGCTGTATTTAATTTTAGAGGCATTTGAAAACAAGTTTTAGCGGACAATTTGACCATGGCGTATTTTGGTAATAGTTCAAGGACGATCCTTGATCCAAAATCCTTCGATACTCTCAGTTGAGTTACCTGCGATTTGACATTTCCTAAATTTCACTGTTAGGTTCTGTATCTGTCATTAGTTCACAGTGTTTTATCCCGTTATTCCAGGCCTCATAGTTATTATTATCGAACACAGGTAGGTCGGTCGGTAGAAATACATTTTATTAGATACAAATTATATTATAAATTTTATTTACAAATTAATCGTGTTTATCTAGGTTATCCGCTTACCTACTTGACCGCTGATAACATCCTCCTTCAACAAAACTGAAATTAACTTACAAAAGTAATAATAGTTCCGAAACAAACGGCGTATCCCAAATACTTTCTTCCTCCATTTTTGTCTGTTGTATTCACTTCACTATTCATAATAACACGAACGTTCTCTCCTTCGCTCTAAACACACACTGTACGGATGTTCCTGATAAATAAAATACGTGTCGTTACGTACTTAAACGACGATAAATCGGTCTTTGTTGTCTTTGTCTGCCTGTGTATTATTTGCTTGTACTGTGGCTTGTTTTCTTAACTAGTAATGCTCTAATACTATTAAGAATTAGTAGGATTTACGTGTGAGTTGTATTTTTAGATGAACGGTCTAATGTTGCGTCATCGATGGGTAAAATGGTAGCGGGAGTTGGTTACGATAGGGATTTCTGGGCGTCACCGTCTGTTTTTAAGAAAGTTTTTCGGTATAGGAAAATGAAAGGTGATCTTTTTTGTTTTCGTAAATGTTAATATTGTATGGGAAGTCGAAAGCTTTGCATTTATTCTGCGCGCCTTTTAATTTTCCACATATTTTTCTGATTTACGTATTCGAGAGATTGCTATACGAAAACACGACGCTAATACCCTTTTCCACACACACTGTCTCTGGTGGTGTTGAGACAGCTTTGCTGACTGTTTTGTGTTTTGTTTGTCTGTTGCTGTTTGAAATGTTTTCATGTGTAACCAATTAGTGATAGAATTAAATTTAATCAAATAATTGAAGTGTTAAAATCAATTCTTTACCTAGGTAGGTAGGGGAGATCAAAACCGTATATCTAAGCGCCGATGAAGATAACTCAATAATTATAAACCACACATATCAAACCAAAATATTTATTTAGCAAGGTTCATTGGCTAACAGATTAGCTAACATTAATCCTTAATTAGGTACCTATAACAAATTAATAAAAAAACAAAGAACAAAAACCTCTCCTTTTTACGGTTCTGCCCCGACACCTGGGTAAAACCGTATATTGTGTACGATTTGGTATATATCTGTCATTATACACACTATATATATACACATTATATACATACACTTATATATACATTATACACAGCCTCAATTGCTTTTTCCATGTTTTTTTGACTCTAGGCTTGCCTCGACGTATATCTTTTATAATTACGCGCCATCTGTAAAACAACAACTCAAATGTTAAATGTTTCTTGGACCCGGGTCAAAATCGTATATGTAGGATTTTACCCCTTACCGTTATGCCCCACAAGTATGATTTTGAATAGGTCATAGAATAGTGGTACAAACCCAAAAACCAACTTCTTTAATTTATTAAATGATGCAATCTTACCTTATCAGTTATCACATACTTATCTAAAAAGCAGCTTGAAATTCCATCACTAATTGACTGTGATTTTATTTTAAGTGTGTGGTTAAGTGGATTGTTTTAATAAGGAAAAAACGGGAATTTAAAATTATCATTCGTACCATCTGTCTATCTGTTTTATTTCTAGAACTTTTGACCACAAAAAAATGAAGTGTATGTAGAGGCAATAAATGCGCAAAAAGCTAAGACAGGACACGAATGCGCGGGCGGCGACGGGCGCCAACAATTATCATCCTTTCTGGCTACAAAAAGTTAAATTAATTAAGATGTTGTTGAAAGCTTTGAAAATATAAAACAACGTTAGAATAAGAACAATATGTTTAGCAATGCTACGCTTTCTCTTGCGCGGACTATACTAGGCTAAACTCAAACCATGCCATTATAAAATGAGTTTTAAGTCCCAGACCTGGTTTAAACTGTGATTTACTATGCCTAAATCATGGTTTAAACCAGGTCTGGCTTTAACACTCATTTTATAATAGCAAGGAAAATGTCTGTCGGGTTTATCGAAAAATTGTTGATAATTTCATGACGGAATGTTGTTGAACTTTTTTTGTGTATGGAAAAAGAAGGAACTGTGAATTACCGAATATTTTTTTTGGGTGATTAACAGTTCTTATATACCTACCGACCTACCTATTCAAATGCACGCAAAATGAACGCACCTAA
Organism: Idaea biselata; assembly: GCA_958496205.1. Lineage (NCBI taxonomy): Eukaryota > Metazoa > Arthropoda > Insecta > Lepidoptera > Geometridae > Idaea > Idaea biselata. Next base: position 29,014,108 of record OY292396.1, on the reverse strand, counting down.
GATTTTCTTAAATACCTTCCATATGAAAGAATAGGGCAAAACACTTGGCCATAAAAGACGTGCTAACACCCTCATTATAATAATCAATCCTAAATCTTGGTTCGAAAAAAAACTAAATAACATTTTTTAAATGATCAAAATATAGGTACAACTCGATGCAATGGGCGGGCACCTGTGGCGCAAGCGGAAATTATTTTTGAATATTCTAAATCTATTTTCAAAAATATTTTAATAACCAAAACTAAATTTGCAATTTCATCATAAAAATGACGAAATAGCAAAGTTACGAACATTCTTAAATGGCGTGGGCGATTTTTTCATTAAATAATTTAAATATAGGCACTTATCAATTACTATCTGTCATTTTGATCTCATTTTATATTCGGATATATGTCTAGACTTTAAACAGGATCCGCTACAAGCCAGATATGTAGCGGATCCTGTTTAAAGCCTAGACTATGTCTAGGCTTTAAACAGGATCCGTTTCGTGGGTGAGCAATAAAGTTTGGTATCAACTAGTTAATAAATTTAAAGACCTACAAATAACTTCGAAAGGACCGACCTTTAAGAAACATGATTACGACGATTGGTTTTCAAATCAAAAGTTGCGTTATCGATGCTTAAAAAGTAAAATAAATATTTAGACAACCGTGAACAAAACCGCTGAATATTGATTGTTGATTCGTAAAATTATTTAGAGAACTTAAGGGCATATTCGTTTAGCTGATGCTAGTAGCTGGCGGGCGGCTTATCATCATCGCCTGCGCAGCAGAAAACCTGTTTTTTTTTTAAACAATCACAATTATTATTTATTACTAAAAAAAGATTATATAATATTTTAGTTGAACATTTCACTATTATTCAGTCACTATTATCCTAGAAGATAACTCAATATCTAAAATTGTGATTCCTTTATAAGATTCAATAACCTTATTTAGGTAAGTACCTACTTGAAATATTTTTACAAGGAGAAATGCATCATCAAAAAAAAACTCACATGACAGAATTCGAACTTGTGCCTCTCGCTTGTAAAATGATTTCTCCTTGTAAAAATATTTCTAGTAAAAAGGTCTCGACTCTCGACCAATAAAAAAACATCAAGAAATACTTCTTGAATTAACGTTTTTAAATCGGCATAGCAATAAATATAATAAAATAAATACGGTAAAAGTAAAAGAACAAAATCTAGTGATACATTTTAATATAAAATATCGGTAATTATTGTAGTTCTTATTAACTAATATGATAAAAATCAAAGTAAATGTTAGTCCCTAAAATTATATTTATTTACATCAACTTATAATTACTCTAGGTAGGTAAGGTACCTTTCCAATAACTAACAGTAATAATTGAACACATACTATATTGACTATCTCTGCAGCGCGAGGTGCGTAATTTTCAATAGACAGATTGTAAGATATTTTTTTCAGGTGTAAAGCATGATTTATGCTAGAGTATTCGGCCGTTAGAATTGAAAATATGACTTTTCTTTTTAAAAGTCAATCCTCTTGGTAGGAGAGTTCAAATTGAATCAGGAGCATCGTATTTTGTAAAAGCATAGCAAAAATCTACTTTCAATTCTAAATTCTTTATGCGTGTTACATTCAAAATAAAAATGACTATGAAAAAATACATTTTCTATCTGCTGTGTGATTGACGCTATCGACGCTGTGTTTATGTTATGGAATGGAATGACTTTTAACCCTACACTAGAAATATACGTACGAGCCTCACTCGCAAAAATACAAATAATTCGTTCGTAAATTCTACCTTTCTAAAGCTCGCATGCACAGACCTCCATGGTACAAGTCGCTGGACAGGTCATAGCGCATTGAAGTTTGTGCATATGTGTCATATTTGATCTGCGCCATGTTGCGCTGTTGTCGCGCGTTTTCTATTGAAAGTGATGGTGGCCGTCCGTGAACGGTCGGCGCTAATCAAATCGGCACAAAGATCCAATGTCATTTTGTATGGTATACCAATTCCAGCGTACTTGTATAGTTTCATTTCAGTGCTAGCACGGCACAATTGATAGTGCATCCGGCTAGAGAACTGGAGGTTGCGGGTCCCGCTAAAATAATTTTATTTAGGAACAAAAGCAGTTTTTGATGTGCACACATCTATAGGCGAGGGTAAACCAAAAAGTTCCCATGGCGAGACAGGCCGTGGCGACGCCACGCCACGCTGTATATATGATGGAATATAAAATGTACACGTAGCGAGTCGATGTTTCACATCTGCCAGGCGTCCCGTGACGGCTCACATTTTTTTTAAACACTAAATTCAAATTTCATACATTATTTTAGTGTACTGGACTATTTTTTAACAAGATGACCGCAGATGACATATTTGAAGCATAGTAACTATACAGTACCCGGGCGTCTAATATCACAGTTTGTTTTTAAGCACCTTAAACCCGGTTTAATTCTTCGCTATATTTCATTAGCTGATAAAATTCTACTCAACGAAAGTTCTCTTCATTGAATCAACATCAGGTGTGGCGGGTCTTCTGCCTGAGCTTCATATATCTGATAACGCCTTCAATAGACCAAGGTATCACGCAGCACAGATTGCAAACAGCCAGGAGGCTGAAGGCGATGCTGTAATTTCCTGTGTAATCTCTGATGAAACCTGAAAAATGAATAGAAAAATAATGAATTATTATAAAGACCCTTTGTACAACGGCATCAAGTGGCAATACCACAGGATTATTATAAACTGACAAAAACAAATGACGTTCGAAATTAAAAATTCTGTTTCGATCGTCTTTCGTTTTTGTGAGAAACGAAGATCTAGATTAGATCGGCAATTAAAATTCTATTTTTATTTTAAGTGCTTACACCTGCACTATGCAATAAACCTAAAGGAACAATAAGTTCAAGGTGTGCCTCAAGGTCACCGCGACGTTGGCGTTAATTTCAAGTCATTTCACCCGGATTAAGAAAAGATGTGTGGTTCGAATCCCACCCAGTGTCGGCTGTGCATTGTGTTTTTGTAGATGTATTATTCACATAAAATATTTTAATTATTTATTGAAGTAATAAAAGCGCGACAATAGTTGCCTCTTTAACTTTTTTCAATGGTACAATAATTTATATTCGACCGTAAATTATTAATTTAATAGACAATCGAATATGGTACATTTCACACCGCGAAATTCGTGCGCTTCGGACCTTATTCAATCCCACACACATTCTGCACATACGGCTCCACAAACTTAGACCGGAGTGCACCAAGTTTGTGATGCGAGACACACCATATTCGACCGTCTATTAAGGGGTTGTAGTAGGCCAGAACAATTTTTTCTCAGACGGTTAATCATAAAATCAATTTGAACCATCAGTTTTGAAAACAATACTTATAAAAGTTGAGGATATTTTCTAGGTCCGAGTTGTTGTGAAAACATGATTATAGAAAATTTTCTAGATAGAATAAAATCATAAACTTCTATTTCAGTTTATTCAAATGTATTTTATGTTGTCCAAATATTTATATTTAAAACATTTAAAATCGGAAGCTTTTTTGCATTTTTAATCTAGAAATTTTCAACCAAACGAAATCGAGTCTGATCGAAATTCAAGTTATTTAGCATTTAATTAGAATGTTTTTGACAGGGCGTTATCTAATAATAAAAAAAACTGATTACAAACTAATTCTTTAACTCTTTTTAACCTTTCACCTTTCTAAACTTCTTGTCTATCCAAAGGTTGTCTGGATGATATCGCTTTAAGCGATAAGGCCGCCCATTGTGCGACCTATCTTTAAGTTGTGTCGTATGTTTTTCTTTGCAATGTATTTTAAATATGGGTTGTACAATAAATAATTTATTCATTCATACATTCTTTTAATTTTTATGTTGCCAAATTAATACTTGTTTTACCACGCCTTAGGTAACGCATTTTTTTGTAATACGTAGACATAATGTCTGAAGTATTTTTTTATATTTTGTTAGCCCGCTAATTTGTCGCACGGTCCTCGGTCAGAGGGGTTAGGCAGTAAGACGCCACGGGCACCTATAGGTAAATAATAACAAAAAATGCTTACCAATAGCAGGTCCAATGCTCAGACTAATCGCTCCAGCCAGTAACATATAAAGTCCGTACGCCGACGGATACCTCTCAATAGGAACATGTTCGGCCATCACGATGGGTTGCGCTATGTGGACTAGAGACCTTAGGGAGGCCAGGACACCGGTCAAGATGAGCAGGTACAGGTAACTGGAGAATTGAATGAATACTGAAAGGAAAAGATAAGAAGGTTAATAACAGATTTGTGACATAGGAAATTATGAGCCGTTTAAAATTAATAATAAGGTTCTTTTGAGCATCTCGACCTGTAATCTAGACAAATAACTTTTGGAAGCTCGACGAAAAATATTAATATGAGCACTAATCGTGTTAGTTTCAAAAGTTTACCCCCTTACGATGACTAACTTTATGTATCGTTTGTCTTTTACTGTGACATGAAGTTTTAAAGTTAACAGATAGAGACAAACGTTACTTAGTGATCCTTCTATGTAAAAGAATAATATTTAGTTTTTAGTCCCGACACCTGACTAGTGTTATAACACAACGTGCAGCTTGCAAAAAGCACCACCCTCCCATCGCTCTTTGCACGGTTAATGATTGGTGTCACTAACACTAAATCATATTTGTGCCGCATTCAAAGAGCGATGGGAGGGTGGTACTTTTTGCAAGCTACACACTGCACGCTGTGTGCAACACACTAGTGTGTCGGGACGAAACACTAAATATTATTCTTTTACATAGTACATTATTAAGGAGTTCCGAAAAGTAACGCCTAATACAATCAATTTATCTAAGTGATCCTTTATAAGTAAGGAGGTAACCTTCTTAATGGTTTTTATGACCAGTTAAAGAATTTTTGAAAATTCCATACTTATATTTAGATGACTGAAATGAGTCACCACATTTCGGGGTATATTTTGAATTAGGTACCTACACATTTCCGACATTTATTAATCACCAAGTATCACATGTCATAAGGGATTTTTTTTTTAGCACCTATATCAAGTTACTCGTCTCCCAAAATTCGAATAAAAAATTTGAGTTTCGATAATCAGTCCTAAAATCAAAAAATCTACCTTCATAAATTTTCTTTTTATTAACCTGAGGGTCATAATAAATTTTGGAATACACGTAACTTAGGTATTTTTAGCTTTTATGATCTTTGTAAATGTATCAGCAGGATCACCTAGTATTAATTTTCAGTTTACTTTAATAAAAGTTGAAGGGCTTACAGCCAAATACAGAAACGCCACTTAAAACATTGAGAGGTAGTACTTAAATAATTATTAATAATTATAACTAGCTGACCCCGCATAATTATTAATAATTATAACTAGCTGACCCCGCAGACGTTGTAATTATAATTGTGCAAGTATTTATGCTTAAAAATAAATATTTGTGTCTGGTCCGGGTGTCCCTCTATGTATAATATGTATGTATTTACAAAAGAAAAATAAATATAAGTATTATATATCCGTTGTCTAGTCACCGTAACACAAGCTTAGTCGCTTACCACGGGGCTAGATGGCGCTGTGTGTTGTTCACAGAATTTATTTATTTATTTTTGTACCAAAAACGGTACAAAAACTGCCAATATTAAGTGGGATTGGGCGGGTCACGTCAGTCGTATGCATCCCGACCGCTGGGCTAGGATCGTCACGCAATGGGTGCCAGAAGACGGACGTCGAAATCGAGGCAGACCCCGAAAACGGTGGCGTGACGATCTGGATGCGTTCGACGGAGACTGGCTAAACCTGGCCCAGGACCGGACTGCTTGGAAGGATGTTAGGGAGACCTTTGCCCAGCAGTGGGACAATATAGGTTAATAAAAAAAAAAAAAAAATTATTAATTGAGCAGCTTCTAAATTCAAAATTACTATAGGATTTTTTCAATTTAATACTGGCTCACTAGTTTAAGTAGAACTCAAATAGCGAGTAGCGTTTCTGTATTCGGCCGTTAGAGCGACCTGAAAACTCTAACACTAGGTGAGCCACTCACACCACAGGACTACAAGAAGTAAAATTAATTTTACAATTGAATCATCATAAAAATATATCATAGAATATAGGTATATAATTGAATCATAGAATAATGTAAATCATAGAAATAAAAGGATAGGTACCTACCCAAAAAATATTTTTCATATACTTCTACGACTTATAAAATCGTATAAAAATCAATCGTAGAACTAAATGTATCACTAGGCACCCCATGTCATGAGAATAAAGAAGACTCACCAAATCTAAATAAAGCAGTCAGCAGCGCCCCAGCAAAGAACATATATCTGCTGTTCATGACGAAGAATTGACCTGCCACTCCGAGGAACAGTCTAGCTGACATATCTGTAGCTCCGCCTAGCGCAATTATGTTTGCAATTTCAGCCTGTAAGAAATAAGATTGTTAAGTTGTAATAGGCTCTATGTAGAGTTTAATTAAATAGTTTAGTTAAAATTGTTTATTATTTACATTTCACAAATGTCTACCAAAACACAAAAGAATGCGTTAATAAAAGTAGCGCATTTTCACTTTTGTTTTTTATCCTATTTTTATATTACACATTTTCTCTTTTGTTTTTATTTGAGTGGATAATTCTGCACGTGCGTATGCTAGGGCTATCCAACCCCCTGAATTTTAGTTTTTTATTCCATACTCACTTGCAGGATTATCCACTAATTACGGAACACCCTATATAATAGAATGATTTGTTAATATGGTACACATTAAAAAGTATTTTTATAAATATCTAAACAGTAGTGAATTTGCCTAAGAAATATTATTTAATTTATCATTCTACTCACCCGACTCAAATGTTTTTTATCCAAAAACAAAGGTTCTAACGTGAAGAAAGTCAAATCAGCAAAAAATGTAAGAGACATCCCGACTATGATATTTACGTATACTAGATCCTTTAGAAGCGTTAGATCCAGGAATTCTGCGATTGTTTGCCTGAAAAACAAAACGTAGAAAATTAAGATTTCTGAAACTAAAAAAAAATCGTTTTACAACGTGAAAACATGCGTTATCATTTTCTGTTCCTTGGTTGTGAATTTCATAATTGCTAGGAAAATGTACATTTGCGCATTTATTTATCTTAATTTGTGTATCCCTTATTATAATTAACTAACTGCGTCCCGCGGTTTCACCCGCGTATTTCCCGATCACGTGGGAATATCGTGATCAAAAATAGCCGATGTCACTCCTCGATAATGTAGCTTTCTTTTAGTGAAAGAAATTTTGAAATTGATTCAGTAGTTTTTGAGTTTATTCGTTACAAACATACGACACATGTATATGACGCAGATGTAGATTGGTGTACTTAGATAATCATTAATGGATATGATTGGATTTCTATAACCCATCTACAACTAACGTACCTACTAGGTACTTCAATTTCTGATTATTAAAATAAAAGAGTAAAAGGAATTGGAAAAACATTGGAGTTAACATGGGCGTATTAAATTTTATATATTCACCAAAAAAACAACAACTAAAACCAAAGGATTACTCGGAGCTAAACAAATTGATTCGATTTCCCGAAAGGTCCAAGAGTCGATTCAGAAAGTTCGAAACCGACGCGCACCACCGACTATAACGATTTATAAACCCATTTGTCATCCGATAAGAAATAAAAACCCTCACGGAAGAAAATGTTTCCGTAAATTATAATTCAATTTGACAGAAATCGACTCTTAACATTGTGTAAAACAATATTTTTTTGCTGATTATCATCAAATTCAATCAAATCAAAATAATGTTTTAATCTTTTTTTTTTACTAATCTTACAATTTTTCACGAAATTGGTTTTTAAAACTCTAACGCTGGGATGGGTTAAAAATTTACTGCCAGGGTTTATAAGAAACATGTTATTTGACTTATTATAAATTGGATTAATATCGCAGAAGTGTGACTTAGGTATGTGCCTAATTTTGCCTTAAATTCTGACAATAATTATGTCAGGATTTAAGCTCGATTGAACCCACTCTGCTTTCGATTGTAACGATCATACGATGCACCAATTGAACCATATCGAACAAGGCGATTACCTAGATGAATCGTTTTCGCACAATATAAATCGAGAAATACGTAGTAAAGAGTATAAATGCAAACCCTTGTAATGTCACAGTCACAGTGACAGTGAAAAAGTGAAACTCTTCGTTTCTATACATTTCTACGACTGTCGCAAGTCTAGATGCCGCAACGCCAAATACATTTCTATCTAATTTATTCAAATCAGGCTTAGGCTGTCTTATAAACGTGAATCAAAAGTTTTTTGCTACTCTTATTCCCGAGACACAGTTCGAATTTTTATGTCCGAAAGCTTCTTAAATGTACGTTGTTACGTAATACTTACCATTTTCCTTCTTTGTTCTTTATAATCGGCATTGGTTCGGCGACCATGTTACCGAAATTTCCTAAGCTGGTCACAGACGCCGCTTTGTACAGATTCTCTATGTATACGTTGTCATTCGAATTGAATTTACTATCGAATTTTGTATCTCCAGGAATTAGTACCACTGGGATACTCAATCGCCGTGAATCGCCTAGTTTTGGTACGAAAAGAAGGTCCGATGTTGCTTCCTTTTTAGTTTTTTGATAAAGATTTTCCACTGATTTTGCAGTGTTATCAATTTGAAGAGTTCCATTTGTTTTCATAAAGTTAAATCCATCTTTTTCTTTTTCAACGGCCGGTGTTGGAGGTATTACTGTGGACAAAAGTTATAATTAAGAAAAACGTATATAATTATTTCCACAATAAATTATGTGAATGCAAAAATTGTTTTACTAAATACGTATACGTAAAACAAATAAGATATAACTGTAAATATTGTTGAACAGAAGAATTAGCTTTATCCGTTCCTGAGCAATGATGTCACAGACAGACACCTCAAACTTATAACACTTCTTTTTCTGTCAGGAGTTAATAAAAGTAATTTTACCTAAGTATCTGCTCTACTAATGTGTAACTAAAGATTGTTGAACAAAATACAAGCAAATCTAAGTACCTACCTACTTTCCGCTCTAGATTTTTAAGTAACATTACGTAAAAATGCTAATTTTAACTAAGTGTCTTTTTATAAGGTGGTGATAATAAATTTAAATACTGGCATTTCCAAAAAGATATCAATGATTAAGTAATGAGCGCTATCTCAAGTGGCATCAGATAATAAAATTTTGTCTAGCATCGCATCAAGTTTCATTTTAAAAAAACCACAATTGAGTACCATAAAATGGGGTGACTTTGATAGTTTTTTAAAAATTTAATGATCATAACTTTTTTGTATTAGAGTTAAAAATAATATATCTGATTTTTGTTAACTTTACATAGAAGTATAACTATTAAAAAACATGAACGCAAGATACATTTTTAAAAATTAAGGATAAATGGATAACTCAACTTCATACCTAAAATGGGGTCATCGTGATACCTAGGAATGCCTCGCATTTTTTTTATTAAATATAAAAATGTTTCTTACATAAAAACCTTGCACAAACAAAAAGTTACACTTTTTGGAAACTCTCAACGGCTATAAGTTTAAGATAAACTTTAGTTTAAGATAAGTTTAAGATAAGCAAAGATAAGTTAACTTGCAAAACATCGAAGTAAAAATTGTAATAATACACGAAGCTTCCGGAATACTTACACACAATTTTCTCGCAAGGCTTGAGCTGCTTCACCATATGCCATTTCACTGGGTGCATTACCAATGCGCCAAATATACTATGGGAAGATATGGCGCAGAGTATCGCTAGAGTCCCCCTGAACCCGTACTCGGTTATCGTAAATTTTATGAACAGCGGGTACAACATCGTAATCAAACCGATAGAAGCCTTGCACAGGCTGAGATAGAGCACCTTTTTCTTTGTAAAGTAACTGTTGAAGCTCGTATATGAGACTGGAATGAGTAACCCCATTCCTAAACCTTGTAGGAACCCATTAGTTATTATTAGTTGTGTTGTGGACACGACGAATATGGCCAGGAACGATGCTAGGGTGTATATAAATGCGCCTATTAGGCCCACTTGCCTTAATGTCAGTCTTTTTAGTGCTATGTTTGCCGAGAATCCTGTAACAAAATAAAATCATTTAAGTATACTAGCAGGGTCCCGCGGGATTTTCCAAAAACCCTTTCTTAGTGGATCATTACACGCCACAAAGGACACTCTCCAAATTTCATGTCTCTAGGACCAGCGGTTTGGACTCTGCGTTGATATATAGATCAGTCAGGACTTTGAATTTTATATATTAGACTAGCTGACCCGGCAAACGTTGTTTTGCCTTATAAATTATAGATAATTAAATTTTTCCTGAATTTTCTTTGCTATAAACCTCACGGAGCCCGAGACCTTTCCAACGAATGCAAAACCGTGGAAATCGGTTCGTGCGTTCTGGAGTTATAGCGTCAGGAAGGAAAACCCGACTTATTTTTATATAGTAGATTACATACAGTCAAGCATTGCGGGTAAACCGGTTTTAATACCAATCCCGTTAAAATAAAAATAGTCTTTCTAGAAACCGACGAAGACTGAATTTTTTTGATCTTTTTTATCTGTCTCAAAATACCTTGGGCAATAAAATATTTAAATTTTTCTAAATATAGCAACCTTTCTGAAACAAGTAAGGCAACAGTTTTTTATTTATCTACGTAAGAGATGGCAATATTGCGTTGGTTAATTATAATTATTAATTTAAATATTTCAATATATATACGTATATTGAAAATAAATATGCAGATATCTATTTCTATTACTATTATAAAGCGGAAGAGTTTGTTTCTTTGTTTGTTTGAACGCGCTAATCTCAAGAACCACTGCTCCGATTTGAAAAAAATCTTTCGGTGTTTTAAATTCCATTTATTGAGAAAGGCTATGGGCTTTTGATCCCTATATTCCCACGGGATCGGGACTTATGCGGGTGAAACCGCGGGGAGCTGCTAGTAGGTAATATAGAGATAAGTACAATAATCGATTCTCGTTAATTGTTGTTACTGGATTAAACTCGTTTTGATAGGTACCTATATAAATATTCATTTCTACAAATGGAACTAGAATGTATTGAATCACGTTGTATAAACGTTGAATCATTCATTCATAATTGTATGACGTATCATCTAGCTAGGTACTAGCTGCACCCAATGAACAACTGCAATTTCACCCCACAAGTCTAGGTGAAAGGAAATTCTATGTATCATTATAGGTTTTTCTAGTTTTCGCAATGTTGGATTGAAATTAAACTCTCATTTCGGTTATAATCGCTTTCCTTGCTATTATAAAATGAGTCCTGGTTTAAACCATGAATTATACATAGTAAATCATGGTTTAAACCAGTTCTGGCACGTCTGGCAGGTTTGTGTTTATATTTTTTTGCATTTTTATATACAGTACCCGACGTTTCGATGCCTTTACAGATCTCTTCTTCTGGGTCTTAATATCGGGTTCTTGGGTCTTATTATGTAGTAAATAAAGTACCTACAGTAACAATCCGAAAATATTAGTTATGAGCCAGTACGCAAGCAAATTTAAATATTGGCAAAGAACGTAGAACGTTCATTAATTTTAATTTCAACCGTTCTCTTTGCAATAAATATCTTTTATCATTAAAAAAGTCTGTAATTGATTTGTTTATTTTAAAGTGTCTTACCTACCCACGCTTAGAAAGTTTAGTTTTTAGAAAATGGTGTTCGGATTCTGGGTCCCATATTCTGTTAGTTGTTTCTGTCTCACGACTGCGTCTCGGCCTTGGTTGTGTGAGTACAAAGTACATATTGTTCCTGTGTGCGTTAGCTGGAACCCTAAAGGTACGAGTTGGCATCGGGCGACATGAGGCGGCAGCGGACGACGTGTCGCGTCGACACTACTGGTTTCTATGCATTTCAATAAAACTCCCTACGTAGTCAGCGACACGAAGCTAGCGACGCGTCGTTGAGCGAGCGTAGGGAGTTTCCATAGAAACCGTGACATGCGGCGACGACGTGTCGCCGCGACACGTTGTCGCCTCATGTCGCCTGTTGCCAACTCGTACCTTAACAATTTAAGCTCACGCACACAGACACAACGTGGACGTGAATGGTGAATCTGCTCACACAACCAAGACGGAGCCGCAGTCGTGAGACAAAAGACCTGTACACACTTACCAGCAATAGCTAATGTAACTTGGAATACTCCATAGACTAGTGTGACAGCCCCCGTACCGACACCGAGTTCGTCCAGAAAATCGTTGTAGATGAACCCGAAGACGGGCTGGTGGGCTGTACCGGCTATCTGGAAATAATAAAAATGTTAATGGATCTATGTCTACAAAACTCTTTGTCCTGACTCACTGAGGGATCAACGCACAGCCTAAACCGCTGATAGTAGAGAGATGAAATTTGGTGGGTGTGTTCTTTATAAAATGTAGGCATCCGGTAAGAAAGGATTTTTGAAAATTTCCACGGGATGGAGACTTATGCGGGTAAAACCGCGGGATCCAGCTAGTGGTTATATACAGGATGTTTCGACGAGGGGGTATTAAGCCGAAAGGGGGTTGTTCTAGAGGTCTAGGCGAACAACTTTTATTCTACGGCTTTTGGAAATTTGAACTTATTTTTTTCGAAAATTTTAAACTTGTATCACTAAAAAAAACAGCTGTTTTTGTAAAAAAAAGGCAATTAATGTTTCGATTGTAGTGGTCCAAACTAAATAAAAGGGCACCTTAAGGCCAATGACCTCAAACTCTAAAAAACAGCTGATTTTCATGCAAACTTTAAACTCAAAATTTTCGAAAACTACTTCGAATTTCCAAAACTTGTAGAACAAAAGTTGTTCGCCTAGACCTCTAGAACAACCCCCTTTCAGCTTAATACCCCCTCCTCGGAGCACCGTGTATACCTGTCCATCGAATTATATTACAAATGCAATCCTAATAAAATGAATTAAATACAAATGGTCAATACAACAGTAAAACTATATATTACTAGCTGGACAATCCTTATCACTCACACATACACCAAAAATAGATAAAAGCCTTATTCTCAAACCTACTGAATATGATTATAAAATTTCATAAAAATCGGTCGGTATAATGTAATGAATAAACTCAAAAACTACTGGACCGATTTCAAAAATTCTTTAACCAAAAGAAAGTTATATTATCGAGGAGTAACATAGGCTACTTTTGATCCCGATATTCCCACGGGATGGGGACTTACGCGGGTGAAACCGGAGAACGCAGCTAGTTTATTATATGTCGGTTAACGAAAGCTGCGAATAAACCTTGCGGTTGTGTAGCGTCTATGAATTAAGTGGGAGTGTGTGACGTACGGCGCTTATACACAAACACTACTTGAATTATTATACAAGGAGAAATGCATCATTATCATAATCGGTAAACAAAATAAGGAGAGGTGGTTTGAACCCACGTGACATGGTGAATTTTAACATTTACCATGTCACGTGGGTTTCTGTGTGACGCAGTAGATGACCCGTCAAGCGAGGGGTACAGGTTCGAATCCTGTCATGGGAGAATTTTCGATGATGCATTTCTCCTTGTAAAAATACGTAAAAATTTGTCGTAAAAATGCGTTAAGCAATAAAAACAAAAGAATTATCAAGCGTAACTTGTAAAAAAAATGTGTTAGGCGCCAGCTTTTATAAATAGCAAGAAATCTATTTAAGTATTTAGTTGCATTATCTTTAGCTACTAAGTATACTATTAAAAACTGACATTTTAAGGAAGTACCTACATACCTACCTATCTACGTCTGAAGCAAGTTCGTGACTCTAAAATTAGCGATAATTTATCTATCTTGATCGTTTTACAACAAGTTGGTAAGTTTTATATTTGCAATAAAAATAATTTACAACACATCCAAAATCGGTGGCCGAAAATAGATTAGGTACGTACTCAACTATTTTAAAAATAACTTACTCACCGTAATATCAAATAGGGACGTATAATAAATACGTAAAAGTATATCAATAAAGTAATAAATACGTAGCTAAGAGTTAGGTATAAGGTCGATATAGATAAGGTCTTAGATAAACTAGGTAGGTATCTTTTTATACTCAACAGACTTTTGCTGTTTTTGGTGTAATGCTCAATACTCTATTAATTTATGTAGGTATAGAAATACATAGGCACTCAGAAAATCTCGACATTTCTAAACTTTCATGTAAGTTATACTCTTACATCGTTCTTAATGAATAAATATATTTGACTTTGACTTTGAATACCGATGTCGATATAGAATACATGGGATTGATACATTATGTATTACAAAAATTCTAGGACTAGGTACGTAAAAGGCACTTTCGACCGTAATGGACTTAGTCAATAGAAATTTAAATTCTTTTTTTGTGTTTACTTTAAAAGATTTATTTTAGTTTTATATTTAATTTAGTTTTAGTGCACTAAACATTATATTTATTAAATAGGTAGGTATACCTACTTTATTTTCTTTTATTAATAGAAACCAGATAAACAGTACCTAACTAAAAACTTATGATACAATTAAATTAATAAATGTCAATAAAATATATCTCTAAATGTCTAACCTTGGTTTATAGGGTAGGTACCCAAAAATCTATAGGTACCTACTTATTGTGTTGCCTCTTTGGATAACAACTTTGCTTTATTTAAATAATATTAAATATTATTTACTTACACCCGGTACGATCAGGGGCGGTTTATTTGATTGAAATCAATAAGTGTGTAATATTTTAAATTAAGTATGTTGTTTGAGATTGGTATTACATTCGAATATTATAAATTTATTTATTGTAAAAATAACTATACCAACAGGGTACCATCTTAAATCACTAAATAAATAAATATCGTACAAATAATATTTATTTAAGTCATAAAGGCAATTAAATAGAAACAGACATAAGTACATGATAAAATTAATAATCTAAATATTAAATTCACATTAAATAACAAAATAAAACAAAATGAAAAAAATAAAAAAACTAAATAAGTATACTTACACTAAACTAAATATAAATTAAAATTAATAATCCAAAAATGAGTCCCTAGGTATGGTACCCAAAAGGCTGGCTGCATTGCCCTTTTAGACAGCAATACCTATTCGTTGGCCAAAGTATCCGCCAGCCTTTTGGTCACCAGAAGCTAATACTAATAATTTTGAAACATTTTTATATTATTAAACAAAAAAAATAAAAACTTACAAATATGACGGACACTCCGAGGCACACCATATACCCCCATCCTCCTTCAGGCGGCACCAACTCATACTGCTCATCGCTCAAACTCTCCTTCTCCTTGTCACTCATTCTAACACCGATACTATTCATCAACTCAGTCCTTATTAACGTGTTATTAACAACGTTCTTATATATATCAGCTCACTTGGTGGTCCATAAATCCCACTGTTATCGTTTACTGCACAGATTCTGTTTGTTAAGGCTTCTCTTTAACACTTTAATTGAGGATACGATTTATTAACAGCAAATACGACCCTCGGATTTCCCACAAACAACTGGCAAACAACTGATAGCACAATAGTTAAACTATGTTATAGGAAAGTGATAGAATTGCGAGCAAAAACTTTGTTCTCTTTAAAACTCTGTAAAGATTTTAGTTATTTTTTTTTATAAATTAAGTTGTTTCCGTAGAAATTTTCAATTTTATAAGGGCAGGAACGGCAGTTAATTATCGACGACGCGACGCGACAGTCCGAAAGCATCTGATGACCTTATGGACAATTCTTAATCTGGCTTGCAAATTTTATTTTTTAATTTTTCCGTAGAAATTTTCACTTTTTTTAGAGCAGTAACGTCATTAAATTATCGACGACGCGACGCGACAGTCCGAAAGCATCTGATGACCCGATGGACAAGTCTTAATCAGCCTTACAAACTGAGAGGTAAATTAGGTATGTATTATGTATGTATTTTATGTATTTTTCACTACTCGGAGAGCTGTAATTAACGTGCCGATGACTAGCGAGTACGTCAAGTTATCTAGATACGTGCTTTAATAGTAAATATTATACTAATTTGTATTGGTTGTTTATATACCTATTGGTTGTCGGAATTTTGAACAGTACTTTTCACGATCGCCCTGTCTGGTGTTTCTAAGTCTATGTTATCTTGATAACTATATACTAATAATTAAAGTGGTAAAATTTGGCATATTGTTGCTTTCGAATTGATGTGTACGTTCACAGAAAAAATACGATTTTTTTAAATATTTTACAAGGAGAAATGCATCAAGAATTCTCCCGTGACAGTCCTCGCTTGCCGGGCGAGAGCGCTCACCACTGCGCCACACGGAAACCTACGTGCCACGGTGTATTAAGGATTATGCTTTCTCCCTGTCAGGCTGGATTTTCATTCCGAACAAAGCCAATTAATATTTTACAAGCTGCATTTCTCCTTGTAAAATATTTCTAGTAAAATGCCTTGAGTAATAAACATAAAAAATATTAAGAATTTCTGTTTCAGGAAAAGATCAAGTAGAAATATGGTATTTGATGAAGAATTTCCCCATTGTATGAGGTTATATAAGTTCAGCCACGAAAGTGGAGGCCCTTTTCAGAAGCCTTTTATTTCCAGTACTTAATGTTATACAATTGGTATAACAATATATTAAAACAACTACAAAAATAACATCTGTATCACAATAAATTAAAACAGGCACAACTAGCCAATATTAAAAAAAATGTAGGTGATGTGAAACCGCGGTACATACTATATTTATCTATATATATTAAATGCTTTGTAAAACATAACTGACTGACTGATGGATCAACGCACAGCCTAAACTGAAAAATGAATTCAATTTAATAAATAAATTCTGCGAACAACACACAACGCTATCTAACCCCATGGTCAGCTACTAAGCTTGTGTTACGGTGACTATAGACAACGGATTTAATACTATTACTATAGGAAAGATAAATAAATATACGTTACCTACTTATATTTATTTTTCTTTTCTTAGATTTTTCTTCTGTTTTCGCGATGTTGTATTGAAATTAAAGACATTTTTCGGTTTGAATCGCGTGGCGTTTATTACTTTGAGCATTGTTACAACGCTCAACGTTTCTAGACCTTTCCAGGTCCCTTCTTCAGGATTGACGTTGAGCGTTGTAACAATGCTAAAAGTAATAAACACCACGCGATTCAAACCGAAAAATGTCTTTAATTTCAATACAACATTTTCCAACATCAAAAATTTTTTTTTGTAAGACCTATAGTTCGTCAAATAGATCATAAAAACCATTTGAACTCGTTTTTCCAAGATGGCGGCCGTGGGACAAGAGCCACAACCCCACAAACTATTATTTAACTTAAACCTAACCCCCCCTTGATATCTAAAAAATAAAATTGCATCCTCTGACAAATGCACGCGGAGTCCAAAAAAATGTAACATTTCAATGGATCATTACGTTGCTTTTTTCACTCTACGACCTAGCTTTTATACTCTTTTACACTTTAATGTCTGTAATACTTGTCTCTAACAAGTATTACATACATTACAGTAGGTATATTAGTAGTAGCTTTTAGCAACTATTAGCGTATTCGTTGTGGAAACTATCCACAACTACAACCGTTAGTTGAGATTGTTAAATTAACTAGAAAAACAGGATTAGGTACTACGAGTAGGTATAGTATGTAAGTGTGTAAATTCAAATTTACACTCGGATTATCTACATCTAGGTACACTAATATTATAAAGAGGAAAGATTTGTATTTTTGTGTGTGTGTAATTAAATAGGTATCGAGATAAAAAGTACCCAGGTCTCCAGCTATCTACAAACCGAGTTTCGTGGTAATCGGTTCAGCGGTTTTTACGTGATTGAGTAACAAACACACACATACATACTCACAAACTTTCAGCTTTATAATATTAGTAGGAAGTAGGATAATATTAGCATCTGGAGATCTATGAGGGAGGCTTATGTCCAGCAGTGGACTTCTTACAGCTGAAATGATGATGAGGATAATATGATATAATATAATATAATATGAGTAGGATGATATTCCCAGAAATTGGTTTTTAGATAAGTAAAGTTTCATTCTTACGCTTTTCCTAACATTCCCCTAGACTTTTTTCACAGATAATGTATTTCTTAGTCGCTTACCACGGGGCTAGAAGGCGCTGTGTGTTAATGACACAATTTATTTATTTATTCTGTTTCTGCTTTGACAACTTTTATGGAACTTAGGTACCTTATATAAAAACAGAAATAAGAAATGTATTAGTGGGGTTTTCATACAACACACAGGATTTTTTGTGAAAATAGTACCTACCTACCCTTCGTGCACAAGTCAATTAAATTTTAAAACAAATTAGCCAAGTGCGAGCCACTTCGCCGGTTTTTTATTTATTTTAATAATTATTAAAAGAGAAATAAAACGAAGATTTCTTTCGTTTTATTTCTTTAACTAATAGGAAAGATCGAAGAATTAAGCGAGAAAATATTTATAAAAAGTTAGGTAGGTAGGTAGGTACCATAGATTAAATGGCAGACAAAATACTAAATATCTAATTAACTAACACTGACCTGCCTACTTAATTAAAAAAAAACCTTAATAAAGACACTGTGGAAACAAACTTAATCCCTTAAACAACCAAACCTTACTTTTAGAATTTCGGTGTTGGTTCAATGAAGAGTTCCTTTGAGCAAACAACGTCAAGTAATTTAGACTGGAATTATATAATCTTTAGAAAATTTATTTTCAAGGAAAAATAGCATTCAAAAATTTTCACTTGCGGCGAGGCTTGAACTCGCGTCTTTGGGTCAGTACCCCAACGTCCTTACCGTCTAGACTACGCAAGCTCACGTCCCGTGCCGCGAAAACTTCCAATGCTATATTCTCCTTTGATTGTTTTACGATTAAGGATCGTTAGAGCGCCATCTATCTAACGCTACAGGAACAACTTTCCAGTTGTTTACACCTGCGTCGTCGTTTTTCCTTGAAAATAAATTTTCTAAACAAAATAGCCTTGAGCTACATACAAAAATTAATAGAAATTTATATATAATCTTTGTTAAAACAATTTAGGTACGTACCCACTGTTTGTTTTATCTTACCTAGGTTGTAGCGTGTAATAGTTTGTATATGTTTGTTGTTTTCAATGGGAGGTTCTTAACTTTATATTGTGGAAACTTACGACAATATTAAAAACTAGCTGCGTCCCGTGGTTGCACCCGCGTGAGTCCCGATCCCGTGAGAATTTCGGGATTAAAAGTAGCCTATGTTACTCAGGGTGAATGTAGCTTTCTAATGACTTTTTGAATCGGTCCAGTAGTTTTTGAGTTTATTGATTACAAACATATTCTAAAATACTAATTATAGCATTTTAGAATATTTAGAAATTTTTATAAAAAGATTTGTATTGTAATTAATAATTATTGTCTTTTACATTAATAAATTAAGCAACAACCGGATACTATTTGATATATAGATCAAGATCTATATAATCTAGAATAATCTAGATCATGATCTATTAAAAAACAAAATATGTCTTCTCGCTTTTTTCGAATGAACGTATGCTCGATAATTTCAGACGTAGATAAATTTAAGTTTTATGAAATAAATAATTTGGTTTGAATAACGGGGTATTAATTTACCATGTTGTCTCGTGATCAAGCCAGTTGAAATTACCTACTGACGAAAAATCGAGCTCCGTTAATAAAGAAAATTGAACATGGTAAACATCCATATATTTAATAATATTTGTAAGTGTTGTATTATCATTGGTCATTACGAGTTCCTATACTATAATGAGGTTGATGTGATTACTTCAAAATCATTTTACTATGGTTATACCCAAACCCTCATAATGATCAGGGTTTACCATAACGATACAATTTAACCTGCATCTCTACATTCCATTCAGTTGTAAATACATTTTTTTTCCTGACCAGCATTCTATTTTTATCTCATTAACATAGAAAATATTCAATATCTACACATTTCTAATACATTGATTCTGTAGTTTATTGTTTTTCTAAAAGAGAAAACTTGGTTTTACCTACTTATGAAATAACTTTTCTTGAGATTTTAAAGTCATTTTTCGGTTTGAATCGCATGGTGTTTATTACTTTTAGCATTGTTACAACACTCAGCGTTGTCAATCCTGAAAAAGGGACCTGGAAAGGTCTCGAAACGTTGAGCGTTGTAACAATGCTAAAATTAACAAACACCACGCGATTCAAACCGAAAAAAGTCTTTAATTTCAATACAACAAGAAAAGTTATAGAAGAAAAATCTATAACTTTTCTTGTCTTTACATCGAAGGGGGCAAAGTGCCTATTGTTATATTTATTGCCTACCATTTTATAGATTTCAGATAAGTATAAATACGTATTGATGCTAATTTAAGGTTTATTACATTCATCCTACGTTGGCAGCCTAATGTTTTATGACTTTATGAGATATATATATGAGTTTTATGACACTAAACCGTGTAAGTCATAGATTAATATGACCTGGCAACTGAAATCTATACCTATATATGCTTATAATGATAAAGAACAAAAAGTTTGTAGGTGTATGATAGCAATTCAAAACTAAGGTCTTGCAAAAACTAGAAAAAGACTTAATAGCTACTCTATTATCTTATTTTAAATGGCTTTGTTCCATTTATTAGGGTGATCGTAGGTACGTAGATAACATCAAAATAAATATAATTTTACGTCTCCGTCCACGGAGAGACGAAACTGAACAAATTTTGTTCGTACTTCTAATTATTTTAATTGCTTTAGGACTATTTATGCATACCTAATACTCAATACGGAATAATGTCCGGTCAGCCGGAACTTACGATAAAATTTGATATTTTCCTAATTTTTTTAAGAGGAGTATATCAAAGAGGGGAAGGTTATTACCACCTCTACCATCTCAAATGTCAACCTCACCTGCGTAGCGTATATGAGGTTACAGTTACCTTGAGGTCCAAATAACCTCTAAAAGTACAAGGGGCCGAAGGTAACAGCAAACCATTGCTACTATTATTTCCCATGAAAGTTATGGAAACGTCTCCGACCAGACGATCCACGACCACTCCACCAAGAGTGTACGAAGTGAGAAAACCATGGGGCCAATAGTAATAGGAAGATATAATCAAAAACGATATTACTTTTAGCAGCGTTTAAGGAAAACCAACCTAATAGAACATAACTTTATCTTAATCCATTTACACAATGACAGTAAAATATTTCTGAACAACATCTGAGAACGCGTTTCAGAAAGTTTATGGTATACTGTAAAACTATTATTGTCGTATTTTAAATTTATATTTGAGTCTCTTTATTATGACGTGACATTTTTTATAGTTTGCGCATTGCGCTCGTCATTCTTAAACTGTAGTCTAGGAGCCGAAGGCGACGTCACAACATATACATGTATCTGACTGAAGAGTGAAGTTCATAATTTCGTGCGAGGTTCGATTACCACCGGAGACAAGACGTATGGAGCTGAGCATAAATCTTTGTTTCTGGTTCTGGGCATGTTCTGGGTCGTTTTTATAATGTAATCGTATACGTATCTTCTTCTTTGTCTTTTTCTTGTCCCAATTCAGGTAGGGTCGACTCTCTTAATTTATTTGCGTCTTCTGTCCTGAATTGTCACTAAATCTATATTGGCCTGAATATCTATATTGGCTTGGCCTTAAATGTAGGTAATCGTATGAATGTAATCACAAAAAAATTGCATATGGGTACTAGACAATTCAATATATTCATCATCTAGTTACCTAAAGTACGGCCTTGTTGCTTAGTTTAGGGCTAGATTGCGCATATTAGGCAACCTTCTGCTATTATTTCATCATGTCTTAAAGTCAGGCCTACTCACATCCTACTAGACCTACTGTTCTGGAGATTGATAATTCATTGTCTCCCTACATTGAAAATACCCAGAACCAGAAAAAAGCACTTATGTTTAGCACAAATACATGTCCCCGGCGGAAATTCTAGCCCGCTACTTTCTACATTGCAGACGGGTGCTTGCCCGACGCGCCACAGAGGCCGACACCGTCAATTATGACTGTAATCTACAGTCAAAATAATAATAAAGAGTTTATAATAATAAAGAGGTAAGATTTGTATTTTTGTGTGTGCGTATGTTTGTATTTAATAAACTCAAAAACTACTGTGCGGATTTCAAAAATTCTTTCACCAATAGAAAGCTACATTATCGAGGAGTAATATAGGTTACTTTTGATCTCGATATTCGAACGGGATTGGGACTTACGCGGATAAAACCGCTAGACGCAGCTAGTACAAAAGATATCATATCTTGTACTAGCTGCGTCTAGCGGTTTAATAGGTAATAGGTTTAAGGGCCCTATTCTGAAAAACTGAAAATCCATGTCGGGCGCATCGAAAATTGTTGATTATTTCATGACGGAATGTCGTAGAACTTTTTTTTGTGTACAGATTGTAGGCGACATTGTTTCCGATATTTTAGTGCAGTTTCCATACAAATATGTCGAAACGTATTGAAGCCTATCGACATTTTAGCCAAATCAGACATTTTTTGTCTAAAATTTGGATTGGCTTTGCACCAATAGGAGGTTCTTGTTTTAAAACTACACCAAAATGTAGGAAACAATGTCACCTACAATCTGTGCACAAAAAAAAGTTCTACGACATTCCGTCATGAAATAATCAACAATTTTCGATGAGCCCGACAGGGATTTTCAGTTTCAAGGTCGTTGGCGTATATACTCCTCTTAAAGCGGGTAAATAATATTTATTACATGTCAAATTAATGAAGAAATGTCTACTGAACAACATCTATCTAACTAAAGATTGAGTTAATTAGTCAACAGTTTATTTAACGGTCCAAAGTCATTCATTATTCATTACTTATTTTACTGTTATTTAGAGTGTCTAGCGCCATTGACACAATCTTACGCAATAACAGGAATTTGATTCAATGATTGATAGTAATTAATGAAATGACGTACAGTTATTTATTAATAGTGGAAAATTAGAACAATTTGTTCGTACATATTTTTCCATTATGTAATCTAAGTAATTTAACAAACGTTTTTTTTCCGTTGTGCAATCAAATTTTTTAAATTAAATGAGCGAGGCAATTTGTGAGAAAAAAAATTGAAATAAATTTATAAATATAAGTAAGTTGGTGATGGTAGCAATTCTCCTGTCACCAAATATTAAAATTATACCTATAAATTCTTAAAACTAATTAGACAGTAGGTTTTAATATTATCTTGGTGATATCCTAAACTTAGGTAAATTTAGATTGACAGCTCTGAACTATTGAAATTAGTTAAAAAGACGTAAAACTGATGTAAAACTGCCATAAACTTTATGAACGTCAACCTATTTTTTGTCGACACGCGAAGAAAGGTGACTAAAGTAAACTAAAGAATGACGAATGTGACATTATGCGACCTGTACATTTTGCAACTTGGACATTAGTGCATAATGTCCAAGTTGCAAAATGTACAGGTGTATAAACGTTTCAATCTGAGTTAATTACTAAAGATGAAGGAAACAGAGAGATTACTGGGTTTCATTTAAATCAACAAGGTTTTGTTTTTGTTATTTCTATTAATTTGATTTAAGTATGTAAATATATTTTCTGTTTTAACCTACTTATGGATCCATGAGTTTGTAAACAAAATTAAAATAATCAATCAAGGGTGAATCGGAATAAATACACAGTGGGTTCCGTAGGCTCCCTTAAATAGGTATCTACATTACATACGTTTTTACAAAATAATGATGTCCATTGTCCATTGGTCTATTCGCTTTTTTAACCTCTCGCGTGTAATGGTAATAATTGATGGTTTAAAACATTAATTACAAAAACTAATTCCTAAATAAGTAGGTACCTATCTTTTTTTTTATTGAGACTGTATAATGGTAGTGGGTAGGTACGGAACCCTCGGAGCGCAAGTTCGACAGACAGTTGACCGGTTCTTTATTACCTACTGATCTAGTTTAAAGCCAAATTTTTCCATTGAGAATCAATATTTCAATATTTGCACACGTAAACAACATAACACGTGGTATATATTTACAATTTTAATTCCTACCTACTTTATTTAATTAAATTCTGGTTGAGATGGTCAGTAGCTGGTGTTTAGTGGTTTGACTAGCATTGTCACCTAGTTTTACTCGCGTAAGTTCTGATCCTGTTCAAATTTTCAAAAAACACTTAGGGGAGAGTGGGGGAAACACGAACGCGGGGTAATCCCGAATCCAACGGTTCTAATGTGTTAGAAGCAGGTAGCCATATTTTACTTGCCGCCACTTCGGAGATCACGCCACGACTAGTGCCAGACAATGACACGGGAAACGCGAACACACGTAGTTTTCAAGGTATGCAGTTTTCAATATTTTGCATGTTTTTGGTGTAATTTTTTGGCAAATTCAAGTTGTTGTTGCTTTATTTCTATCTACAATGGTAATTTAAGTTTTTCATAGTGGAATACTCACATATTAATCACCTACATGACTATGACGCTATCGGCAAAAGAAATATACTTAATCTATTATTTTTTTCCATTTTATTGTTTTTGATCCAGCGGGACAAAAGGGGCAATCTCGAACGTCCGGCATTACCCCCGCTCCCTTATGCTGGTTCCCCGTTTATCTTTTTTATTATTGTTTTAGATGCCTCGTTATTACAAAAGAAAGACAAAACCCGAAATACAGTCTTGGAGATATCAAAAAGGCTATAGATGATGTTAAAATCTTATAATCAGCAGAATCTTATAATGTTTCAAAAGCAACCATTTGTGACCAAATATACCTATAGATATACCTATATAGTAGCACATTATCCAGTCTTCACCGAGGGGGGTGAATACTGGATAATGTGCTACCAGTATAAAAATGGGCTTATTAGAGTCGTACTACTGGACAGTCAACATCTTAGGGTTATAAATGTGATCACTATCGTTAATAATGTTAGTACGTAATTACCCCACTTGGTGTTCGTGTTTACCCGACTTATGTCGGGTAAAGCCGAACACTAAGGGTTTTGTTTTTTATTCATATTGTTACACTTTGTTAAAAATATATAAATGTCGATTAGTAAATTCGTTAGACAGATAAGTAAACTTTATAATTAAAAAAATATAGAAACTCTGTGATCAAATTTTCCCCTAGGTGTTCGCGTTTCCCCCACTTTCCCCTACAATTCATGAAGAACGTCATGTTCTTATAAATATCATATTGTCATTAGGACTAACGGGTTATGCTATGCGTAATCTATACTTAATATTACAAAGAGGAAAGATTTGTATTTTTGTGTGTGTGTGTGCGTCTGCATATTTGTTATGAAGAAACTCAAAAACTACTGGACAGATATCAAAAATCCTTTACCATGATGCGCGGGTTACGTGGGTGAAACCGCGAAACACAGTGTTGAATAACATAAACGATTGGGTAATTCAGTGAATCAGTCAGGACATTCAATTTTATAAAAGTAACTAGCTGCGTCCCACGGTTTTAACCCGCGCAAGTCCTGATCCCGTAGGAATATCGGGATCAAAATTAGCCTATGTTACTCAAGGTGTATGTAGCATCCTAATGGTGAAAGACATTTTAAATCGGTCCAGTAGTTTTTAAGTTTATTCATTAAAAACATACGACACACACACACATAAATACATATCTTTCCTCTTTATGATATTAATGTAGATGTAGGTAGATAGATAGAATGTTCCGGCCCTTTTTCTTAAGCGATGAGGAAAAGAGACAGAACATTTTTCTCGGTCCAGAAAATGTTTTTCGGGCTCCTAAGCTACCTTAAATTTATGTAGGTAGCTGTAGGCAACCCAAAATTTAAAAGTTAAAAATCAAATACTAGTCCAATTTGTGATCCCGTACAAAAGACGCAAGAACACAACAAAAATCCGTTTTCCACCGCTGCATAGCTATAATATATATAGGTATAGATTGTTTCAACAATCCTATTCCAAAATATTTCTGTTATCTCGTAAAGTGGAAATCAATTAGAAGCAAAGTAACCTCTTAAATATTTAAATCTGCATTACAAAATATGCTAGGTATTACAATAAAATCTTAAGGTTATCGAGATAAATGAGAAACAGATAACACAAATATACGTCTTGTTCGCTATCAGATCTCTTTATCTATGATCTAGGAATCCAGTTCCTAATAGCTAATTTACTTCGTATTATTTTTAAACTAGCAGTGGAAGTGACAAAAACTTAAATTATGTATGTAACGAGGACAGAATAGATAAAGACAAAAATAAATATTTATGTTTAATCTGTGAAAATCATTCTAATGGACTACCAATTAATATGTAAAATATATTTTTACAGTTGTATATATTACCTACGTATTAGACTATATTGGTTAATATCGCGTTGGTTTTATATTTGTAGCGTTTTTCAACGTAACCGTTGCGATTTTTTAGGTTATTTTTAGGTGTACCTGCGCCTGATAGATGTTTCACATCAACAGCGCAGTTTCATGAACAAGGAGCTTTCATCTAGGATCAGGTTAATAGGTAAGTTTAAGCTTCGTTTAAGCACATCAAATGAAATTATTCATTTCATTTTACTTTCAGTCCATTAATTATGGATCATAGACAGGTTTCAAACTACTAGTAACGCAGTATGGCAGAAGAAATCCCAGTTGGCGACACCATAGGAAACAAACCCTTTTACTTGCATCTTTTTTACCTACTATGAGGGTATAACCATTAATAAAGAACTTAAATAATAGAAGAAAAGACATTAAAACGTTTTTATTAAAACGAATATCACAGTATTATATAGAAAAACTAGCTGACCCGGCAAACGTTGTTTTGGGTTATAAATTATAGATAGTAGCAGATTCTCAGACCTACTGAATACGCATATAAAATTTGGTAAAAATCGGTAAAGCCGTTTCGGAGGAGTACGGTAACTAACATTGTGACATGGAAATTTTATATATTAGAGAAGAGTTTAGATAACTTTCCATACAAAGCTAATTCTTATACCTATTTAGTAGATGTTTGAGCACCTCGAATAAGTAGGTAATATATTAAACCCATGTTTAAAGACGAGTTTAGCTAATCATTTTTTTAAACTAACACGATTGGAACTCATAATTTTGTATTTCTTATACCTAATTCAGTCCCCTGGCTACCTTTGCATGGTCGAAACGTCGAGGTAAGAAGATTAAAAAGTTAAAAATCAAGCGATTAAGACCCGGGAAATACAAAATTATGAGTTTAGCTAAGCAATGTCTCTGGCCACAGTTTCACTAGAGTTAGACCATACCAAAAGCAGTGTTGGTCTATCTAGTGGTATTTATTCCGTCCGATGAGTGAAAGAAAATCTTTAAGAAATAAATAGGTGCACTATTTGACATCGCTCTTACGGGCGTTTATTCCATTCTCTTTCTCCATACAAACGGAGTTTACGTTTTCCTCCCTGGATAAAGACATTAGAGCAAATATGTTTATGCCATAAAACTTATATCTGGCATGACTATTCATCTTCCGAATTATTTTTTTCATTTTTTATTTTTTATTTTTTATTATTATTTTAATTAGAAAAAAAAAGGTTCGTACATTGACAAGACATGACAGATATAGGTTTTATGGCATAAACATATTTGCTCTAATGTCTTTATCCAGGGAGGAAAACGTAAACTACGTTTGTATGGAGAAAGAGAATGGAATGAACCCTCTTAAAGTGGTGGAAAACATCACGAGGAAATTCGCGTCTTAAAATCACGTATTAGTTGGCCGGCAAATTAGTTAAAAAAAAGGAAGATGCGTAGAAGTCGATTTTTCAAATTTTAATGTAAAATGTACTGCGCGAACTTTCCCCTTCCAAGTAATTTTTTTCCAACTTATTTGCCGGAACCTTTAGGTACAATGGCCTAATTATGGTACTGCGTAGGAAAAATTTCAGATTTAGGCAGAGATTTTACCAGACTAGTCTTAGAATATGGGTATTAGTCTATGTTCTCGAATACGAGTGGACTAAACTTACTTCAAGAATAAGGTGTAATCGAACACGCCCTAAAAAGTTAAGTACACATTATAACTAGGTGATATGTTAAAAATAATACATTTTTACCTTTGAGGTTTCGGACAGACAATGCTTAGTTTCTGGAGATTTGTTAACTGACTTTTGAAGAGGAGGATATTAAGTTTGATCGCGGTGATTCTTATTTTATTAAAAATAAGTTTTGGTTCTTTGTAAGTATTCGATGTTTTTTAGGAAGATGTGTCAAATCATTAGTCTACAATTCAAAACGAAGTAAGTATCTATATAAAGGTCCCGATAAGAAGATTAGTTCCGTTAAGTTATACCCAAAAGTGCCCGAAAACACCCAAAAAGCCATTAAAGATATCAAGAAACTGAGCAAGTCGTATCGCCAATGCACTCGTCCCTGTTCCGATATGAAGGCCAGTGCAGCCATTAAAAAAATAAATCATTCTACTGTCGTTTCCATCAACAACACCCTTGATTAACAGTAAAGGACAAGTTGGCAACGGGCGACATGAGGCGGCAGCGGACGACGTGTCGCGGCGACACTACTGGTTTCTATGTTTTTCTATATTAAATTCCCTACGCTCGCTCGACGACGCGTTCGCTAGCTTCGTGTCGTTGACTATGTAGGGGGTTTCATAGAAATACATAGAAACCAGTAGTGTCGTATCGTCCGCTGCCGTGACCTTAAGGGCCCTATACTGAAAAACTGAAAATCCATGTCGGGCGCATCGAAAATTGTTGATTATTTCATGACGGAATGTCGTAGAACTTTTTTTTGTGTACAGATTGTAGGCGACATTGTTTCCGATATTTTAGTGCAGTTTCCATACAAATATGTCGAAACGTATTGAAGCCTATCGACATTTTAGCCAAATCAGACATTTTTTGTCTATAATTTGGATAGGCTTTGCACCAATTAAAACTACACCAAAATGTAGGAAACAATGTCACCTACAATCTGTACACAAAAAAAAGTTCTACGACATTCCGTCATGAAATAATCAACAATTTTCGATGAGCCCGACAGGGATTTTCAGTTTCAAGGTCGTTGGCGTTGTTATTCCTCTTAAAGAAATAAAATGTTTAATTACAGTAATATAAGTAAAAGATTCATTGTTTGCCTTTAATTTTCATCATTTTTAACTTTTCCGCGTAATCCTTTCTCTTTTGGCTATTTCTCTTGTAAATAATTTCTATTGACCAGAATAGTGCGACTATTGCTAATATCGAGGTCAATAAATAGAAGGCTGTAGAATAGCTGCCTGTCAGGTCCCTTATGGCTCCTGAAAAAAAAATGTGTTTGCTTAGTAAACTTATCGATAAACTAGCAGGGTCCCGCGGTTTCACCTGCGCAAATCCCAACCCCACATTCACTAAGAAATTATTTTTAAAAATCATTTTTTTTAAAGCTTAGTTGCTTAGTTTGGGGGCTATATAGCTAAGTCTGCAACGTCCTGCAATATTTATTTATTTATGCTCCTCAACTCTGCAATTTTTTTTAGCACCTCTCCACTTTTCATCACTTTAAAAGCAAATATTTAACAGAGCTGAGGCACAGTTTTGAAATCAAGAAATGAAGACATTTATGGCAAAGTAATGAACACAACAGTTTTATCCTAGGTTATTTCAGTAATCATAACTTTCCCATTACAGGCATGCAATAGTAGGTACTTAAAGCTAGTTTTGAGTTTGTACGTAAAAAATATCAAACGGACATATCTCAAGTTTTTGATCAAAAATATTAATATCTCAAGTTTTTGGGTGTTGGCCTACAGGCCTATGATTATCAATGGTGCCAACACCCAAAAAACACAAAATATTTTCGACAGTGTCCGTTTTAAAACACGTCCGTTTCATTAATGATTCCCCCTACCTACTTACATTGAAGCGCGCGCGGTGTTACAAAACACAAGACATGAGACAATAACGCGCGTGCGATGCTAACTTTTAAACCAAGAAGCTGCGTCCCGCGGTTTTACCCGCATAAGTCCCGAACCCGGGAAAATATCGGGATCAAAAGTAGCCTATGTTACTCCAGGTGAAGGTAACTTTCTAATGGTAAAAGAGTTTTTGAAATCGGTCAAGAAGTTTTTGAGTTTATTCATTACAAACATACACACAAAAATACAAATCTTTCCTCTTTATAATCTTCTAATATATAAAATTTCCATGTCACAGTGTTAGTTACCGTACTCCTCCGAAACGGCTTGACCGATTTTTATGAAATTTTGTATACGTATTCAGTAGGTCTGAGAATCGGCTACTATCTACAATTTATAAGGCAAAACAACGTTTGCCGGGTCAGCTAGTATAGTGTAGATTTACTCACCAATAGCAGGGCTAAGAATCGGAACAACTATTCCAGACATCAACATGGATATCCCAAGTGCTTCGGTGAACTTCTCCGGGCTCACAACGTCGGATATCACAATCGAGACCAGTACACATATAAAGGCTTTCGAAGCACCAATCAGAACAATGTAAACGTAGATTACTATATCGTTCTGTGACCACAGTAGACCTGTAAATTGAAATAGTTTTCTGATTTGAAGTCTTGATTAAGAACTGTCTTAAGAGGACAGTGTACCTACTCTTTCTCCATATAAACGGTACGTAGTCGACTGTTTCCTCCCCGGAGAAAGACATTAGATCTCATGTCTTTATCCGAGCAAATATGCTTATGCCATAAAACCTACATCTGCCATGACCATGCCCCTACGTTTTTTTTATTAGAATAGAAATAAATTTCAGAAAAACGTGAAAATGAAAAAGATCAAAAGAAAAAAAAACCTATGGCGAAAAAAATGTTTTTAATATCTTTATCCAGGGACGAAACAGTCGACTACGTTTGTAAAGTTTGTATGGAGAAACAAATGGAGAAAAAAACAACTAAAATTAAACTCATTTTGCGGTTTTAATCGCGTGGTGTTTTTTACTTTTAACACTGTTTCAATGCTCAATGTTTCAAGACATTTACAGGTCTCTTCTTCAATATTGGCATCCAGAAGAATCCAACATTGTTAAAAAAGGAACCCTCATAAGGTATTTTAAACCTATCTATAATTTAACGCCAGTCAAAGCTTTAGTGCTTTTATGCTTCTTACAAAAGCAGTATAATCTTTGATTTGCGTGACCTATTTATAATTTTGTCGTTTACATCGAAGATAAAAGTCTCTACGACATGACATGGCTTCCTACTGGAATTCGAAATGATGACAGAATGGTCTTGGTCACACAAATATACGATTGAATTAGTTATTTTATATAACAAGATAATGAATCTACAATTAAAAGTTTAATAAAATTGTAGAATTGGGTTATTCCAGTTTGGTAAAATAGAACCTAACTCGAATTAAATAAGTAAGTACCTATGTAATAAGTATCTGCATATAAATCGAATACCAACATCATTAATTATGATCGGCGTTATTTAAGGTGCGAGTTGGCAACGGGCGACATGAGGCGGCAGCGAACGACGTGTCGTGGCGACACGTCCGCGTCGTCCGCTGCCGCCTTGCCAACTCGTACCTTTCCTTATTTTTAAGTCTGAAATGATAGTTTCGTCACTATCTTCTATATTTTTCACGCTTACCAAGCCGTGCAAATACACCAATAATAAGACCAATGATGTAAACTTCTTGGCTTCCAATCTTAAAGATCCATTTGCTGCCGAACGTTATTATAATCCTCATAACCACATCTCCGAAGCTGTACAGTGATATCGCAAAGGTTGTCATGCTCTGAAATAAACAATTAGAAATTACATAGGTAACAGTAAGATTTCTATTATAAATAGCCTTCAGACTTCTGTCGATACTTCTACCAGAAGCGTAGTAGCGCCGTACCATCTACTAGAAAATCTGAAGAGTCTCAAATATGTATTTTTCTTTTGTTTGATTGCTCAAGGCATCATCAAAAATACTCCCATGACAGGATTCGAACAAAAAAAAAACAAGTGAGAGATCATAATCACAAATTCACCATGTCACGTAGGTTCCCGTGTGGGGCAGTGTAGCGCACTCGCCCGGCAAGCGAGGGGCACAGGTTCGAATCCTGTCATGGGAGGATTTTTGATAATGTATTTCTCCTTGTAAATATTTCTAGGCTCAGATATGTTACTTTGATGGGAGTAACTTGTCCAAGCCTTGCAGAGTGCATGTATGAAAAACTGGCTCGACTTTCTGGAGCTAAGCTAAACTAACTAAGTTTATTTAGTCGCTTGGCTTTATTATATCAATTACTTCAGATGATTTTGAATTGACTTTGATAGATCTATCTTTTTGTGCACTATGTTTTTACTGTTACATGAAGTGTCTAAGTTAACAGACAGAAGCAAACTTTACTTAACGTTTAGTCACCTGTGATTCATCATTTGTAGGTATTAGGTAATAATATAGGTAAGGCGGATGATTTTGAATCAAATCAAATCAAATATAATTATTCTTTTTAAGAACGATGTTTAAGTTACATAGACGTTTAGAAATGTCGAGATTTTACTGTGGTTTCGGAACGCGCCCTCCGATGAGAAGAAACCACAAGAAACTCATGGGGTTTTTTTTATCATGTGTTAAATTACAATCGTCATAATACAGATATCTGTAATTTAATACAGATGATCCACATCATGAAATGATCGATGAATTAATCTACGATACGACTACGACAGGTTATCGACTTTAATTCTACGAACGAACGAACGAAAAAAAGTTTGTCATCCATCCATCAAAAATGTCCGAAGATAACATTTCGGATTTTTGATAGATTTTATTCTGAAATTATCCTTCGTTTTATCGTTCGTAGAATTAAAGTAGAGGCCACCGACTATTTTAGAATTTTCGTATTAGAGGTTTTATCACGCACGTACGTATTTAAGCAAATGGTAAGTGTCTTTGTTATATCATTACCTACTGTGCTCGCATTATAAAGGTTATCCCTTTTTGACCCGACTGCCGAATGAGGGTTATGTTTTTATTAAAATGTTATTAATATGCCATTATAAGGGTTGAGCATTTAAAACTACGGCCGTTTTCTTCTAATGTTTTAGAGAAAATCGGGTTTCTTACAATATTTTCCTTAACTATACCAGCACATGTAGGCATAGATACCAGTTATATTATTTACTAGCTGTGCCCGCGACTTCGTCAGCGTTTTTCGAACATCTACCCATCGCTGTGCAAAGGTCTACACTTAAACGAACGACCAGGAAAGTACTGAGCAGAAGAGAATCATGGCTGAGTTTGTTTAAGTGTGATTTTTGTATATCGGTATGTAACTTGTTCTAAAAACTAAATCTATAAAAGTTGAAACGCGACTTCGAAAAAAAAGGATAAAATAATAATAATAAGCTTGCCTACATATGTACATAACAAAGCAACCGACTTATTTGTTATGTAATCTGAAGTCGGGCATCTTAACTAAATGCAATATTTTTTTTACGTGGGTGATGCCCCTTATGTACCGTCAGGCCACTCTCGGGGCAAATGACCCGGTTTGTTGGGCTCCCTGGGTACTACAGTTTGTCAACTAAACCCCAACGGCGTCCCTCGCTCCACAAGTGTCGAGGCCAGTGGGAATTCCTCATAGACTACATCCGTCAACCCCGACAACGGCGGCCTTTCCAAGCCCGTCCCCCCGGCATGGTCACACTACCGTCTCGTGGCCCCCAAAACCGGTGATAAACTCCCCCGAGTTCACCGCCACCACCAGAGTCTGAGGTGATTTTTCACAGTGGTTGTCATCCACGCGGCCCTTTTCTTGCGGAAAGGACCCCCGAACCCGCTGACGCGGGTTTACGGGACATCTGGAGGGTAAAACGTAACGTCGTGCCCGGAACTCGAGACTCCGTCGCGGTACCCTCGACTCGGAATCCACACTCTGCCGCAGCTGCCATCGTGCCTCGTAAACTAAATGCAATCTGCATCTACCCAGTAAAACTGCCCGATTTCAGCTATATTTTTTTCCCCTTTTTCGTGCATTTTCGACTGCCACTAAAAAATATCAAAATTGTAACAGTAACTTTAATCATTGAGGAGTTTTCTGATGAGAATGTAGTTTCAGGTGGTCCATCAATTCGTACCGAGTTCTTTATAAGCTGATTCTATTGATGGAAGTCCAAAAATTAGTAATTTACTGCATTGTGGGATGCTATTCTGCTCATCATTCCAAAGGTTCTCATCAGATCTTCACCAACAATTTGAGGGACCAATTCGAGACTCTCACTTTCCAAATCTAAAAAGAATATTTATATGCTGGTGTCCGGCGTGAACATATCCCCATACAAACAATAGGTATGTGGGTAGAATTGAGAAGCTCCTCTTTTTTTAAAGTTGGTTAAAACAACCATTATAAATTTCCGTATGTCCGAAGGATCCGAATATATGGAGAGACATAGGTAAACGGTATTTTAAGAATTATCGGATATCCGGCTTTTTTAATTACGTGCCGGATATCCGGCTTTTTAATTACCTACCGGATATCCGGTTAATCATGTGTTGATTCCACATAACACACTTCTTCAATACAACATTCAAACTAATTAGGTAAAAGTAGAAATAACGCTTTATCCGGATAACCGGACTAAATAGCCGAATAAAAAGTAGCCTATATGTTAATCGGGGTATAAAGCTATCTACATACCAAATTTGGTTAAAATCGGATAAGCCGTTTCTGAGATTAGCGGGCACAAAGGCACACACAAACAGACAAACAGATAAACAGACAAACAGACAACCAGAAAAACAGAGAAATGGGTTCTACTGCGTTAGTAGGTACCCCTCCAATTTATATTTTTTTTATATCTTTCAAAAACAGACACCGCTGAGTTACGATTTTATTATATGTATAGATATTGTATTTATATAAGGTACCTATTATTTTAAGAAAATCTTTGTATTAAGAGGATAGTCTCCATTCTCTTTCTCTATACAAACGTAGTTTAATTTTTTTTCCCTGGACTATGCATATACCTTTTTATTTTATTTCATTTTATTATTATTTTTATTTTTTATTATTATTTTAATTAGAAAATAAAAAGGTAGATGCATTGTCATGACAGATATAGGTTTTATGGCATAAACATATTTGCTCTAATGTCTTTATCCAGGGAGGAAAATTTAAACTACGTTTGTATGGAGAAAGAGAATGGAGACTATCCTCTTAAATGTTATTTCTTAGTTTTTACCACACTAGGTGATAATGCTTTTTGAAAAAAATGCGAGGACGAGGCCTTACTTGGAAAACGACGAGAAAAACCTTTCTTAATTTCGGCCGGAGGTTTTCCGTGGCGTAGCGGCTATCGCGCTGGAACGCAATACCAGTAGTCGCGGGTTCGAGTCCCGCCGGGTACCAAAGTTTTTGAAAGCGTTTTTTCAAAAAGGAATCAATGATTTGTATAGAAGATTTTAGATAAGCAATATTATTGCTAATCTAAAACTCGACAGGTCGTTACTACGGAAGCATATTATAAAGAGCTAACTCGAGTTTGCGAGGATTAAGAGGACAGTCTGATACTCTTTTCTCCATACAAACTTTACAAACGTAGTCGACTGTTCCCTCCCTAGATAACGATATTAGAAAAAAAAGTTTAAGCCATAAGTCAAGACCATGCCTCTACGTTTTACGGTGATCGAATCACCTAATAAAAAAAACATTTACGATTGACATACCTACTTACATAAGTAAGTCATAATTTTACTTTGGACCGACAAAAGTGATTACATAGGCTACTTTCATTTAAGCACACATACCTGATTCCATCCATGGTAATAGAGAGCTTGCGGCAAGATTAGCGCAAACGTACTTTCTGAGAAAGTGCTCAAACTTGGCCCAAAACATGCACCAGATATTATGAATTTCTTGCAGAAAGGCCAATCGATAAAAGAATTTATGAAGTTTCTAAAAAAAAACACATTAAAGAAGCTTCACTATATTTCTAAGTATAGCTGCGTCCCGTGGTTTCACCCGTGTAAGTCCTGCTCCCGTGGGAATATCGGGATCAAATGTAGACTATGTTACTCCTCGATAATATAGCTTTCTTTTGGTGAAAGAATTTTTGTAATAGGTCCAGTAGTTTTTGAGTTTATTCATTACAAACATATGACACACACACAAAAATACAAATCTTTCCTCTTTATAATATTAGTGTAGATTTTATATAATAACTAGCTGTGTCCCGCGATTTCACCCGCATCAGATGCCTACATAATAAAAACAACACGTTTTCCAAGTTTCAGCTCTGTACTAGCAGTCGGTTAGGCTGTGCGTTGCAATACGTCAGTCAGTTAGGAC
Source organism: Idaea biselata (assembly GCA_958496205.1). NCBI lineage: Eukaryota > Metazoa > Arthropoda > Insecta > Lepidoptera > Geometridae > Idaea > Idaea biselata. The sequence continues at coordinate 28,977,840 of OY292396.1, read as the reverse complement.
AAAGCATTATATAAATATAGATGAGGTATGTATGTAAAAGATTTTGTGATTTATATTTATAGACCTTTCGTTAAGCTTTTTAAGCCATTGCATAGCTTTTATCGCGGGCTTTGAGCGCGGCGACCGAAATTCCGTAACGAAAATAAAACCTAACACCCGCCACTCCGCCTACCATGTAGCCTAAGAAAAAAAAAAGCTTTGCAATAGCTTAACCGCGGCAGTCCCGGAGTGCCACACGTTTTTTTTTAATGTGACCTCAGATGGCAGTTTAGGCTAAATAGTTTATGTGAATCGATGAGACTCCTTCTATTTACCTATCCTTATAAAACTTGATATCTATTTATCTATACTAATCCATACTAATATTATAAAGCGGAAGAGTTTGTTTTTTTGTTTGTTTGTTTGAACGCGTTAATCTCAGGAACCACTAGTCCGATTTGAAAAATTCTTTCGGGGTTGGATAGTCCATTTATTGAGGAAGGCTATAGGCTACTTTTGATCCCGATATTCCCACGGGATCGGGACTTATGCGGGTGAAACCGCGGGGAGCTGCTAGTACTCTTATAAAGCGGAAGAGTTTGTTTGTTTTTTTGTTTGTTTGAACGCGCTAATCTCAGGAACCGCTGCTGGTCCGATTTGAAAAATTCTTTCGGCGTTGGATAGTCCATTTATTGAGGAAGGCTATAGGCTACTTTTGATCCCTATATTCCCACGGGATCGGGACTTATGCGGGTGAAACCGCGGGGAGCTGCTATTAGAAATATGGGTAGGTATTTAAAATCCATGTAAAACTTTCTAAGTAGGTACCTACTGCAGACTTATTCTACGTTCGCGGACAAAGTCACTGGTTTTAATATAGTTTTCATAAGTTTCAACAGGAAACTACAAACTTCTTCTTTTATATTATTCTGTGACTAAACTTACAAGAGAGCTGAATTTTTCTCGACATCCGAAGGCTCTACGGTTATTTTTTCCTCATTAATCTCAGCCGAAATATTCTTTTCAGCGAACTGAACTACAGGCACTGATTCTTTTTCCTTCATTAAAAGTAACTGCACTTCTGGAAATAAAAGAAAGAAATCAGTTAAATAGAGATCAAAGTCAATAATTCTTTGTTAATTGATAGAAATATGCATGCAAATAGCAAATACATGATTATTTTGAAATGTCGACTTAAAACTATTTAGTACAGTTTCGGAACGCGCCCTCCAATGAGAAAAAACCACAAGAAATTCTTTTAGATTGGAAGCCGATCGTTGGCAACCCTACCTCATCGAGTACCTCCCAAGTGGAGACCAATAAGGTGGAAAGAACACAAAAAGTTATGCCTAAAAAACCAAAACTAATATATTTGGGGTTTATCGTAACTTCAGTTGACCACATCATAATTTTATTACTGTTGAGCTACTGGGGTCGCGGATCCAGTATTAAATGGCCCTATTTTCCTGAGTAGGTACTCTCAATTCCTTTACAAAATACCACGTTTCATTGCAGTGGCCACTTCGACAACAAAGTAGGTATTGATTTTACGACTAATACAAAATTTTACAACACAACCACGATTTCTCTAAAAGTACTTTCCTAATTAACTAAATTACCAACCTTTTTAGGATTCCGTACCTCAAAGGTTAAAAAGAACTCTTATAAGATCACTTTGTTGTCCTTGTTTGTCCGTCTGTCTGTCTGTCAAGACCCTATATCTCTAGAACTCGTGGGAGTATCGAGTCGAAATTAAAACCATATTACTAAGGTCTATTTTAAAATAAAAGAAATAAAATAAAGACATTTGCCTGAAATTAAAGACATTTTTCGGTTTGAATCGCGTCTGAAAAGGTCTCGAAACGTTGAGCGTTGTAACAATGCTAATAGTAATAAACACCACGCGATTCAAACCGAAAAATGTCTTTAATTTCTATACAACATCGCGAAAACAGAAGAAAAATCTAAAAGAAACCGGCTAAAACCACAATTCAAACTACATAGCACAAAAACAGTTCCGAAATTACCTGCATTTAGTTAGGTGAAATTTAGCGACTGAAAACTAGATCTATTGAGTTATTGAAAATGACAAGAATTTTGAAGGTAATTTCGTAGTAATAGAGTATCGAAAAATAATGTTATCATCGCCCCGATTAAGGCAAATCACATTTCCAGAGAGTCTCGAGTCGAGTCTTTAACAGAATATGACGAAGAAGAAGAGTATGTGTCTATGCACAATTTTATCTACGTACCACAATACGTTAGCAATTGATCCGCCCGCCTTTCCTCAATCGGTATGCAAATGAAGCGGAACCGAGGAATGAGGTAAAGGCATGCAAATACGTTGAACCTGATGGCGATTCAACTGAGCGAGCGAATCTGTGAAATTTACTTTGACTCTGAATTCTTTTATTTGATTTCATGATTTGCCTTCCAGTGTGAAGGCGATGAGATTTACTTATCAATTTTACTTGTGTACTTATCTTATGCAGATATTTTGATATAGAAACCTAAATGTAGAGTGCAGAATAGATAAAATTGATAAAGAAGAACTTAAAATTCTTGTTTGTTCGTTTGTCAAAAACATTCACTCTGGTATTTTGTCCATTAGCAGATTCCCGCGAGGTTTTCCAAAAACCCTTTCTTAGTAGATGCCGACGCATCACGAAGAACATACTCTCCAAATATCATGTCGCTAGGACCAACGGTTTGGGCTCTGCGTTGATATAGAGATCAGTCAAGACTTTGAATTTTATAAATTTATATGATTAATCTTTCAGATATGTAGTGAAACTATAAAATGAGTGAAACTCTACACAAAAATCTGAGTAAATTAGTTTAACCGGTTGAGTTTACTGGAGCAGGGCGAGATAATCAACGAAATTAAAAACTGCAACCGCTCGCTCTAGCCTCGAGTCTGATAAATGCATGATATCGGGTATTCCCCTCTCGGTTTATTTATCCAGATTTTCTCACAAAATTGAGTTAAACTACCTAAAGGTAAATTTCCTGTTAAATCGATTAACTTCTGTAATGACATCTATGTCCCACTTACCTGACTCCACCGGAATTTCCACCTTATTCATGTGCCACTCGACAGGATGCATAAGAAGCACGCCGAATATTGTATGCAAAGAGAGGCCGGCAACCAACAACACAGTACCTCTGAAACCGTAGCATTCTAGCGACCATTTCACAAACATTGGGGCGACCATTGTGTTTGCAGCTACAAAAGAAAAAAAATACAGTCTTTCTCTGTTTCATTGTATAAACTTAGATGAAAACAAAATACAGATACGTTACCTAGTCTCGGAAAATGAGACGATAAAACGCTGCGTCTAGCGGATGCACTAGCCTCAGTCGTGTGTCGTTGTCGTGGGCACGTACTGTCACAATGCGATTATCTTTTTGAAATCCATAAGAATGCCTTTTTGCTTATTTACAAATGCCTGAATCATTCTTAAAGACAAATGTTTTTAAATACAATATTTTTATGAAAATGCATGTAGGTGTTTCTAGCTCATTTTCCGAATACGCAATGTTAGAATATACCGTATCTACTATTTTGTTTTCATCTAAGTGTATAAACTTAAAAGTAATGTTACATCAGACCCGTGGACTGTACCTATTGTATGTACGCGCGTATTTTGTACGCAGTCTCCGCTAGGAGTAATAGGGACGCAGAGCTGCATCGATTGTCAAATCAGGTCTGCATATATGTGCGGGTGCACCTCAAAGTCTTGCAACATAAAATGCGCGTGAGTGAAAATTTTTAGTCATATAACGCTATTTTTTTATTAATTTAGTTGTGCACCAAATTTAATAATAATTATATTTTACTTACATACGATCAACTGCACGAAGCTGAAGGCAAACAGTCTGTGCTTATGAAAATAATCATTCATTATCGTGCAAGCGATATTCAGTGACCATGCTAGGTTTATTCCCTGAAAACGTTAAATACCAAATATGAGTGTGAAATTAATAAAATGTTAAAAGTTATTTTATAAGTAAGGAAGTTAAGCTTGAAAGCTTTAATAGTTGAATTCACAAACGACCCCCTAATTCTTGATCTTGAGAGTGATAATCAACGACAGCGAAAATGTGACAAAAACTGAGTTGTTTGTGAATTCAGCTGTAAGCCCCTTTTTATGGTAGCCAGACAACAATTAGAATACAATATATTTATCACCAAAACAGTAGGTACAATATGGAAATATTTTAAAACAAAAATACATCTACAAAAACACAACGCATGGCAAACGCTGGACGGGATTCGAACCACGCATCTTTACTCAATCCGGGAGTACTGACTTGATAACCAATTAGTCTACCGGGGTATCACCTTCGGTGCTCACACCTTGAATTTTGGCATCTGTATTTATCATCTACCATTCTACACTAATATTACAAAAAGTAAAAAAATGTATTTGTGTGTGTGTGTAGCGTACGTTTGCAATGAATAAACTCAAAAACTATTGTACCGATTTCAAGATATCTTTCACCAGTAGAAAACTACATTATCGAGGAGTAACATAGGCTACTTTTGATTATTGATCTTGATTTTTACAGCCGGATCGGCCAGCCGGCCTTTAGAGTTTCGAACAAATTAGTGATTAAATTTAAAAACTGAGGCACTGACTCATTCTAAATCAGCGGTCATAATATCTAGTCATAGAGCTGGACTAAAATGCTAAATGCCGAAATATAAATCACGTACTGAAAATACTCCTTGAAAGATGTAGAATAGGGCGATGTTGTTGGCAAAGACCATTCCCAAATTACCGGCCACAAGAAAGAATGAAGAAATCATAGCCAATTGCCGCCTGCTCATCACTTTCAATACCGAATTGATGAAGATACCTGAAAATTAAAATATAAGGACATAAGCGGGTTGTTCTAGGACAACAAAAATTAATTGGAAAGATAACTTAATGTAGGATTACAACTCGGAGATCTACCTTTATTTCGTCATTAGGAATTATCGGTCGACCCGACCGATAATAAAATTTTCTTCAGCAGTTTCAAACAAATTTGAATTTCGAACGTCAGAAATTATCGGTCGAATAAAACGCAGTAGCCCTGTTGGTTCCATTATTTTTTTAAAGGATTTTTGAAGTCGAAGATAATAAAATGAATTTTAAGTGGAGAATTAATGAAATCTCTCTCGTCTTCCTCGTCTCGTACGGTCGAGTGTAGACCAAGCCAAATGATATCGGATTTGAATGATCATTTGAAAGATAACTTCCATCCAAAATGCAGTAAGTGAACTATTCACCCCTGACTTATAAATAAACAATGATTAACATCTGCCTACACTATGTATCGTTTGTCTTTTACTGTGACATGAAGTTTCAAAGTTGACAGACAGAAACAAACGTTACATAACTTGGCCATCTGTTAATCATCGCTTATAAGTAAGGGGGTTAGAGATTTCAACCAGTATAGAACCATAGTTTACGTAATAGTTGGTACGCCTCGGCGCTGTGGAACCCTTTAGTGCACTTTAGTGAAAAAACGTGTAATTTTACCTGAGAATGAGAAAAAGATTGCGTTTATTGCAGTGAGAATGGTCGTTGAAGTCGAATTCATGTTCAACTTCTTCATGAAGTCATTGTAGATCAAGCCAAAGCTCCCCATGAACATGCTAGAGGCAGACTGAAAATGATAAAGTAGGTTTTATGAAAACAGGTTTAGAGGAATTATACCGTTTTAGAGATTTATTGGGGTTTGGATAGATTCTTGTCATACAAATTTGGACAACTAATTACTAAAAAATACAAGCTTCTTAAAAATTTACTTTTGCTTGTCATCTGCGATAATAGGTGTTGTGTTTATTTATTATTTATTTATTAGCAAAGCTTTTACATTACAACTTGTTTTTTTTTTGTCTTTTCTATATTATTTTGGTCCTGTTTAATTGAGCAAAGAGAGTGAATAATTCACAAACGACCCTATTATATGCGTGGCATAATGTTTTGTCTTACTCTTGCGAACAACAATTTCAGCGAAAATGTGAGAAAAACTGAGTTCACGCTAGGGTCCTTTTTTTTTGGTCCTTCGACGCTACGTAGCGGGGACTGTATTATCGCGCGAAAGGTAGTGACAGAGACGTGTTTCGTGTACCTACGTGTTAGCGTGGCAGTTTCTCGTTCGGCGACCTTTGGAACCTATAAGTTCCGAAGAAACTAATCTCGAGATCACTGAGGATCTCACTCCGAGTCATCAAGGACTCATCCCGTGCCACCAAGCTACCACGAGCCCCAAAGGACGCACTCCGGGTCACCAAGGACCCAATCCTGCGGCACCGAGGCTCAAGTAGAAGCATCTGCAAGTAAGATTGTTCTTGTTTTACCTAATTCTTTACTGTCTGTGGTGAAAAATGGAGGACCTTCTTGCAAGACAGAGGCAAATTATCGACGCGCTTGAGCAGGTTTACACCAATTTCAAAAAAGATGGACCTGCTAGAAAGACGGCAGAGAACATCAAGCGTCGGCTGGATGGCCTAACTCAATTATGGCAAGAATTCCAGACTAATAATGTGATTTTGGGTGGTTCAGGGGAAAAGTTTGGCGAATATTTCACCAAAAATATTTACGAGCAGACCAGGGAGAGGTATGAGCGTATTAGAACCGTTATTAGTAATTATAAGGTTCAAACTTCCGATCAAGAAGGAGCTTCGGGTGCGGAGACCCCGCAGCGCCCCGATCAGGAAGGAAAGCTAACACCAAGCCATGTACAAGGTACGTCCAAAGGTAGTTTCAATTTCGCAAATTTAGGTGAAAACAACGGCAAGGACTGCAAGGACTATGACTCCGAACGCAGGCCCAGCCCGGCACCCGCGATGAGAGACGAGGTCCAGTTCGGGTTCAAATCTCGAGGACTACCAAGTAAGACAGAGGATATGTTGCGGAAACAAGCCAGTCAATTCAGGGCACTCGAAAGAACGATCATCAATATGAATCTGGAGGAGCTCAAAGACACATGGGATTTTCAAGACGCACAGGAATCTCTGAGGTCACGGTGGGTAGCGATTGACTCTTTACACCTTGAGATCGATAGCGAACTCGAGGGTAAAAATGAAGAGTACGAGATAGCTTTCAGCCATTATGAAAAACAATACAACTTGGCGAAAAGAGCTATCAACAGGAAAAGAGGAGAAGTGTCTTTCAGGGAGAAGAGGACACCCCAAATGGAGATACCCTATTTTCACGGTAACTATAATAGCTGGCCATCATTTAAGGCGCTCTTCATTGGAACGATCCATAAAAATGCCTCCCTGTCAAAGGAAGAGAAGATGCAGTTCCTCAGGAGTAAGGTGAGGGGAGAAGCAGAGAAGCTTATTCATCACCTGGATATAAGCTCCGAGAACTACGATGCATGTTGGGATATTTTAACAAAAAGGTACGAAAATAAGAAACTTATATTCGACTCGCACCTTAGAAATTTTACTAGTATTCCATGCGCTAATTTTCCGACGGTAGCGCACCTCAAAAGAATACATGATACCGCAATGGAGACGGTGAACGGGATTAAAGGTCTAGGCGAAGACATTTCATCGTGGGGATCTCTTTTGGTATATCTGATGTGTCAAAAGCTCGACGCCGACACACACAACAAGTTTAACGCTACGTTGAAGCAACCGAAAGAAATACCACGTCTAGAAGAGTTTTTAGCGTTCCTGCAGAACGAGTTTAATAGTCTGGAATCTTCACGTAAGAAGCCCGAAGCTTCAACCAGTAAGTTCACGTCGTTTATTTCGAGTAATAGACCGAAACCTGTTACTAAGGAAGGCAAGCTTAATTATTTCAAATCTGCAAATAATCTAATTACATCGAGTAGAATGTCGCAATCGAAAAGTGACAACTCGGGCAGTAGGTCAACGAACAAGCCTTGCCTACTCTGCAAAAGTGAGGAACATAAACTTAAATTCTGTCCGCAATTCGTAGAAATGATTCCACACACAAAATATGACACATTGCAAAAATTAAAAGCATGTGATCGATGCTTTAATAGCCACGGTAACTTCAAATGTAAATATGTAATAAAATGCAAAGAATGCCAAGGCTCGCACCGCACGGATATGCACGAGGTGTACGCACAGGATAGCAATTTAGTCCAAACCAACGTGTCCCTTCAGCATGGAATGCCGGAGATACTGTTAGCCACGGCAATTGTCAAAATAGAGGACAAAAACGGAGTAGCTCACAAATTTAGGGCGCTAATCGACCAAGGATCTCAGGCATCGCTCATCACGGAAAAAGCCGCCCAGACTTTGGGATTACCACGCAGACAATGTCACGGAGGGGTATCAGGCATCGGAGAAAAAGAATCCAACTGCAAGGGGGTCATCACTATCCAATGCTCGTCGGTGCGAAAGGACTATACGTTCGAAACAGATGTAATTATTATGAACACCTTGATAAAACATCTACCAGGACAGACGTTCCCTAAACCTATATGGCCTAGTCTAGAAAATATTCAGCTAGCGGACACGGAATTTTACATTAGTCGCCCGGTCGATTTGCTATTCGGAGCCGATATCTACAGCGAAATAATACTAGACGGAATTCGCAGAGCAGGGACAAATCTACCTATCGCACAACAAACACGCTTAGGTTGGATATTAAGTGGAAACGCAACGAGGTCAATGCAGTGTAATGTAGTCATGAACAACATCCAAGAAATACAGAGATTTTGGCAAATCGAGGACATAAGCGTCGATGACGTCATGACTACACAAGATCAAAAAGTAATGGATTATTACACAGAGACCACCGTGCGTCGCCCCGATGGGAAATACGAGGTGCGACTACCACTAAAACCGACGACGGAAGAAAGCATGGGAGAAACCAAAGGCAAGGCGATCGCTCAATTTAAACAACTAGAGAGGAAATTCCAGAGGCAAAAGCATATAGAAAATGAATATAAACTATTCATTCACGAATACCTATCGTTAGGTCATATGAAAAAGGCCGCCGGTAACATGACGACCGCGCCGGAGTTCTACCTACCACATCATTGCGTAATTCGAGCGGAGTCATTAACGACGAAGTTACGCGTCGTTTTTAATGCGTCCGCAAAATCATCGTCTGGCTATAGTCTGAACGATTTAATGGAAAGAGGTCCGAACCTACAATTGGACCTACAAAATTTAATTATTAAATGGCGACAATATAAATATGCCTTCACAGCGGACATTGAGAAGATGTTTAGGCAAGTATGGGTTCACCAAGATGACCAAAAATATCAAAAAATAATATGGAGAGATGAACCGTCGGCGAAATTGGATACGTACCAGCTTACAACTGTTACCTATGGCACCAAGGCCGCGCCGTTTCTCGCCATGATGACTCTTCGTCAGTTAGCAAAGGACGAGAGGAAGAATTTCAAAGACAGTCTAGCACCTGAAGTCGTCGGATCTTCGTTCTACATGGACGACCTAGTTCACGGGAGCCACTCCTTCGAGGAAGCCGAACAACTCCTCCTAGACATCACTGAATTGATGAAATCGGGAGGCCTCAACTTAAGAAAATGGAAGTCGAACGATCCTAACTTGCTGAACGTCATAAATCAAAGGCCCGGAGAGGACAATTATGACTTCAAGATGGTTGAGTCCTCCAAAACCCTAGGTTTGAGCTGGAATACAAGGCAAGACACCTTTGAGTTCAGTGAAAAAATAGATTGGTCAAGCAAACCTCTCACAAAAAGAATCCTGCTATCCGATATCTCCAAGATATTTGATCCCCTTGGTTGGCTCTCTCCCATCACAACAAAATTAAAGATTCTGTTCCAACAAGTATGGCTGAAAAATACTCAGTGGGATGAGTCACTACCCGAAGACATAATTAATAAATGGAACAATATAAAAACTGACTTGCGAGAAATCAACTTGTTTAAAGTACCGCGCTGGCTGGGAATCAAGAAAGGAAACACCATAGATCTGCATGGTTTCTCAGATGCCTCGATAAAATGCTATGGTTGCGTCATTTATTGCACCACAACTATAAATAACCAACCAGAAACAGTCATAATAGCAGGAAAAACTAGATTGGTACCTCTAAACAAAACGGTAACACTACCGAAACTAGAGCTATGTGGAGCGGCGTTACTAGCGAGTCTGATGGAAAAAGTTGTAAAATGTTTTAAAGACTACGAAATTAGCATCAATGGATGGGTCGATTCCATGGTGGTATTAGGATGGTTGAATGGGGAGCCAGAAAGATGGAAACCCTTCGTTGCCAATAGAGTTAAACAAATAACTCAAATCATACCACCGAAAAACTGGAGGTATGTCAAGTCGGAGGAAAACCCGGCGGATTGTGCTAGTCGAGGTTTAAAAGCGGCGCAACTAAAAGAGTACGAATTATGGTGGAAAGGCCCACGCTGGCTACCTACCTACAAACAAGACAACGTACAACCGACATCAGTATTTGAGACAGACGAAGAGCGTAGGAAAGTAAAGATAACTATTGCCACAGTTCAAAAACTAGAGGACCGCATCATCAAAGAACTTATAATGTACCACAGCTCCCTCGCCCAAGTCACAAAAATTGTAGCGTGGTTATATCGCTTTATAGAAAATAGCCGCAAGGTCAATCAAGAAAAGAGAGCCTACCTAACACTACATGAGTTAAACCGCGCAAAGAAAAAAATCATCGGAGAGACGCAGCAAGAAGAGTTTGCTCAAGAAATTACCGATCTTCGTAAGATGAACCAAGTATCGCTAAAGGGAAAACTAGCTTCGTTAAATCCTTTTCTAGACAAGGACGGATTATTGCGGGTAGGAGGTCGACTGAAAAATGCCAATATAAACCCTGATATGATACACCCTATAATAATACCCAACAACACCCGGTTATCAGAGTTAATAATCGATCAGTGCCACGAGTTAACTTACCATGGCGGAGCTCGTCTCACTCTATCTACTATGAGACAAAGGTATTGGTTAATAGGAGGCATCAGAGCAACCAAAAAACGAGTGAGTCGATGCATCAAATGCAGGAGGCAAAACCCAATTCAGCAACACCAACTAATGGGAGATCTACCGCCGGCGAGAGTAAACCCTAGTCGGCCCTTCGACCACACAGGCGTGGACTATACCGGGCACGTCTATGTTAAATTGAATAAAGGTCGAGGGGTTAAAACGACAAAAGGATACGTAGCGGTATTCATCTGCATGACAACCAAGGCCGTGCACCTCGAGCTAGTCTCCGATTTAACGACCTCGTCATTCCTAGCGGCACTCAAACGGATGTCAGCAAGACGAGGCGTCCCGACAGATATGTATAGTGACCAAGGAACTACGTTCATAGGAGCTAACAAGATTCTTCAACAGGAATACGAAGAAACAAGGAAAACCTTCGATGACCCATTTATTAAAGAGCTCACCGATATGGGGATACGCTGGCACTTCAATGCACCCTCCTGGCCTTCGGGGGGTGGAATCTGGGAAGCAGCAGTCAAAAGCCTCAAATTACACCTAAAACGGGTGATCGGAGAGCAACGACTAACCTATGAAGAATATAGTACGTTACTCGCGCAGCTAGAGTCGTGCCTCAACCAAAGACCGCTCTGTCCACTAACCGAAGATATAGATAACTTAGACTGCCTTACACCCGCTCATTTCTTGACAAATGGCCCAAATCTATCACTTTATCATCCGGCTCGAAGGACCAAAAAAAAAGATGTACGAGTTTTTAGTACACTCTTGGTGGAGACTGAATAAAAGGAGTTTGTATGAGTGTAAAAATAATATATTAATAAATTAACTTAAGCAGACTATTATTAATTAAATGAGAACGCGAGTCAATGAATTGATGGTATTTTGCGAACTGAAGTTAACTAGGCCGCGCTGACGTCTAAGTACTGCAATACAGCAAATATAGCAATTGCAACACTTAGCGTTCGATGTATGGTAAACCGTACAACGCCTGAAGATTTCTATCACTCTCTGAAATAGACCAATTAATACAAAGTTACCAAGTTATAGAAATAAACATTATTTCTTAGTGTTTAGAAATACTGCTTTTGAAAAAATGCTTTCAAAAATATTAGTAGGTACTCGGCGGGACTCACTACGAGGCAACTAATCCAAGTAAGGCCTCACCTTACAAGAAAACGAGGTGCTTTTGCGCTGGTTCGGATTACCTTTTGCCCCGGGTTGCCCGCTTGCACATACCCGAGGCAAGTGGGTTTCGGGGGTGGGAACTAAGGGTCCTCCCCTTTGGATCAGGGTACCGCGGGGTTGGGCTAGCCCGGCAGCCAGAACGGCCACATCTATCGGTGGCTTAGTAAGGAGATGTCGCCCAACTTGGGTTTGGCCTCGCGGGGGTTTGTGGTTTTCAGCCGCAGAGGACGGCACGTTTGTCAACTCTGGTATGCTTGTCACCGGGGGTCGTCCTCATACGCGGCGAGCGCTTTGCACGTCGTTTCGACGAGTGCGCGAGGCTCAGGAGTAGCCTTAGCGGTGCCTCTCGGGGTGCCGCATCTCCGGCTGCGCTGTGCCAGAAAGCGTAGGTCTCTACGCTAGGGAAGACCGGTCCTTACCAGGATTTATAGGCTCTAGGTAGGCATGTGGATTCATGCCGGGAAGTGAGCGTGCCTTTAACAGCTCCGGTACCACATATGGAGATGTGGTAGGTGGCCTCTCCACCGGCCCCAGCGAGGTTGTCGTTAGCTCCTCTTCCGAGGAACGAGTGGTGAGCGGCTTCATTGCTCCGGTACCAGTCTGGACAATCTGGTAGTGCCGTTTTGGGCACGGGGTAGCTCTCCCTTAAGAGAACAGAATCTAGCGTTTGGGGACACGATCTGTCTATAACTGATCCCGCACGGTTGCCCTCCGGGGTGGTCGGACGGAACAGCGGACCCATCTCTTGTTGGTCACAGCTTGGGACGCTATAACATATATGCGAAGGAGTATGGAACGGGTTGCTATGCCCCGGGTTCGAGTCCCACCGAGTACTAAAATTTTTAAAAACTTTTTTTTCAAAAAGCGAAGGTATACAAACACAAACATTTTAACTTACAACATTTATGATAAACGCCAAGCAGATAAAATACCCGTAACCCCCATCTGGAGGTACGTATTTAAACTTTTTACTTTTCAGCGCTACTTCGACGGCCATTTTACTAACACAATGAGCGACTGAATTACAAGAGTTTATAATGATGTATGACATTTATCATAATTGTAATGAATGTTTGATGTAAACGTAATTAAATCAGTTAACATTGACAATGAGATAGTGGGCTTAAAATGGGAAGATTCTGTTGGAGATGCACTGGGGGCGGTCTTATCTAAATTGTACCATAAGTCCACAAGCAGATAATATACAGAAAGATGTAATAATCAGTAATGATGAATGACTGAAATCCCCACCTATCAAAAAAAAGATTTTATTTAATTTAAAAATAGGATAGGTGCAAAGGTTGGCCATTGTCATACAGAGAGGCAATGCTGCAAGCATCCTCGGCTTCTTTGCGCCGCGTATGATCAAGGGCGGCTTATATAATTGACTTTTTTTATTTATTTATTTGTTTCTAAAATAAAATTTTATTTCAAAATTAGGTAAGATTTTATTATTTTTTTGTTGTAAATACATGCATTTTTATACTTACATTATGATTAATGGAACAAAACGGGTCAGCCGTCACTCAAAATTTGTAGGTATCCATTGCGTTGCAATTGGGTGCTGACACATGTATATTCCCAATACTACTACTTCTAACCGAAGATCCTGTTGGCTCGAGTTGTGGCTATTTTTTTCTTCGATAGTTACCTACTGCATTTTTTTAAACGCAGTTCAATTCAGTCATTTACCTACTTCGCCACTAAACCACTGAATATCTTATCTACCAGAACAACAACTTCATACAAGCCCGCGGGCGGGCGTAGGTACTTCACTACATGCGCAGCCATGTATGCGTGACTTCTCACGGGGTTTACCGAGGCTGCCCGAAGCGCCTACTCGGCTCATGAGAGAGGTCACGCACACATAGCTGCGTATGTAGTGAAGTGCCTACGCCGCGGGCTTGTATGAAGCTGTTGTTCTGGTTATTATTCAGTGACTAAACTACATAATTACACAAGAGATTAATCTACTCTTCTCTATCTTAAATCAGGGCTCTATAAGTCCAACCGTTTTGCATCCCGTGTATCTTCAACCTTAGGGCTTAACGGAAAGATCAACTAAAGATACGGAGTCTGGTTGTAGATTTCTTGTTGTTTATAAAATAGTATGTCGTATTAAAATGAAAAAAATGTGTTCAATCTTACTTAAAGTTTTTTTTAAGTTCTATCTTAGTTTGCTCTTAAGAAGTTTTATTGGAATTTAAATAAATTGCTTCAAGTATTAAGTGTTTGAGGATGAAGTTTTGAAGAATAGCAGTTTGGACTTTGAAGGTGCATTTTTTTCTAGAAATTTTCAACTTCTGGAGTTGGTAAAGTAGATAGATATTTAAGAGTTACGATGATATTATACATAATCAAGTAATAAATATAGAACCAAAATATGATAGTTGGTGAAGTTGAGGCACCAAGTCCTACTTACCTATTTAGGTCCTTGTTCCTTAACATTTTTGCAATAATCAAGATTATCTAACAACAGATATCACGTAAATGAGACAATAGCTGAAACCACCAGACAAATCCTGTTTACGAGTTAAACAGGAAACACGTCGAGAGTTCCCATGGTCAAAAACAGTTACCATAAGATAAGACCGAAATAGGCTAATAAAAGATCCTATAATCTAGGAATTCCTAGGAAACTATAACCAAAAGTATTATTGTCAAAAGGCAGCGTGGATAAAAGATATCTTTCGAGAATCAAGAGAATGAGTCCGCGTGTGCTGTAGTAACCTATGGTAGTAACCCTTGTTTTTTTACTAGCTTGGCGGTTAGTAGGTACAAATAATTAATAATTAGTCCTTTGGTAGTCGGGTAAAAAGTAATGTACGTCAACGAGTTTAACAACTTTACCTAACACGAACTTAATGTGGTGGAAACTTTTGGACCGTGGGTGACAGGACAATTTACCCTACCGCGCAAGTTCAGGGAGGCTACCGCGGATTTATCGTCGCTTTCAACTGACAGACGACTCGCTGTCAAAATGACAGTTGACAGCAAACAGCTGGTCAAAAGCGTTCCGTTTCACACTTAGTTTCGAGACACTTATTTACTGATATTTAATGAATAGAATGAAATATATTCTAAATACTTTTAAATGGAAGTAATTTACATTTTTTAACATATTAAAATAACAATTGTCTTTTCTATACCTTTTAATATATAAATTTGTAATATATTATATTTCATTCTATTCATTAAATATCAGTAAATAAGTGTCTCGAAACTAAGTGTGAAACGGAACGCTTTTGACCTGCTGTTTGCTGTCAACTGTCATTTTGACAGCGAGTCGACTGTCGAGTTGAAAGATCCGCGGTAGCCTCGCAGGCCGACGCGACGTCGACTTGCGCTGTTAAGAAATCGGCACCGCGCAAAGGAATGATTTTAACGCGAAATTTTTAACAATTAACATCCTTAGCTTGGGGCCTATGTATCGATTGTAAACGTGTGGTCAACCGTCATTTAAACAAGCAGCTCAAGAGATGCCGAATAAAAAAAATAAAAAATAAAAAATCAGTTTATTTCAGGCCGAGGCCCATAATAGTGTTAGTACTACAATTATACCTTACTAGCTAATGTTAGTTACAATTTAATCCCAGTCAATAATGCGCACCGCAGTCATTAAGGGCCCTATACTGAAAAACTGAAAATCCATGTCGGGCGCATCGAAAATTGTTGATTATTTCATGACGGAATGTCGTAGAACTTTTTTTTGTGTACAGATTGTAGGCGACATTGTTTCCGATATTTTAGTGCAGTTTACATACAAATATGTCGAAACGTATTGAAGCCTATCGACATTTTAGCCAAATCAGACATTTTTTGTCTAAAATTTGGATAGGCTTTGCACCAATAGGAGGTTCTTGTCTTAAAACTACACCAAAATGTAGGAAACAATGTCACCTACAATCTGTGCACAAATAAAAGTTCTACGACATTCCGTCATGAAATAATCAACAATTTTCGATGAGCCCGACAGGGATTTTCAGTTTCAAGGTCGTTGGCGTTGAAACTCCTCTTAAGTGACAATTCAAATTGACGACGTCGTCATCGTCGACCGACCCCGACGCCGGCTTTATCTTGGGCGGTAGGCCCACAGGTTTTGCTGAGCGACATAGCGAAGGGCGGAGGCAACGCCAGACCAAAATGCTGGTGTTTATTTTGTGCATAGAGTAGGCATTGCTACACGGCTTCAAAATGCTGCCAGCTTTTTGGGTTCGCTGCCAAGTAGATATAGTATACTTAGGTTTTTAGAATTTTAATTACTTCTCTGACAATTTAAGTTAGTTTTTAATCCATAGGTACTGCTATACTAATATTATAAAGATTTTTGTACTTTTGTGTGTGTGTGTGTGTGTGTGTGTGTGTGTGTGTGTGTGTTTGCTGTATGTTTGCTATGAATAAAATCAAAAACTACTGGAGCTAAATACAAAAATCAAAAATTTAGAAAGCTACATTCACCCTGAGTAACAAAGGATACCTTTGATCCCGATATTCTCACGGAATCGGGACTTACTCGGGTGAAAGCGCGGGACGCAGCTAGTCTGTAATAAGTTAGATGTAAGCAGTCCTTAGATTAGAATACTCAAACTAACAAATAGGTAGGTGAGTAATAAAATATTTAATTACATTGCAAAGAAAATGGTTTTTAATTAAATAAATATTAATTAAGTAGAACAACGAACTCTGTAAGCTAAGCAAGCATGCTACCGCAGGATGAGAATGCATATTTAATTTCAGATGACTAGATAAATCAAATCAAACAATTACATATTGTGCTTCAATCATTCCATAGACCAGGTACTCCCTACTTTCCTACCGGTCTACAGCAATTGCAGATATATCTACAATTTAAAATGTCCCAAATGCAAATGTAATATCTCTGTTTTCTTTTTAGAAAACTTGCTAACAATTGTAAATATAAAAAAATAAAATTAATTGCTACAAAAAATGGGGGTAAATTACCTCGAGTTTGAAACAAGAGTAAAAAACTAACTTTAATGTCAAAATTTTCCCGTTTAGTTGGTTTGGTACAAGACATTTAAAGGCCCTGCGCAGACGGCACACTTTTTGTGCGATCGAGTCTGCGGCACACAAAAAGTCTGCGAAAAAGGCACAAAAAGGCAAAAGACTTTTTGCGCGTCGTGTGCGTTACTGCATATAATTGCATAGGTTCTATTTTCACAGACTAAAAAGTGCGTCATGGATAGTCTGTCGTCTGCGCAGGGCCTGATTACAATTGTGTGGTTTAACATAAGATAGGAACATCATAAACCAACTACATGAATGGTATCGGTTCTCAAGCCATTGTATAAGATAAAACCCTAAAATTAAACTAATTTTTTGACCTAATCTGACCGTTATCAAGAGTTCTGGAAAGATCTCGAAAAAAATGCTTAAATAAAATAAAAGCACGCGCTTCAAACTGAAAAAATAAGTTGAAAGAGAAATGAAGATGAATTTAAATTCAACATTGCGAAAACCGAAGAAAAATATATGTACCCTATGTTTCTATGTCGAATTATCTAAGTTTTTATGAGCTTTTTATAGCTCAGACAATTCGATAGGCAGGCAGACGAAAATGTAAAAATGAGTGAACTCTTACCATGTGTTACAATACCTAACTACCTATCTATTGTTAATTGTTATTTATTACCTACATTATAACCTAAAAGTCTTATCTCGTGATAACTTACCTTGGGAAAGTGAATTCTCATGTTCATTATTTGTTTTATTTAACTTTTAGACGGCTGGGACCGGAATTATTGAATGAATCAGCAATCAGTAGCCCTGTCATTGTACAACTATAGCATTAATTGTGCAAACCTCATGACTGGAAGCCGTGCAGAAGTTTATGATAACGACAGTTCTTTGTTTGTTAAGAAAACATGCGCTTAAGTTATTGAAAAAAATTAAATTAAAAATTTAAAAAACCCCCGACTTAAAAAATCTTCAAAGTTAAAACAAAATAAAGTTTAAAAAGGCAAAAATAATAACCCGAAAACAAATTTCATGTCTCTGAGTAGGTATGTGGTACCTTACGTTCCCGCGTCGGGGGACGCGGTACTATAAGCACGGGTCGGTTACCTACCATCAACTTTTGTGACACATTCCCGCGTCCCCCGACGCGGGAACGTAAGGTACCACATACCTACTCAGAGACATGAAATTTGTTTTCGGGTTTTTATTTTTGCCTTTTTAAACTTTATTTTGTTTTAACTTTGAAGATTTTTTAAGTCGGGGGTTTTTTAAATTTTTAATTTAATTTTTTTTATTTCACCTTTTTTGTAAAAGCGATTTTGATGAAACATGCTTATTGTTGTCACAAAAGTCACGTCCTTTTATTTGATACCCCACTCGGGTATATTTGAAAACATTCGGTTTTTAACCCCCGACGGAAAAAGAGGGGTGTTATTATTTCCGAGTTTGACCCTACATATACTTTGAACGGCAGAACCGATTTTGATGAAACTTGCATATTGTTGTCACAACAGCCATGCTCTTTTATTTGATACCCCACTCGGGCATATTTGAAAACATTCGGTTTTTATTTCCAAGCTTCAACCAACATATATTATGAACGGCTGAACCGATTTTGATCAAACGTAGCTAAGAACACTCGCGCAAAAAACACCTATTAAACAAAAAAAACTACATTCAAATCGGTTCATCCGTTCGTGAGCTACGATGCCACAGACAGATACACAGACAGACTGACAAACAGACAGACAGACAGACAGACACACAGACACACAGACACGTCAAACTTATAACACCCCTCTTTTTCCGTCGGGGGTTAAAAAGGACTCTTTACGCTTTGGCTTCGACTCTACGCAGTACTACCACCGAGTATCAATCCTACAGAGAAACAGCTTCATACAAGCCCGCGGCGTAGGTACTTCACTACATGCGCAGCTATGTGTGCGTGACCTCTCTCACCGACAGTGTGCCGACGGGTTCACGTACATGAGCTAAGTAGGCTCTTTGGGTGGCCTCGGCAAACCTGAGCGGAAAGCGGTGGAAGTCACGCACACATAGCTGCGCATGTAGTGAAGCTGTTTCTCTGTAAGATTTATACACGGTGGTACTACGCACGCCTTCCACAGCCACGTCATACTGGACATAATATGCCATAAAATCAACTTTGGTAAAAGAGGTGAATAGGACAGGAATCGAGCTGGAATTAGCCTTATTTTTATTCCGACCTACTTAAATGGGTAAAAGCGAGGAGCGCGACTAGAAAATCCTAAATTAACATAACTTCAGGACATAAAAACACTGTTTACCAATATTGATAGGTTAAATTAGTAGTCTGTTATCGAACATTTTAACAACTCTTCGGGCATTAATGAAAAGTCGTCTAGATAAATAGTCTATAACTCAAGATGAGACAGAAGGTAATCTTCGTGGCGACAATAAATATTCCGTAGCAGTACCCAACGTGAAATACGTCTTTCGGACCTCGAAAACTTTACAACCCTATTATAGGTGACGGTTTTACTGGTTGCCAGGTTAAACGCAGTTCAGTTTACCTACTCTGTAGGCACCTACCTGATTCTAAGTACTAATAAAACTAAGAGGAAATCGTGCCAATTGGAACAGAACAAAATACTAAAAGCTTTGTAGAGATGGACACAATTTGTTCAGCTATTTAATGTGGAATTGAGAATTAAGAATAGAGTCTGTGGGTTTTTTATTGTTTAATAAGATTAAAAGATAATTAATAAATTTATTTTGATGTTGCTTTTATTTTACTGTCAGTAGTATTTCTGCAAAATACATCGGAGTGCATTGCTCGACGAATACTTAGTTGATAGTCCGTGAGTGCTCTATCTAGCAGATATGTAGCTACGATACGATATACTAGGTATACTCTTATAGCTGAAACAAAAAGTGGTAAAATTACTCCAGGTGGTTTTGGCGGGAACGTGGAGACAACATGTCGCGCTCCAATTTTGTTTACGTGAAACTATGTTGTAAACCGGGTTAAATTGTGTAATTTTGGGTGGGATCTTATTCAATTTAGTTCCGTGAATGTGCACAAGTGTAGTGAAAACAAAATTGAGTGTTAAACATGAACTTTCTTCGTCTCTCCTGTCAAAGCTCCCTGTAGGTTATTGTAAAGTTGCCACCGCTCTGCCATAGCTCCCGACTTGAAACTTTGAGGCTGATCGGGCCAATACTTGATAATGGCAAGATGTACAAGAAGTACGACGCCAAAGCTAAAAGAAGAAGAAAGATACGATAATAAACTCGACGCTGGCAGATGTGCGAAGTTACAACACTTCGTGGATCGACGCCATGATAAAGAAAAAAAAAATACTCGAACCTTACTTCAATTTTTTTATACTAAAGCTGTCAAAGTTGACAGCCTCAAACAAAAAGTGGTGAAATTGCTCCGAACTTACTCTACGTTTATAAATAAAGGTACCTATTAAAATAATTATAATAATATGCTGAAATTAAAGACATTTTTCGTTCGAGTTTCGACGTTTCGAGACCTTTCCAGGTCCCTTCTTCAGGATTGACTGAGATGTGATTTGTCATACTAATATACAGTGAAACTACCGTCTTATCAAAAATCAATTATTAAAAAGGTATCAAAACGTTCCTGTGTACGCAGACTCTAAATTGGAAAGACTATTATTTATTATTAACTATGCACAAATCATCTTTTCAACGGTCAATTTTATTACTATGTGACTTCGGAAACGCGCCCATATATGAGAAGAAGTCACAAGAAACTCATGGGGGTACTTTTTTGGTAATTTATGCTTACATCAAATAATTAGATAGATAGATAGAAATCTTTATTTGCACGACATAAACAGAGAGAAAAACACATATACAAAAGTAAATAATAAACAAGCTACAACAAACAATAACAACAACAATAACAACAACAATAATTATTACCAATGAAGGTAGGTACTCAAGAGCGACCTCAGCCCTCCTGTAACTACGAGTATACACGGCCTCGCTACGGCCAGCCTTATAGTAACATCCGCGGAAGGGTATTTAAAACTCAGTTTGGTATAGCCAGTCACATTCGCGCTTACCTTACATAAACGAGAACTATGGTAGTCTATGCATTATACAATGATTTAGCCACAGGGTTTAGCCAGGGTCATCGAAATCGATAAGAAACGTCGAAACGATACTATAAGAAAATAATATTTATTGGCAACAAATCTCACAAAAGAAAGAACTGCATTGTAAAAAGTATAAAAGAAAACAACAAATATTAACACAACATAAAGAAAGAAAATAGCCCAAGGAACCGTGCGATCTTAATCAAATAAGTAGGTACTAATCAAAACCTTTCTATATTCGTGTCAACTCAATATATCGGAATGTTATAGTGTTAATGTTATAGTGCCATCGGAGTTGGCAACTCCGGATTGGCGAATGTTCCATAATTTCGGACCGTGATAAGTCCTATGTCGGCTTCCTGACGATGTTTTCCTTCACCGTAAGAGCGATAATGTTAAGGGGAAGCCTACCTACTCTTTTCTTCATACAAACTTTACAGACGTAGTCGACTGTTTGAGCGCCTATTTTGCACTCAGACGTCGATTTTTTCTTTACAAATATTGATGTGTTATCAAATCCGACACCCTCGAAGCCCTCGGAGTGAAAATCGGAGTAGGTACTAACCATTAGACCAACACAGCTCCTTACCATTCTTTGTCTAAATTACCACATACATGTATTATTTGGAATTAACTATAGCATTGCACGCTCAAGGTTCGAAGAGCCACAAATGCCTGGCGGATTGCACCGCACCTCTATTGATTCGTTACCATGCCGGCACGCCTTTGTTGCGTTTGCATTTGCTAATAAGAGTAGCTTTTATTTGCTTTCAGTTTATTTGCTTGTAATATAATGCTAGGGGTAAAATTTTACAGTAGGAGAGTACAGATGCATAAATTCACAGATCATTATTTTGCAGAAATGTATAGTTACTATAGTTACGCGGACTTAAAGACCGTTAATTTTTGTAGCACGTCAGGAAATAGGTACTTGTAAATAAGGGAATTATATTTGTACTGTCATAAAAAAAAGTTTTTCTATCTATTTATTTTCGCTTTTAATCAACTGGCTTTTTTATTATTTCAGGTACTAATGCATCTCTTATTTAAAAAAATACGAGAATCGCAGTAAGTAATGTCATTATATTTATTTTGGATCAAATAAATGAATGGAAAAAACTTATGCATTTGCCGGGAAAAGGGATAATCCCTGGAAAATCCCTGGATAGCAGGGGTTGAGGGCGGTGTCATGCGTGAGTTAAAATAAAAACATTAAAATCAATTGATTTAACAGCTCTACTCTACAGCTTTGTCTCGGTGGCTTATCTTTATGACAATTGCTGCCATTCTAAGAATACAAAATAGAAACAGCCGATGGAACACCTAGGCCTCTACTTTATTTCTACAAACGAAACGAAAATTCTAGTAGAAAATTTGTCATCCATCCTTCCGAAAATTTTATTTTCTGACGGTTTTGAAGGACGGGTGACAGATTTTCTCTCGTTTCGTTTCTCTTTTGTAGAAATAACGTAAAGGCTGGTTCTACACGGCAATAAAACACCAGAATGATTGATTAATTCTTTATTGTAACACCAATATAAAAAAAATAAAATTAAAAAACATAAACAACTTATATCTAGGTAGCACAATGGGCAGCCTTATCGCTTAAAGCGATCTCATCCAAGCAATCTTTGGCTGGACGAGAAGAAAGTATAGAAAGATAAAATGTAGGCTGTTAGTCAGAAAAAAGAACCTTTAAAAATAATAATAACAATAATGTGACACATACAAATAGTAATGAAATACATACATAAACATAATAAAATATCATACATACATATACTTTAAATATTTACAAACATAATATACCTGTGCAGAATGGTGTGTAGAAGAAACAACTCAAAACTGACCTTCAAAAAGTTTTATTTTATTTTCAGTCCAGAAAGAGGTAGGTAGGTACGATGTAAATAGTTAAATAAATAATTACACGTTCAATACAGCCCAATCTGTTCGCTGTCAGTGGAATACCAATTATGGTATCAATCCCACTAATATTGTAAATGTGAAAGTTTTGATGTTTGTTTATCAATCAAGTAAAGACGGTTGAACGGGTTTAGATTTGGCACACAGGTAGTTTATAGCCTGGATTTACTTTTTACTGTTGAAAGCATAAAATTATGTTTTATTTAAAATTAAGAGTAAAATCTACCATGAAGAAATAAATCAATCTATATAATTTCATAAGTAGATATTATAGACAGTTGTATAGAAGACTTAATTACTTATAAGCTTTTTATTATTTAATTTGTTTAATAATAACAAGCTTGTTTGTTGCGTTTTCTATGTTTATGTACGTTGTACAAATAAAAGGTCATCACATCACCATCAGCACATCATCTATCATACATATTGTGATATTATATAGTTTTTAAGACAGTTCAAAATTTACCTTTTTTAGTCAAGTTCTCACTGAATAATTAAATGAATATGAATAGATTGTTCTTCTGTTCTCGCGATGTTGTATTGTATTGAATACATTAGAATGACAAATAACATCTTAGTCTATCCTGAAGATGGTCTTTAATTTGAAACGCAATATATAAAAATTTAATTTGCTCTAAATATAATACTGTAACATAAATAACTAATAATCACAATAAAACAAATAAAAACGACACACGGAATGAACAAGCAAATGCAATCATCAAACAAACTGCAAAGAAACTTTAGTTCCAAAAAATTATAAGAGATGGCGCTAGTAAGAGAAACGCATATTCCTAGATCACGCTATCGTTGCGTCGAGCACATTGAGTTAGGTTGGTTGTAAGATTTTGTTTTGTATCGAATCTACTACTGGCTTCGGTGCTACGTATGAGTTGTGTACGGTTTCCTGGACCTTCCTATACGTAGTACCTGCAGCTATATTCGGTGCTTCCTCGTAGAGTGTACGGAGTCCTGGACCTCTACGAGAAGCTTCGTAGCCCCTACGTCATTGATTGTAGACCCGCTACGAAAAGTAATAAAACCCCTTCGTCCCGCAACCGGAGTCTCATTACCTCCCCTCTACCCCTCACCGGTAAACCCTCACGTTACACTGGCGCCCAACGTGGGGCCCGAATCCTCAAGTCTTGAGTAGAGTCGTCGGAAGAGTCACCGGTAGAGTCAACGGTAGAGAAGACGGTAGAGTCGACGGTAGAGAAGACGGTAGAGTCGACGGTAGAGTCGACGGTAGAGTCGACGGTAGGTCGACGGTAGAGTCGACGGTAGAGTCGACGGTAGAATCGACGGGAGAGTCGACGAGAGAGTCAACGTTGAGTCAACGGGAAAGCCGTTTCCTGACACCCAACGACTAGCAGCGTACACCCTGGAGGCCAACACGTCACAAAACACGCCAAAAGGACCCCGACTACGCGTAAGGAAGCCACCGAGGAAATTGTTGGAGAAACGATCCGGAGGCAAAAATTCTTCGAAACAAGTTCCGAAGAAAAATACGAAAGCAATGGCTAACGTAACAATGTCCGCGGAGCAGTTACAAGAGTTGGTGTCGTCCATCACGGCAGCAGCAGTGCAGGCTGTATCCAGCCGCACGTCAGCTTCGACGACTTCTTCAGGCTCTTTCCCCACCGCGATATTACAATACCACGGTGAAAGAGACAGCGCTATTGTCGACGAGTTTCTGACGGCGACGAGTTTCTGACGGCAGCCACCATCTACAAGAATGCAAACGCGCTGACTGATAAGGACGCCCTAGCTAGCCTACCACTTATCCTAAAAGGTGATGCCGCCACATGGTGGATGGGTGTAGGGGCTCGCGTCGACACATGGCAAGATTTCGACAAACGTCTGCGCTACGCCTTTGCACCAACCAAACCTGGGCACATGGTGTTTAAAGAAATAATCTCTTATAAACAGACTGATGAGTTGACAGAGGTGTACCTGGCTAAGCAGCGGGTACTCCTCGCGCAGCTGCCAAAACCAGGCCTTACGGAGGAGCTACAACTGGATCTACTTTACGAACTGCTTCACCACAGCCTGAAAGAAAAGGTTTCCAGGTTGTCCTTCGCCACCTTCGACGAACTTCTGAGCTCGGCACGCAGCGTTGAACACCTGTGGCGTGAAGTAAAAGAAACTCCGAAACCAGAAAAGAAACCACGCTGTGGATATTGTAGAGTGATCGGCCATACCACAGACGTATGCCGGAAAATGGCCAAGAACGCTGCCAACCAATTGAAAGCCCCGGTAACCGCTACACCACAGTTTCGCACCACAAATCCTATCACGTGCTACGGATGTGGTACACCAGGGGTCATCCGAAGCAAGTGCCTCAAATGTACCGGTGATAGAGCACCCCGTGTCAAAACTGAGAGTGTCGACTTCAGTGCGTTAAACGTCAGAATGGACGTAAGGGCCAGACCTATTGTTGGCATTGGCATTTATGATGTCAACGGAACGGCCTATCTGGATACGTGTGCTAAATCCAGCGTGGCCTCATATCAGCTGTACCGTTGCCTACTAGATAGAGGATGCCGCTTCGGGAAGGAGTACGTGAACGTAACCCTAGCAGACGGGACTTCAAAGAAAGGCAACGTGCTCACCGTCCAAGTCCCAATTAAAATATGCCACAAGACAGTACTAACCACCCTACTCGTACTGCCAGAAGCCCACGAGAACAAAACTTTGCTCGGAGTAGGCTTTATCCAGGACGCAGGAATTGTAATCAACCTGCCTCAACTAAATTGGCACCTGGTGGACCAACCCCAGAAGGTGTACGACCTGCAGCTAGAGGAAATGGATAGTGTCACCATTGCGCAGTCCAAGGATAACCCTCATTCAGCAGAGAGGACAATTATACCCCATAAAAGACTTGTCCCTGCTGAGGGTGGCGTGACAGTTGAAAGTTGCTCTTCGAGCAAACAGCCTAAAATTACATCTGCGAGTCCCAACCAGCCAAAGTCACGAGCGCAGCAAGTAGTATTCGATGGATTCTCACCAAGATTCGTCGACTTTATGTACGAAGATGCAAAACAAGCCATTAGCGAGTTTGATGGCATAGATTTACACCTGTCACCACGCTCCGCCATGCTCTTTGATAGAGACATCGAGCTTAATGCTTTTGATGTGGATTGCGGAGGCGCTACAAATGGGCAAATAGAGACGCTTCAAGAGCTGCTGGAGGACTTCCGAGAGATATTCGCACCTAGTAATCAACCTACTACCTTGGCAGAACACTCAATCGATACAGGCGACCATCGACCGATATCTGTGCCGCCATATCGACTATCACCTGCACGAAATAGTATTTTAAAGGAAGAAATAGCCAAGATGCTGACAGAAGAGATCATTGAACCCTCTTCCTCTCCCTGGTCTTCTCCTGTTGTGATGGTGCCTAAGAAAACTGGAGACATACGTGTGTGCGTTGACTATCGTCGACTCAACACTATCACGGTAGCAGACACATACCCAATGCCACGGATTGACGACCTCCTGCATGAAGCCAAGCCCACAGCCTACATGACAACTTTAGACTTACGCGCAGGCTATTGGCAAGTAAAGGTGAATGAGACAGACCAGGATAAGACAAGTTTCATAACTCCATTTGGTATTTACAAATTTCGCCGAATGCCGTTTGGCCTAAAGAACGCCCCCGCTACATTCCAGAGATTGATCGACCGAGTCAAGGTGATGGTTAAAGATGTAAAGATGCTGGCTTACCTAGATGATCTGATAATCCTATCCACATCTTTCACGACCCACATGCAGGACATTCGGACGGTATTCATGGTCTTCCGCGAAAACCACCTCACAGTCAATCTGTCAAAATGTCATTTCTGTTGCGATAAAGTCAAATACCTCGGTCACTATCTTACCCCCAGGGGACTGGAAGTAGACCCTGAAAAGGTCGCAGCCATTGCCCAACTCCCAGCGCCCCGGAACGTGAAACATCTTCTGTCCTTCATACGAACTTGCTCGTGGTATCGCCGTTTCATCCAGGACTTTGCAAAGATTAGCGAACCACTTACCAAGCTTACAAGAAAGGCCAGTCAATGGCTATGGAATGAGCCCCAAGAAACTGCATTTCAAGAGCTCAAAAAACGGCTTACCATGGCTCCAGTTTTAAAGCAAGTTGACATGAATGCCCCATACATAATAAAAACTGATGCTAGCAGTTATGCCATCGGCGCTGTTTTAGTGCAGGGGGAGCGTGAAGAGGAGCACCCGATAGAGTATGCGAGTAGACTATTAAACTCTGCAGAAAGGAACTACACGACCACAGAACGTGAAGCCCTCGCTGTTGTATGGTCATTACTGAAGTTTCGTGGCTACATAGAAGGGACATCGATTACTGTTTTAACTGATCACCAGGCTTTACGCTGGTTATTATCTCTCAAGACTCCAACAGGAAGACTGGCCAGATGGGCTCTTACAATTCAAGCCTTCGATGTTGAAATCAAATACGCACCCGGGCGAAACAATGTCGTCGCGGACACCCTATCTCGTCCCTTTTGTGAGAAAGAGACCGAAGATAAGTGTGGCGTTTGCAGCATCGTTATTGACCTACCAACACGAAGCGCAGCTGAAATTCGTCAGGAACAGCTGACGGACGATTTTATAGCACGCGTAGTCAAGGCTCTGGAAACTGATTCCAATGAAGATGCCATCTACTGGAGCAATAAAGGCTACCTTCTCAATAATGGCATCCTCTACAAGTACAACCCTGATGTTACGGAAGACGATGCCCAATTAGTGGTACCTGAACATGAGAGAATCAACATATTAAAAGTTTACCATGACGACCCGTTAGCCGGCCACTACGGCGTCGATAAAACCTACCAGAGGATTGCCAAACGTTACTACTGGAAAGGGATACGCAAATATGTCGCAAGTTACGTCAAGAGATGTATTGCTTGCCAGAGATACAAACCTACGAATCTCAAACCAGCTGGACTGCTACAATCAACGGCAGTTAACCAAAGATTCGAGACTCTGGCATTTGATTTATTTGGACCACTCCCGACCTCTGCAACTGGGCAGAATTGGATTTTAATTATAGAGGATATCGCCAGTGGTTGGGTTGAACTATTTCCTATAGAGACTGCAAATGCTCAAACCTGCGCTACTGTACTGATAGACGAAATATTTCTACGATACGGTATACCACGACGAGTACACAGTGATAACGGGCCCCAATTTGTGAGCGCCGTTATGCAACATGTAGTTTTTTGCCTAAAGATACCACAAACGTTCACACCCGTATACTACCCTGCGGCAAACCCAGTCGAACGAAAAAACAGAGATCTCAAGACCCAACTATCCATCTTTGTGCATGACGACCATAGATGCTGGTCTGAGAAGCTACCTGCTATACGGTTTGCAATGAACACAGCATGCAGCCTGGTGACCGGGCACACACCAGCTTACCTAACCTTTGGTCGAGAGTTGCGAACCCCAGAGGACTGTTACCTCAACTTTAGACAAATAATATGCTCCGAAAACTTCGTTGCTGAAATCACCCCGAAACTGATTCTTCTGGCCGACACTCTTCGGAGAGCCAAAGAAGTACGAGAAGATAAACAATCCGATCGGAAACTACAAACTGATAAGAATCGCAGGCCAGATCCTAATTATAAGCCAGGTGACATGGTATTGGTCACTACACATCCAATAAGTAAAGCTGCACAAGGAGTTAGTGCCAAATTTGCACCACGCCGAGACGGCCCATACATTATCAAAGCAGTAAAGGGTTCCACTTCCTATCTCTTGGCAAACCCTGAACACCAGGAACAAAACATCGGCACATATCATACGTCGGCACTCACACCATACTGTGCCAACGACGACAGTGTCATACCAAACCCTGTTCAGCCTATCAGAAAAAGAGGACGGCCACGAAAGAATGCTATTAAGCTTAACAACAGTGGAGACCGATCACGAAAAACCAGAACATGATTTTTTTTTTTTTATTTTAACTTTTTCTTTCTTTTTATTTTTAATTATTTTACTGTCCTGTTCGTCGGGACGCCTTCACGGACAGAGGGGGAGTATGTAACATAAATAACTAATAATCACAATAAAACAAATAAAAACGACACACGGAATGAACAAGCAAATGCAATCATCAAACAAACTGCAAAGAAACTTTAGGTCCAAAAAATTATAAGAGATGGCGCTAGTAAGAGAAACGCATATTCCTAGATCACGCTATCGTTGCGTCGAGCACATTGAGTTAGGTTGGTTGTAAGATTTTGTTTTGTATCGAATCTACTACTGGCTTCGGTGCTACGTATGAGTTGTGTACGGTTTCCTGGACCTTCCTATACGTAGTACCTGCAGCTATATTCGGTGCTTCCTCGTAGAGTGTACGGAGTCCTGGACCTCTACGAGAAGCTTCGTAGCCCCTACGTCATTGATTGTAGACCCGCTACGAAAAGTAATAAAACCCCTTCGTCCCGCAACCGGAGTCTCATTACCTCCCCTCTACCCCTCACCGGTAAACCCTCACGTTACAATACATATTATTGTATAGTAGGTAGGTACTTGAATAACACATAAAGAATACATTAAGCCCAGGTATTCCCACGGAAACTACGCAGGTAAACCCGCAGGGAACATCAAGTAGAAAGTATAAAATCAGAACGTCGTCGAAGTATCTGCAAAACCATGATGGGGTAGTAAGTCAAAGGGCAAAGTCGATACCCACACGTCTGTCTATATTAAACATTCATCGATGTCGGCATTCAAGGACTTCACGTGAGGCCAAGGTGGGTGTGACCATGAAACGATAACTACCTTACCTTCTGAAATAGTAACATGATTAGATGGAAAACTACCGGTTGCATTGGACGGTAGTGTATGTAAAATAACGGATTATTTATTTAAACTAGGTACCTAGTTAGTTATTCGAGGACGGTGATTTAAGCCAAGAGAGAGTTGTGGGAGATCAACTTTTGGAAATTCAAAATAGTAATTGAAGTTTTTGAGTTTTTAGTTTCCCTACATCAGCTACATCACATAAAAATCAGCTGTAGAGTTTAAGGTCATGATAGTTACAGTCGCGAATGTCTTGTCCCCTCGCGACCAAGACCATTGTAACATGGTTGAAACGTCGAGGTAAGAAAATAAAAAATAGTAGGTACCTACACGATTAAGACCCGGGAAAATGTAACTATGTTAACAAATCGTGTGAATTTAAAAAGTTTTAGGGTTCATGATAACTTAAAATTGACCTGTTTTTTTAGATTGCACTACTAAGATATAAATAACCATTAATTGCCTTTTAAAAACAGCTTTTTTAGCTTTTGTTACTTACAAACTAAATCATTATATCTAACTTTATGGTTAATAGCTTCGTCCCGCGGCGCGGTTTCACCCGCGTAAGTCACGATCCCGTGCGAATATCGTAATCAAAAGTAGTCTATGTTACTTTTAGATAATTATAAAATAAAATAGTATAAAAAGCTAAATTATCGAATTTAAAAAAAAATTAAATAGGTCCAGTAGTTTCGGATCCTATTCGTTACACACAAACAAACAAATAAATATTTTATTATGGATATAGATAACAGTAATGCAGATAAAAACGATACTTGCCAGAGAACATGAAATGTATTAAAGACTCCCAAACTCAGGTGTGAGACCGTTTGCGGTTCAAATAGGGAATTACCAACTATTACCAAGCGAAATGACTTCATCTTAGTAGACATAGACATTTTCGTTCAAAGCATTTCCATTCATCACTGTAGAGTTTATCTCGCTCCATGCAAAATGCCCTTCTTTTTATTAGGATCCGTCTTTGAAACTAATCCTGTACAACGAAGCAATTCTATTAGTGGTTAGGTATTGCTTGACTCATTTCAGGTGAGCTTAAATCAACAGAGAATAATTAAATTATTATGTCGTTATGTGCGAATTACTCTTATGGTGAAGGGCAACATCGTGGGGAAATCGACATGTCATAGGACTCACCACGGTCCGAAGGCGTCTTACTGTCTAACGCCGCTGGGCATCTACTTTAATTCTACGAACGATAATTTTAGAAGAAAATCTGTCATCAATTCGGCGGTTTTGAAAGACGGATTACAGATTTTCTTTCTTTTGTTTGTTCGTTCGTACGAACGTTCGAGCTGTTTGTTGTATGGGAGCCGCTCTTAAATATTTGTTTTATTTTGTTATTAGTATATGTTGTTGTAACGGCTACCGAAATACATCTTCTGTGAAAATTTCAACTGTCTAGCTATTACGGTTCTTGAGATACAGCCTGGTGACAGACGAACAGACAGCGAAGTCTCAGTAATAGGGTCCCGTTTTTATCCTTTGGGTACTGAACCCTAAAAAGTAAGATTCAACCCACCTATCTATTTACCTCTACCATATAATAATTGGATAACAAATTACAGGTCAGCTTACGCAATGAACTTAAAAGGCTCCTTACTAAAACGGGTAGCACGCATAATTAATTTAGTTTACGAGCGACTGACTGATATAATATTTGGTGCCGGTGCCAAATTCCCTAGCCATTACGAATTTCGTACACGACCTCGTTTTAACTGAGCCTTAGGTAGTTTCGTGAACCCTATTCATATCTTATTAATCCGAAATGTAACCTTTTAGCTGTGACCTCTAAAAATCTTTAGTAGGTAGGTAGGTACTTAACTTAACCTAAAAAAGTTGTACAACTAAAATTGGTTTAAGTGACTCCAAATAAAAAATAAATAATTTCTTTTTGTATTTAGAAATATTTTGAAACCTAGTTATTACCTAAATTAATAAATAAGAATTACTATTAATAACTAAAGGGTTCTACAGATATTCATTCAGTAAAATATCTCAAATACACCAGTTTTTCATATATAAGGTATATTTTTTGTATCATTTTTTTTATCAATTACGTTTTCACGTTTATGAGATGAAGCCAATGAGAGACATGAATAGCAAGTTATTCGAAGCAATATTGACTATGGTGGACTTTTAAGGTCATGAATACTTTTTAACTAATAAGTTAGAGGCCTTAGGGCGACCCGAAAACTCTAACACTAGGTGATCCACACCACTATACGAAAATAAGAAGAACTAACAAAAAATACAATTAAGGATCATTTCAAAGTGCGGCCATAATTTTATGTAGCAACTAACAGTTCTTAATAAAAAATAATAATAGTTGAGCTTTTACAGTAAAAGTCACACGCAAACCCCGATAAAATTCAAGTTTAAGTTTAAATATTTAATTTTTTATCTACATTTAAGCAAATGGCATAAAAATGTTTCGTTTTTTCATACCAATACTACCTACAAATAGTTAAAATTGAAATATTAAACACATTAAATTTTATTTGGTTTTCCAAAAAAAAAAACGTATTTCGTGTAGGTAAAAGAGTGTCGTGCGGACGGGCTATAAAGTCGGGTAACACGATGGTGGTACGTGGTTGGGTGGAAGCCAGTGGTGGCCCCACCAGCACACTAGGTGGTACACCCTTGCGAGCGCGCCCTTAAATTGCCTATTAATCGAATAAACTAAATCATATATAGACTGTCGAGTGCGAGTGAGGTGGGAAATAAATAAACTTTAGTTAAATTTAGTGACTTTTAAACGTTTTCTGAAGCTTTATGAACTCCAAAATTAATTATTCTATATATTTTCAAAAAAAAAGTATTGTTTATGTAGTGTATCCGTTGTCTAGTAGGTGTCTAAAATTCAATGTTCTTAGCATCATTAGCACAAGTTAATTTTTTCAATATTGTAATTGGCCAAAATTTAGTGCGTTTTCAAAAAATGTTGGTGTAGTTAAATAGTTGGTGTTAGTTAGAAAATACTAGCTGACCCGGCGAACTTTGTTTCGTCTTAGAGGCAAAAAAAGTCCGTCTCCTGGTTATAAGCTACTTCCGTTCAGCCGTTCTTGATTTATAAATAGCGTACACGACTTACTTTTATCTAGATATATAGATACTAGCTGACACGGCAAACGTTGTTTTGCCTGATAAATTATAGATAGTAGCCGATTCTCAGACCTACTGAATACGCATATAAAATTTGGTAAAAATCGGTAAAGCCGTTTCGGAGGAGTACGGTAACTAACATTGTGACATGTAAATTTTATATATTAGAAGATATTTAAGTCTGTAGAGTCATTAGTATCTAACAATAATGTACAGTAACGTGTTCTGATTTCGTGAAAGCCCCCTAGTGTGGCCGACTAATTTGAATGTCTGAGAAGGACAGTGTGTATGTAATTCTCCTGTCTAGATAATACTCAACGGCACTCCTCCGAGGTAGGTACGACAGGCCACATATTTACAGACTCACCTGAAGGTCGATAGAAGCTTCCTTCTTTATACGAATACTGCCTGTCGATTCTGTATTCAAAACCATCTCACGGCGGATTCCGCTGTGAGGTTTAAAATTGGCAATCTATAAATTTAATAGACAACTCAAATGCGCATTACACTAGCAGCTTGCGGCAAAATAAACTAAAGCTAGCTTAAGAGGAATAATGCAAGGCCGATCTGAAGTGAGCGGAGTGAGAGTGACGACGAATCTATATCCAATTAAAACTCAATAGCTGCGCCCTGCGGTTTCAGCTGCGTAAGTCTCGATCCCGTGAAAAAGTATCCTATGTGTTATTCCAGGGTCCCCATTAGTCTATTTTTGAAGTATCATCGCAATCGGTCCAGTAGTTTTTGCGTAAAAGATTAACAAAGTCACATACACACTTGAAAATTTTCGGATCTATAATATTAAGTTTATTAAATACTAGGAATAAGAAGTTGGATTAACATGGGACATTTTAAAACGAAATCATAGTGTTTTGGACACTATTTGAACCAAAAGTGTAATAAGTGTCACTTTAAATAATCAGGTTGTGTGTTGTGAATAGTGAAATGAATTGAGAAATCAAGAATCATGTACAGCAGCGGGCACACTCCTTTGATGACTCCGGATGGGTACTGTAATATATCCCAAGGTAGGTAATATAAATAGATATAGATATTATTAATAGCTATACATTAGAAACAATACTGAAGGCCGTGTAGCTCCAGCATAGAATAGGGTTACCCCATCTCTTCCCGTGGGTGTCGTAAAAGGCGACTAAGGGATCTGAGGGAGATTAGCAAACCTTAAGTTCTCCCCGCGCGGTGGCGGATAAACTGCTTGATCCCTAAGAGGGTTGGTGTCAGGCAGGCGGCCGGTCGTAAAAATATTGCCAGATCTAATTGCAGAAGGTATGGTCAATGATGACTTACCGACTGCATCGACCCCAAATTAAAAAAAACATTTGGGGTTAAGCGGACCCCGGGCTCCCGAGAGGGATGCAACCGGGAACATCGCTCGGATGAGAAGAAGAAGAAACAATACTGACGGACCACGTCTCCTCTAGCCTCGGACTCGAAGTCAGCGGGCCCTGGGGGGTGAGGGGCAGCGGGGCGCACTGAGCGGCGAGGCAGAGCGCACGTCCCTGGTTTGTGCCAGGGGCTGAAAGCGGTAGCAAGCAAGGGTATGGTACCGGTATAGAATTCCAGTACCATTTCGATTTAAAGGAATAACAATAACGGTTGAGTATTTCGGTAGTGGTTCCGTTTAACAAAAATAAGGATAGCTATATTTTTTACGGTACCTTTATTTTATTGATACCACTACTGAAATCATTACGATACCCGAAATCGGGTATAGTATGTATATGTATATGGTATGTGACTAAAAAGCATGAAACAAGCTTAGCTAGACAGGTACCTACCTACCAGGCAGGCACCTTATAAATTCCCAAGTGACACAGTTTATCTTGTTTTAATTAATTAACGAAGTGTAAATGAAGAACACTATAATGTACACTATAGTGACAATAGAAGGGGATCGATGAAGATACGTAGTTTTGTCGGATAATGCTTCGGCAGTCATTGTCACTTCTTACTATCATCTTTTAGTGTCAGCGCTCGGCATTCGGTCACCATTAAATATCTTTGGCAGAGCGCCGATTAGTTATAGCAGTTATTTACATAGAATCGCTGATTTTGAAATTTCGTAGAAAAAAAAAAAAATTTGCTCCCGAAAAAAACAACGATTTCTTCATTGAATAAGAGTTATCCAAGTTTGTTCGAATCCGCCCATAATTCACTGAACTCTCTACTTATGTTGGACTAATGAAAACAATCGAACCAATCCGCCTAAAGCCTTTATTCATTTCTAATTAAAATTCTAGGGCGTTAAAATATCAAATATGGAGATTTTGAGGATTATCTTTTGAAATAAACTTTGGAATCGGATAACGGATACCCTACGATCCGTATCTAAGCTAGTAATATATTATGTATACCGTGCGTATGTATATCGACATCAGACCGAGTTAGTCCAATATTTTTTTTTGTTTTACTTTACTTACGTTTCTCGAGGTTTCAGAGTTACGGAACCCGTACCTAAAAGGTAAAAACGGAACTCTGTTTACTATGACTCCGCTGTCTGTCCCTCTCAGGCTCTGTTGATGAAATAATGTAGGTACCTAGGTACATTTTACGAGCAATCATCATTCCTATGCAACCGAAAAAGGACAAGTAATTATCATCTATCCCCGTCAGATATAAAACACAAAAACAAAAAAATCTTCAAAACGTATCTGTGATTTACGCCAATTCAATACCAAAACTTAATAGGACAGTCTCCATACTCTTTTTTCTTACAAACGTATGGCATAAACATATTTGCTCTAATGTCTTTATCCAGGGAGGAAATAGTCAAGTACGTTTGTACGGAGAAAGAGTATGGAGACTGTCCTCTTAAGAGGGTAGGTGCTGGTACCATTTCCATACAAACATAATACCAAAACAGAATTATGAAAAATTTAGTTTTCTACCCTAATATCGGTATTATTCGGATTAAGATTTTATTTTACAGGGCCCCCACCACAAGGTTTTCCAAAATATTCATTTGAAATGAAATAAAACGGAAATACATTTCGTTCATTTTTACAGCGTAAATTACTTTTTATTGGGAATAATATAAAACAAATGAGATGTAAATGAGATGTAAACTCCCTGGATAAAGACATTAGAGCAAATATGTTTATGCCATACGTTTGTAAGAAAAAAGAGTATGGAGACTGTCCTATTAAGTTTTGGTATTGAATTGGCGTAAATCAGAGATACGTTTTGAAGATTTTTTTGTTTTTGTGTTTTATATCTGACTAAGCTACCAGCTGTTGTGAACCTGACGAATACCAATGTGAGCTGTAAGCCGAAGGGTGGCGGACTCGCCCGACCACCTCAATCGATTTTCCTACTTGAACTTGCCACGGTTCATGTATAGGTATATTTCAATGACAATTCCATTTATAGCCGTTAAGGTTACGGCTTCCACAAGGACAGTTGCCTATCAATGTGGAAACTCGTAAAGAATTCATAATAATAACATACCTAATAAGTAACAACACTTCCGGATAGAAGGAAGTAGATAAGTAGATGGGTACCTTTAGTATGTATGTATAGGGCTATATGTAAGTAAGTAAGTACCTAATAATAACTATGTTATGTAAAACCACTTTTACTGCATAGGAGCACGCCAAAAATATTTATTTTATTTTGTTTCTATTCTTTGTTGTTATAGCGGCTACAGAAATACATCTTCTGTGAAAATTTCAACCGTCTAGCTATTACGGTTCATGAGATGCAGCCTGGTGACAGACGGACAGACAGACAGACAGCGAAGCCTCAGTAATAGGGTCCCATTTTTACCTTTTGGGTACGGAGCCCTAAAAACGATCGTAACAATAACATAAGACGATCGAAACAACATACTTGTTTTAATGTATAACCCCCTTACTTATAAACGATGACTAACTTTATGTATCATTTGTCTTTTACTGTGAAATGAAGTTTCAAAGTTAACAAACAGTGACAAACGTTACATTAACTTAGTCATTGTTTATGAACTCAAACTTAGTAGTGCAACTGTGGCGCTGTCTTTTCATTTTCAAAGGTAACCTATATTTTCCAAAATACAACTTACAAGCTAAGTTTCACTGTCACTAATGTGAATCTTCGGTTATATTAATTTTATACTTGCAAGCTTAATTTTTTTTTAAATTTCCACTGAAAATATTAAGTTTTTATGTTAGACAAATAATAAAATAGAAAAATAAATACTTTGCTTTTAAATTACTCTGAAAATTTCAAATTTTGAAGTGAAGGAATTAAAGTAAGGAGTTGCCTCGGGACAAGTTTCATACAAAGAATACTGAACTGCTAACTACTCGAATTGATACGTTTACGTTCCGTTTATGAGTTGATATGTGTGCTAAGACCTGTATTCTTCTAGCCGTAGCCGAGTTGATTCGGAGCCGCTGATCGCTTGGTATCGGTATCGCGCTTACGTTAGGTTGACGGTAAGACAATACGGTGACGATCCCTTTCCGAGTTGATATGTGTGCTACGACCCTAAGGCGCCGATCTCAATAACTACCGCCTCAACGGCAATCACTAAGACACAACACAATGTTTCTATCTATACAAATAAAATTTAAAGTCTTCACTGACTCAACTGTATATCATTTACGGGTTGATATGTGTGTAAAAAGTACTTGCATCTGCGGATAATAATTTCCACACGGCCCGACCTCACCCATCGATACTCAAAGCAATAAAAACTTGAGTATAGCTACATCCTACTCGTTCACTATCGGTGTTCCAGTTAAGTTCCCGAACAAAGTTGTGTAGTGGCCGGTAACAGCTACCCGTTGCAAAGGAAACTGAAGTTATAACGATGGGATGGGATTAGGTAACTAAAGATAACCCCAATGGGGGCTCGTGTTGCTCGCGTCCGTGAAATTTAAGTTTGAGTTATTCCACACTTGACTTGGGTCGTGGTTGAGGAACAATCACTTGGTGGGAGGCTTCGTCCGTGGCAAAGTGATCAAAGGAGGTTGTACAGTCAGATTACCAATGAGGAGGAACACTAACTTTTTATCCCGGCAGAGGGCGTTGGTCGACTGATCTTAGGTTTGAATTAAGAACTGTCAAACAGGTGTTTTTTACAACTCTCGGCGCCAAATTGGCCATATCGGTCTCAGACCGAAAGATAAAAAAAATCTCGGCGTGTTCATTTTTGGGGGACCATCATCAAAAAAAAAAAGAAAATCCGACCCCAACGCCATCTGCTCACAGCTTTGCACCCATTACCCAGTGTGCCACCCCATTAAAGATCTACCACGCAAAAATATTATTCGTGGTGTAGGTAGGTACTACAGGTGTAGTTAATTGTTAAACTTTTTAAACTTGAATTTCTTTTAATTTTTGTATGTACTCAAGGCTATTTTATTTAGAAAATTTATGCGGCGTTAGATAGATGGCGCTTTAACGAGCCTTAATCGTAAACAATCAAAGGAGAATATAGTATTGGAAGTTTTCACGGCACGAAGCAGGGACTTGCGTAGTCTAGTTGGTATAGACGTTGGGGTACTGACCCAAAGACGCGAGTTCAAGCCTCGCCGCAAGTGAAAATTTTTGAATGCTATTTTTCCTTGAAAATAAATTTTCTTATTAAACTTAGCCATCATTAATGTAAGGGGGTAAATGTAGGTTATTTAAATTATTAAGTTATGTACAGTCAGATCACCAATTAAGTATACAGCACGCATGATCATTTTACGTGCTGTATATGTACTTAATTGGTAATCTGACTGTACCGAAACTGGGAAGGGCCTAGTCAATGTGTGTGTAGCTTGACTAATCAGTATTTCAATTATGAGAATAAGTATCAAACTAGTAAATTGTTAGTCTTATTATTAGATACCCATTAGGTATTCTAAAAGTATTAATTGGTAAACCTAAAATTATCAATGATAGCTTCTGGTGGGCGACCAAAGCGATGACTACAACTTTGGTCAACGAAAGGTATTGCTATCCAAAGAGGCAATGCAGACATCCATTTGGTATATCTAGGAATTCTGTTGTAAATAGATTTTTCTTCTTGTATTTCGATGTTGGATTGAAGTTACGCAGCGTACTACGTGGGCGATCGTATGCGAACGCGATGTGAACGCGAAGCGGCGCGGTGCGGCACGGAAACAAGAAACAGTCGATAGCTATTGAAGTATCCTACGTGATCAAATACACGTAAAGTGCGATGCGGCGCGGCTCTCGACTGTTCCTTGTTTCCGCGCCGCACCGCGCCTCTTCGCGTTCGCGTTCTGATCGCCCACGTAGTACGCTGCGTAACACTCTTAATTACATTACATTATTAATGTTGTCGATTTTACTTTTAATTTGGTACACTTGCCTAATAAACCATTTTATAGTGAAGAGTAAGTACAAGTGTGTACTTACACAGTATCGAGCTCCGTAATAGTACATTATGATATAAGTGCGGTAAGTTGAAAATTACAGCCGAGGCGATATTGCTAGCCCGAGCCGTAGGCGAGGGCTACAAGAAAGCAGAGGCTGTAATTATCAAAGCGCACGTATGTCATACGACGTTTTATAACACATTTGCGAGGAAATAAATAAAACTCGGACTTTCATTTGTTCACAAATTAGCGATGCGCGGGCATCAGTGCTTTTTTTTTTAAGGCAACGGTACAAAAACAGCCAGTATTACTAATAAAGTAAATTAATATTTTTTTGTTTCTGTTACAGATGTAATTTACTGTCAAAATGAATTAAATTAAAGAATTAAATGTTTATTTTTTATATTTTATCTCCCAAAGTTAATTTTATTCATAAAATATTGACCACTTTTCTGACATAAAAACTTTTTGATTTGCTTTCTTTGCTTTTTTTTTCTTAAGATTTAAAAAAGTACCGTTGGTTTTAGACGGAGCATGATAAACCGTACGTGTTACCTTATTAGAAAGAAACTCGTGCGTTTTACTTTACGATTACGCACAACTACGTAATGACATACATTACGATATTGAAATTGGTGAAATAAGAGGCCCTTTACGAGCAAATGTGTTATAAAATATATTAAAACACTAGCCCTGCAGTTTCAGGAATAACAAGTAGTCTCTATGTTATAGGTAATTGTTTACTTACTTATACACAAACTTTCGAATTATAATATTAGTAGGATGGTCTCTCGATCCTTCAGCCTCTTACGTCCCTGTTGCTCCCTTGCTGTAATTTGCTCAGCTGATTAGGGTAACTAAGCCATGCAGTTTGTGAGTTGGCGAGCCTCCGTCTGCAATTTTTACGTGTTTCTTGGACACTAGCTGCGTCTCGCGGTTTCACCCGCGTAAGTCCCGATCCCGTGGGAATATCGGGATAAAAAGCCTATGTTACTCAGGCTGATATTTTTTGAAATCGGTTTAGTAGTTTTTGAGTTTATTAATTACAAACATACAGACACACATACACACAAACTTACAAATCTTTCCTCTTAATAATATTAGTGTAGATTGTTACGGCTTGTAATGGTGTAGGACGATTCCCGCGCCCGTAGGACAGAGTCGCCGAGTCACCCCGCACCGCATTGAATTCGCATCGGATCGCTTCGCCGCAGCGCCCTACGTGGGCGATCAGATGCGAATGCGAAGCGGCGCGGTGCGGCGCGAAA
The DNA here is from genome assembly GCA_958496205.1 of Idaea biselata. Taxonomy (NCBI): domain Eukaryota; kingdom Metazoa; phylum Arthropoda; class Insecta; order Lepidoptera; family Geometridae; genus Idaea; species Idaea biselata. Next base: position 28,937,171 of record OY292396.1, on the reverse strand, counting down.
ACAAGAAACAGTCGATAGCTATTGAAGTGGCCTACGTGACTAAACGCACGTAAGGTGGGCGCGGCGCGGCACGAATTGAAGTTAACGCGATCAGTTGGCTTGATATTTACGCGCGAACGGCTTCGGCGGAGGAAGACGGTAACGGTGTAGGACGATTCGCGCGCAAGTAGGACAGAGTCGCCGCGTCACACCGCACCGCATTGAATTCGCATCGGATCGCTTCGCAATCGCGTTCGCGTTGAGTCGCTTACGTGGTACGTAGCCTTACATAGTACGTAGCCTTAGTGGATTGATATCAAATCATCATTATCAGCTAGGTATGCTTTAATTGCAATATAAATTATCAGCTTTCAAGTAGGTGATTCATGATTATGTTACACAGACTTACCTATTTATTTATGGCTCGTACGAATCTAAGAAAAAAAAAAGGTTATATTGATAAAATTATTGTTGTTAGGTATGAATTTTATTCTTAAAATATCTACAAAACGTATTACCTACTTTCTTTTCTATTATTCTAGGGTTAGCGACTAGAAATATTTTCAACAAAAAATATTCACATCTCTAAAAATTGCCTCCCGCAGAAGTCTTTTTAGTTGATCAAATGTATGCTAGGTATATGGCTAGGTTTCAAAAGAATTATTTTTAGTAAATGTGAGGTCGCTTCTGATTGGTCAGAGTCAAATCGAGTAGGTCATGGAATTCAAAATGGCTGCCCTGTCTGTCAAATATACCAGTCCGCCTTCACTTATCAAAGAATTTCTTATAAGTTTCAGATTTTCTTTGGTTTATTCCACTTTGATCACCTGGGTGATATCACCTGGGTGATAGAAGTGGAAATTTTAGTGTCCTCAAATCACCTTGGAATCATATCACCCAGGTGATTTCAGTCGACAAAAGTAGTGCCCTATGATCACCTTGGAATTAAAGGTGAACAAAGGCGACTTTATTTTTTCGTGTAGTTGACTTTTATCACCCACTGAACCATAATAATAAAAACTTCCAAAATAACAGACAACTTAATATTTACTTAATTGGACCCACAAGAAATGAAGAATAGTGTATATATTATCATGCTGTGCTAACAAAAGCATTTTTTGGAAAGAAAGTGGAAAGCAGAATTATATATTAAAATAGGATTATGAAAATTAAATATTATTCCTTGAAAAAACTTCTGATACAAGCATCATTTTATTGATCTATGCATTGTTTTGAATCCAAGACGTGAAACGGCTGACCCGAGTATTTACTCCCGGGTAGTACGGCAATGCACACTGTGCACCCCAGGAACATATCCCAACCACTATTCCGTTGTGGTACAGAGGACCTCCGGAGTCACCCTGGCACTGGTCACGACCTCCGACGTCGAGCCATCCGGAGCACAGCATGTTGTCAGTGACGTTGAGGTTCAGGTATGCGTAGCGACCCTTGCAGGTGGCCTGGTTTATAGACCATATCTGGACGTGACGAAGCTGCTCCGATGTTGGTCCGCCGAACTGGTCACAAAGTATTCAGTTTATTAACCAAACACTACCAAATGTTCTGTTCATTTATAGTAGACTACAGCCGTGTAGCCCCGGCATAGAATAGGGTTACCTCCCAGTGGATTCCTCGTTAAAGGCGACTAAGGGATCTGGGGGAGACCAGCAAACTTATGTTCTCCCCGCGCGTTGCGGATAATCTGCGTGCCACCGACTTATCTGTTGTGTAAGCTGAAGTCGGGCAAACTACAGTCTGGATCTATACCCAGTAAAACTGCCCGACTTCAGATAGTTTACATAGGTAACACATAAGTCGGTTGTTCCTTCATTATGATTGTATTTTCTTTTCAATATCAATAACTATCAAATTTGCCAATACATTATTATCAGCATCAGAATTCGTTGAGATTCATCACAACAAAAGCTCAGACAAAAAATCAGTCACAACAAAGTACCTACTATAGAACCAAATTTAGCTCTTGATAAAACCACTGTAGTATGTATGTACCTATAACATATTATAAGATTTTTGGCTACATTTTTGGCGAGTTTTGTTTCTATTTCTTTTAATATATTTTTATTAGATGGTGGGTATTCTAAAACGATACGTTCGAATTGTGATTCATCTTGAATCATTCCCGAACAGTATGACTTTGGAACTGGTGAAGCTCGTTCGCCTGAGACGAGTTTGAAATGGATCATTATCAGGCAATCTTACTCCTTCTAGTCTCTTATCAGAGACCAGTCCAGTTTTTAAGTTAACGTATTCCCCATTAGATGCAGATTAGGCCAAAGGAGTGCATGCGGCAAAAATATGTTTTATTGTTAGTGACACCAAGCATTAACCATGGTTCGACGCGTTTCTGCTTTAAAAAGCCATCATCAGGAACGTAGACTCTGACCGAACAGTTAGATATTTACCGAGGTGGAACCCCATCCAGCTGCCCAAACCACCTGGTTATCATTGAGGTTGTAGTTGGAACCCGCTATAGATGCCTGCGCTACCACACTTGTATAGTTGACAGTATTTGTCAATCGTATAATGGCAACATCGTTGTCATTATTCCGCGAATTGAAAGCGGAATGAACGACCAGAGATGAAGCTGTGTGGATGACTCCGCCGCTGTTAGAGAAAGAAGAACCAACACGGACGCGCCATTGAGCCGGCTGATCACCCCTGCAATAAAAAGTATCATAATAATCTTCTAACATCTATATCTATGAAGGCTTTGTCCTGGCTGACTGATCATCGTACAGCCTAAACTGCTGATAGTAGAGGGCTGAAATTTGGAGAGTGTGTTCTTTATGTGATGTAGGCATCCAGAATTTTAAAATCTGGATGCCTCGCACTCGCGCCGCATCGAAAACAGCAGGGCACAGCTAGTCTATTTATATAAAATTCAAAGTTCTGACTGATCTATATATCAACGTAGAGCCTAAACCACTGGTTCTAGAGACATGAAATTTGCAGAGTGTATTCGTTGTGGTGTGTAAAAATCCACTAAAAAAGGAATTTTGAAAAATCCCGCAGGATCGGGACATACGCGGGTGAAACCGCGGGACGCAGCTATTTTATGGTATAATGTAAATAGGTATAAAATACAAAGTTTTTTAGTTGGAAATGCAATTACCTACTCGAGAATGGCTTGATTGATTTTTAAGTTGTTTGTTTTGTTATATTCGTCACAATAGAGAAATGACAATACACAAACAAATTAATAACATAATTCATTTTCTCGTAAATTATACGAGCTGCGACCCGCGGTTTCACCCGCGTAAGTCCCGATGGTCGTCGTCGTCGTGTCTTGTCGTCAAAGGGCGAAGTTGTAGTGGTAATACGCCACTCAACTGGGTTACTGGGTTACTAAAACTTACTTGTTTTTATGACATGATCGTCATCATCTGATGATGATAATATTTATCCTGGTTTCATCAGAAAAAAATGTCTAACGCTTGACTATGCGTCACTGTCCACGGCAGCGTAGCTGCAAAATACGCCTATACCCCTGTGCAGCCTGGGCTGCACGGACGTACGAAACCCCATCAACGAGGCGCGTCCCCATACGATTTTGTGACGTACCTACGAAAACAGTACGCCGGGCTGCATGGGCGTATTGGATGCACGCGACCGTTTTCAATTATGTCGTCGAACGTTTAAGACGTTGTTTTGGCATACAACTATGTATACATAGTTTAGCTAGCTAATCTTAGTTAGCTAAGCTAGTTTAACTGAGCTAGCTAAGCTAAGCTGGCAAAACTAAGCTAAGCTAAGCTATGCCACGCTTAGCCACGCTAAGCTAAGTACCTAACCTAGCTAAGCCAAGCTAGTTATCTTCTAATATATAAAATTTCCATGTCACAATGTTAGTTACCGTACTCCTCCGAAACGGCGCGACCGATTTTTACCAAATTTTATATGCGTATTCAGTAGGTCTGAGAATCGGCTACTATCTATAATTTATAAGGCAAAACAACGTTTGCCGGGTCAGCTAGTAATATATAAAACTTATATATTATACTAACTGCGCCCTGCGGTTTCACCCGCGTAAGTACCGATCCCGCGGGAATATCGGGATAAAAAGTAGCCTATGTGTTATTCTAGGTGTCCAGCTATCTATATTCCAAGTTTCATCGCAATCGGTTCAGTAGTTTTTGCGTGAAAGAGTAACAAACATCCATCCTCACAAACTTTCACATTTATAATATTAGTAGGAAGGATTAGTAGGAAGGATATGCATGCACGGCCGGCGCTGCAAATGTCGCGTGCACCCCGAGCTGCAAAATACGCCTACGCCCGGCGTACGACATGCAGCACGGCAGGCGCGGCGTATTTTGCAGCTCGGGCGACATTTGCAGCGCGCGCGACATTTGCAACGCCGTGGACACACTTTTGTGATTTTGTATGAAAGATGCATGCAAGCTGCACGCCGGTGTACAGCAAGCTGCAAATGACGCTGCCGTGGACGGTGTCCAGGCGTATTTTGCAGCGCGACATTTGCAGCCGCCCGTGGACACACTTTCGTGATTTTGTATGAAAACTGCATGCAAGCTGACAGTGACGCTAAGCCAATCTAACGATGAAACATGTGTCCTTTAACGACCTCTGTGGCGCGTCGTGCGAAAGCACGACTGCAATGCAGAAGGTTGCGGGTTCGATTCCCGCCGGGTGCAAGGAGGTATTTATGCTTAAAAATCCATATTTGTGTCTGGTCTTGGTGTCCCTCTATGTATAATATGTATGTATTTACAAAAGAAAAATAAATAAACGTATTATATCCGTCATCTAGTCACCGTAACACAAGCTTAGTCGCTTACCACGGGGCTAGATGGCGCTGTGTGTTGTTCACAGAATTTATTTATTTAGGTATTATAGAATACTTACGTAACACAATGAGCCGCAGTCAAGATAGATTTAGTTGTAATTATAGTACCGCCACAAGATTGCGTATATGTTACCAAATTATACGAATAAAGGAGAGCGGCAATGCTGGGATACTGGCTGACTGTGGCTAACCATCCGCCGACGATACGTTGCTGCTCATACGGCTGACTTGTTACAACTAAAATTATAGAAGCAATGTATAAATAAAAATAAATAATAATTAAATAAAAAGGTTTTCTTGCAGACAAACTGATTTAAAGTTAAACTCATTTATTGGTTTTAATCGCGTTGCTTTTTAGGGTGCCGTACCCAAAGGGTGAAAACGGGACCCTATTACTGAGGCTTCGCTGTCCGTCCGTCACCAGGTTTTATCTCATGAACCGTAATAGCTAAGCAGTTGAAATTTTCACAAAAGATGTATTTCTGTAGCCGCTACAACAACAAATGCTAAAAACAATATAAACCAAATATTGAAGAGCGGCTCTAATAAAACAAACGTGATTCAGGGACAGAAAAACGCAACGATACCGCGATGTATTTTGACTACTAACGCCATTTAGTATGCGAGTGATAGACTTGCGTTGGTAGTCAAATATTTTTCAACGTTTGCGTTGCTTTCCCGGATTGGATGGTCCAGTGTTCATTTTAAGGTTCCATACCCAATTGTGATAGTGGTACGGAACCCTTCGTGCGCGAGTCCAACTCGCACTGGGCCGGTTTTTTTTATAGTAAGCACTGCGCCCCTCGGTTTCACCCGCGTAACTTAAGTTCCGATCCCCCGGGATTTACGCGATCAAAAGTATCCTATGGCCTTCTCCCGGTTCTAAGCTACCACCCTACCAATTGTCAACCAAATCGGTTCAGCCGTTCTTGAGCTATAAATGGTGTAACTGACACGACTTACGACGACGAGGGTAGAGAGAGATTTAAGAGGATCGTCTCCATTCTCTTTCTCCATACAAACGTAGTTTAAATTTTCCTCCATGGATAAAGACATTAGAGCAAATATGTTTATGCCATAAAACTTATATCTGTCATGACTATGCATCTACCTTTTTATTTATTTCTTTTTATTATTTTTTTATTTTTATTATTATTTTAATTAGAAAATAAAAAAAAATAAAAAGGTAGATGCATTGTCATGACAGATATATTGGTTTTCTGGCATAAACATATTTGCTCTAATGTCTTTATCCAGGGAGGAAAATTTGAACTACGTTTGTATGGAGAAAGAGAATGAAGACTATCCTCCAGACCGGATGCGTATACGTAGACGTAAGCGTAGACATGCGCTTGCGTCGTATACATTACGCAAACAGTGTGTCATGTCTTATACAGTTTCATACATTACAACTCAGTGGTACGAGCACATCTACGTATACGCATCTGGTCTGAGCCTTAATGGAGGCCACACAAGATACGATCTACCAACGATGTCGCCTATGTAGTTTTTCCTACCAAGGTATGCTGTATTGTGGGCGAGCATAGAGCTCAGCAGTATTTTGGTCCTGTACAGGTGGCCGGCCCAGAATCGAAACACATGATGATGCCATGCAAGTGGTGCCTCAAGCAAACCCTCAAGCGTTATGAATCTACTTACGCTCTCGCTGACTTACGCAATCCCCTTTAGGGTCCGTTCACACAGTCCGGCTCGGAGAGGAGAGCATATTTTTATCACGTTTAAAACCGAGTTTTGTATTATTGTAATAAGGTTTATTTTTACATGTCACTTCTTTTAAGGTTTGCTCTCAAGCAATGTCAATAATAAAATAAGTAACATGTAAAAATAAACCTTATTACACTACTCAGTTTTAAACGTGATAAAAAATCTGCTCTCCTCTCCGAGCCGGACCCCTTAAGGGGACAGTCTACCTACTCTTTTCTCCATAGAAACTTTACAAACGTAGTCGACTGTCTCCTCCCTGGATAAAGATATTAGAAAAAATATGTTATAGGACGTGTGACATAAATAGACACATATAGGATACTAGTTGCGCCCGCGGTTTCACCCGCGTAAGTCTAAATCCCGCGGGATTTACGGGATTAAAAGTAGTCTATGTCCTGCTCCAAGGTCCTATCTATCTCTATACCAAAATTCATCAATATCGGTTAAGCGGTTTAGGCGTGAAAACGTAACAGACAGACAGACAGAGTTACTTTCGCATTTATAATATTAGTAAGATAAGATAGGACGTGTGACCAACGTTTTTATTTTTTTCAATTTTTAATTTTTATATCTATTCTGATTAGAAAATCAAAAAAAAATAAAACGTAGGGGCATAGTCATGGGAGATATAGGTTTTGTGTCATAAACATTTTTGCTCTAATGTTTTTATCCAGAAAGGAAACAGTCGACCACGTTTGTATAGAGAAAGAGTAGGCTGTCCTCTTAAGAGAAGTCCGTTGCCCTAGTGGGGTAAATTAGCGGGCTGACAAAATAATATTTTGTTTGGTTTGTTATGGTTTAATGTTTCTTTGCAAACACATTCTTTGTAACTCACAGGCATTATGAATTCACTTACGCTGATTTACGCAATACCCTTTAAGAGTAGGCCCTTGCCCTAGTGGGGTAAATTAGCGGGCTGACAAAAAATGGTTTAATGTTTATTTGCATTGCGTAACTATTGATGACTTATACGCCACTTATCAATAAGTTAGTGTAAAATTGATAGATAAGACGCATAAGCTTATATACTTATTATTACGTTTTTATCAGCTGTTCAATACCTACGCATAAAATTGTGTAAATCCATCTACCTATACCTACCTATTTATAGGCTTTTTATAGGTACCTTTATTTCTTCGCTATCGCTAACTCGACTTCGTTTTAACGGTAGTATAGATAATTATCATATTGTGTGAAAAATAATTTGCAATGAGGAGGAACACTAACTTTTTATCCCGGCAGAGGGCGTTTGTCGACTAATCTTAGGTTTGAATTAAGAACTGTCAAACAGGTGATTTTTACAACTCTCTTCGCCAAATTGGCCATATCGGTCTCAGACCGAAAGAAAAAAAAAACTCGGCGTTTTCATTGGTGGGGGACCATCATCAAAAAAAAAAAGATCATCCGACCAACGCCATCTTCTTACAGCTTTGCGTGTGGCACCCCATTGGAGACCTAATCAAGAAACGGCTTAACCGATTTTGACCAAATTTGGTATGCAGATAGCTTTAGACCCCGATTAACATATAGGCTATTTTTTATCCGGACATTTAGTCCGGTTATCCGGATAAAGTGATTTTTTCTGCTATTACTTAAGTAGTTTGAATGTCGTATTGAAGAAATATGTTGTGTGGAATCAACACATGATTAACCGGATATCCGGTCGAAAATAAAAAAACCGTATATCCAGTTTTTTTTTACAGGAAATTCCTAAAATACCGTATACCTATGTCTCTCCATATATCCGGATCCTTTGGACATACGGAAATTCTTTATAATGGCTGGTTTTAACCGACTTTAAAAAAAAGAGGAGCTGCTCAATTCTACCCGCATATTGTTTGTATGTGAATATGTTCACACCGTACTCTGGCAAATAAAGTCCGGTTTCGATCATTCTTTTTTTATTTAGAAAGTGAGAGTCCCGAGTTGGTCCCATAAATTATTGGTGAAGATCTGATAAGAACCTTCGGAATGATAAGCAGAATAGCATCCCATAATGCTGTAAATTACAAATTTTTGGACTTCCATCAATAGAATCGGCTTATAAAGAACTAGGTACAAATTGATGGACCCCCTGAAACCACCTTCTCAAAAATCCCTCAGTGATTAAAGTTACGGTTCCAATTTTGATAATTTTTAGTGGCAGTTTAATCGGGCAGTTTTACTGGGTAGATGCAGATTGCATGTAGTTTACGTGGCACGATGGCAGCTGTGGATTCCGAGTCGAGGGTTCCGCGTTCGAATCACAGACCGCATTCTCTTTTTAAGGAACGGTGGCCTGCCGAGCCGAGTGATGGTTTCCGATTCGAGGGCTGCGCGTTCGAGTCCCGAGTCCCGGACACGACGTTACGTTTTACCCTCCAGATGGTCGTCCACCTTGCCCCCCGACCGACTTGACTCAGTAGCTGCAAGCTAAGAGGCGCACGACGTGGGAAACCGGGCTTGCCTGACTTCTAATCCGTAATCCCGCGTCAGCGGGCTCGGGGGTCCTTTCCGCAAGAAAGGGGCCGCGTGGAAGACAACCACTATAAAAAATCACCTCAGCCTCTGGTGGTGAACTCGGGCTTTATCACCGGCTTTGGGGACCTCGAGACGGTGGCGTGACCGTGCCGAGGGAGGGGAGATGGAGAGGGATTGTCTATCGGGCAGAGGCAGAGATGAGGCTTGGAAAGGCCTCCGTTGTCGGGATGTAGTCCATGAGGAATTCCCACTGGCCTCGACCCTTGTGGAGGGAGGGACACCATGGGGGTTTAGATTATAAACCTATGGTAGGGAGCCCAACGAGAGTGGCGTGACGGTGCATTAGGCGCATTACCCAAACCCACGTAAAAAAAAAGATATCATGTAGTTAAGCTGCCCGACTTTAGCTTGCATAACAGATAAGTCGGTTGCACTGTATGTAGGAGAGCTTATTATTATTGTTTTGTCCTTTTTTTTCGAAGTAGGGTTTTGATTTTTTTTATATTTTCGATAAAGGGTACTACTTATAATAAGTAATGCGAATAAGCATGCAACATGTTACCTACCGCTGCGCTGTGAAAAATCTACACTTAAATAGACTCTGCCATGATTCTCTTCTGCTCAGCAACAGACTTCCCTGATCGTCCGTTTAAGTGTAGACTTTTGCACAGCGATGGGTAGGTAGTTCGAAAAACGCTGACGAAGTCGCGGGCACAGCTAGTTTTAAAATATAATTTAATATTCACAAACAGACTTACTGTAAATGCAGCATAACGCCACTAAAACGATAGAGATTGCACCACCGAAATGCATCGTATTGTCTTCAACTCATAATGCTTTGCGACAATTTCCATTATTTATATTAGAGTAGGTTGACTAATCATTTTATCAACGTAACTACTCGTATTTTAAGTGTTTACAATTATGAGATTAAGTATCAAACTAGTAAATTGTTAGTATTATTATTAGGTGGTACCTATTTCTATTAAGTATTGTTCTAAAAGTATTATTGTTATTACTGTTGAACTTTGGTCAATAAAGCCATTTAATATACTTAAGAGGACAGTCTCCGTACTCTTTCTCCATACAAACGTAGTCGACTGTTTCCTCCCGAGCGGTATTACACTAAATGACACAAGATGACAATACTATTACGATTATATCGACACACTATTGCCATTATATCGAGACTGTGACAAATTTGGTAGACTTCAATAGTATAGTAATGGTGTCTCAGTAGAATTGCAATAGTAACCATGGTAACCAACCAATAATAGGGGTTAAAGTAGTCGGTTTTTTTTTTTTAAATAATTAAACATTTAAAAACCGACTTCAAAAAAAGGTTTAAATAACCTCACCCACATACAGTGCTACCGATTTATCTGTTACCTATGTAATCTCAAGTCGGGCAGTTTTACTGGGTAGTCTAGATTTTAGTTTGGCTCCCCCCCGAAGGGTTCCCGCCTTGTCGTGGCGGGGGGGCTTAGTAGCCGTGGCTTGGTCACCCACGGTGAACCAAGAGGAACCCACCCGAGGAGGGGCCGCTCGAGCTTCGGCTCGCGGCTGGAGGTTTCAGGGCCGCGGCAGGAGAGGAGTGTCGGTGTTGCGTTGCCGCTCTCCCTATCTGCCGCGGCCTCGGCGGGGCCGCCACCGTTGATGGCGGACGCGGTGGGGCTGCAGGGGAAGAGGAGTGTCGGTGTGTCGTTGCCGCTCGCCCTATCCCCTGCAGCCGAAAAGTGGTCGGCGACGGGGCCACAGACCTCACCCGTCGCAGGGGAACCGGGGGTGTCCAGACATCCCTTGTTCCCCTAAACTGCTCTTGGCGGCGGACTCGGGGGAGTCCGTCGCCAAACACTGAGCCCCGAGATGGTGGCGGCGTGTCCGCGCCGCCTCTCGAGAGGGTTTTCCTCGTTAGGGGTTTTTTCGGAGAAGGGGCCCGACGGGGCCGACCGCCGCTAGAGCTCGTCGATGTTCATCCGAAAGGTCTTTCCGGCGAGCTCTGGCAATGGCGGAGTGCTGGACACCGTGGAGTTTAGTGGGTATACCCTGGCCATCTACCATCTTCGGCCAGGGGGACCCCCACACACCGGGCCGCTCTCCCCCGGGAGCGGCCTGAAGGTCTTAAGGCGATTCTCCACGTTAAAAAAAAAAAAAAAAAAAAAAAAGATTTTAGTTTGGCTAACTACAATCGATTTTTTATTATTTTTTTGTTTCATCCCTTTAGTGTAGGCATTTTCGACTGACACTAAAAATCATAAAAATTGTAACCAACCACCTTCGCTCATTGAGGAGTTTTCTGATGAGAGGGTGGTTTCAGGTGCTCCATCAAACTGTACCTAGTTCTTCAAGAGCCGATCCTATTGGTACTTAGTAGTCCTTAATGTAGTAATTTACTGCATTCTGGGATGTTATTCTGCTCATCTTTCCTAAGATACTCATTACATTAGAAGAGTCCAACTCGGGAGTCTCACCTTCCAAATAAAAAAAGAAAAACTTGAGAGGTGCCAAGGGACACCCGGATGGAACGAAGTTCCTTTCTATGAGAGAGAGACAGAGACAGACAGAGAAACACGCGCACGTGCGGCGTGCGCGTGTTTCTCTGTCCGTCTCTGTCTTATAACTATAGCAAAAAGTGTCGTTACAACTTTTGGTCTTAATTTTTTCCGTCTAGCACCTTTCCCAACGCGCGATAAGGAACTTCGTTCCAATTATCGAAATCGGACTTCATATGCCCGGAGTACGAAGCGGACATATCCACATACATACAATATACGGTTCGAATTGAAAACCTCTTCTTTTTTTTGAAGTCTGTTAAAAATCTATCCTGTCATTAGAGTTTTGACAACTATCGAGACTCCGTCAGTGGCATCTCAGTAGTGTCTCAGTGGTGTCGCAGTGGTGTGTCGATAGAATAGTTAACATAGGAAACTGCCAAATGTGTCAAATACACGTCAAATATGACGATTAATATTCCATCGACACACTATTGAAACACGATTGTTGAGCGCACAAAGTACATTATAATATTATAGGTAATGAGCGTAATACCGCTCATATGTTTATACCATAAAACCTATATCTCGGTCATGCATGACTATGCCCCTACCTTATGATTTTTTTCATTATCTATTTTTTTTATTACTATTCTAATTAGAAAATGGCGTTGTGTTTATTACTGTGAACATTGTTTCAAAGATCAAAGTATATCCAGAAAAAGTGACCTGTACCGTGCCACGCGATTAAAACAAAAAAAGTCACCTATCAACCAAAAAAAACTATATTGAAATCGGTTCATCCGTTCCTGAGCTACGATGCCACAGACAGATACACACACACACACACACAGACAGACAGACAGACACGTCAAACTTATAACACCTCTCTGTTTACTAGTGAACTGTACGTACACAGTCTCGAGCTCCGTAAAATATATTAAAACATGTTTTAATCCAGATCTTGAGCTAAGATACCAAGTTACCAAGTTTCATTGTAAACAATATGTTTACGGATATACAATTTGATAGCCACAGTCGCTAGTTTTAATTGCAATGGCAATTTGTTAGCGACAGAATGACGTGAAAAATGACTTGTAGAAAATCTAATCAACCATTTCAATGGAAATTTGTTAGCAACAAAGTGACATAATCAGGCCCCTGACTCTCACATCACACTTCCACACCAGCACAAATCAGTCGATGAACAGGTAGGTATTTTTTTCGAGGAACCATCTACTATCGTAGGTATTAATAGAAGATAGAATAAATAGGGTATTTAGGCGGCGTCTTGATCTATCAGTCGGTCAGCCCAGTCAGTTATTCAGGATATAGGTATAAATTTATTAGAATAGGGTAAGGTGCCTCTTTTTTGAATTATTTCCGATACATCGAATTCCTCCTCTTTTCAATGAGTACGCTAGTGATAAACAAACATAGAAATTAAATATAAAACACATGTTTTCAGTTTACAAATATTGTATATTTGTTAAGCCAGCTTTTTTAGGCATTTGATTGAATCCAAGCTGTGTATCGTGAAACGCGAGCATTAACTCCAGGGAAGAACGCCTGCGCACAGCCAATACCAAAAGAGCAGACACCAACCACTACTTGGTTGTGGTACAGAGGACCACCGGAGTCACCCTGGCACTGATCACGACCTCCAACATCAAGCCATCCGGAGCACAACATGTTGTCGGTGATGGTCATTCCTTGAGTAGCATATCTACTTCTGCACGTATTTTGGTTTACAGTCCAGATTTGGACATGACGAAGTTGCTCGGATGCTGATCCACCTGCCTGTAAAACAACGTTATGGTCTATGACGTTGTTTAGGTATAACCTAATATGTAAACTACCGGTCAGGTGCGAGTCTAACTCGCGCGCTGAGGGTTCCGACCTACCCACTAAACCTACCGTCAAAATAAAATAAAGTGCCAATTAAGCTAGTCCTCTGAATCGCATGAGCGCTGTGAAGCTTTTTGAAAAAGTTCAGAAGTAGGTACAAATGAGGAGGAACACTAACTTTTTATCCCGGCAGAGGGCGTTTGTCGACTAATCTTAGGTTTGAATTAAGAACTGTCAAACAGGTGTTTTTTACAACTCTCGGCGCCAAATTGGCCATATCGGTCTGAGACCGAAAGAATAAAAAAAAAACTCGGCGTTTCCATTGGTGGAGGACCATCATCGAAAAAAAAAAGATCATCTGATGCCAGCGCCATCTACTTACAGCTTTGCGTGTGGCACCCCATTAAGAACTTACCGATGTAGTACCCCAACCAGCTGCCCAAACCACCTGATTGTCAGGTAGGTTGTAGTTAGCACCAGCGATGGAAGCAGCTTGGACCACGTTGCTGAAGCCGATGGTGCTCGCGGTACGAATTATGGATATGTCATTATTATACGTTTGCCCATTATAACTCGGATGATTGATAATAGATTCCGAGTTGTGGACGACACCTCCGCTGTTTGCATTGGTGGAACCGACACGTACTCTGCACCGGTTGGCAGCGTCACCACTAGAAAAAAATATATACAAGGTTAACCATTTAAACGGGCCTTCAGGGGGATATCCTTAACTATAAGAGATAGCTAACATTGCTGAAAGGAGTTGGGTCCCCGATTTTGATAAAAACTAAAATGGCATTATTTAGATTTTTGTAAAATTCATTACCCTGCCTGGCCAAGAATCGAACCTTGTCTTTTTGTAAAAAAAAAAATCCTATATTATTATAGTGTTGCTAATAAACATAAAATTCTGGAAACAAACATAATTAAATCAGGTAATTCAAAAATATAAAGGTCAAACAATCGTAACCTAATCAAAATTTACAACCGCCAACACAACATAATTCTCGCCATCCAGCGGTAAATGATGTCACTGTCCGTCCAGCGGTGCTGGATCGGGCAGTCCCAACGACCGACAACTATTTGCAGATATGAGTAGGTATATTACTAAGACACATGAGTAAGTATACATACATTGTGCAGTGAGCAGCTGTCAGAATACTACGATTGTTTAAAATGGAGCCGCCGCATGCTTGAGAATAGGTGGCCAAGTTCCATGAGTACAGGAGAGAGGCAATTGTAGGGTATTGGCCGATAGTGGTTACAGACCCTCCCACTATTCTTTGTGGGACCTTTTCTAGACCTGAAACGAGTAATTATGAGGATTATCTTCTATTTTCGCGATGTTGAATTGAAATTAATCTCATTTTTCGTTTGTATGCATTTACAAAAAAAAGCGACTTCAATTTACAAAATAGCATACAGTGCCGACTGATAGGTTCCCGTTTTTACCCTTTGGGTACGGAACCCTAAATAGGATTAAAGAGGCACCCCATGTACCTATTTATTTGACTTTAACATTTTAATCCACATAGGTAATTACTAAATTTAAATTTATTTTGCGGTAGATTTTTCTTATGTTATCGCGTAATAAACACCACGCGATTAAAACCGAAAAATGTCTTTAATTTTTATTTTACGGTTTTAATCGCGTGGTCTTTATTTCTTTTAGAATTGAACATCACGCAATCAATCCTGAAGAAGAGACCTGTAAAGGTCTCGAATCGTTTAACATTGAAACAATGCTATAAGTATGTTTGTGAACTTAGCAGAGCATTGTCCAGCAGATCAAAAAATAATGTGAGTTCTATTCGCATGCAGTCGAGTTCTATAGTTCCTGATACTTTTTATAAATAGTTCTGGCTCTATTGCCTTTAAATTTTTTTTAAAAAATGATCTGCTAAATTCTTGGTATTTTTCAGCAGATCACAAAATTATTTGATTTTTATTTGAATAGAGCTTAGTTCTACAGCTCCTGATACTTTTTAGAAATAGTTCTGGGGTTTTTCGTCAAAAAAATCAAATTTAAAAATTCGACAGTCATTTTTCCAGCAAATCTGAATAGTCGATAAATACTATTGTCATCGTTCCAAGTGCTGGCAGAGGCTAGAACTCACGCTTTTTTACTAGATTCGGGATAGTACTACGACTTACAAATCGGTTCTAGTCCGGAACTCACATTTTACTGCCAGCAGAGCATACCAAATCATCAAAGTAGACGAAAAAAAAGGCATTCTGCCAAATTCGAGTATTGAAAAAATGCTATTGTTTTCGTTCCAAAATTGCAGAGGGGCTAGAACTCATGCGATTTAAGCAGATCTTGGACTTTACTTCGACTTACAAATCGATTCCAGTCCGGAACTCACATTTTACTGCCAGCAGAGCATACCAAATCATCAAAGTAGACGAAAAAAAGGGATTCTGCCAAATTCGACTATTGAAAAAATACCATGGTTTTCGTTCCAAAATTGCAGAGGGGCTAGAACTCATGCGATTTAAGCAGATCTTGGACTTAACTTCGACTTACAAATCGATTCCAGTCCGGAACTCACATTTTACTGCCAGCAGAGCATACCAAATCATCAAAGTAGACGAAAAAAAAGGGATTCTGCCAAATTAGAGTATTGAAAAAATACCATTGTTTTCGTTCCAAAATTGCAGAGGGGCTAGAACTCATGCAACTTAAGCAGATCTTGGACTTTACATCGACTTACAAATCGATTCCAGTCCGGAACTAACATTTTACTGCCAGCAGAGCATAACAAATCATCAAAATAGACGAAAAATGCTATTGTCGTCGTTCCAGATGTCGGCAGAGGCTAGAACTCATGCTTATTAAACAGATTCGGGATAGTACTACGACTTACAAATCGATTTCAGAAATACATCTTTTGTGAAAATTTCAACTGCTTAGCTATTACGGTTCATGAGATAAAACCTGGTGACGGACGGACAGCGAAGCCTCAGTAATAGGGTCCCGTTTTCACCCTTTGGGTACGGCACCCTAAAAAGCAACGCGATTAAAACCAATAAATGAGTTTAACTTTAAATCAGTTTGTCTGCAAGAAAACCTTTTTATTTAATTATTATTTATTTTTATTTATACATTGCTTCTATAATTTTAGTTGTAACAAGTCAGCCGTATGAGCAGCAAAACGTGATTCAGGGACAGAAAAACGCAACGATACCGCGATGTATTTTGACTACTAACGCCATTTAGTATGCGAGTGATAGACTTGCGTTGGTAGTCAAATATTTTTCAACGTTTGCGTTGCTTTCCCGGATTGGATGGTCCAGTGTTCATTTTAAGGTTCCATACCCAATTGTGATAGTGGTACGGAACCCTTCGTGCGCGAGTCCAACTCGCACTGGGCCGGTTTTTTTTATAGTAAGCACTGCGCCCCTCGGTTTCACCCGCGTAACTTAAGTTCCGATCCCCCGGGATTTACGCGATCAAAAGTATCCTATGGCCTTCTCCCGGTTCTAAGCTACCACCCTACCAATTGTCAACCAAATCGGTTCAGCCGTTCTTGAGCTATAAATGGTGTAACTGACACGACTTACGACGACGAGGGTAGAGAGAGATTTAAGAGGATCGTCTCCATTCTCTTTCTCCATACAAACGTAGTTTAAATTTTCCTCCATGGATAAAGACATTAGAGCAAATATGTTTATGCCATAAAACTTATATCTGTCATGACTATGCATCTACCTTTTTATTTATTTCTTTTTATTATTTTTTTATTTTTATTATTATTTTAATTAGAAAATTAAAAAAAATAAAAAGGTAGATGCATTGTCATGACAGATATATTGGTTTTCTGGCATAAACATATTTGCTCTAATGTCTTTATCCAGGGAGGAAAATTTGAACTACGTTTGTATGGAGAAAGAGAATGAAGACTATCCTCCAGACCGGATGCGTATACGTAGACGTAAGCGTAGACATGCGCTTGCGTCGTATACATTACGCAAACAGTGTGTCATGTCTTATACAGTTTCATACATTACAACTCAGTGGTACGAGCACATCTACGTATACGCATCTGGTCTGAGCCTTAATGGAGGCCACACAAGATACGATCTACCAACGATGTCGCCTATGTAGTTTTTCCTACCAAGGTATGCTGTATTGTGGGCGAGCATAGAGCTCAGCAGTATTTTGGTCCTGTACAGGTGGCCGGCCCAGAATCGAAACACATGATGATGCCATGCAAGTGGTGCCTCAAGCAAACCCTCAAGCGTTATGAATCTACTTACGCTCTCGCTGACTTACGCAATCCCCTTTAGGGTCCGTTCACACAGTCCGGCTCGGAGAGGAGAGCATATTTTTATCACGTTTAAAACCGAGTTTTGTATTATTGTAATAAGGTTTATTTTTACATGTCACTTCTTTTAAGGTTTGCTCTCAAGCAATGTCAATAATAAAATAAGTAACATGTAAAAATAAACCTTATTACACTACTCAGTTTTAAACGTGATAAAAAATCTGCTCTCCTCTCCGAGCCGGACCCCTTAAGGGGACAGTCTACCTACTCTTTTCTCCATAGAAACTTTACAAACGTAGTCGACTGTCTCCTCCCTGGATAAAGATATTAGAAAAAATATGTTATAGGACGTGTGACATAAATAGACACATATAGGATACTAGTTGCGCCCGCGGTTTCACCCGCGTAAGTCTAAATCCCGCGGGATTTACGGGATTAAAAGTAGTCTATGTCCTGCTCCAAGGTCCTATCTATCTCTATACCAAAATTCATCAATATCGGTTAAGCGGTTTAGGCGTGAAAACGTAACAGACAGACAGACAGAGTTACTTTCGCATTTATAATATTAGTAAGATAAGATAGGACGTGTGACCAACGTTTTTATTTTTTTCAATTTTTAATTTTTATATCTATTCTGATTAGAAAATCAAAAAAAAATAAAACGTAGGGGCATAGTCATGGGAGATATAGGTTTTGTGTCATAAACATTTTTGCTCTAATGTTTTTATCCAGAAAGGAAACAGTCGACCACGTTTGTATAGAGAAAGAGTAGGCTGTCCTCTTAAGAGAAGTCCGTTGCCCTAGTGGGGTAAATTAGCGGGCTGACAAAATAATATTTTGTTTGGTTTGTTATGGTTTAATGTTTCTTTGCAAACACATTCTTTGTAACTCACAGGCATTATGAATTCACTTACGCTGATTTACGCAATACCCTTTAAGAGTAGGCCCTTGCCCTAGTGGGGTAAATTAGCGGGCTGACAAAAAATGGTTTAATGTTTATTTGCATTGCGTAACTATTGATGACTTATACGCCACTTATCAATAAGTTAGTGTAAAATTGATAGATAAGACGCATAAGCTTATATACTTATTATTACGTTTTTATCAGCTGTTCAATACCTACGCATAAAATTGTGTAAATCCATCTACCTATACCTACCTATTTATAGGCTTTTTATAGGTACCTTTATTTCTTCGCTATCGCTAACTCGACTTCGTTTTAACGGTAGTATAGATAATTATCATATTGTGTGAAAAATAATTTGCAATGAGGAGGAACACTAACTTTTTATCCCGGCAGAGGGCGTTTGTCGACTAATCTTAGGTTTGAATTAAGAACTGTCAAACAGGTGATTTTTACAACTCTCTTCGCCAAATTGGCCATATCGGTCTCAGACCGAAAGAAAAAAAAAACTCGGCGTTTTCATTGGTGGGGGACCATCATCAAAAAAAAAAAGATCATCCGACCAACGCCATCTTCTTACAGCTTTGCGTGTGGCACCCCATTGGAGACCTAATCAAGAAACGGCTTAACCGATTTTGACCAAATTTGGTATGCAGATAGCTTTAGACCCCGATTAACATATAGGCTATTTTTTATCCGGACATTTAGTCCGGTTATCCGGATAAAGTGATTTTTTCTGCTATTACTTAAGTAGTTTGAATGTCGTATTGAAGAAATATGTTGTGTGGAATCAACACATGATTAACCGGATATCCGGTCGAAAATAAAAAAACCGTATATCCAGTTTTTTTTTACAGGAAATTCCTAAAATACCGTATACCTATGTCTCTCCATATATCCGGATCCTTTGGACATACGGAAATTCTTTATAATGGCTGGTTTTAACCGACTTTAAAAAAAAGAGGAGCTGCTCAATTCTACCCGCATATTGTTTGTATGTGAATATGTTCACACCGTACTCTGGCAAATAAAGTCCGGTTTCGATCATTCTTTTTTTATTTAGAAAGTGAGAGTCCCGAGTTGGTCCCATAAATTATTGGTGAAGATCTGATAAGAACCTTCGGAATGATAAGCAGAATAGCATCCCATAATGCTGTAAATTACAAATTTTTGGACTTCCATCAATAGAATCGGCTTATAAAGAACTAGGTACAAATTGATGGACCCCCTGAAACCACCTTCTCAAAAATCCCTCAGTGATTAAAGTTACGGTTCCAATTTTGATAATTTTTAGTGGCAGTTTAATCGGGCAGTTTTACTGGGTAGATGCAGATTGCATGTAGTTTACGTGGCACGATGGCAGCTGTGGATTCCGAGTCGAGGGTTCCGCGTTCGAATCACAGACCGCATTCTCTTTTTAAGGAACGGTGGCCTGCCGAGCCGAGTGATGGTTTCCGATTCGAGGGCTGCGCGTTCGAGTCCCGAGTCCCGGACACGACGTTACGTTTTACCCTCCAGATGGTCGTCCACCTTGCCCCCCGACCGACTTGACTCAGTAGCTGCAAGCTAAGAGGCGCACGACGTGGGAAACCGGGCTTGCCTGACTTCTAATCCGTAATCCCGCGTCAGCGGGCTCGGGGGTCCTTTCCGCAAGAAAGGGGCCGCGTGGAAGACAACCACTATAAAAAATCACCTCAGCCTCTGGTGGTGAACTCGGGCTTTATCACCGGCTTTGGGGACCTCGAGACGGTGGCGTGACCGTGCCGAGGGAGGGGAGATGGAGAGGGATTGTCTATCGGGCAGAGGCAGAGATGAGGCTTGGAAAGGCCTCCGTTGTCGGGATGTAGTCCATGAGGAATTCCCACTGGCCTCGACCCTTGTGGAGGGAGGGACACCATGGGGGTTTAGATTATAAACCTATGGTAGGGAGCCCAACGAGAGTGGCGTGACGGTGCATTAGGCGCATTACCCAAACCCACGTAAAAAAAAAGATATCATGTAGTTAAGCTGCCCGACTTTAGCTTGCATAACAGATAAGTCGGTTGCACTGTATGTAGGAGAGCTTATTATTATTGTTTTGTCCTTTTTTTTCGAAGTAGGGTTTTGATTTTTTTTATATTTTCGATAAAGGGTACTACTTATAATAAGTAATGCGAATAAGCATGCAACATGTTACCTACCGCTGCGCTGTGAAAAATCTACACTTAAATAGACTCTGCCATGATTCTCTTCTGCTCAGCAACAGACTTCCCTGATCGTCCGTTTAAGTGTAGACTTTTGCACAGCGATGGGTAGGTAGTTCGAAAAACGCTGACGAAGTCGCGGGCACAGCTAGTTTTAAAATATAATTTAATATTCACAAACAGACTTACTGTAAATGCAGCATAACGCCACTAAAACGATAGAGATTGCACCACCGAAATGCATCGTATTGTCTTCAACTCATAATGCTTTGCGACAATTTCCATTATTTATATTAGAGTAGGTTGACTAATCATTTTATCAACGTAACTACTCGTATTTTAAGTGTTTACAATTATGAGATTAAGTATCAAACTAGTAAATTGTTAGTATTATTATTAGGTGGTACCTATTTCTATTAAGTATTGTTCTAAAAGTATTATTGTTATTACTGTTGAACTTTGGTCAATAAAGCCATTTAATATACTTAAGAGGACAGTCTCCGTACTCTTTCTCCATACAAACGTAGTCGACTGTTTCCTCCCGAGCGGTATTACACTAAATGACACAAGATGACAATACTATTACGATTATATCGACACACTATTGCCATTATATCGAGACTGTGACAAATTTGGTAGACTTCAATAGTATAGTAATGGTGTCTCAGTAGAATTGCAATAGTAACCATGGTAACCAACCAATAATAGGGGTTAAAGTAGTCGGTTTTTTTTTTTTAAATAATTAAACATTTAAAAACCGACTTCAAAAAAAGGTTTAAATAACCTCACCCACATACAGTGCTACCGATTTATCTGTTACCTATGTAATCTCAAGTCGGGCAGTTTTACTGGGTGAGTCTAGATTTTAGTTTGGCTCCCCCCCGAAGGGTTCCCGCCTTGTCGTGGCGGGGGGGCTTAGTAGCCGTGGCTTGGTCACCCACGGTGAACCAAGAGGAACCCACCCGAGGAGGGGCCGCTCGAGCTTCGGCTCGCGGCTGGAGGTTTCAGGGCCGCGGCAGGAGAGGAGTGTCGGTGTTGCGTTGCCGCTCTCCCTATCTGCCGCGGCCTCGGCGGGGCCGCCACCGTTGATGGCGGACGCGGTGGGGCTGCAGGGGAAGAGGAGTGTCGGTGTGTCGTTGCCGCTCGCCCTATCCCCTGCAGCCGAAAAGTGGTCGGCGACGGGGCCACAGACCTCACCCGTCGCAGGGGAACCGGGGGTGTCCAGACATCCCTTGTTCCCCTAAACTGCTCTTGGCGGCGGACTCGGGGGAGTCCGTCGCCAAACACTGAGCCCCGAGATGGTGGCGGCGTGTCCGCGCCGCCTCTCGAGAGGGTTTTCCTCGTTAGGGGTTTTTTCGGAGAAGGGGCCCGACGGGGCCGACCGCCGCTAGAGCTCGTCGATGTTCATCCGAAAGGTCTTTCCGGCGAGCTCTGGCAATGGCGGAGTGCTGGACACCGTGGAGTTTAGTGGGTATACCCTGGCCATCTACCATCTTCGGCCAGGGGGACCCCCACACACCGGGCCGCTCTCCCCCGGGAGCGGCCTGAAGGTCTTAAGGCGATTCTCCACGTTAAAAAAAAAAAAAAAAAAAAAAAGATTTTAGTTTGGCTAACTACAATCGATTTTTTATTATTTTTTTGTTTCATCCCTTTAGTGTAGGCATTTTCGACTGACACTAAAAATCATAAAAATTGTAACCAACCACCTTCGCTCATTGAGGAGTTTTCTGATGAGAGGGTGGTTTCAGGTGCTCCATCAAACTGTACCTAGTTCTTCAAGAGCCGATCCTATTGGTACTTAGTAGTCCTTAATGTAGTAATTTACTGCATTCTGGGATGTTATTCTGCTCATCTTTCCTAAGATACTCATTACATTAGAAGAGTCCAACTCGGGAGTCTCACCTTCCAAATAAAAAAAGAAAAACTTGAGAGGTGCCAAGGGACACCCGGATGGAACGAAGTTCCTTTCTATGAGAGAGAGACAGAGACAGACAGAGAAACACGCGCACGTGCGGCGTGCGCGTGTTTCTCTGTCCGTCTCTGTCTTATAACTATAGCAAAAAGTGTCGTTACAACTTTTGGTCTTAATTTTTTCCGTCTAGCACCTTTCCCAACGCGCGATAAGGAACTTCGTTCCAATTATCGAAATCGGACTTCATATGCCCGGAGTACGAAGCGGACATATCCACATACATACAATATACGGTTCGAATTGAAAACCTCTTCTTTTTTTTGAAGTCTGTTAAAAATCTATCCTGTCATTAGAGTTTTGACAACTATCGAGACTCCGTCAGTGGCATCTCAGTAGTGTCTCAGTGGTGTCGCAGTGGTGTGTCGATAGAATAGTTAACATAGGAAACTGCCAAATGTGTCAAATACACGTCAAATATGACGATTAATATTCCATCGACACACTATTGAAACACGATTGTTGAGCGCACAAAGTACATTATAATATTATAGGTAATGAGCGTAATACCGCTCATATGTTTATACCATAAAACCTATATCTCGGTCATGCATGACTATGCCCCTACCTTATGATTTTTTTCATTATCTATTTTTTTTATTACTATTCTAATTAGAAAATGGCGTTGTGTTTATTACTGTGAACATTGTTTCAAAGATCAAAGTATATCCAGAAAAAGTGACCTGTACCGTGCCACGCGATTAAAACAAAAAAAGTCACCTATCAACCAAAAAAAACTATATTGAAATCGGTTCATCCGTTCCTGAGCTACGATGCCACAGACAGATACACACACACACACACACAGACAGACAGACAGACACGTCAAACTTATAACACCTCTCTGTTTACTAGTGAACTGTACGTACACAGTCTCGAGCTCCGTAAAATATATTAAAACATGTTTTAATCCAGATCTTGAGCTAAGATACCAAGTTACCAAGTTTCATTGTAAACAATATGTTTACGGATATACAATTTGATAGCCACAGTCGCTAGTTTTAATTGCAATGGCAATTTGTTAGCGACAGAATGACGTGAAAAATGACTTGTAGAAAATCTAATCAACCATTTCAATGGAAATTTGTTAGCAACAAAGTGACATAATCAGGCCCCTGACTCTCACATCACACTTCCACACCAGCACAAATCAGTCGATGAACAGGTAGGTATTTTTTTCGAGGAACCATCTACTATCGTAGGTATTAATAGAAGATAGAATAAATAGGGTATTTAGGCGGCGTCTTGATCTATCAGTCGGTCAGCCCAGTCAGTTATTCAGGATATAGGTATAAATTTATTAGAATAGGGTAAGGTGCCTCTTTTTTGAATTATTTCCGATACATCGAATTCCTCCTCTTTTCAATGAGTACGCTAGTGATAAACAAACATAGAAATTAAATATAAAACACATGTTTTCAGTTTACAAATATTGTATATTTGTTAAGCCAGCTTTTTTAGGCATTTGATTGAATCCAAGCTGTGTATCGTGAAACGCGAGCATTAACTCCAGGGAAGAACGCCTGCGCACAGCCAATACCAAAAGAGCAGACACCAACCACTACTTGGTTGTGGTACAGAGGACCACCGGAGTCACCCTGGCACTGATCACGACCTCCAACATCAAGCCATCCGGAGCACAACATGTTGTCGGTGATGGTCATTCCTTGAGTAGCATATCTACTTCTGCACGTATTTTGGTTTACAGTCCAGATTTGGACATGACGAAGTTGCTCGGATGCTGATCCACCTGCCTGTAAAACAACGTTATGGTCTATGACGTTGTTTAGGTATAACCTAATATGTAAACTACCGGTCAGGTGCGAGTCTAACTCGCGCGCTGAGGGTTCCGACCTACCCACTAAACCTACCGTCAAAATAAAATAAAGTGCCAATTAAGCTAGTCCTCTGAATCGCATGAGCGCTGTGAAGCTTTTTGAAAAAGTTCAGAAGTAGGTACAAATGAGGAGGAACACTAACTTTTTATCCCGGCAGAGGGCGTTTGTCGACTAATCTTAGGTTTGAATTAAGAACTGTCAAACAGGTGTTTTTTACAACTCTCGGCGCCAAATTGGCCATATCGGTCTGAGACCGAAAGAATAAAAAAAAAACTCGGCGTTTCCATTGGTGGAGGACCATCATCGAAAAAAAAAAGATCATCTGATGCCAGCGCCATCTACTTACAGCTTTGCGTGTGGCACCCCATTAAGAACTTACCGATGTAGTACCCCAACCAGCTGCCCAAACCACCTGATTGTCAGGTAGGTTGTAGTTAGCACCAGCGATGGAAGCAGCTTGGACCACGTTGCTGAAGCCGATGGTGCTCGCGGTACGAATTATGGATATGTCATTATTATACGTTTGCCCATTATAACTCGGATGATTGATAATAGATTCCGAGTTGTGGACGACACCTCCGCTGTTTGCATTGGTGGAACCGACACGTACTCTGCACCGGTTGGCAGCGTCACCACTAGAAAAAAATATATACAAGGTTAACCATTTAAACGGGCCTTCAGGGGGATATCCTTAACTATAAGAGATAGCTAACATTGCTGAAAGGAGTTGGGTCCCCGATTTTGATAAAAACTAAAATGGCATTATTTAGATTTTTGTAAAATTCATTACCCTGCCTGGCCAAGAATCGAACCTTGTCTTTTTGTAAAAAAAAAAATCCTATATTATTATAGTGTTGCTAATAAACATAAAATTCTGGAAACAAACATAATTAAATCAGGTAATTCAAAAATATAAAGGTCAAACAATCGTAACCTAATCAAAATTTACAACCGCCAACACAACATAATTCTCGCCATCCAGCGGTAAATGATGTCACTGTCCGTCCAGCGGTGCTGGATCGGGCAGTCCCAACGACCGACAACTATTTGCAGATATGAGTAGGTATATTACTAAGACACATGAGTAAGTATACATACATTGTGCAGTGAGCAGCTGTCAGAATACTACGATTGTTTAAAATGGAGCCGCCGCATGCTTGAGAATAGGTGGCCAAGTTCCATGAGTACAGGAGAGAGGCAATTGTAGGGTATTGGCCGATAGTGGTTACAGACCCTCCCACTATTCTTTGTGGGACCTTTTCTAGACCTGAAACGAGTAATTATGAGGATTATCTTCTATTTTCGCGATGTTGAATTGAAATTAATCTCATTTTTCGTTTGTATGCATTTACAAAAAAAAGCGACTTCAATTTACAAAATAGCATACAGTGCCGACTGATAGGTTCCCGTTTTTACCCTTTGGGTACGGAACCCTAAATAGGATTAAAGAGGCACCCCATGTACCTATTTATTTGACTTTAACATTTTAATCCACATAGGTAATTACTAAATTTAAATTTATTTTGCGGTAGATTTTTCTTATGTTATCGCGTAATAAACACCACGCGATTAAAACCGAAAAATGTCTTTAATTTTTATTTTACGGTTTTAATCGCGTGGTCTTTATTTCTTTTAGAATTGAACATCACGCAATCAATCCTGAAGAAGAGACCTGTAAAGGTCTCGAATCGTTTAACATTGAAACAATGCTATAAGTATGTTTGTGAACTTAGCAGAGCATTGTCCAGCAGATCAAAAAATAATGTGAGTTCTATTCGCATGCAGTCGAGTTCTATAGTTCCTGATACTTTTTATAAATAGTTCTGGCTCTATTGCCTTTAAATTTTTTTTAAAAAATGATCTGCTAAATTCTTGGTATTTTTCAGCAGATCACAAAATTATTTGATTTTTATTTGAATAGAGCTTAGTTCTACAGCTCCTGATACTTTTTAGAAATAGTTCTGGGGTTTTTCGTCAAAAAAATCAAATTTAAAAATTCGACAGTCATTTTTCCAGCAAATCTGAATAGTCGATAAATACTATTGTCATCGTTCCAAGTGCTGGCAGAGGCTAGAACTCACGCTTTTTTACTAGATTCGGGATAGTACTACGACTTACAAATCGGTTCTAGTCCGGAACTCACATTTTACTGCCAGCAGAGCATACCAAATCATCAAAGTAGACGAAAAAAAAGGCATTCTGCCAAATTCGAGTATTGAAAAAATGCTATTGTTTTCGTTCCAAAATTGCAGAGGGGCTAGAACTCATGCGATTTAAGCAGATCTTGGACTTTACTTCGACTTACAAATCGATTCCAGTCCGGAACTCACATTTTACTGCCAGCAGAGCATACCAAATCATCAAAGTAGACGAAAAAAAGGGATTCTGCCAAATTCGACTATTGAAAAAATACCATGGTTTTCGTTCCAAAATTGCAGAGGGGCTAGAACTCATGCGATTTAAGCAGATCTTGGACTTAACTTCGACTTACAAATCGATTCCAGTCCGGAACTCACATTTTACTGCCAGCAGAGCATACCAAATCATCAAAGTAGACGAAAAAAAAGGGATTCTGCCAAATTAGAGTATTGAAAAAATACCATTGTTTTCGTTCCAAAATTGCAGAGGGGCTAGAACTCATGCAACTTAAGCAGATCTTGGACTTTACATCGACTTACAAATCGATTCCAGTCCGGAACTAACATTTTACTGCCAGCAGAGCATAACAAATCATCAAAATAGACGAAAAATGCTATTGTCGTCGTTCCAGATGTCGGCAGAGGCTAGAACTCATGCTTATTAAACAGATTCGGGATAGTACTACGACTTACAAATCGATCGGAACTCACATTTAACTGCCAGCAGAGCATACCAAATCATCAAAGTAGACGAAAAAAAAGGGATTCTGTCAAAATCGAGTATTGAAAAAATACCATTGTTTTCGTTCCAAAATTGCAGACGGGCTAGAACTCATGCGATTTAAGCAGATCTTGGTCTTTACTTCGACTTACAAATCGATTCCAGTCCGGAACTCAGATTTTACTGCCAGCAGAGCATGACATCATCAAAGTAGACGAAAAAAAAGGGATTCTGCCAAATTCGACTATTGAAAAAATACCATTGTTTTCGTTCCAAAATTGCAGAGGGGCTAGAACTCATGCGATTTAAGCGGAACTTGGACTTTACTTCGACTTACAAATCGATTCCAGTCCGGAACTAACATTTTACTGCCAGCAGAGCATGACATCATCAAACTAGACGAAAAAAAAGGGATTCTGCCAAATTCGACTAATGAAAAAATACCATTGTTTTCGTTCCAAAATTGCAGAGGGGCTAGAACTCATGCGATTTAAGCAGATCTTGGACTTTACTTCGACTTACAAATCGATTCCAGTCCGGAACTCACATTTTACTGCCAGCAGAGCATAACAAATCATCAAAATAGACGAAAAATGCTATTGTCGTCGTTCCAGATGTCGGCAGAGGCTAGAACTCATGCTTATTAAACAGATTCGGGATAGTACTACGACTTACAAATCGATTCCAGTCCGGAACTCACATTAAACTGCCAGCAGAGCATACCAAATCATCAAAGTAGACGAAAAAAAAGGGATTCTGTCAAAATCGAGTATTGAAAAAAATACCATTGCTTTCGTTACAAAATTGCAGACGGGCTAGAACTCATGCGATTTAAGCAGATCTTGGGCTTTACTTCGACTAACAAATCGATTCCAGTCCGGAACTCACATTTTACTGCCAGCAGAGCATGACATCATCAAAGTAGACGAAAAAAAAGGGATTCTGCCAAATTCGACTATTGAAAAAATACCATTGTTTTCGTTCCAAAATTGCAGAGCGGCTAGAACTCATGCGAATTAAGCGGATCTTGGACTTAACTTCGACTTACAAATCGATTCCAGTCCGGAACTAACATTTTACTACCAGCAGAGCATGACACCATCAAAGTATCATCTGCCAAATTCGAGTATTGAAAAAATACTATTGTTTTCGTTCCAAAATTGCAGAGGGGCTAGAACTCATGCGATTTAAGCGGATCTTAGACTTTACTTCGACTAACAAATCGATTCCAGTCCGGAACTAAAATTTTACTGCCAGCAGAGCATAACAAATCATCAAAATAGACGAAAATTGCTATTGTCGTCGTTCCAGATGTCGGCAGAGGCTAGAACTCATGCTTATTAAACAGATTCGGGATAGTACTACGACTTACAAATCGATTCCAGTCCGGAACTCACATTTAACTGCCAGCAGAGCATACCAAATCATCAAAGTAGACGAAAAAAAAGGGATTCTGCCAAATTCGAGTATTGAAAAAATACCATTACCAAAATTGCAGAGGGACTAGAACTCATGCGATTTAAGCGGATCTTGGACTTTACTTCGACTTACAAATCGATTCCAGTCCGGAACTAACATTTTACTGCCAGCAGAGCATAACAAATCATCAAAATAGACGAAAATTGCTATTGTCGTCGTTCCAGATGTCGGCAGAGGCTAGAACTCATGCTTATTAAACAGATTCGGGATAGTACTACGACTTACAAATCGATTCCAGTCCGGAACTAACATTTTACTGCCAGCAGAGCATGACATCATCAAAGAAGACAAAAGAAAAGGGATTCTGCCAAATTCGAGTATTGAAAAAATACTATTGTTTTCGTTCCAAAATTGCAGAGGGGCTAGAACTCATGCAACTTAAGCGGATCTTGGACTTTACTTCGACTTACAAATCGATTCCAGTCCGGAACTAACATTTTACTGCCAGCAGAGCATGACATCATCAAAGTAGACGAAAAAAAAGGGACTTTGCCAAATTCGAGTATTGAAAAAATACTATTGTTTTCGTTCCAAAATTGCAGAGGGGCTAGAGCTCATGCGATTTAAGCGGATCTTGGACTTTACTACGACTTACAAATCGATTCCAGTCCGGAACTCACAATTTACTGCCAGCAGAGCATAAAAAATCATCTTTATAGAGAAAAAATAGGCATTCTGCCAAATTCGAGTATTGAACAAAAATACCATTGTTTTCGGTTCAAAATTGCAGAGGGGCTAGAACTCATGCGATTTAAGCAGATCTTGGACTTTACTTCGACTTACAAATCGATTCCAGTCCGGAACTAACATTTTACTGCCAGCAGAGCATGACATCATCAAAGTAGACGAAAAAAAAGGCATTCTGCCATATTCGAGTATTTGAATACTCGAGTAAGTACTCGAATAAGTCGAATTGCGGATATAGTTTTTCGCAGTAAAATTGCACAAATGGATGTGGATACGTAAATTTATCTAAGATAACAGTAAGGAAGAGTTCCTTACTGTTATCTTAGATAAATTTACGAGTTCCTTTTCGAATCCAACTAAGAGAACCTAATTATCTTGGCACAACTAGATCGTACACTACGTAGTACAGGCAAAATTCTTTCTTTCCTAGAGTAGCTGATGCGTTTAATAAATTGACTGATTTCCCTCAATTGGATTTGTTTGATACTAAGCCGGTTGCGATCTGAAACATTTTGGCACGACACTGGTTCGACGAACATTTGTTATTGTAACAATATTATTTATTTATTATGAATTCATTTTCTATCCTTCATTTAGTATGTTTTGTTTATTATGTTTACAAGTAGGTATATCATATTATTTTTTTTTCTTCTTTTACTCAAGACTAGTTTTGTGTGCATAGCTTATATGTGAAAACATTTAATTGGTTTGTAGGTGTATTTTTATATAATTAATTTGTGATGTATAACTGTTTGTTTCCTGTTAAATAAAAATAAAAAAATAAAAAAAAATCGCATGAGTTCTAGCCCCTCTGCAATTTTGGAACGAAAACAATAGCATTTTGTCAATACTCGAATTTGGCAGAATGCCTTTTTTTCGTCTACTTTGATGATTTGGTATGCTCTGCTGGCAGTAAAATGTGAGTTCTGGACTGGAATCGATTTGTAAGTCGAAGTAAAGTCCAAGATCCGCTTAAATCGCATGAGTTCTAGCCCCACTGCAATTTTGGAACGAAAACAATAGTATTTTTTCAATACTCGAATTTGGCAGAATGCCTTTTTTTCGTCTATTTTGATGATGTCATGCTCTGCTGGTAGTAAAATGTTAGTTCCGGACTGGAATCGATTTGTAAGTGGAAGTAAAGTCCAAGATCCGCTTAAATCGCATGAGTTCTAGCCCCTCTGCAATTTTGGAACGAAAACAATGGTATTTTTTCAATACTCGAATTTGGCAGAATGCCTTTTTTTCGTGTACTTTGATGATGTCATGCTCTGCTGGCAGTAAAATGTTAGTTCCGGACTGGAATCGATTTGTAAGTCGAAGTAAAGCCCAAGATCTGCTTAAATCGCATGAGTTCTAGCCCGTCTGCAATTTTGGAACGAAAACAATGGTATTTTTTCAATACTCGAATTTGACAGAATCCCTTTTTTTTCGTCTACTTTGATGATTTGGTATGCTCTGCTGGCAGTAAAATGTGAGTTCCGGACTGGAATCGATTTGTAAGTCGAAGTAAAGTCCAAGATCCGCTTAAATCGCATGAGTTCTAGCCCCTCTGCAATTTTGGAACGAAAACAATGGTATTTTTTCAATACTCGAATTTGGCAAAATCCCTTTTTTTCGTCTACTTTGATGATGTCATGCTCTGCTGGCAGTAAAATGTTAGTTCCGGACTGGAATCGATTTGTAAGTCGAAGTAAAGTCCAAGATCCGCTTAAATCGCATGAGTTCTAGCCCCTCTGCAATTTTGGAACGAAAACAATAGTATTTTTTTAATACTCGAATTTGGCAGAATGCCTTTTTTTAGTTTACTTTGATGATGTCATGCTATGCTGGCAGTAAAATGTTAGTTCCGGACTGGAATCGATTTGTAAGTCGAAGTAAAGCCCAAGATCTGCTTAAATCGCATGAGTTCTAGCCCGTCTGCAATTTTGGAACGAAAACAATGGTATTTTTTCAATACTCGAATTTGACAGAATCCCTTTTTTTTCGTCTACTTTGATGATTTGGTATGCTCTGCTGCCAGTAAAATGTGAGTTCCGGACTGGAATCGATTTGTAAGTCGAGAAAAGCCCAAGATCTGCTTAAATCGCATGAGTTCTAGCCCGTCTGCAATTTTGGAACGAAAACAATGGTATTTTTTCAATACTCGAATTTGGCAGAATCCCTTTTTTTAGTCTACTTTGATGATGTCATGCTCTGCTGGCAGTAAAATGTGAGTTCCGAACTGGAATCGATTTGTAAGTCGAAGTAAAGTCCAAGATCCGCTTAAATCGCATGAGTTCTAGCCCCTCTGCAATTTTGGAACGAAAACAATAGTATTTTTTCAATACTCGAATTTGGCAGAATCCCTTTTTTTCGTCTACTTTGATGATGTCATGCTCTGCTGGCAGTAAAATGTTAGTTCCGGACTGGAATCGATTTGTAAGTCGAAGTAAAGTCCAAGATCCGCTTAAATCGCATGAGTTCTAGCCCCTCTGCAATTTTGGAACGAAAACAATGGTATTTTTTCAATACTCGAATTTGGCAGAATCCCTTTTTTTTCGTCTACTTTGATGATGTCATGCTCTGCTGGCAGTAAAATGTTAGTTCCGGACTGGAATCGATTTGTAAGTCGAAGTAAAGTCCAAGATCCGCTTAAATCGCATGAGTTCTAGCCCCATTGCAATTTTGGAACGAAAACAATGGTATTTTTTCAATACTCGAATTTGGCAGAATCCCTTTTTATTCTTCTACTTTGATGATTTGGTATGCTCTGCTGGCAGTAAAATGTGAGTTCCGGACTGGAATCGATTTGTAAGTCGTAGTACTATCCCGAATCTGTTTAATAAGCATGAGTTCTAGCCTCTGCCGACATCTGGAACGACGAAAATAGCATTTTTCGTTTATTTT
Organism: Idaea biselata; assembly: GCA_958496205.1. Classification (NCBI taxonomy): domain Eukaryota; kingdom Metazoa; phylum Arthropoda; class Insecta; order Lepidoptera; family Geometridae; genus Idaea; species Idaea biselata. The sequence continues at coordinate 28,904,766 of OY292396.1, read as the reverse complement.
GATGATTTGTTATGCTCTGCTGGCAGTAAAATGTGAGTTCCGGACCGGAATCGATTTGTAAGTCGAAGTAAAGTCCAAGATCTGCTTAAATCGCATGAGTTCTAGCCCCTCTGCAATTTTGGAACGAAAACAATGGTATTTTTTTAATACTCGAATTTGGCAGAATCCATTTTGTTTCGTCTACTTTGATGATTTGGTATGCTCTGCTGGCAGTAAAATGTGAGTTCCGGACTGGAATCGATTTGTAAGTCGTAGTACTATCCCGAATCTGTTTAATAAGCATGAGTTCTAGCCTCTGCCGACATCTGGAACGACGACAATAGCATTTTTCGTCTATTTTGATGATTTGTTATGCTCTGCTGGCAGTAAAATGTGAGTTCCGGACTGGAATCCGGTTTTCACCCTATGAATCACTGAGACGTCATTGAATATTCGTCTCTTGTCGGTCATAATGAAGTCAATCTCGTTTCTCGTGGAACCATCGGGGCTCATCCAGGTCCATTTCCTGTGAGGCGGCTTCCGAAAGAAAGAATTCATCATAAAGAGTCCTTCTTTCTCCAGAAAATCGGCCAGCCTCTGTCCCCTAGGGTTCCGTTGCCCATACCCGAAGTTCCCCACCTTCAACTCATTATCGCTTCTCTTGCCCAGCCTCGCATTAAAGTCCCCCATGACAACATTGAAGTGAGTTTTGTTAGTATGTATGGCCCTACTAATGTCCTCATACATAGACTCTACCTCCTCATCTGGGTGTGACGAAGTCGGCGCATAAACCTGAACGACCTTCAGCGAGTACCTTTTAGATATTTTGAGTGTTAGGTATGCGACCCTGCTCGACACACTGTCGATGGTAATGATGTTGCTAATGAGGGACTTGTGGACGAGAAATCCGACACCACCTTGGGACTGTTGGTCGCCCTCCCGGTAGAAAAGCAGGTTACCAGATTTCAGAGTTATCGTGTCCTGGCCCTCTCTACGGACTTCAGACAACCCCAAAATATCCCACCGTAACTTGCTCAGTTCTTCTTCCAGCTCAACAATCTTCTCGTCAGTCCTCAAAGTGCGTATGTTGTGTGTTGCCAGGGCCAGTTGTCTTTTGGATTGGTAGCCGGGCGACTGCCGGGGATTCTTAGCACCCCTAGCCCCGCCGTTACCGAGACCGCTACCGTAGTCCGGGCTAGCGGGGCTGCCGGGGACTTGGGGCCGTTTGTTGCACTTTCTGTCCATAAAGGGATTTGCCAATACTCGCCACGCTTGGCAGGCGGGTTGGCGAGCGCAGTATAATTTGTATTTGAACAAGAAGGTGCTGCTGCCCATCTTCTGCTATATTTCCCTTAGTCGGTTTTTACGACACCCACGGGAAGAAAGGGGGCAGTGCTATTCGTAACCGACACTGCACGGACTCCTTGTGCTTAATTTGAGTTTTGTAGAAATCCCATAAGAAATCCTTTTGTTTTGTGAATATTACTACAAAAAGTTATTTGTGGCTGTAATAGTGGCTATGCAGTACGAGGGCCTATTGCTACGCCCTTTTTGGAGGAATTAAGGATACCTGCCTTGATAACACTCGACCCTAGACTGTCCAACGTCTCATGATCGCTGAGCTAAGATACCTAACCGGGATTGGAAAGGTTCCCTACGCAACTGAGATCCAAGTGTAAAACCTTCCTTGCGTCCATAAACTTAATTAAGCTTATCATAATAGTATTTTTAAATAAAGTGTTTAGGTTATTAATCTTTTAGTATAAGTTTCGTAGATTTTAGTGGGTACCTGCATAAAGTGTTAATTTTGTGTCTGTTTAATTAAACTGTAAGTAATTAGTCTCAGGCTGTCTTTAATTAGCCCATTCCACCTAAAAACCACGTAATAATATACCCAAACTCTAATCTAAGGATTAGGTATGATTAAAATTAATTTAATATTATATCTACTAAGATTTCTTATCATATTCAATTAATCTATAATCTGTAAAGTCAGGCGGTTATGTAAATCCTTCCACCTTATGTACCTACCTGAGGTTCGGGATATTTTATTAATTTTCGAGCTTTTTTTACCATTTAATAAACCATTAAGGAGGACTGCCTACATACCTACTCATAGTAGGTATACATACAGTTGGTGCGACCACGGCTCTACCTTGTCCATTCTTGTAGGCCACGTTTTAAACTTACACGATTTCCGTCCACTTTGAACTTCGGACTTCATAGGTATTTTTACCTTTTTTTTTATTCACACCTTTTTTGAAGTCTGTTTTGAAGTTTATCAACAGTTGATAAAAGATGGATAAGAATTAAGAGGATCGTCTCCATTATCTTTATCCATACAAACGTAGTTTAAATTTTCCTCCCTGGATAAAGACATTAGAGCAAATATGTTTATGCCATAAAACTTATATCTGTCATGACTTTGCATCTACCCTTTTATTTTTTTCATTCTATTATTTTTTTATTTTTTATTATTATTTTATTATTATTATTATTAGATAATAAAAATAAAAAAGGTAGATGCATTGTCATGACAGATATTGGTTTTATGGCATAAACATATTTGCTCTAATGTCTTTATCCAGGGAGGAAAATTTAAACTACGTTTGTATGGAGAAAGAGAATGGAGACTATAAATAAATTCTGTGAACAACACACAACGCCATCTAGCCCCGTGGTAAGCGACTAAGCTTGTGTTACGGTGACTAGACAACGGAAATAATACTTATATTTATTTTTCTTTTGTAAATACATACATATTATACATAGAGGGACACCCAGACCAGATACAAATATTTATTTTTAAGCATAAACACTTGCACCCGGCGGGAATCGAACCCGCAACCTTCTGCATTGCAACCGCGCTTTCGCACGACGCGCCACAGAGGTCGTCAACTATCCTCTTAAGATGTTGATGAGCTATTGTATTACGGGCCGCGCCCGTGAGGAAGTTATTATATTTACCGGCAGATAATAATATAATATTACAAGCCTATGAATTCAATTAAATATCTATTCGACGATACCCCATTCGACATAGTCAATAATTTTTTATTATTTACAATATGGCGTCTGGTGGTCGCCATTTTGATTTTTATTTTATGTCACCTATCTAAGAACCATTGGAGGGACGAATCTAAAGATACCTTAGATTCTACCCTAGAAATCCGTTGAGTGGTGTGGAAGATACGACATAATATAGAATATTACAAACATACAAGATAGGCGCGAAAAACATGACCCTTTCCTTGCAGCCGGGTAAAAAGACTACTCGGTGTCCGCCAAACCTTAAATTGTTATTTTTTAATGGGGTCGGCGCAGTAGGTGCAAATAGATTTGGCCATATTTTTACGACCGGCCGCCTGCTTGACACCAACCCTTCTAGGGACCAAAAAGTTTATCCACCACCGCGCAGAAAGAACTTAAGATTTGCTACTTTTCCTCAGATCCCTTAGTCGCATTTTACGACACCCACGGGAAGAGATGGGGAAACCCTATAAAGCCACGAAACGCTAAAAACGAACCCAAGGGACTTTTCAAACCGCGTTCTTAGAGCCGGTGACCGATTTCTCGGAGGACACCAATTTCTTCTATCCTGTAAATAGATGCTAGCCACAATTTCCACAAAGCCACACTTCTCCCTAGTGACCTTAAATCTGTTATTATTAACTTATCTATAAAATGTTATGTTATCTTTTACTAATAATTTCCATTCTTTAATTCTACTCATATCACAGATTAACAGTTTTATTTATTCTGAAAAATATATGACGACTGTGTTACGCTTATAATTTATGGAAGTATAAGGCAGGTACCTACATTACAAAAGGTAGTTTATATTGTTAGTCGTTAAGTGCACTCTCGACCCTTATGTGTGTGTGTGAATGTGTCTTACTGGACCCCTAACTACTTAAAGTTTCTTCTCGAACGTCAGATGGCGAGAAGTTTAGTTTTTCCTCTCTTCCTCCAATGAACAGTTACAATTACTCATTATAAATCATTGGCAATATAGGTTTTAAAGTTTTGGCGGGAACGCGCAGACAACATGTCGTGCTCCAATTTTATATTCGTGAAACTATGTTGAAACAGGGTTAAATTGTGAAATTTTCGTGGAATCTTATTCAATTTAGTTCCGTGAATGTGCAAAAGTGTAGAGAAAATAAAATTGAGTATTAAACATGGACTTTCTTCGTTACCTCAAAAGCTCCTTCAAGGTTATGGTAAAGTTGCCAACCCTTTACCATAACTCCTGACTGGAAACTTTGAGCCCGATCGGGCCAATTTCATGCAAAATACTTGTTACCGGCAAGATGTACGACGCCAAAACTAAAAGAAGAAGAAACTTGAAATATTCTAGAACTTGAAATATGTATATATATAGAAGAAGTTGACCCTGGCTGTTCCAAATTCGCCATATCGGTCTCAGACCGAAAGAAAAAAAATGATAAATAAAGTGATTTTTCTTCTGTTTTCGCCATATTGTATAGAAATATAAATATAAAATAGAAACTCATTTATTCGCAATAAATATACATGATACAACTAAACCTAATGAATAGTTTTGACTACATACACCATTTGTTACAAAACGGACCCCAACTCAGCATAATCTTTCGACTAGCGCTGGTCTTACGATGGCGCCGTATTCAAATTAAAGACATTTTTCGGTTTGAATCGCGTGGTTTTTATTACTTTTAGCATTGTTACAACGCTCAACGTTTCAAGACCTTTCCAGGTCTCTTCTTCAGGATTGACTAATATTTAAAAAATATTTGTCCTACAAAATCTATGGTTTCGTATAGAAAATTGTTGGGCGTCTCATCAAAATGAAGCTACTCACGGAAAGCTAGCTTGATAGTAATCAATTTGCAAAAATGTACCAGGGATCCTGGACTTAAGTACATACACTAGTATGAAATGTTCTGAGTGAGGTTTGTAGTGAAGTAATTCTTCTGTTAGTACATTACATTTTAGAAGGTAATCACATTTTACGTCCCTTTTCTTTCAATTGTCTTTTTCTCGCTCACTCTTATTAATTAACTATAAGCTACAAGGTACCTACGACTTTACTATGTCGATAGGCTTCAATACGTTTCGACATATTTGTCTTAAAACTATCCTAAAATGTATAAAACAGTGTCACCTACAATCGAAACACTAAAAAAAGTTCCACGACACTCCGTCATAAAATAATCAACCATTTTCGATGAGCCCAGGGATTTTATAACTACGCAATCAAAGTTGAGAAATAAAATTTAAAAAAAAAAGTTTCTGTAGGGTAGCTCCCGTACATGTAAGATGGAGATTTTTTTTTAAATTTGCGTCTACCCCATCGTGTGGGATATCGTAAGAAAGCTTTTTAAAAAATATTGTGGGTGAAATTAAAGACATTTTTCGGTTTGAATCGCGTGGTTTTTATTACTTTTAGCATTGTTACAACGCTCAACGTTTCGAGACCTTTCCAGGTCTCTTCTTCAGGATAGACTAAGATGTGATTTGTCATTCTAATGTATTAAAAAGTTACAGTGAGACTACCGTCTTATTATTAAAAACTATTAAAATGTTATCAAAAACGTTCCTGTCTACGCAGGTTCCAAAATTGCAATGATTATTATTTACTTTATTGTTAAATTTTATTATTAAATTTTATTATTTAATTTTAACTTGAAATTAAAGACATTTTTCGGTTTGAATCGCGTGGTTTTTATTACTTTTAGCATTGTTACAACGCTCAACGTTTCGAGACCTTTCCAGGTCTCTTCTTCAGGATAGACTAAGATGTGATTTGTCATTCTAATGTATTAAAAAGTTACAGTGAGACTACCGTCTTATTATTAAAAACTATTAAAATGTTATCAAAAACGTTCCTGTCTTCGCAGGTTCCAAAATTGCAATGATTATTATTTACTTTATTGTTAAATTTTATTATTAAACTTTATTATTTAATTTTAACTTTATTACTTTTATTTACTTTATTATTATTTTACTTTATTATTTACATTTTATTTAGCCTATCATTACCAACTATGCACAAATCACCTTTCAACGATTAATTTATCACTACGTGACTTCGCAAACGCGCCCCTTCATGAGAAGAAGTCACAAGAAACTCCTGGGGGTTGTTTTATGGTGACTTTGCTTACATCAAATTTATTCTAATCAAAAGCTAATATAAAATACTATATTCTACAACCGGCAAAAGTGGCTGACAGTGTCCTGTTGTCTAGCAGCAGTTGTTGGCTGGGCCTGGGACTTAATCAAATGTAGTACTGGGTCCCAGACAGGCGGCACCTTCCAGCCATCCTCCCTATTGAAATTGTTGGGGTGTTTCTGAATTTCAATGGCTTCCCGAAGCATTCTAGGTACATACCGCTTCTCAGTGGCCAGTATCCGTGCCTGATCGAAGCGGAGGTAGTGGTTTGGCTTGTCCAGCATGTGTTCACAAACTGCAGACTTCAGAGACCGTCTGTGCTTCACATCAGCTATATGTTCCTTAATCCGAACGGCAACACTTCGTTGGGTTTGCCCTATGTAACTAGCGCCACACTCACAATCGATTTTGTAGATACCAGCATCCTCCAGGGGTATGTTACACTGATTATTATTTACAATTTAACAATAAAGTAAATAATAATCATTGCAATTTTGGAACCTGCGTAGACAGGAACGTTTTTGATAACATTTTAATAGTTTTTAATAATAAGACGGTAGTCTCACTGTAACTTTTTAATACATTAGAATGACAAATCACATCTTAGTCTATCCTGAAGAAGAGACCTGGAAAGGTCTCGAAACGTTGAGCGTTGTAACAATGCTAAAAGTAATAAAAACCACGCGATTCAAACCGAAAAATGTCTTTAATTTCAATACAACATCGCGAAAACAGAAGAAAAATCTAATATTGTGGGTCTTCTATAACCATTTTTCATTTAAGGGTTCCGTTTGCGAAATACTGATCTTTAAAATATTACTATTTACAGAGTCGTATTTCGCTATTATAATATCGAATCATAGGATGAAACTATTATGGTGAGGAAGTGGACTTAAAGTTATGGAAAAAAAACTTGGTCAGCCGCGAGTCAGCTTGTCCGTTTCTTAACTCAGCCCAGAAATATTATGTTTACGTACTAATCGAAGATGCTTAGTACTAGTTCGCGTCTATCCCATCGTGTGGGATACCATTAGAAAGCTTTTTTAAAAATATTGAGGGTTTTCTAAAACCATTTTTCATTTAAGGGTTCCGTTTGCAGAATATTGATCTTTAAAACGTAACTTTTTTCAGAGTCATGTGTCGTTATTGTGTATTTGAGTAATAGGAAGCCGTAACTTCGCATATGTATACGTATTAGCTACGCAAACAAAGTTGAGCAATAAAATTAAAAAAAAAAATAGTTTCTGTAGAGTAGCTCCCGTACATGTAAGATGGGGTTTTTATTTAATTTTGCGTATACACCTTCGTGGGTGGTACCGCTAGAAGGCTTTTTAAAAAATAATGTGGTTGTTCCAACACTGTTTTTTATTTAAGAGTTCCGTTTGCAAATTAATGAAGAATAGAAGTTACCATTAAAAAGATCAATATTTCGCAAATGGTACCCTTAAATGAAAAACGCACTAGTACTTAGCAACTAAGATTAGTATGTAAACATAATCCTGGGCAGAATACAGAAACGGACAGGCTGACTCGCGGCTGACCTGGTATTTTTGGCATAATTTTGAGTCTACTTCCTCACCATAATAGTCTAAGCCTATTACTCAATAACATAATAGGAACACATGTCTCTGAAAATGGTAACATTTTAATGTTGATTATTTCGCAAACGGAACTCTTAAATGAAAAACAGTTTTACAAAACCCACCTTATTTTTAAAAAAGCTTTCTAACGGTACCACACACGATGGTATATACGAGAAAAATAAAAACAAAATCCATTTTACATGTTGGGAAGCTACCCTAACTAAACTTTTTTTTTAATACGATCGTGTGTGGTACTATTATAAAGCTTTTTTAAATATAAGGTGGGTTTTCTAATGGAATATTTTGGAAAACCTTGCGGTGGGGACCCTTTAAAAGTAAAATCTTAATCCGAATAATATCGATATTAAGGTAGAATACTAAATTTTTCATAATTTATTTTGGTATTAAGTTTGTATGAAAATGGTAACAGTCGCCACGTTCTTAACAGTGTAGAGAAAATCCGTAAACAAAATTTTATTGGGATCACGAAAAAACTTATTTTTCGGTTTTGATCACGTAAAATTCAATGTTGTAGAATTTACCTTTAATTTGTTACACTTGCCTTATGATAAACCAAAAAAATTGAAAGTGGTGAACAAGTTAATTGAAATTACTTGCGAAATATCGACCTACGTAAAAACATATTTAAAAACAACCCCGCAGTTTCAGGAATACAATTCATTTATGTTTTAATCTAAATATCTGATTACTATCCAGTCCCATTGAGGAGCTCGTTGGCCTAGCTGTACCTGCCGATCATGAACGCTCGTGCCGGTTAAGCAACGCTTGGCTGGTCTTTACTTGGATGGGTGACTAATAATTTGTGTGGCAAAAAATCATTTTCTCCAGCTCCTCCGTGCTTCGGAAGGCAGTTGGTCCCGGTTGTTATCTCTGATAGCAGTCGCTAAGTCAAGTTAGAGGCCTTAGGGCGCCCCGAAAACTCTAACACCAGGTGAGCCATACTTACCACCAAACGAAAAAAAAAAATACTATCTGCATACTACGTTTTATTACAATCGATTTAGTAGTTTTTGCGTGGAGGAGTAAAAAACATAGGTACTCGTTTACTTATACACTATTTTTCACCTTTATAATATTAGTAGGATGATAATTCCGTGGGAAATTGGAACCAGCCCGTTAGACCGCTTTGCCCCGAGTATTTTTACCCGCTAAGTCGAAATTTGGAAATCATTTCCTCGTATTATTGCGAATAAAGCCTCTCGGTCAATAAAGTTCAACTCGGCTATTAATGCATCTGCTGCACCTGCACCTGCTTATCCATATTTATATACTAATACTAGCTGTTGCTCGAAACCAGTCGGGTGTAGGCTAGTTCCGATTCCATCCGGTTGTTAGAAAGCTACATTCACCCTGAGTAACATAGGCTACTTTTGATCCCGATATTCCCACGCGATCGGGACTTACGCGAGTGAAACCGCGGGATGCAGCTAGTTCATAATAATAAAATGCAATAACAAATAAAAAAAAACTCGACTGAAACAATTGAAATTGTTGATTTTTGAGTTATACGGATATACAACTTGACAGTCACAGTCGCTTGTTTTAATTGCAATGGTAATTTGTTAGCTCGTTGTTGTATGGCGTGAAAAATTACGTGTCGTCAAGAATTTCAGTTGTTTTAATTGACATGTGTTAGCAACAAAGTTACATAATCAGGCCTATATCCGTCACATTACTCTTCCACACAAAGCAATCGATGAACACCTAGATCTTTTTTTGTGGAATAGTAGATCCATTATAATTATTATAGGTTTTATAAAAATTAGGATCAAAAGCAATTTAGACTGCCCCTTGATCTATCAGTCGGTCAGTCCAGCCAGTATTCAGCACAAAGCCTTTTATAGAAATTGATTAGAAATAGGGTCACGAGTCTCTTTTTAGAATTATTTCCGATACATCGAATTCCTCCTCTTTTCAATGAGTACACTAGTGATAAACAATAGGTAATACAAATTAAATATAAAACACAAGACATGTTTTCAGTTTGCAAATATTGTATATTTATTTAGCCAGCTTTAATTTAGGCATTTGATTGAATCCAAGCTGTGTATCGTGAAACGCGAGCATTAACTCCAGGGAATTGTGCCTGCGCACAGCCAATACCAAAAGAGCAGACACCAACCACTATTCCGTTGTGGTACAGAGGACCACCGGAGTCACCCTGGCACTGATCACGACCTCCAACATCAAGCCATCCGGAGCACACCATGTTGTCGGTGATGGTGATTCCTCGAGCAGCATATCTATTTCTGCACGTAACCTGGTTTATAATCCAGATTTGGACATGACGAAGTTGCTCGGATAATGGTCCACCTGCCTGTAAAACAACGTTATGGTCTATGATGTTGTTTAGGTATAACCTAATATGTAAAATACCGGTCAGGTGCGAGTCTAACTCGCGCGCTGAGGGTTCCGACTTATCCACTAAACCTACCGTCAAAATAAAATAAAGTGCCAATTAAGCTAGTCCTCTGAATTGGGTTATTGTACATTTGTGACAAAGTTAATTTGTCACATTTTTATAACTCCCTACATTGAAAGTTAATTCGAATTGTTTGAGCGCTCTGAAGTTTAACATAGGTGGTTTTTTTCCTTAAAAGTTAACTGGTTAAATCTATTTAACAGAGAGAGTTTACTCTCTCTGTTAAATAGATTTAACTAGTTAACCTTATACCTAAAAGTGCCTAAGTAAAAGAGTCTTGACCACGGTCTACATATCTATATCTGTGGTCACGGCAGAAATCATAAAAATAATAAAAAAAACTTTTTGAACTTTAACTCTCAGAAGTAGGTACAAATTAAGAACTTACCGATGTAGTACCCCAACCAGCTGCCCAAACCACCTGATTGTCACCTAGGTTGTAGTTAGCACCAGCGATGGAAGCAGGTCGCGCATTGTTGTTGTGGGCGATGGTGCTCGCGGTACGAATTACGGCCACGTCATTATCCATCGTATTCCCATTATAACTCTGATGATTGATAATAGATGCCGAGTTGTGGACGACACCTCCGCTGTTTGCAAAGGTGGAACCGACACGTACTCTCCACCGGTTGGCAGCGTCACCACTAGAAGAAAAAATATACAAGGTGAACCATTTAAACGGGCCTTCAGGGGGATATCCTTAACTATAAGAGATAGCTAAAATTGTTAAAAGGAGTTGCGTCCCCGATTTTGATAAAAACTAAAATGGCATTATTTAGATTTTTGTAAAATTCATTACCCTGGCCAGGAACCTTCATTACCTTGTCATTTTGTAAAAAAAAACGTATTATTATTATAGTTTTGCTAATAAAGATAAAATCTATATAAAAATAAAACAATATATAAAAAAAAAAAATATTGACTACTAGGTACAGAATAATCAATAAAGTTAATGTCATCTAGTCCTAATGAACCTACGTATACAGGGTATTTCGTTATGAGTGGATAATCCTGCACGTGCGTGTGCGAGGGCAAGGCGTGGATCCACCCCCAAATTTCAGTATTCTATTCCAAGCCGTTCGAACTCTTAAGCCATTTTTTGTGAAATTTAGAAAATTTCTACCTGTTCTCACATTCATAGGTAGGTACCACTTCCACAGTTGTAGTCATAGGACCATTTTTTTTTCTTAAAATATATTCCTTAATAATTGTGTTTTTAAAATTTCATATAAATTAATTCGATAGCTGGGCGTAATAATGTAAAAGACGTCCCTAAACATCAATTTTAGTTTAATGTTTTTTTATCTGCCAATTTTGAGCACATACTTTATTTTTACACCACAAAAATAAATTATTGTATCTATGTCTCCAAACATTTTAAATAGTTTTTAAAATTATGAGGATTCTAAAACAGTAGCCTAGTATGTACTTTAGATCATGAAATTTCTGAGATATAGCCATTCGAGAATCTAAATACGTAATTTTAGTCACAAAATCTATTGAGATTTTGTGACTAAAATTACCTACATATTCAAAAATGAAACTATTTTTAACAAACTGTCTATTGAGTTTGTTAAAAATAGTTTCATTTTTGAATAAAATTCTTTAACAGGGTTTAAAATTCGTTAACAGTGAATAAAATTCATCAACAAACACTGTGAAACATCGAGGCAACAATGACGCAATGTACAATAAATAATCCATTAATAGTTTTTGGAACAAAGTTCCTTATCGCGCGTTGCGAAAGGGGGTTAGACGGAAAAAATTAACACCAAAAGTTGTAACGGATACACTTTTTTTTTTGCTTGGAACTTCGTTCCATCCGGGTGTCCTTGACACCCCTGAAGTTTTTTTTTTATATAAGTCTAAAATCATAAACTCAGGAAATTTGAAACCAACTTAATTGTCATCCAGCGGTAAATGTTGTCATTGTTCAGCGGTATTGGATCGGGTATTGGATCCCAACAACCGACAACGATTTGCAGATACCGATGTAGATTCAGGTAAGGTATATGACTTAGAGACATGATAGAGCAAGAGCCCGTGAACCCCAGACCTTCGTTATTTTATAAAAGCTGAAAGTTTGCCAGGGCATGCTCCTATGCACAGGTAAGAACGCTGGACTATTATGATGTTTGGCTTGTAGTGGCTTTGGCAGGTACAGACTTTCCTTTGTCTGGTAAGGGATTGGAACTGTCAAAAATGTCTGGCTAATGAGGAAACATTATTACCCAAGTGTTATATATAACATCAGCTTTTATACTATAACGTAAGTAGAATTATAATTTCATGAACACCCGGGTGTTATTATTACTATAATTTTACTTACGTTATAGTATAAAAGCTGATTTTTATATAATAATACTTGGGTAATAAGTAGATGATGTTTCCTCATTAGCCAGACATTTTTGACAGTTCCAATCCCTTACCAGACAAAGGAAAGTCTGTACCTGCCAAAGCCACTACAAGCCAAACATCATAATAGTCCAGCGTTCTTACCTGTGTATAGGAGCATGCCCTGACAAACTTTCAGCTTTTATAAAATAACGAAGGTCTGGGGTTCACGGGCTCTTAGTCTATGAGTAAGTATACATACATTGTGCAGTGAGCAGCTGTCAGAATACTACGAGTGTTAAGAATAGTACCGCCGCATGCTTGCCAATAGGTATTCAAATTACTTGAGTACAGGAGAGCGGCGATGGTAGGGTATTGGGTGATAGTGGTTACAGACCCTCCCACAATTCTTTGTGGGACCTTTTCTAGACCTGAAACGATTAATAAGGTGGATTTTTCTTCTGTTTTCGATATGTTGTATTGAAATTAAAGTATGTTTTCGGTTACAATCGCGTGGTGTTTATTACTGTTACCATTAAACACCACGTGATCAATCCTGAAGAAGAGACCTGTAAAGGTCTCTAACCGTTTAACATTGAAACCTAAGTAATTTCAAGCGATTAAAACCGAAAAACTAGTTTAATTTCAGTAATTATGTGGATTAAAATGTTTAAGGGCCCTATTCTGAAAAACTGAAAATCCATGTCGGGCGCATCGAAAATTGTTGATTATTTCATGACGGAATGTCGTAGAACTTTTTTTTGTGTACAGATTGTAGGCGACATTGTTTCCGATATTTTAGTGCAGTTTCCATACAAATATGTCGAAACGTATTGAAGCCTATCGACATTTTAGCCAAATAAGACATTTTTTGTCTAAAATTTGGATAGGCTTTGCACCAATAGGAGGTTCTTGTTTTAAAACTACACCAAAATGTAGGAAACAATATCACCTACAATCTGTGCACAAAAAAAAGTTCTACGACATTCCGTCATGAAATAATCAACAATTTTCGATGAGCCCGACAGGGATTTTCAGTTTCAAGGTCGTTGGCGTATATACTCCTCTTAAGTCAAATAAATACAGGGGGTTCCTCCTCAATGTTTACTCAAAGGGTAAAAACGGGACCATATCAGTCAGGTAGGTACTGTATGCTATTTGTACTATTTGAAGTAGTTTTTTTTGTAAATGCATTCATACAAATAGAAAACACCCAGAACTAGAACCAAACATTTATGGTCAGCATATACTTGTCCCTGGCGGAAATCAGACCTGCAAACCTGACGTTTCATATGACGCGTCGTGAACGGGTAGGTTTTTTATCAATTTTCAACCCCATCGAATGAATAATATTTACTGCATAAAAATAATAATAAGTACTCACCAGCCACCACAGCAAGGCAAAGAGCCAAAACAACTAAGAGACGCATCTTTACTACACTTCACCGAATATGTCCAAAAAAAATTAAAATGCTCAATATATACCCAACTCTAATCTTAAGACTAGGTAGGTATTGATTATCGCGTACATTAATTTAATACAAAAATACTATCTATAAGCACGAAGATTTAGCGTAGCCAATAATTTACATCGGATTATCTGTAAGCAAATATGTTTTTATTAAGCTCATAGAATCGCAGCGGTTATGTAAACCCTTCCAGGTACTGAAACCTACCAGAGATGAGGGAGATTTTATTAGTTTTCGACCTTTTTTTCCATAGATGGATTGTATTTGTGTGTGTGTGTGTGTGTGTGTATGTTTTTTATGAATAAACTCAAAAACGACTTGAACGATTTCAAAAATTCTTTCACCATTAGAAAGCTACATTTACCCTGAGTAACATAGGTTACTTTTAATCCCGATTTCCCACGGGATCGGAACTTACGCTGGTGAAACCGCGGGACGCAGCTAGTCTGTTAATAAAAAAAATATAATTTGTATCAGATAATAGAATACACTTACTAATTACATCAGATTTTAATAAACTAAAATAATAATAGTAGCATAATCGATTATTAGAAATCATAATCTTTTCAGGACCACCAACAATCTAGTATCTTATAGACAAAGGTCTAATTCTTAAGGCAGAAGTCGAAAGTTAGCAATTTTCTGTATTTAGAAGAGTTAATCTGCTCATTACTTTGATCCTCATCAGATCATCACCGAATTTTTACAAAACTAAAAATTACATACAACCTTGTAAATGTAAATGTAAACCTTGTGCAGTGAAACCGTACACTCAGAGGACATCTACCTATAGTACCAAGTTTAATCAAAATCAGTTGAAAAATGCGACCTGTAAAAGAGAAGGAACAAACAAAAATACATACATAAATACACACAAGTAAATTTAGCCCCCTTTGTTGGAGAAATAACTCACCAATTAAAAATCCCAAACGACGAAAAAATTCAATATGCTTAGAGAACATCTACCTATTACCAAGTTTAATCAAAATCAGTTAAAAAATGCGACCTGTAAAAGAGAAGGAACAAACATTGCCAGAGTAAAGCCAAGCAAGCGAGCAGAGACGAGTCGCTTGCTTTCGTCGCAATGTCAATAAATTGTACTACTTTCGTGAATACATTATTATGTATCCAACTACAGTCATTTGGCTGTTAGAGACTAAAATGAAAAATGTACACTCAAAGGTTCTCTTATCTTTTTAGTACTAAGCGTCTCTGAGCTAAGTCACGGATAGACGGACATGACATAACTATATGGGTTTCTTGTTGGCTACGAAATCCTAGAAACGAATCCGAGCGACTTTTCAGCCCGCGTTCCAGAGCCGTTCGCCAATTTCTCGGAGAACACCTTACTTCCTCAACAGCCAATCTTCTCCATAGCTATGTGGAACCTCAGTTCAATATAAATAACATCACTAGGGGGAAGTGCGGCGAACATCAATTTACAGGACTTACAATAATAATTGTTATATTGATAATATCGCTATCTAGTCACGACATACGTGGAAATTTCTTCTAAAGTGCTTGCCGCACTTTCCCCAAAGCCGCACTTCCCCCTAGTGACCATCACTATGTTATTTAGGAACTTATCTATAAAAAAATATTTAATCTTTTACTAATTCCTGTTCTTTAATTCTACCCGTATCACAGATTAACAGTTTTATTTATTCTGAAAAATATATGACGACTCTGTTACGCTTATAATTTATGGAGGTATTAGGCAGATACCTACATAGTTTATAATATTAGTCGTTAAGTCCACTCTCGACCCCCTAAAAATTTATGTGTCCGACTGGACCCCTAACTAGAGTTTCTTCTCGACCCTTAGAAGCAAGAGTAGGTTTTATTTACTAGCCCAAGTTTTAGTTTCCTTTCTACCTCCAATGTATATTTACATTTTCCCGGGTCTTTATCGCGTATTATTTATTTTCTTACCTCGACGTTTTAACCGTGTTATAATGGTCTTAGTCGCGAGGGGACCCAATGTATAGTTACGATGACTCATCATATATCATCGGCTATACGTTCCAAATCCTACTAATATTAGGTCTTAACCTATGAAGTTGCCGATCTTCAGTAAAGGGTCATTTCAAATAAAAAAACATTTGGAATGGCTTCGTATTCTAAATTCCAATTGATTTTGTTTTAAAAACATGACATTCTTTTTACAAACTCAGTCTATTGTTTATTGATTAGTTGTTGTTAATGATGCTGATGATCACTGTTTCAACTGCGGGTGTGCTTCACCACAGCTTTTTACAAAACGGCATGAGCATTACTGCAGATGTGTACTGTGAAGAACTGGAGACAATGATGGAGAAGCTTGCACATCTGGAACCAGCTTTGGTCAATCGGTCGTCCCCACTGCTCCTTCATGACAACGCGCGACCCCATACTGCACATCAGACAGTCTCCAAGCTGCAAGAGCTGGGGTAGGGAGCTCTCCCTCATCAGCCATACTCACCAGACCTTGCACCTACCGACTATAACTTTTTCCAAAATTTAGACATCTTTTTAGTGGGTAAAAAATCAATTCCTGAGAGGCGGTACAAAATGCCTTTGTAGAGTTTATTGCCTCCCGTCCAGCTGATTTATACAAGAAGGACATTAATAAATTGCCAATGCGTTGGCAAAGATGCGTCAATTGCATGGGTTATTACTTTGAATAACAGAAATAAAAAAGTTTGTAAAAATAAGTGCTTTCACTTATTCCATACAAAACCTAATATTATAAGGTGACAGTTTGTGAGTATGCATGTATGTGTGTGTGTTTGTTACTCAATCACGTAAAAACCCCGAACCGATTACCATGAAACTCGGTATGTAGATAGCTGGAGACCTGGAATAACACATAGGCTACTTTTTATCCCGATATTCCCGCGGGATCGGGACTTACGCGGGTGAAATCGCGGGGTGTAGCTGTTACATACATAGAAACAAAATACGGGTCGAATTGAGAACCTCCACCTTTTTTGAAGTGTTCTGATTTAACATTCTGATTTAATAGCTGATTTATTTTAAACTAGCTGACCCGACAGACGTTGTCCTAAATTCATCAAAATCGGTTTAGCATTTTTTTCTTTCATAAGAACCTTCTCCTGACAATAGCAAACACAACAAAAAAAGAATTATCGAAATATGTGTAAAAGTTTAAGTGTGATGCCGTGACCAAGGGAAATAGGGATTGATTTTTATATAATAGACTAGCTGACCCGACAGACGTTGTCCTGTCGTTTAGTATAAAAAAATAAAATTCATCAAAATCGGTTTAGCATTTTTTCTTTCATAAGAACCTTCTCCTGACAATAGCAAACACAACAAAAAAAGAATTATCGAAATATGTGTAAAAGTTTAGGTGTGATGCCGTGACCAAGGGAAATAGGGATTGATTTTTATATAATAGATATATAAGATTATTTTTTGCTCATTTGACGACTTGTAAAATTGTTGATGGAACACTGGCTATCATTCAAAGTATACTTATTCAGATACTGTCTTCGATTAATACAAACATACATTACCGCACTTGAAAATTATTTCTTGTTATCATGTACATTATCTTATCTTAACACTCGATTGTGTGTGACTTTCAATGACATACGGATAGCACATAATATTATTATTATATTCATGAGAGTCAAGAATTAGGTATAGCTCGGTGAACGAGAGGGGTTATTCTACATTGGTCACAAAGTTAATTCGTCACTATGTTTTAGCTCACTACTTCACTGAAAGTAAATTCATCACGTGTATGAAATATATATGTTAATTCGTCACAGGTAGGTAAAGTTGTTGTAAATTGGTTACAATATTCTAATTTTACATCATTTTAAGGGTTTCATAGTCAACAAGAAACATTTATACCTGTGTAGTTTTATGTCCATTTGTCTGTCTGTTAGACTATAGAGACGCTTAGTACTAAGAAGTAACATGAGAGAAAATTGAGAAGTTGTACAAGAAAATAGTACAATAAAAAATAAAACATTTTTTTATTGTACCTACCATATTATTATGTCAAATGGGGTATGATTTTTATCTCTTGTTTAACCCAACGTGTGGGTGAGATAGCTTCTTTAAAATCATTGTGGGTTTTCAAAAACTGATTCATAATGTAATTTGGGAAATGTTTAATAAGTTTCAAAAATTATAAATAAATATTGTATCTATTGTTGTTGTTTTGTATATGTTGTAGTCCAAGGACTCAGGTAGGTACAATGTAATAAAAAGAGAGCTGATACTCGTACTGTCCCGCGGTCTAGTTCGAGATCCCCTGACTTAGAACATTCATAGATTAAAAAAAACGTGTGGCACTCGGGAACTGCCGCGGTAAAGCTATCGCATACGAGCTAACGCGCGGCCGAGCTACATGGTAGGCGGAGTGGTGTTAGGTTTTTTTTTTCGTTACGGAATTTCTTTATTCGGTCGCCGCGCTCAAAGCCCGCGATAAAAGCTGTGCAATAACTTAAAAATATAAAAAAGTCTCTACATACTCTACATACTTAGGTACATGTATCTACACACTTTGATTAGGTACGTTCAGAATATATATAAAATTATAGTGAAATTTCAAGCTTAATTTTATATAATTTATGCTTCATTTAGGTAGGTATCAATATTTTGCATGTTATTATATCATCTTAAACTCGTTGTTTTTTTTTTAAGATTTTAAGAAGTCAATGTAGCGGAAAGACAGTATATATCTAACTGTAATGTAAAGGGACTCGATGTAACAGCAAAAATCATACAACTAAAGAAAAGTTCAACTTAAGGTTAATGACCTCTCTATCAGCCGATTTTCAAGTAAAACTACACGATTAAAATTTTCGAAAACGAATTAGATATTTCAATATTAGTAAAACAAAAGTATCTAGATGTCTAAAGCACCTCCTTTCGGCTTAAACTCCCGTCCTCGAAACGCGGTGTATTTATTACATCTAATAATGGTAAAATTCTTAACAGTTACTATTAACTTTTCTGTGATATCATTCGTCGGCAAACAATAAACACAAAGTGCAATAACTCTTAGTGATAGCAAACATTACATTCAGTTCTGTGACGGATCGTGAAACACGTTTTTTTTTACTTTTTAAGTGTCTAGTTATAAAAAGTAGGTACTTTAAACTAGTGAGTGATTGACAATCATGGAAACCGATGAAGCTACAGAGGTCCAGCGGTTTATTGTATCTACAGTTGGAGGTTAGATAAGAATAATAATTTAATAGTATAGTTTTTTTTCTGTTTTCCGGTTGATGTATTGAGATTAAAGAATTGAAATTAAAGAAGAAGGGACCTTGAAAGGTCTCGAAACGTTGAGCTTAATTAAATTTATATACATAATTGACAACAAAGGCCTGTTAGTGACAAGAAAATAAAATGAATTTTAAGTTAGTGTTAGTGGTTACAAATACAGCGCATAACTTACATTATACCCTATTTCAGAAACTTACTCCTAGATCAAAAATTTAAACAAATAAACTACCTAAACAAAATTTCAGCTCAATCGGTTGAAGATAACTGGTTCAAAATTAAGTTGCCAGATTCCACCCGAATGAACATACTTTGCAGGTTAAATAGAAGATTTTAAAATCCCATACATTTACTTGAAAATTACATCTCTTTAATTACTTTTTCCTTTAAAATTGACAGTTCTTTGTTTACGTTTTTGATCTAAGTTTCTGAAATTGAGTATAGTTATAAATTATTGTAGTACTGAATTATGTTGAGACACCAATACAGACATGAAGTGTATCAAACTTAGCAGCTAACGTTTTCAGGAGTCTGTTGGGACTGACTCTCATTCTATACACGGTGTTTTGAGGGTATTACGCCGAAAGGGTGTTCGAAAACTACTTCGAATTTCCAAAAGTCGTAGAACAAAAGTTGTTCGCCTAGACCTTTAGAACAAACCCCTTTCGGCTTAATACCCCCTCCTTGAAACACCCTGTATAAGAGTGAGTTTGTACTTTGATTGAAAAAAGATCCATATACATTGTTTTCTATATTATGTTCTGTACAAACTTCTTATTCTCAATAAAGTACTCAAAATTCAAAACAAGGCTTGGTAAGTAAAATTGAAAATTAAGAACGAGTGTGTCTCAGTCTTAGTTTTTTATGTGACTAGAACTAGACTAGAAGCATACGCGAACGGCGCGACGAGAAAATTAAAACCGATTCCGAAATTCCAAAATATTCATTTTATATTTCAAACAAAAATCAAGTCGACATTTTTTCGATGCGTGATGTGAATTGAAATTTCAATCCGTGTGAGGTAGCTTTGATAAGCTGACCTTTTGACCCTTTGGCTTATTTTTATAAAGAAAAATAAGACAAAGGACAGACCCTTTGTCTTATTTTTCTTCTTGGATGTACCTTTTAAAAAAAAAGTACACATAGAAAGTCCAGAAAACATAGAACTATTATTTTTCTTATCTTAACTGTATAAGATAAAAAAATACAAGATTTACTTTGTACGTATTGGGGCTGATAATAATGACTATCGGTTGATAATATTGCTACAAGTAGCAAATGGGACCAGTTGCGAAAAAAATAGAGGATAGGATGAGTTGCGAATGAGACGCAACTCATCCTATCCTCAAGTTTACATAAACTAGCTTTTTCATTTCACATCTGCGTGGAAATCGGCGTCTTAAAATTATATAAAACACATCAACCAACATTCAATATTTCAAGAAGTCAGTATTTTTCTTAAAAATATAATAAGCACCTTTAAAAGAAATCGTGACCTATTTTGGAAACTGTAACAACAATTATTATCTAGACTAGATAGTGAAAATTATTGCAATCAATAATTGTTATAGTCAGTGACCAAAAAAAAAAGTATGTTAAAAGGTTTTAGTAGCAACGGAATTATTTTCTCGAGCTTCTCCGTGTTTCGGAAGGTAAGTTAAGAGGAGTATATACGCCAACGACCTTGAAACTGAAAATCCCTGTCGGGCTCATCGAAAATTGTTGATTATTTCATGACGGAATGTCGTAGAACTTTTTTTTGTGCACAGATTGTAGGTGACATTGTTTCCTACATTTTGGTGTAGTTTTTAGACAAGAACCTCATATTGGTGCAAAGCCTATCCAAATTTTAGATAAAAAATGTCTGATTTGGCTAAAATGTCGAAAGGCTTCAATACGTTTCGACATATTTGTATGGAAACTGCACTAAAATATTGGAAACAATGTCGCCTACAATCTGTACACAAAAAAAAGTTCTACGACATTCCGTCATGAAATAATCAACAATTTTCGATGCGCCCGACATGGATTTTCAGTTTTTCAGAATAGGGACCTTAAGCAGTTGGTCCCGGTTGTCATCTCTGATAGCAGTCGTGCGGGTCAAGTTAGGGCTTAAGGCGACGCGACGACCTGAAAACTCTAACACTAGGTGAGCCACTCCACTACTATAGAAGACAAAATGTTTGCGTTGGAAAGCTCAAGTATCGGCGAACTTTACAATTCGCATTGGCATATTCGCACTCTCCGTCTTCAGAGTTCCCAACATCCTGAACGCTGGTGATAACACAGGCAGCGCCCTAGCGTAGTAGTGCAACTGCAGTGGTGACTCCCCTAAAGCGGACCCCGGGCTCTCGAGAGGGATGCAACCGGGAACATCGCACACAAAGCTGCTCTCCGGCAAGAGCAGTTTTCCATCGTTAAAAATCCCCTGAACCCTGATCTGCCTGTGTGATTATTAGAACTAAATGGTTCTGGAAACGCTACTTGTATCTTCCGTTGGCAAATCATACTTTTGTAACTGACTAGTACGACAATAATCTAATTGATCGCATTTTATGGTACAGTGGCCGGCAGATTAGTTGAAAAAAATGACGGATGCGCAGAAGTTGATATTTCATAGAAGTCGCGTGTACCTACTGCGCGAACTTTCCCCTTCCACGTCAAAACTTTTCAACTTATCTGCCGGCCCCTGTACACCGGTTTTAATAATACCTCGCGCGAGTGGCATTGCAAGAAGCGTGACAAAACGGTAGAGACGTCCACCGTGAGGCCAATGACTTGCTATGCGCAAGCCAATAAGAGCAGTTTGAAAGAAATGAAAATGCAGACATTGGGCAGGCAGGCAGGCAGGTTTGGTCGCACGCTCCATATAATAATAAATGAATCATAAAATTCAATGATTAATTTCTAAAGAATTCGAAACCACAACCGCTGCCAGCAGCTCAGTCATTTGCGCCTAGCTACAGAAGTTGACAGAGAAAGTATCGAAACCGACTATAACATATCTTATCACCACCGAAATTTTATAGATCTTTATCGAAACTTATCTGATTTTATTACAGCAATGAGAGTTCAAGACCCTATGCTTTGTTTACTGGGATTTATCAGTCACATGACAAAATGGTATACCTCGATAAAGGATAACCTAGTTAACTTGTATAAATATGATTTGGTCACACTGTCCAGTTCAGTTAAGTTTGATTTAGTGAATCAGTGTTGTTTGTGATAAATTGATAAGGTTGCAATGAGGCTGTTGTCTGGACAGGATAAGGATGGAGGAGCTGCTGAATCGGCTTTAATGAGAGGTAGGAAATAAACACTTAAGCGGACCCCAGGCTCTAGACGGACCCCGGGCTCTCGAGAGGGATGCAACCGGGAACATCGTACGGATGATGATGAGGAAACAAACACTTACTTACTCTTATTATGACATCGTGTGAACCATTCTATCGGGAATAATCGTTTGGAAGCGATGCACGGTGAATAGTTGCATCTGTATTTTAACATCTAACACACATGACCATACGTTGTGTTTCTGCAGAAGTGTTTTTCTTTTAAAATATTTTTATTCTAATAATATATATCTACCTATTAGCGGTGTTGGTCCAGTGGTAGATACCGCGACTTTAATTCCGAAGGGCGTTTTCGAATCCTGGCCGACCGCGCACCAATGTCTTTTTACATAGCTTTTA
This sequence comes from Idaea biselata, assembly GCA_958496205.1. Lineage (NCBI taxonomy): Eukaryota > Metazoa > Arthropoda > Insecta > Lepidoptera > Geometridae > Idaea > Idaea biselata. The sequence continues at coordinate 28,881,868 of OY292396.1, read as the reverse complement.
AGGTGAAGGAAAACATCGTGAGGAAGCCTACGACTTAAAGTCACGCAAAAAGGCCTAGTTATAGAGCTAGTTGCACAATTAATGTAAAAGCTACAATTTATGTAGTCTGTGGTAAAATTAAAGTAACTACCTACCTAACTCTTAATTGATTACTAATCCGCTATTCCTCATAACTTCAAAATTTTCGTTGTTTATACAGTTAAGTAGGTAATCATTAGAAATGGAATATTACGGAATGCACAAAAACTATCTTTAAAATAAATAAAACTACTTATTTACACAACTGTTGGTTAGTTGATAAAGATAACCCAAATAACAAATCAGGGGCACCGGAGTTGACGAAATGTGATTAGTCTAATTTGCCACTTTGGGTTAAAGACTTTGTTGCATTGTAAACTAGCTGCGCCCTGCGGTTTCACTCGCGTTAGTCCGGATCCTGTAAGATTATCGGATAATCTAGATATCCAGCTATCTCCATACTAAATTTCATCGCAATCGATTTAGTAGTTTTTGCGTGAAGTAACAAACATACTCGATTGCTTACTTATTTACACACATACTTTCACATTTATAATGTTAGTAGGATTTCTAGTTTTTTGTTTGAAATATGGTCCAAAGGGTTTGAACATTCCCCAATCCTGTTTCATCCCGAGATAAAAATATTAGAGCAAATATGTTTATACCATAAAACCTATATCTGCCATTACCATGCCCCTACGTTTTAGTTTTTTTCATTTTCTAATTAGAATAAAAATTAAATAGAAAATGAAAAAAATCAAAACGTAGGGGCATGCTCATAGCTGAAATAGGACTTATGGCATGAACATATTTTTTCTAATATCTTTATTCAAGGAGTAATCAGACGACTACGTTTGTAAAAATTGTATGAGGAAATGAGTAGGTACACTGTTCCGTTCAGATGCTTGCTTACCTCCAAGAGGAGTTCCTTGCCCTACAGTGTGACAATTTAGAGGGCTAACAACAACCTAAGCGTTTATCTACGGGTATCTAAATATAAATAATCAAAACGCATATATGGCATTTTATATGGCATTTTATTTGTATTACAATTTTGAATTTAATTTTTATGTATGTATGAGTTTTTAGTTAGGTTAATTTTAATCAGTATTAGTTTTAATTTAGTTTTCAATAATGTTTTATAAGTTTTGGTTTCAATAAATAAGATCTCATCAAAACGTGGCTGACTCATCTGTCTCAAAGCAAGGGACGGATCGGGTCCGTCTTTTTTTGTTGCAAATATACAAATTCAAGAACAAAATAGTTCGAAATAGTAAATAAATAAAAAAATAGCCTCCTACCAAGAAACTCTTTATATAGTCTCAATTTTCTAATATTATAAAGCTGAAGCATTTGTTTCTTGTTTGAACGCGCTAATCTCAGGAACGGCTGGTCCGATTTGAAAAATTATTTCAGTGTTGAATAGTTCATTTATTGAGGGAGGCTATGGGCTACTTTTGATCCCAATATTCCCACGGGATCGGGACTTACGGGGACGCAGCTAGTAAGAAATAAACTAGTAGACAGACAATCTTTATTGCTAATTTCAGAAGTGCCATCAATCTGTACCTTGCAGTTAAATTGCATAACTCTATTGGGTTATGCAATTCAACTGCTTGCATATGATTCTAAAAGTGAACAATTTGCATGATTGTAATTAGAATTTGTCTTCATACATTCTTACTATAATACATATCATAATCAGAACCAGAGACAAACTCGTATGGTCAGCACAAACATTCAATCACGGTGGGAATCGAACACGCAACCCTCAGCGTCAAAATAACACGGCTATTCTATTTTTATTCTACTGCTTAAATTAGGTATTATTCCTAAAACAATATCCGAGGGGCAAGCTCAGAATTCTCGCCTCATGAAGGGACCCAATCCAATCGAATTGAAAACTTAGGCCCACGAAACGTGATGAGGATACTTAAAAACAAAATAAAGGAAATGTTGAGATGTGAACGATTTTCAATTACGTTTGTATTGATTTAGGATGTGTCTTGAATGATCCGCTTGTGGAATTTCAAGTAAGTTAAACGATATCTAAATAATCTTTGCAACTAATTGCTAAGAATAAAATGAGAGTTGATAGGGAACTCTGCAAAGAAATCTTCTTAAGATCGACTGATGACAGAGCCCAAACCGCTGGTCCTAGAGACATGAAATTCGGAGAGTGTGTTCTTTATATGATGCAGCCATCGGATAAGAAAGGGATTTTAGAAATTACTAGGAATAGGAACTTATGCGGGTGAAACCGCGAAACACGGCTAGTATATATCTATAAAATGCTTTGGCCTGACTGATTTCGCAGAACTACTACTCATTTTAACGACCAAAGTTCATATCCGATATATAAGTATATGAATCTTTGATAGATGTGGTTTTAAATTTTAAATAGATATCTACAACTATGAAAGAGAGATCACGATCAAATCCACGGTCTCACGTTACCAAAGAACATAAGTAATATTCTCATTTCTCGTTAAATCTGTCATCACAATCTTCAGCAACTTAGTACATACAGTACAGGATAAAGACTAGATAAAGTTTTCTTTATCTCGCCTTCTTAAAAAATTTTAGTCTCTGTTCTGTGTGGCAGTAATCTGTGGATTAGGCATAAAGCTGTTTTAAGTTTATAAGGAAGCCACGCAACTTGGCAAGGTTAATTTACAAGTCTAACCAAAAGACATACAAAATGTGATATTTTAACCAACTTTAAACAAAGAGAAGGTTCTCAATTCTACTCGTATATTGTTTGTATGGATGTGTATGATGTAGTCCGCGAGTAATTCCCGCTGGCCTCGACACTTGCGGAGCGTATGGGGATTTTAATTGGTAAACCTATAGCAGGGAGCCCACCGGGCCGCTTTTCCCTCGAGAGTGGCCTGACGTTGCTAAAGGCGCATTACCCACGTATCATAAAAAGGTTGTAGTTTGGCTGCCCGCACAAATACACAAAATCTGGGGGAGACTAGCGAATCTAGAGTTCTTCCTGCACGATGACGGGTATGCCTACTGAGTGGTCCCAAGGGGTTAGTGTGTCGGGCAGGCGGGCGTAAAAAAACATTGCCAAATCTTTTGGCAGTAGGTGTGATCAATGATTCGATCCTCAGAAAAATGTAAAATACAATTTTATTTTACAAACCTCATATCTGTTAGGTGAGATACGACGATATATCAATTTATTTACTTCACATTCAAGCTATGAGTTGTTAGTTATCGTTTCGAATATTTATTACCTTGGCTGCATTCCATCCATAAATTTCATATTTCTAGATTTTATATTAGGAAGCTGTCATATTTCATCTTAATCCACTCATCTGAGCGATGTTCCCGGTTGCATTCCTCTCGGGTGCCCGGGGTCCGATAAACCCCATGTTATTTGGGGTCGGCACAGTAGATACGTCTTATGACCTTACCTATGTGCAGTAACATATGTTTGGGAATATTTCTACGGCCGACCGCCTGACACAAACCCTCCTTAGCACCAAGGAGTTTTCCCGCCACCGCGCAGGAAGAACTCCAGGGCCGCTAGTCTCTCTCCGATCCCTTAATCGCCTTTTACGACATACACGGAAAGAGCGGTAGCCCTATTATAAGCCGGGACTACACGGCACAGCATATTTTATCTAAAACTACGTGGTTTGAATCTCGTAATTTTATTTTTAGTCTTGTGGTTAGTTAGGATTAGTTAAAGTTACATACATTGCGTGTTTTCTGCAACTAGACCTATAGCCTAACTGCACCTACCGATCTTGAATGATCTTGCAGGTTAAGCAATGCTTAGCGTGATCATTACTTGGATGGGTGACCGATAATTTATGTGGAAAAACAAACACTTTTACGAGCTTCCCCGTGCTTCGGAAGACACGTTAGGCAACTGCTTAACGTGTCATCCTGGTCCCGGTTATTATCTCTGATAGCAGTCGTTAGGGCAAGTTAGAAGCCATAAGGCGGCAACCTGAAAACTCTAACACTAGGTGAGTCTAACACACACCAAAAGGAGAAGAAGAAGAGCCTTTGTACTTTATGTTGTGTGTTTCCTCACGATGTTTTCCTTCACCTTGAGAGCAATATTAACAGCGCACATAAATTCCTAAACAAAAAGACACTGGTGCACTGGTACAATGCAAGCCTGGCTATCTACTACTGCGGGCACACCATTGTAAAGTCTTACTTCCAAGAGTTAATTGTCGTTTTTAAACTGTCTTCAGTCTAATTAGTTTGTAACCAACGACCGAGTATGGTTCAAGTATGCTTTGTTAATTGCCTGTCGTGAACTGAATACAAATAAGTTATTTCTCTTATACGACCTAATAAACTAAGGACCCGTATTCACAAACGATCTTATGTGTAGCCACTTTTGTCACAGTTTCAATGACGCTGATTGTCATTCTTAATGAGGTAGGGTTGACCCCTCGATTGCTCCCCTAAAAACGGGCTGACTGAAGTATTTTATTAAATAAAGCGTAAAAAATCATTTTTCAGTCCCGATCCCGTGGGGATAAAAAGTATCTGATGTTTTTGTCCAAAATCTACAAATGGTACCTTTACGGATTTCAGACTATTATTATATGTATATATCTTCTTATATATCTTATCTTCTATCTTCTTCTATCAATCTATTACTATTATAAAGCGGAAGAGAGTTTGTTTGTTTTTTTGTTTGTTTGTTTGAACGCGCTAATCTCAAGAACTACTGGTCCGATTTGAATTATTACTATTTTAAAGCAGAAGAGTTTGTTTTTTTGTTTGTTTGTTTGAACGCGCTAATCTCAGGAACCGCTGGACCAATTTGAAAAATTCTTTCGGTGTTTTAAAGGTCAATTAATTGAGGAAGGCTACTTTTGATCCCGAAATTCACACGGAATCGGGACTTATGCGAGTGAAATCGCGGGGCGCTGCTAGTTACTATTATAAAGCGGAAGAGTTGGTTTGTTTTTTTGTTTGTTTGAACGCGCTAATCTCAGGAACCACCTAGATTAAAGTTGTTTATGTTTTTCTTTTTATTGTATTTTTTTGTTTTTGGTGTTGCAATAAAGAATTAATCAATCAATCAACCACTGATCTGATTTGAAAAATTCTTTCGGTGTTGGATAGTCCATTTATTGAGGAACTTATTGAGGATACTAGCTGTGCCCGCGACTTCGTCAGCGTTTTTCGAACACTTACCTATCGCTGTGTAAAAGTCTACATTTAAACGGACGACCATGGAAGGCTGTTGCTGAGCAGAAGAGAATCATGGCAGAGTCTGTTTAAGTGTGGATTTTGCACAGCGGTAGGTAACTTGTTGCATGCTTATTCACATTATTATAAAAAGTAGCCTTTGTCGAAAATATTAAAAAAAAAACATAACCCGACTTCGAAAAAAGGACAAAACAATAAAAATAAGCTCTCCTACATACGCAGTACAACCGACTTATCTATCTATTCTATTACTATTATAATCTATCTTCTATTATCTTCTTCTTCTTCTATTATTATAAAGCGAAAGAGTTTGTTTGATTGTTTCTTTGAACGCGCTAATCTCAGGTACCGCTGGTCCGATTTAAAAAATTCTTTCTGTGTTGGATAGTCCATTTATTGAGAAGGGCTATATGCTACTTTTAATCAGAACTTACGCGGGTGAAACCGCGAAACGCAGCTAGTCTGTTATATATGCCTTATGCACCGTCAGGCCACTCTCGTTGGGCCCCCTACCATAGGTTTATCAACTCCCTCGGTGTCCCACAAGTGTCGAGGCCAGTGTTAATTCATGGACTACATTCATCAACCTAGACAACGGCGGCCTTTCCAAGCCTCATCTCTGCCCAAAAGACAATCCCTCTCCGTATCACCTCCCTCGGCACGATCCCACCATCGGTTCGAGGCCCCCAAAGGCGGTAATAAACCCCCCCGAGTTCATCACCAGAGGCTAAGGTAATTTTTTATAGTGGTTAGCTTCCACGCGGCCCCTATCTTGCGGAAAGCACCCCCGAGCCCGCTTACGCGGTTACGGTTACGGGTTAGCTTGCAGCTACTGAGCCATCTACCACGGCAAGGTGGACGCACAACTGAAGGGTAAAACGTAACGTCGTGCCCGGCACTCTGGACTCGAACGCGCTGCCGTCAAATCGGAAGCCGTCACTCGGCTCGCTAGGCCACCGTTCGTTCTTTAAAATGGGAATGCGCCGGTCCGTGATTCGAACGCGGTACCCTCGACTCGGAATCCACACTCTGCTGCAGCTGACATCGTACCTCGTAAACTACATGCCATCTGTATCTACCCAATAAAACTGCCCGATTTGAGCTATATATTTTCTTTTCCTTTTTAATTAGTGCATTTTCGACTGCCACTAAAAATTATCAAAATTGTAACCGTAAGTTTAATCATTGAGGAGTTTTCTGATGAGAAGGTGGTTCCAGGTGGTCCATCAATTTGTACCTAGTTCTTTATAAGCCGACTCTATTGATGGAAGTCCAAAAATTCGTAATTTTACTGCATTGTGGAATGATATTCTGCTCATCATTCCAAAGGTTCTCATCAGATCTTCACCAACAATGTGTGGGACCAACTCAGGACTCTCACTTTCCAAATCTAAAAAGAATGATCGTAATCGGACTTCATATGCCGGAGTACGGCGTGAACATATCCCCATACAAACAATATGCGGGTCGAATTGAGAAGCTCCTCTTTTTTTTGAAGTCGGTTAAAAACAACCATTATAAAGAATTTCCGTATTTCCGAAGGATCCGGATATATGAAAAGACATAGGTATACGGTATTTTAAGAATTTCTAAATACTTATCCGGTTTTTTAATACCTGCCGGATATCCGGTTTTTTAATTACCTACCGGATATTCGGTTAATCATGTATTGATTCCACTCAACATACTTCTTCAATACAACATTCATACTAATTAAGTAAAAGCAGAAAAAAACACTGTATCCGGATAACCGGACTAAATATCCGGATAAAAAATAGCCTATATGTTAATCGGGGTACAATGCTATCTGCATACCAAATTTGGTAAAAATCGGATAAGCCGTTTCTGAGATTAGCGGGCACAAAGGCACACACAAACAGACAAACAGATAAACAGACAAACAGACAACCAGAAAAACAGAGAAATAGGTTCTACTGCGTTAATAGGTACCCCTCCAATTTATATATTTTTTATATCTTCCAAAAACAGACACCGCTGAGTTACGATTTTATTATATGTATAGATTTAAGGAGGAGGCTACTTTTGATCCCGATATTCTCACGGGATCGAAACTTACGCGGGTGAAACTGCGGGACGTAGCTTATAATAGTATATGGGTAGTTAATTACCCAGTCAAAGGGCGACTGTAAACAAGAAGTTCGTCAGTTGGTCTCGTTGTTCCCTGTTTATTTTGCCGGCCACTGGATTAACATTCTGTTGCTAAAGTGCTCACACAGTTTGACCTTTTTGGTCTGGCTCTTTTGAAGCTTATTGCGTGTTTTTATTTTGTTTGTTTATAATTTCTCCCAAACTGAGGTTCGGCGAAATAAAAAACAGGCCAATTGCAAGTGGGAATCGCATACGAAGGGAAATCACAAAAAAAAATCATGTCTGTTGAATAGGACCTCTATTATTTTGTTTTTAGTATACATCATCAGTGAAAATTTTAACTGTCTAGTATCACGGTTTATGAGAGACAGCCTGGTGACAGACAGACAGACGGACAGTGGAGTCTTAGTAAAAGGAACTGTCAAGGAATCTGGCAGTTGGTCGTGTTAAATTATATATTACGATGAAGTCTGATAATCGGTCAGATGGATAGACGGTATTTGTACTATAATGTGCTTAAGGGCCCTACACCTGCTAAACTCAAAATCCATGTCGGGCGCATTGAAAATTGTTGATTATTTCATGACGGAGTGTCGTAGAACTTTTTTAGGGGTATGGATTGTAGGCGACATTGTTTCCGATATTTTAGTGCAGTTTCCATACAAATATGTCGAAACGTATTGAAGCCTATCGACATTTTAGCTAAATCAGACATTTTTTGTCTAAAATTTGGATAGGCTTTGCACCAATAGGAGGTTCTTGTCCTAAAACTACACCAACATGTAGGAAACAATGTCACCTACAATCCATTCACAAAAAAAAGTTCTACAACATTCCGTCATGAAATAATCAACAATTTTCGATGAGCCCGAGACAGGGATTTTCAGTTTCAAGGTCTTTGGCGTTGTTATTCCTCTTAAGTTAAAATCAGTTTTTTAAGAAAAAATTCGCCGCCAGACTAATCCGTGCAAATTATGGACCTGTCCGACGTCGATTTCGTCGGATAAATCTGCCAAGTTTGTAGACAGCTTTATGATATTTAAATAAAGTACTTCTTCACCTTTCGGGAGAAATAATTGTTTTTATTATTTCACAGCTATTACTTATAATTCCAAAATAAAACATTTCATACTTTACGCGTTAGCTGTATTAATTTGCATATTTTAAAATGCTTTTATTTGATATCTCGAGCTCATAAATTATATTACCTCTCTCTGTCTCAAACAGAGGTTGTAAAACAATATTATTAAAAATGTACGAAAAAAATATGACATTTTTATCATGTTGATATTTTGAAGCAGGAGAAGCAGGATGAAAGACGAAAATATAATGCTAAAACTACAAAAACATTTTGCAGTTTTTTTACCTTTTTCGACTTTGAGCTAAACGTGCAAGTGCGTCCACCGAATACATAGTATGCTAGCTATGCCCACATTGCCCACTTGTTTGTAAAACTGGCAGGCTAACATTTTAGCTTAGTTTAATTGGGAGTGGATGTTCGAATATATACCTACCTATTTACCACCAAAACTTGGGCAAATATTTATTTTTGAGCATAAATAGGTACTTATTCCCTTGAAATTGAACCCGCCACCTTCTGAGCCGCAGGCGGGGTTTCGCTCGAGGAGCCAGAGAGGTCGTGAAATGTATCAACATTCATCTTAAACATAGCATAACGAATTCAGTTTATAATATTACTTTCTAGACTCCATTGTACCTACTAAGGTTTTTTATTTTTCACAACTTGCGAAGTTATGGTTCCATTAATAAATGTTTAAAAGTTGATTTTACTTCGCCGTTTATGTTGTTAAGCGACTTAAAAGTATTTTTGCCGAAGTTTTTTTGAGTTATTAATAAAGTTGTGTATCGTTTTCAGGCACCCACAGGTTAAGGCGGGCTTGTGCCACGCTGGGTTAACATGTACCTATATTGAAATTAAAGACATTTTTCGGTTTGAATCGCGTGTTGTTTATTTCTTTTAGCATTGTTACAACGCTCAATGTTTCGAGACCTTTCCAGGTCCCTTCTTTAGGATTGACGACAAATCTGAAGAACGGACCTGGACCAACATCGCGAAAACAGAAGAAAAATCTATGTACCTATATATTCTTATATAGCTGCGCTCCTCGGTTTCACTCGCGTCAATCCCAATCGCGCGGGATTATCGAGATCAAAAGTATCCTATGTTACCATGTTGCTTAAACTATCCCTATGCAAATTGTCATCTAAATCGGTCAAAACGTTTTACCGTGAAGAGGAAACAAACCAGTGTATAAGCAAACAATCTTTCGGATTTATAATATTAGTGTGATATGGATTGTATTTCTATACTTTTGGTAGGTAATAAAGATTTTTATACAAATATCTAAGTACTATTTGAACCGGTCAATTTCGTATTATAATAATTTGACACTGCCAGTTTGACGACAGTTCCATTACGAAGGAAAAAAAAGAAAGAAAATGTAACCCCCTTTGTTTAGAGCAAAGTAGGTATATGAGAAGTTAACCCATTTTATTTATTTCGTAACTTTTTCTCAAATTTTATAGATTTTATCGTAATCTGGGCGAAGACGAATTAAACAAACCAAACATCATCAAAATCGATTCGCCCATTCACAAGAACTTGCATTTTTAACCACACGTTCATAAATAGATAGATATCTTTATTTGTACAAAATTTATACAGGAAATGACAAAAATACAGAAAATAATAAAAAGCTATACATATAACGAGATCGGCCCACGAGCTCCGTTTCTTACATACGGATTGTATCGTACTCAAAATATGTACCTAAACAAACAAAAACAGACAGACAGACAGACAGACAGACAGCGAAGTCTCAGTAATAGGGTCCCGTTTTTACCTTTAGGTACGGAACCCTAAAAACCGGCTAAGTGCGATTGGGATTCGGGCACGAAGGGTTCCATACAATTTTCTATACAGAAAAACCGTGAAAACGTTACGCAACGTTGGCATTTATTTTACCATCGATGCCACTAGATGGCGCCAGTGAAGCCGCTTAAATATTTGTTTTATTTTGTTATTAGTTTTTGTTGTTATAGCGGCTACATAAATACATGATCTGTGAAAATTTTAACAGGCTAGCTATCGCGGTTTATGAGATACAGCCTGATGACAGACGGACAGACAGACAGCGGAGTCTCAGTAACAGTCCCTTTTTTACCCTTTGGGTACATAACCCTAAAAAGAAATCTATGTATAATATGTAAGTATTTACAAAAGAAAAATAAATATAAGTATTATATCCGTTGTGTAGTCACCGTAACACAAGCTTAGTCGCTTACCGAGTTAGGTGGCAAATGGGCCCCTTCAAAACTGGGACCGGGGCCCAGTCGCCACTCCAAAATTTTGGTGGCGTCGACTGGGCCCACATCCTAAGTAAACGTGGGCCCAGTCGACGCCACCAAAAATTTTGCAGTGGCGACTGGGCCCACATGTAAAGTAAATAAAAAAATTAAAAGACGATCGAAACGAAAACAAAAGACGATCGTTACGGAAACAAAAGACGATCGTTACAAAAACAAAAGACGATCGAAATGGAAACAAAAGACGATCGTTACGAAAACAAAAGACGATCGGAATGGAAACAAAAGACAATCGAATTGGAAACAAAAGACGATCGAAATGGAAACAATAGACGATCGAAATGGAGACAAAAGACGATCAAAATGGAAACAAAAGACGATCGAAATGGAAACAAAAGACGATCAAAATGGAAACTGATGACGATCGAAATAGGCACAAAATATGACAGCCAGACAGCCTGTCAAACCGGAACTGATAATATCTCGGAAACTATTGACCCTAGACCACTACTTCCTTAGGATAAGTGATAGTGCTCTTCAAAATCTTCATTTTAGATGACAGCTGTCAAACTTAAAACGTTAATATCTCGGAAACTATTGACCGTAGACCACTACTTTGTTAGTATAAGTGATAGAGCTCTTCAAGCTCTTCGTTTTGGATGACAGCTGTCAAACTTAAAACGTCAATATCTCGGAAACCATTGACCCTAGACCACTACTTCCTTAGGATAAGTGATAGTGCTCTTCAAGATCTTCATTTTAGATGACAGCTGTCAAACTTAAAACGTCAATATCTCGGAAACCATTGACCCTAGACCACTACTTCCTTAGGATAAGTTATGCTAAGGTAGTAGTCGTCTATCGATCGTCTTTTGTTTTCGTAACGATCGTCTTTTGTTTTCGTTTCGATCGTCTTTTGTTTTTTTTTTATTTACTTTAGATGTGGGCCCAGTCGCCACTGCAAAATTTTTGATGGCGGCGACTGGGCCCACGTTTACTTAGGATGTGGGCCCAGTCGACGCCACCAAAAATTTGGAGTGGCGACTAGGCCCCGGTCCTAGTTTTGAAGGAGCCCATTCGCCACCTAACTCCGCTTACCACGGGGCTAGATGGCGCTGTGTGTTGTTCACAAAAAATATTTATTTATATTTATTTAAATCACTAATTTTCTTTACACGTGTGGCACAAAAAATACACCTACATTATCATAAATTATAAAAATAAAAAAGAGATTTGTGAAAGTATTACCAGAGATTTATCTCCATTACAAATGAAATAACAGCCTCTGAAACAAAATTGTATTTTTTATCCTATTTCATCCTACTTTTGTCTTGAATTAATTGTAACGATGAAAGATGTTGAAGTTTTTGTATGAAATTAGATCGAGTTTTGGCCACCTGCCGACTTAGGCATGATTCGACCAAACTAGAATTAGCAATGAATGACAATTCGTCGCTTAAGAGGTGAACCATTTAAATGGGCCTTCAGGGCCAACTATAAAAGATAGCGAAAAATGCTGAAAGGAATTGCGTCCCCGATTTTGACCATTACTAAAATGGCATATTTAGATTTTTAAATAATTCAATACCCTAGCCAGGAATCCAACCTTGTCTTTTTGCAACAAAAAAACAGCATATATTATTGTACCGATCGATAGTGTTGCTGATAAAGATAAAATCTTGGATACAAACATAAACATACATCGAAAGAAATGTCTAGTTTTTAAACGGGGTATAATAATTTCTAATGAAATTTCGTGAACCGTATTAAAAATCATACCAATGAGGAAGAACACTAACTTTTTATCCCGGCAGAGGTCGGTAGTCGGATGATTTTTACTGTCAAACGTTTGTCAAACGTCAGATGTTTTTTACAACTCTCGGCGCCAAATTGGCCATATCGGTCTGAGACCGAAAGAATAACAAAAAAACTCGGCGTTTCCATTGGTGGAGGACCATCATCGAAAAAAAAAAAAAAAAGATCATCCGATGCCAGCGCCTCTGCAAACAGCTTTACGCGTGGCACCCCATTTCATAGCGTAAGATATACTGCTAAACTGTCCCGTAGACGAGATACGGCAATTTCGTAGACAAGAGCTACGAACGACTACGAGCTGCTACAATTAATTTTCTTTAGTTTACGCTTTATCATTAACCCCCGACGGAAAAAGAGGGGTGTTATAAGTTTGACGTGTCTGTGTGTCTGTGTATCTGTCTGTGGCATCGTAGCTCACGAACGGATGAACCGATTTGAATGTAGTTTTTTTTTGTTTAATAGGTGTCTTTTGCGCGAGTGTTCTTAGCTATGTTTGATCAAAATCGGTTCAGCCGTTCATAATATATGTTGGTTGAAGCTCGGAAATAAAAACCGTTTTTTTTTTCAAATATGCCGGGGTATCAAATAAAAGAGCATGACTGTTGTGACAACAATATGCAAGTTTCATCAAAATCGGTTCAGCCGTTCAAAGTATATGTAGGGTCAAACTCTGAAATAAAAACCGAATGTTTTCAAATATACCCGAGTGGGGTATCAAATAAAAGGACGTGACTTTTGTGACAACAATAAGCATGTTTCATCAAAATCGCTTTTACAAAAAGGGTGAAATAAAAAAATTAAATTAAAAATTAAAAAACCCCCGACTTAAAAAATCTTCAACGTTAAAACAAAACTAAACTTTAAAAAGGCAAAAATAATAACCCGAAAACAAATTTCATGTCTCTGAGTAGGTTCTATGTGGAACCTTACGTTCCCGCGTCGGGGGACGCGGTACTATAAGCACGGGTCGGTTACCATCAACTTCTGTGCGCATTCCCGCGTCCCCCGACGCGGGAACGTAAGGTTCCACATAGAACCTACTCAGAGACATGAAATTTGTTTTCGGGTTATTATTTTTGCCTTTTTAAAGTTTAGTTTTGTTTTAACGTTGAAGATTTTTTAATTTTACTATACTTAGTACAATTTTCACTAGGTTACACACAAGGTTAGAGCGGTGAGCATGTTGCGTTATCGACACAGTTTATCAGTAGAAAAAATGCGCAGCACTGGGCCTGCTCATAAAACCCATGAGTCATGGGTTTTATGGGAAGAGAGGTTGATAGAGCGAAATGCACTCTCCACCTGTCCCACTTTTTATAACTCGCGGTGTGCAGCGAGGGAGAAACTATCCTATAGGCGCATCTCGCGGCTTTACTCGCGTAAGCGCAGCGTTTACATCATTCCAAGGATCTATCCATCTCCATACCAAATAATCGATTCTGTTGTCTTTTTAATATTGATCAAAAACTAAGACAGTAACTTGACCATGCAATTAGAACTTTAAGAACACCCTGTTCCTTAGTGGCTGCACCAGCTTACGTACTGGAACAGTCCGCTAGGTGCTATAACTTAGACCAGTGAGCGACGACAGCCCTCGCCCGATGCCTTCACCTCACTTTATTAACATGGAAAAATTGACAATTGAGACATCACAACATCAACCGCATCTACAATATAGATACCTACATAGATAGGTCTGCGTGATAAACTCACGCACACAAGCGAGAGACTGCGTGATGACGTCACGGGGGAGAGGGACGGAAGAGGCGATAATGAGCGGGTGTGAAAAAGAGTAAATATAGGCCAAGAGCCGACCTACCTTCTGTGGCAGTGATAGGGGCACCTAGCCAAGGTAGTAGGTACTGTCGACAGGAAAAGGGGTTGGGCGATATTATACATTTTTGCGTCAATTAGAATTTACAATCTTGACTAAGGCAGCTGTAAATCATTAACATAGGGTGGCGTATTGCAAAAATAACATTACGTTTCTCAGTTTGATTATTTTTGCAAAAAAAAGGGGTGCAATTACTTTGCTTCGACTCGAAAGTCATTAATCCATTTTATTGAAAATCACCGTTAGCATGCTTGAGGTAAACAATCAGAAGACGGCTATAGAATTAGTTGCGTCTCATATTCTTCATAGTGGCTGCACCTGCCTACGTATCGGAACATGAGCACCACATCACTATTGAAACTTTCCTTGAAGACGTCGTCATTCCTCATTCGCACCGCGAGAGATTGAAATCAGCTGCCTGAAACTGTATTCACTGGCGAGTACAATTTGGGGATCTTTAAGTCGCGTGTGAAAAGGTACCTCTATGACAGCGTGCTTCATCTTAGACTGCATCTACACCTATCTTGTATAATATAAAAATGAATCGCCAAATGTGTTGCTAAGCGCAAATCTCGAGAACAGCTGAACCGGTTTCGCTAATTATTTTTTTATCGTGTTTGCTATTGACAAAGATTTTGATGAATGTTGGTGTAGAGATAGATACCTATTAGAAAGTCTTATTAGTAGAGTAGTAATAGGGTAGGTTAGGTTAGGTTAGGTTAGACGACCTCTGTGGCGCGTCGTGAGAAAGCGCGACTGCAATGCAGGAGGTTGCGGGTTCGATTCTCGCCGTGTGCAAGTATTTATGTTTATAAAATAAATATGTGTGTCTGGTCTGGGTGTCCCTCTATGTATAATATGTATATATTTACAAAAGAAAAATAAATATAAGTATTATATCCGTTGTCTAGTCACCCTAACAAAAGCTTAGTCGCTTACCACGGGGCTAGATGGCGCTGTGTGTTGTTCACAGAATTTATTTATTTTATTTATTTAGTAGTAGTAGGGTAGAGTAGTAGTTGTAGGGTAGCGTAGTAGTAGGTAGAGTGGGGTAAAAGTAGTCTAGTTAAGTAGGTTGTAGGTTTTTTATAGGGCAGAACAACGTCTGTCGGGTCAGCTAGAACGTAATAAAAAAAAACTTCGTTCAATAAGCTAAAAATAAAACGTAAAACAAAAAATACCGAGTTTAAAAAGACAAACCATTCCGTCTTATTTTCATTTAAACAATTCGTTTTCCGGTTTTTATTATCTGTTACGGATTTGGGTGGATTCCTCTGTTTACACAGTCGTAAGTAATGCAAGACGTTCTGAGACAACTCCATAAACATCCCTCGTGAATAATAGGCCCAATAACGAATGGGAAATAAACTTTTTCATCGTATTTTGTAACTGTTTGTAACCAATGAACAAATTAAATAATTATCTTATTCTGGTAATGTTTCAAACGGGAATTTGTGCCTATATTTTCACTTGTTTACTTAAGCACTACTGAGTGTTAGAGTTTAATCAAATATGTTGAAGCTTAATGTGAAGATATAAACACTACTGAATCAAATGCAATGGAACTTGGTATAAAGAGCTGGAGTCCTGACATCTTCTATCTATATAATACTAGCTGACCCGGCAAACGTTGTTTTGCCTTATAAATTATAGATAGTAGCCAATTCTAAGACCTACTGAATACGTATACAAAATTTCATAAAAATCGGTCAAGCCGTTTCGGAGGAGTACGGTAACTAACACTGTGACATGTAAATTTTATATATTAGAATGTAAAAAATGTTACTCAGGGTGAACGTAGCTTTCTAATGGTGAATTTTTGAAATCGGTCCACTAGTTTTTGAGTTTATTCAATACAAATATACAGACACAAAAATACAAATCTTTCCTCTTTATAATATTAGTGTAGATGTAGGTAGTGTAAATTCAAAGTCCTGACTGATCTATATATCAACGCAGATGCTAGTCTTAGAGACATGAAATTCGGAGAGTGCAGTGTTCTTTGTGATCCACTAAGAAAGGGATTTTGGAAAATCCCGCGAGATCGAGAGTTACGCGGGTGAGACTGCGGGACTCTGCTAGTCTATACATATAAAATTCAAAATATTGAAAGAAATAAAATTTGGAGGAGTTTCTTTGTGATGTGTAGGTACCCTCTACGAAAGGATTTTTGGAGGATCCAAAAGCGCGAGATTGGGGCTTATGCGGGGGAAACACCGGGACATTGCTAGTATTAAATCTTGTTTTTACTTCAGATAACACGGCCCTAAAGTCAGTAAATCTGGTTAAGGTTTTTTACACTTGCGTATCTCAATGGACACTCTTTTTACAAAATTGTAAATGTAATGGTTTATTTTTTAACAAACAATAAAAGGTGAACTGTGAGAGCGGTGTTAGTCTTGTGATAGATTTGACCCCGACTTTCATTCCGAGGGTCGTGGGTTCAAAACTTGACCGAGCGAGTACAAAAGTCTTATTCTTTTTGAAAATTTTATGTGCGCTATTAAGGGGAGTATATACGCCAACGACCTTGAAACTGAAAATCCCTGTCGGGCTCATCGAAAATTGATGATTATTTCATGACGGAATGTCGTAGAACTTTTTTTTGTGCACAGATTGTAGGTGACATTGTTTCCTACATTTTGGTGTAGTTTTAAGACAAGAACCTCCTATTGGTGCAAAGCCTATCCAAATTTTAGACAAAAAATGTCTGATTTGGCTAAAATGTCGATAGGCTTCAATACGTTTAGACATATTTGTATGGAAACTGCACTAAAATATCGGAATTTTCGATGCGCCCGACATGGATTTTCAGTTTTTCAGAATAGGGCCCTTAACATCGCTTAAGTTATATGCACAGAAAAACAGATAATGAAAACCATCATATAGCGTGGCGATGCGTCACCACTGCCTGTATCGCCAAGTAATCAGGTTTACCCTCGCCTATAGATAATTCACATAAAAAATAATAAAAATATAAATAACTGACGTATTAAAAAGTGATTATAAAATAAATAAATGATACCAAGTTTAGATTAATTAATCGCTTCCAAGTGAAATAAAGCGGAAATTTAAGCAGGAAACTAAAGGGAAACTCATTTCGAAATTGTTTTTGTTACAGCCGATATTAATTTGTTAAAGTTTATATTATTAATAGACTAGCTATGCCCAGCGGTTTCAATAACCTACTTACAGATACCATGGTAATTCGGATTAAAATAACCATCTTCCTCTACATTTTTGATAAAGTACGAGTACCTACTTAATAATACCTACTATATTTGTATACTGTATTCTGAAAAAAAGCTTATTGATTTTTTTTAGGATTTGAACCTGCTACTTTTTTTACACAAGATAGCGATTTCACTAGATCTGAATTTTATGTTACGTTGTTTTAATAATTGGCATTTTCATCAATTTTTATATGATTTATACAGCGCAAGCAACTTTTAATCCATGCTATTTATAGTGCTGTAGTGCCCGGGTCATTGTTAGGTGGAGTAGGCTTGCCCAGCACCTATATCACCCTCCCAGCCCAGTCAGCCATGCCCAGAGAAAAGAACAGATCAATACGTCTGGAGCTGAATAAGCCGTGGGTTTCCTCACGATGTTTTCCTTCACCGTAAGAACGATGTTGTAACATTGTACCGTAAAATGATAATTATACCCACCGACTTATATATATCTCAAAATTGTCAATAAAAAGTTTGAATTTATTACGGTTAGTTCGTAGTTACCTTCGGTCCTTCCAATAAAAGTTAGTGTTATTTGGTCGAATTAACCCTGGAGTGTAATTTCCATAAATGAATTTTAACTTTTATTCGTGTCTTAATGTAGAGCAACGTTAATGTCTAATTTGATTCTTCTTAGGGTTCCGTACCTCAGAAGATAAAAAAAACCCTTATAGGATCATTGTTTAATCTTCTTTAGACTGCTCGACTGGTAACGTGCTACAGTAATACTTGTTTTATTTCTATCGTCTTTTGTTTCTGTTTCTTTTACATATTCACAGAATATGATCGTCTATTTCTTATCGCAATTTGTTTTCATTCATATTTTGATTTAGTTGTCGTTTTGATAAAGTGGACATTGTGGTATAGTGGACATTGTGATAATGAGACATTTTGATATGGACATTTTGATACTGTTGACATTTTGATACACACAAAGTCCACTAAATCACAATGTCCACATTGTGATATAGTGGACTTTGTGAGACTAAAGGATCTAGACCACCTGTATACTCGATTTCAGAAGACTGTATGCGAATAGTATCATTGCGATACACGTTACCGCGAAAAGTAAATACAATCTTAGATCAAAAATGTAAATAAAAAACTGTCACTTTCAAATAAATATATGAGATTTTTTTTTGTTTTCGCGATGTGCGCGATACATGAGCGTTGAAACAATGCTAAAAGTACTAAACACCACGCGATTAAAAGCGAAAAAGTCTTTCATTTAAATAAATATAATCAGTTTTTTGTTTACATTTTTGATCTGAGATTATGAAATAGAGTATTAGGGCCTACTCACACTTATTCAGCTTCATTCGCGTTTCGCTGAACGATTTTAGTCACACTTATGCAGTTCTGCTTCTGTCAGCCGCGTACGGCGTCGTAAGAATGATAAAAGCTGGCATAGCGTGCTATCTCCGCTGAAATGCTTCTGTCTACTGCGTACAGCGCTGATTATGCTGCGAAGACGGTAAGCTACTCATTCAGTACTGTACTTATATATGCTGTATAATGTATGTATGTATATGTATGTATGCTGTACTTGTATATACTGTATAATTACTATAAAACACGTCTGCACTCTTTAATCCTTGCGTGCATAATGATTACGCAATAATAAATCATATCAATGCGGGAAAAATACAGGTTGCAACTTGTCAACAATGAGCGGCGAAACATCGTTGTAATGAGCTGCGCCGTCGCGTTCGGCGGTGAATGCGGCGGAACAGCGCTGAACGCGGCGGAACACCGCTGAACGCGGCGGAACACCGCTGATCGCCCTCTATAGCATTCGCATGATAAAACACATTTATTCTTATTTTATACTGGTTTGCCGCGAAAGCTGAATAGACGCGGAAACCTGAATGGATGCGTACACCTCTCCATACAAAATCGTTATTTTCTATGGACAAAAGCTGAAAAGCGGTGAATAAGTGTGAGTAGGCCCTAATAGGTAGTTTACTTATTTTGTTTATCTTTAAATGTTAGGTATATAGATAATTTTCAAATAATAAACCTATGACTAATCATGAACTTTGTGTTTGTTTCAGGTACCTACTTAGCAACAATGTAAAATTACTCATGTTTGACTCTAAGTAAGTATGAATACGTTGACTCTTTCCTCAATCTTCTAGAATTCACAATATCTTCAAATACCCGTAGCCTGAATACAAATGAAGGTTGCCTTTAGTAAAAATAATACGTTTATTCGATAAGTATTGTTTCGATAGTCATATAGGCAAATGGGTTAAAAGCAAAGAGGCTCGATCTTAAGCCTTAAGGATCTCGCCCCTCCCTGACGGTTGGGTCAAGGGTCAGATTCAGAAGGCAGTCGTCCTTGTTCCATCGGCAGGAGGTTCCTGTCTCTACGGCCCTAACTATCAATAGCCTAGGCCCTGCCCTGCTGCCGGGTGAATTCTAGGTTTGGGCATAGTTATTTATACTGTTCACAATGTAGGGCAAAGACAGTAAGCCACCATAGAAGCATACTCTGAATTGGCGAATATCCCACGCCTCGGTGAAGGAAAACATCGTGAGGAAACCCACAGTCCACAGCTTAAATTCATGCAAAACGGCCCAGTTATAGGGCTAGTTGCAGAAACACACAGTAAAAACTAAGCCGTCACCTCTGTGGCGCGTCGATAGCCTAAACACAAGACCTTTGAATTAAAATTCATATATCTTCCACTAGGCCAACACCGATGTAAACGTACTTATACGAGTACTCAATTTGATGCAGCGTGTTATTCCCCAGCTATTTCAGCTACTTTAGCTCAGCCACACTAAATTTATACTAAAACGTTTGAAATTTCCCTCACGAATTTTCTCAATACGAGTTACGCAAGCCTCTTCTGTACTTCTGACTTCTGTACTACCTTTAAACATTTTCCTACATTCCCGACTACCTACATACAAACGTAATCTAACCTTATTTTCTAAAGGAAAAAGTTCATTTTTGTAAAACCTTTATCTTGTCACTCTACTACATTGTTCTCGACATTATAACGCTGAAAACGTTGTTTGTGAATATTTTAAAGCCGGAAATTGTTCGCGGGAAGGGCAAACGGCTCGAAAATGATGTTCATTGTAATGACATGCCTTTTACAATAATTAATTGATTACACAATTCTTATAGTGAGAATTCCAACGGTATTGAAACAATTTTTGTTAATGATGAAAAAAATGTAACAAAATGTTTTATAACCTCATAAACTGTCGGCTTATCGATAGTCAGATCCTAGTCATAGCCTTGCTCATGCAGCAGTCCTATAATGAATTATCTTTATTTTCCAAAAATTTTCTTATAGGTATAGGTTGTAGGTAGGTATACTTATATATAACTAGCTGCGCCCTGCGGTTTCACCCACGTAAGTCCCGATCCCGCGGAAAAACCGGGATAAAAGTGGCCTATGTGTTATTGTAGGTCTCCAGCTATGTATATTCCAAGTTTCATCGCAATCAGTTCAGTAGTTATTGCGTGAAAGAGGAAGTTTGTACATACATACAAACTTTCACGTTTATCATATAACATATATAGAAGGATATACCTTTAACCTACATTATGTTTTATGACATAAACGTATTTTCTCTAATGTTTTTATCCAGGGAGGAAACGGTCGACTACGATTGTAAAATTTGTACTGTTTTCCCAATTCGCCATTTTCGTTAACTCGTCAGTTTCCTCATGTGGTCTGTTTGTATGTCGTATGTACGCACAATTACGTTAAAATTGTCGAGGAACTCGTATTAAATAGCTTACTTTGTTTGACATCACGAATTTATAAATTACAATGCGATATAATATAAAGTTATTTGCGGTCGGTTAAGTAAAGGCGGCACGTTCACAGTAGTCACAATTTTACTACTATACAGGCGAGCATTCATTACCTACGACGACGCACGTTTATTCACAGCCACTTCACAAGCGCAACGTGTGAAAAATGTTTGTTCATGGCATAGAGATATTTATAGAGCCCTCAACTCAAACAAAAAAGGTTATAATTTCGAAAAGAAAAGTTGTAGAACAAATTTTGTTCGCCTAGTCGTCTAGAACAATACCCTTTCGGCTTATACTATCACAGTAATACATCTTGCACATAACCATGAGTTTCTTTCTGAGATCAGCGGTTCATATCAGCTTTGATTAGTCGACACACAATTATTGTAAATGCAAATTTAAAATCCTATTTTCTAAATAAATCAAGCTACATAAATCACTTCCAAAGATAATAGTATTATCGACAATACAAAACCCAATAGCAATTTATTCAAATTACCCAATAGAAAGGAGTTTAAAATTTATTCCCATTATAATTTTAATTGACACAACTACAGTTTATTATACACAAACGGGACTCTGGAGCTAAATATTCGTGAAAGTAACGTAGTTATTAATTTTGAGTTAACGAGGGTGCCGCCGTCCCTTAAAATGACCCAAATTGTTTACCCAACGTATATGTGTACAGTACGGAGTTTAGTAAAGTCAATTTAATTTTATCGAGGACCTTGTCTGGCCTTGAACTTGACCCGTTTACTAGGTATATAAAAATACCTTACTTTTGCTTGATGACTTCTTTAGTCGCTTAAGTAAACAGGGGGTGTAACAAAGATATTTTAGGAGTTTTACAATATGAATTGCCTTTTTTCACGGTCGCAATAACTATGCTACTGTCATCTTTGCGGTCGTAACGACGGCAAAGACAAATCGGCGGGGTAATCTTCATGTCAGACATCAGCGGGCCAGGTGCTCAGTTATAGTGACCGTGTTAAAAATCAATCGGAGTGGCAGTGTTCTAAGGGGTTCTAATTTTTTTATAATGTTCGAGTTTCTATCTACTATGTCACACATAAACCGCAGGCTTCGTAGGCTTCACCAACTTAGCAGATTTGCCGCCAGGTCTAGCGGATTGAAGAAGGAACAATACAGAGATAATGGAGGAGATACAATGGAAAAGGTACCTATACCACAGCCACAGCCTAGCCGGTGGCTGTGGCCTATTGCCACAGAGTGCCAGCCACAGTATACTGTGGCAATACGACGATTGCCACCAGTCGTCGTTCACGAGTCCGCTCTCAGATCCCTTAGCGGTGTGTAAGTAGTATGTTCGATGCTCCAACGACTTCAAAATTCGATGAAGCTATTAAAATCCATGACTACTTCGCCCGTTGTTACACTTTTCCTAGACTCTAGTACCATACTTACAGCAGTGTACAAGAGTTTGAAAAGGAGAAAACGATTTCACCTTTTAAAATAAAATGCTAAGTTTTAAGTATTTGTTTTGCAACTAAATCAGTGTTTTTAAATGGACTAGGTAGGTTTGTCTGCAGAACATCGTCTGCATAAACCAGAGAGCAGCTGCATATTTTAGCTACAAGCATTTACACAGAATATTTGATAGGTCCATATTTTATGCGAATATCGGGAGGGTTAGGTCGATAAAACAGAATAATAAATTGTCTCTGGAATACTCTGGATATATACTCGAGCAATGCATTGTTTTGGAATTCTCTCACGGGGGTTTTCCTCCTTGTCTTACTTGTAATACGTCGAAATCCTTTTGTATAAAGTAGGTAAATAAATATGTTTGTTGTACTGAATCGATTGAGATATAACTTGAAACTCGCACGACCATTTTGATTATTTGTAATTTTTTTACTTAAATACTTAAGGGCGACCTAGATACCGATATACCTTATCGACCTTTTAGCGATAAGGCCACCCATTTGTGCAATTTTCTATTTAAGCTTTTGTGTTTTTATACTTAAAATGTATGACTGTATTATACCTACCTAATATGTGGTAATGTTGTGCAAATTAAGCGTTCATCTAGGTATTTATCTATGTGATCGATCTTAGAAACAATTTTCCAAGCCACAAATAACCTGTTTTTTTATTTGTAGACTGCCATTATACTCTAAATGTCCTCTTTATAGGAAAAACAATTAATTTTACATTTTAAATAATAATCACAAAGTTACGTGACGACCTCGGTGGCGCGTCGTGCGAAAGCGCGACTGCAATGCAGGAGGTTGCGGGTTCGATTCCCGCCGGGTGCAAGTATTTATGCTTAAAAAATAAATATTTGTGTCTGGTCTGGGTGTCCCTCTATGTATAATATGTATGTATTTACAAAAGAAAAATAAATATAAGTATTATATCCGTTGTCTAGTCACCGTAACACAAGCTTAGTCGCTTACCACGGGGCTAGATGGCGCTGTGTGTTGTTCGGAGAAATTATTTATTTATTTATTTACGTCTAATTTTCAACTAAAATCAATTTATTTCCAAATCTTTGCGTATAACTGAGTCAATATTTTAATACATAGTATAAAACTATACTCAGGTCCTCTTCATCGTACTTTGATGAAATAATGTACATTCAGAAGTAATCATCGTTTTTACGAGAAATCATCGGGTTTTTTTCATACAATTCTATTCCACTCACTCTTATGTAACCAAAAAAGGACAGTTGATTATCATCTGTCCCGGCTTTATGTTTTATTTTTTAAGTTATTTATTAATATCTGCATCCGCTGATAAATTAAAAATTGAAATCAACCTACAATCCTAGTAGGCCAAGCAGCAGGGAAATCACCTCTTACGTAGCCTCGCAAAAGGTGGTGTAACAAATTTTATAATTTTATGTTATTTAGCTAAGTTAGCTTGACATAATTGACATGTATGGACAGAATGTAAGAGTTTTTGACTTCTACATACTGTTCTTAGACACTTTTGTCATATCACTTACTATCGAGGCACAATGTGCAAAAAGCATATTAAACTCAAAATATCGGACATACCCCGTCGTACCCCAAGGTCAGGAAATTGAATTTATATCAAGCTAACTTAGCTAAATAACATAAAATCATTAAATTTGTTACACCACCTTTTGTAATGTGATATCCCTGCTGCTTGGCCTATAGTTTATTTTTAAATTCCTGTATCAAAACTCTATTCGATTTACCTACCTGGAAAGAACAAATACAAAATCCAATTTGTCCCTAGAGTCAAGAGTGTCCGCCCACTGTTTATCTTGAAACCTAATTAAAAGCAACTCTTTGAGTGTCTCTCATACCAGCTCACCGGGTTCTCTTTAATAAAGCCAGGCAGCTCGGTAGGTAGGTAGGTATATACTCTATTGAAAACAAGACCAGAATCGATAGCTACCGATAATAAGCAACTGTAATGATTCATTTTGACAGGTCGAGTCGATGCAAAAAATCGCAACGTTAGCAATTATTTTTACGATTGGTGCCACTAGATGGCGCCAGTGACCAAAAAAAATCGCGATATCGTTGCGTTTAAAAGATTTAAAAATCATGTTTAGGTATAATATGGGAGTCCCCCGTAATTATTTGTTTTGTATTTGATGTTACAGCGCCTACATTCATACACCATCTGTGAAAATTGCAACTGTCTAGCTACGGTTCATGAGAAGCAGTGAGGTGACAAACGGATTGACGGACAGACAGACAGACGTATTCTGACGTAAAATCATGAGAGGATAAAACAAAAACTAGGTAACTAACAAACTGAATAACAAACGTTTCTCTTAAGATGCTTTGTTTCTAACTTGAAAAGTTTTTCATTATCTCATTTTCAACTTGAAACTTAC
Source organism: Idaea biselata (assembly GCA_958496205.1). Lineage (NCBI taxonomy): Eukaryota > Metazoa > Arthropoda > Insecta > Lepidoptera > Geometridae > Idaea > Idaea biselata. Next base: position 28,856,720 of record OY292396.1, on the reverse strand, counting down.
CTTTCCTCTTTTTAAAATGGGTCAAGTTGTAAATGGTTTTTCTAAACGACGAAAAGTTACGTAACTTTAAGTTTTGTTTGGTATAAAATGAAGGGGGCTGCTCATTCTTATGCAATAAAATTGTTCTCGAAATATATTCATTTCATTCTAATGAATAAAATATATTTGATATTATTGATTTGAGGCGATGAGAACTAATGTTCTCACCACATTAGGCTACAAAATATGAAGATTTTTTTTTTCAAAAACTATTTTACTTACTGTTATTAATTAAGCAAGAAATAAGACACTTCTAAATATTTAACAAACGTTGCAAAATTCTCAAATATTGTTGAGTCGTTTCCGAGAAAAATCGAACAATGCTGGAATTAAGGCGTTTTAGATCTAGAATACTTATCCAGAATTATTTGATGTACTACTCAATTTAATCTACTTAGCACAAAAAATAGAAGTTCCATCACACTACATCAGCTTAAAATTATTAAAAGTTTTATTGTAAAACTGATTTTAAAAAGTAAATTAACATACCTAACTAGATTTTTCTTCTGTTTGTCTGTTTGAAATTTTAAATTGAAAAAAAAACCACTCTGAAGAAGAGACCTGTAAAGGTCTCGAAACGTTGAGCATTGAAATAAAAAACAATGCTAAATCTGGCTAAAAGTAATAAACACCATGCGATTAAAACCGAACAGACAGACATGACGAATCTATAAGGGTTCCGTTTTTTGCCATTTGGCTACGGAACCCTAAAAATGAGTTTAATTTCAAGTAAATTAACCCTTAACCGCCTACGTGCCTTTATTGAAACCACATAACAAGCGTACATGTTTAGTGTACATTTATTAAAAATTTAATTACGACTCAAGTTTCACCAAGTCAAACATCAGACAGTAAACCAGCAGTAAACTGAGTAAGAATATTTTGGTTCGGAGCAAAGACTTTAAAGCATTTAATAGAATCAATCAATCAATCAATCAATAGATCTGACAACACCTACCAAACTGTATATCTGGGGGCACGGTAGTGCCCCCGCCAAGACGAGCCAGCGAAGCGTACGGGCACTACCTACCTTTTCTCGAAAGGTTTCGTCGGTTTTTTGAACCCTCACAACTTGGGTTTGGAATATACCAGATGAATGTTATTCACGGGGTATAATGTCAATAGGGGACTAAATAAAAATACACATTTTCAATTACATAGCTCCCATAGTTTAGATTTAATTGATATCTAAAAACCTCCAATTTCGTCACTGACTCACTCACTCACTCACTCACTCACTGATGATCATCAAAATTCAAATGGTACTTCCCGAAGTCCTAGAAAGCTAAAATTTGGTATGTAGGTTGGTATTAGTACACAAACAACTAGAAAATTCTAAAAGTTGAAACTTTCACCCCCCAACCCCTAAAATTAAGGGATGGCTATTTGTATGAACTTTCGCAAATTTTGATGCTGGAGGTACTATAACTTCTTATTATAAATAATAAAATACAGAAAATCAGGATTTTTAGTAATTCACCCTCCACCCCCCCTTTAAATTAGGGGATGGAGTTAAGCGCGCGCACAGCACCTAATGTGTATTAGAGGTGCTAGAGGTATGAAAATTGATTGATAATTAGAAAGGTTTACCGCTGTCGTACAGTGATGAACAACAAATGAAAAAAAAGAAATAGATATACGTGGTGGTCATATAATTAAGAACGCTGATATAAAGGGAAGATTTTTTCCAACTAAGATGCAAAACTAATTGTATGCATTTGTTTTTATTTCTCTCGGTATCGTAAAACATTTCCTTATTACCACTGTATTCATTGATACACATGATTGGCTAAAAATCAATAGGCAAACTTTTTACACTACTTTTAAACAAAGTATTCCTTATTACTGGCTGGTCACGTAATTAAGAACGCTAAGTAGTTTATACCTTTATTCAAATTTAAATAGAGAACACTCAGTCGATTTGTTACTGTTTGTATAATTTTGGCGCCATTACGTGCTGTAAAAGATTAAAGGTGATCGCTTTTTTAGAAAAAACAATGGGAAAAAATAAAAGTTGTGATAAATCTACAAGGGAAGTAAAAATAAAACTTCGCCGGAAGAATTGGTCTTATAAAAAGATAGCCGACCATCTGCAATGTTCAAAAACGATGGTTTTCCACGCTGTAAAGCATTTTGCTACGTATCAAACTACTTCGAATGTTCCACGTGTACCTAAATAGAGAAAAACAACTCCTCGAGATGACCGAAACATCGTTCGTATGGCAAAACAAAATCCTTTTAAAGGGTCCAATGAGCTTAGAAAAGAATATTTTGGTGAAAACAACCCTTCAGCAATCTCAGCACGCACTATTCGAAGACGTTTGGTAGAAGAAAAATTGCACGGTAGGATAGCAAGAAAGGTACCCATGTTAAAACTTTGCCACAGGCAAGCCCGGCTTGCATTTGCGAGAAAGTATGAAAACTGGACAGTGCAACAGTGGAAAAATGTACTTTTTTCTGACGAGACGAAAATAAACAGAGTATGTTCTGATGGAAAACGATATGTACGACGTCCCCCGAATACAGTATTCGACCCAAAGTATACGAAAGTTACATTAAAGCACGGTGGTGGAAATGTGAAAATTTGGGGTTGCTTTTCTGGACATGGTGTAGGACCTGTAAAGTTGATAGAAGGTAACATGGATCAGTTCCAATACAAAAATATACTGGAAGAAATAATGTTACCATACGCTGAAGATGTTCTACCGGTCATTTGGACATTCCAGCATGACAATGATCCAAAGCACACTGCACGCACCGTAAAGGAATTTCTTACAGCGCAATTAGTTTCTGTCTTAGACTGGCCTGCTAACAGTCCAGATCTAAACCCAATAGAGAATCTGTGGTTTGAAGTAAAGAAAAAGGTTTCAAATACAAAGTGTGGAAATTTAAGAGAGCTGTATGACGTTTTTTTAGAAGAATGGAACTCTATTTCTCTTGCGAAATGTCAAAAATTAATAGAGTCAATGCCTCGCCGGTGTTAAGCTGTAATTAAAAGCCGTGGATATGCTATTAACTATTAATTTTAGTTAAATATTTATTAAATTTCTTTTTATGTTTCCTGTGCTACATAATATTGTGATTTTTTAAATCTAAGTGTCAAACAAAACAATTCCCGAGCAGTTAAATAAATCGTTCTTAATTATTTGTCCAGTTACAGTACTATTTGAATGTGTTACTTTGATAAAATCAATAAAATGTGCAAAAAATAGTTAGCGATTTCATACTTTATTCTTAAGTCAGGTTGCTCTATTAATGTGACTATTATATAACATAACTAGTTGCTTCTCAGAAGGTACACATCTCTGTGTATGATACGATTTAAATAAAAAACTTCTAGAACTTCAAATCGTTCTTAATTATATGACCACAACTGTATATCTATATATATAACGACTTATTTTTATATAGTAGAAAAGTCGTGTTAGTTACTCCACTTATAACTCAAGAACGGCTGAACCGATTTAGCTGAAAAATGGCAGGGAGGTAGTTTAGAGCCAGGAGAAGGACATAGGATACTTTTTATCCCGTTCGATTAAAAAAAAATGCTTATTTATTGCCTTTAAGGCGGAACAAAGTTCGCCGGGTCAGCTAGTTTACTGATAAATAAATACACCCTACTTTACCTACTAATATTATGCAAACTACAAAAAGAGATGAAATCCCCTCAAAAACATTTTCATGTAAAATGTAGCCAAGACGAGAGCGAGATCATATGATGGGCACTGTCAAAAAGATATAAGATGTCATGTACCTAAAGCCAAGCTTATAACTCTACACGCCCCAACTCCACAAGCACCTTACTTCACAAACTCAACATCTTAGCCAAAATATATGGGCTTGGCCGTTTCATTACCGCAAGAACAATTGCTTAACAGAAACCCCATGCAAGGTAGCGAAACGGCCAGCCATATATTTTGGCTAAGATGTTGAGTTTGTGAAGTAAGGTGCTTGTGGAGTTGGGGCGTGTAGAGTTATAAGCTTGGCTTTAGGTACATGACATCTTATAACTTTTTGACAGTGCCCATCATATGATCTCGCTCTCGTCTTGGCTACATTTTACATGAAAATGTTTTTGAGGGGATTAATAACTAGCTGAACCTGCGGTTTCATCCGCGTTCATTTTTATCCAATGGGAACCTCAGAAGTTTCCAATGGCGGGTGGCTGACTCAATCTTCGTTGATTGGTTCGGTTCCTACTTGTTGGATTTCAATATAAAAAAGTATCCTGCGACCTTTCTTCAAAGTTGAGCTATCCAATAGTAAAAAAAAACTGTCTATCAGTTAAGTCGTTTTTTGAATGCATAAGTAACAAAAAACCAGAAAACCAGACAGACAAACATAATTTTAAAAAAATCTATTATAAATCTAGACCATTTCATTTTTGTTTAAATTTGCATCCAAGTACAGACTTTTTGTCCTCTATTCCTTTATTATAAGTGTAGATGGTTTACTTACAAAGACAGTTATCTTGTAATATGTCTAAGATAATTTATATTTTAAAAATTTAGTTCAAAAAAGATATTAAAGTTTGTACATTATCTTCTACATTTTTGCCTACTCTACTGACATAGTATTTAATTTCTTTGTCCGGGAGTTTAAATTTTAATAAAACATCTTGAAGGAACATCTACTTAACTTTTCTTATCTCTAACGCAACGTGGTAAAGCCTCCTCAAAGAATATTGCCTTACTAGCTTCGCTCCTTATGTTCACTCGCGTATCCTGTATCCTGAAAAAAATATGTAATTAATTTGTTTAAAAAGCGTTATGTATGCTGCCCTTGGTTTTTACTTTTGGACGATGCCAGTAGTCATGCAGGTGTATGATTTCAAGCAATTTTTGTTTGTCCTTTTTGAGGTCAGGTGGCTTCGTAGCCCTTTTTTGTTGTTGTTCTCTTTTATTATCTTTCTGCAAGAATAATTTTCCATTCCTGGATTTTAATTTTAAAGTGTTTCCTACACTTGTATGACAAGCACCCGACATGACTTGAACCTGAAACCTTCCTAATTTATAAAATTTTTATTTCTGTCTAATTATTAACGTGCTAATTCTTAATCCTTGTGTAATTTGTGTGCCTGTCTAAATAAACGTATTTTCTTTCTACATTTAATATGTAGGTACCCACCTACATATAATATCGTTTCACCCAAACAAAACACGCTGGCACGTAATAGAAAACTGCCTAGTGCTTATTGTAATCGTAGAGGCAGCTTAATCCACAGGATAACTGTACAAAAATTAACCTTCTAAATAATGGGTGTTGTGTAAGCACATTTCATGGTCGCGTTTTATGAATGTTTGCCGTGGTGTCGGCACTCGGCACCACCCGGCGACCGTGCGTGTAGGCTTCTACAAGATGGAGCAAACAAACTGCGTAATGTATTGTTATTTGTTCCCCTTTTGTTACGAGAGTTTTGCATGAAAAGTAATTATTAACAGGGTTTACTTTGATATGGATCTTATTTGGCATTGGCATAATTAAATATGCTGAAAAAAGCACACATTTGTTTGTGTGCTTTTTAAATGACTTCAATGAAAGTGGGTTTTACGGGGTTACTTTGCTTGCGTCTGAGATTGAGCTGAAGTTACATCAATTACCGACCGGCAACCGTGCCATCCCATCGCTTTCCAAACTTCGATGGGAACTCCATCGACGCCGACAGCTTTTCGATTCTTCATGCAGTGAAGAGCCTTGCGGATCTCTTCAGGCGTAATCAGTGGCACAAGTCCTTGAATCGAAGGGAGTTCCGGTGGCTGCACCTCTTTATACTGCTTATTTAGCAGCTCGTGGAAATAAGGGCGCCATCTCTCCTTTACCGGGACTAACGCGGGTGAAACCGCGAAACAACGGTTTATAAAATTATAAAAAAAGTACAACGTGTATAGTGTCCATTATAACTTTAACTACCACTTACAATACCTATACATTGAAAGAACCGATAAAACAGTAATGGTTCTCGTAAATTCGGTAGCTATATTTCATCGTTTTATGATATTCATTTTTCTTTATTGACTAAATGTGTTGCCCTCTTATTACTATTTAATAGGTCATTTCATTCAGTTCGAACAGGGAATTAATTTTGAGAAAATTGAATCATTTAATTGTGTCGTAAAATAGAGAAATTGGATATGAGAATGTCTATGTGTTTTATAACCCTTTCATGGTCATATGCTATCAATTTAATACAGTAGTAAAGATTTCAATGGGTATTATTTCTCAAGATGATTCAATCATTGATTTGCGGGCAAAAAATATGAACATGTCATTATGCTTTGTCAGCGTGCAAATAATAATAATATTAAAAAGGGAAGCTCAGAATCATATCAAGGCATATTTACGGATATTTAATAAAAAGAAAAACCACTCCTCGAAACACGTTGTATAGACAGAGTGTTATTAAAGATATACAAACCTTCTCTATTTTGACCTCAAAATTATTGGGTCTACAGCGAATTCTTCGCAAACATTCCATTGTATTTGTCTTTATCAAAATAACTGGACCTCTACCATGTGTTCGAATTCGTTTTACCTTACTTCTGCGATTACAGAACTGAAGTAATTAAGATTGTTTTCATTTGAATTCAGTACAGCGAACGATATTAAAAATTTACCGTACCTAGTTGCTGTCGCTATTGATCCATGTGCCTAATCACTGGCGACGTCGATTGTCTAGTTTTGAAAATCTTTTTTTTGTTACAGTCGTTTTTCCTTTCTACTTTGATCGGATTTTGTTGCTGTTACAATCGATATTTTTTTTTGTTTCCGTTGAAATTGTCAATTACTTATTGAAAACTTATCTTGTACTAGCTGCGACCCTCGGTTTCATCCGCGTAAGTTCCCTCGGAATTTCCTAGAAACCCTTTCTTAGTAGATGCCTACACATCACAAAGAACACACTCTCTAAATTTCATGTCTCTAGGAGCAGCGGTTTGGGCTCTGCGTTGATATATAGATCAGTCAGGACTTTGAATTTTATATATAACTAGCTGACCCGGCAAACGTTGTTTTGCCTTATAAATTATAGATAGTAGCCGATTCTCAGACCTACTGAATACGTATACAAAATTTCATAAAAATCAGTCAAGCCGTTTCGGAGGAGTACGGTAACTAACACTGTGACATGGAAATTTTTTATATTAGATAGATTTTTTACCATTTTGCTTACTCTGCATAGTGTTTTATTGAGGAGATTGGTTTGGCATAAATTACTAAAGCCAGGCACAGCGACACCGGGATTTACTTGTTAAGTTTGACAATTTATATTATTGGGTGTGTGGTCGCGATGAGTATTTTGTTACTAACAAGTAACAAATTAGTAACAATATGCGTGGTGTTTATTACTATCAGCACTTGTAAAAATGTAAAAATGCTAATAGTAATAAACACCACGCGATTAGTACCGAAAAATAAGTTCAATTTCAACTACGAACTCGAGTTCATGGTAGGTACTACAAACCCCCGGGTGTGCCGAACCACGAACTGAAACACATACGTAACAAACTGCGTGAATTACGATATGTAATTTAACCAACATTGTTGGCTTATTTATGTTATTAAAAAGTCTAATGATATTTCTAACTAAGTAAGTACTTACATACTTACTTAGCAATATCATTAGACATATTTCTAAGTAAGTAAGTAAGTACTTCTTATTTTTTCACGATTGCCCCGGAAGGGTTAAGTTTTTTTCCGCGTATTTTGTATGTACCTATGTAAGTTTCTTTATTTCCTCGTATCTTCCAAAGGGCTAGATGGATTTCTTTAATTAAGGTATCGTTAGATTAGTCTCATTATTTTTGTAGTGGTGTGGCTCATCTAGTGTTAGAGTTTTCAATTCAGCTGGCTTCTCACGGCGCGAGATATCACAAGTCGCCACATAGGCATCGATGAATCGAAACGTTTAAATTCAAAACTCTAATGTTAGAAATTATGATTTTAAAACATTTATATAAAAACAAATAAGGGCAGATACAGATAGATACCTAACACAGCAAATGAGACGATAAAACTGCGTCTGTTGACGCACTAGCCTCAGTCGTATATGGAACCGTTGTCATGTGAACACGTACTGTCACACTGCGATTCCCGATTCGGATTTCGCTTGAGTGATTGCTATCTCGTTTGCGCTAGCAGCCTGGAACGTCTCTCTATCTCTGTAATTGATTACAATGTACATTTATTTTATTTATTTATTCACAAAAAAAAGTAACAAAAGAGAACATGTAACATAAAGGTGCCTCAAAAACTCTTTCGAGTTTTACCGTGCACCAGTGAGTCGTTTTCACTTGAACTATTTATCTACATGACATTGGGAATGTTTATGTGGGGGTGTGTATTTCCATGTGGGTGTTTCTAGCTCATTTTTCGACTACGCGATGTTAGAATATACCGTATCTTCCCCTATAAGAACATCATTTTTTTTAAAACCTTTCAGCCCCCACTTGAAAGAGGTAACGAAAATAGAGTCATAATATTTAAAAGTCTCTTCCCTACAAAACTTGACCTTCAATCTCAGTCAGAGTCCCCACAGCCAAAACAATACCCTACAATAAATGCGTATTGAAACGGGCGAGTGGGCCACAAGTTGAGCCACTTTATCATTCACAGTCCTTTTCTTTCAAATGACATGTCCATAACAAACACGACCCGTCTCGATCCCATTTATCAGTAGAAATGGGTAACAGAAATGTACCCTGAAAACGCTGAAATTCGGTATTCGACATTTTAAATTTAACAATTCTACTAGGAGTACTTTCAACACTTTTACCCCCTTACTTATAAACGATGACTAAGTTTATGTAACGTTTGTCACTGTCTGTTATCTTTGAAACTTCATATCACGGTAAAATACAAACGTTACATAAAGTTAGTCATCCTATCCTATATCCTACTTATATTATAAACGCGAAAGTTTATGTATGTATGTATGTGACTTTTTTACTCTTTCACGTAAAAACTACTAAACCGATTGCGATGAAACTTGGAATATAGATAGCTAGACTAGCTAGCTAGATAGGAGTCCTATAACAACACATAGACTACCTTTTACCCCGATATTCCGGCAGGATCGGGACTTACGCGGGTGAAACCGCGGGGCGCAGCTAGTCGTTTATAAGTAACACTTAACACTTTTACACGTTTTACACTTCTAACGGGTGTTTTAAGTTTGAGGTGTCTGTCTGTGTGTCTGTGGCATCGTAACTCACGAACGGATAAAGCTATTTTGGTATCGTTTTTTAGGGTTCCGTACCTAAAGGTAAAAACGGGACCCTATTACTGAGACTTCGCTGTCTGTTTTATTGATCGGTGATGTAAAAAAAACCCGCAACGTGATTTAAAATTATCGCGTGGCGTAAACGTAAGAACTCTTGCCCGACTAAAAGACACAAGTTTGAATCTCGATTAGGTCGAATTTATAAAGATTGTTTTATATATTTGTAGTAACCTACTATATATTTGAGGCCTAGACCATTAAAATACGTAATATAATCAATATGAAAGTTTGTATGTTTGTTACATCTTTATGCAAAAACTGGACTGATTGCGATAAAACTTCTGGTATGCAGATAGCTGGATTTCTAGATTAACACATACCCAGACTCATTTTAATCCCGATACTCTTTCGGGATCGGAAGTAGGGAGTAGGGACTATGGGGGCGGGGGAAATAAAGTATATTTTTACGAACAAAAATAGAAAACGAAAATTGCAGAAGAAAATCTATCATCCATCCGTCCAAAAATTTTATTTTGACGGACGGATGACAGATTTTCTATCGTTTTGTTTTTCGTTCGTAGAACTAAAGTAGAGGCCCGAGACTTACGCAGGTGAAACCGTGGGGCGCATATTAGGTAGGTATATGTATAAAAATCCTGAAGCACATCTGATAAAATTATAAAAAACCTTGAATAAAATTCAAGGTTTCTCGTAACAACTTAATTTACGAGGGATACGAGGAGTAAAGATAATTCAAGTCATGTTGGCGCGTAGCTGCACGTGTGCGTGATTATTATTACGTATATTACATGTTTTGGTTGAACGATGACTACCGCGACACTTGCCCCATTTAAGGGGAAATGTGAACATTTCTTCTGCAAATCACTGCATGAAAGGAGATAGTTTTAGCACCGAATATCTAATCTACCAGAACAACAGCTTCATATAAGCCCGCGGTGTAGGTACTTCACTACATGCGCAGTTATGTGTGCGTGACTTCTCACCACTTTCCACTCGGGTTTGCCGAGGCCGCCCGAAGCGCCTACTCGGCTCATGGACGTGAACCCGTCACACTGTTGGTGAGAGAGGTCACGCACACATAACTGCGCATGTAGTGAAGTACCGCGGGCTTGTATGAAGCTGTTGTTCTGGTGGATTAGATATTCGGTGGTTTTAGCGTAAAGAAGTAACAAACATAGGTAGTCGTTTACTTACTTACACACAAGCTTTTACATTTATTATATTAGTATGGTAGTAGAATATTAACCAATATTAAAAGTGAAAGTAGTAGTTATAGTGACATTTTCATTCACACAAAATCTCCGAGAATTTCTTTTTAGACTTTTACTATCGATGAAGAAACGAACACATGCGAATCTTCAAAAACCAAGATAGCCCAGGCCAGCTTTTTGGCGAAGATATCTAATATGTAATAAAGTAATATACGCCTTATTTAGGCTTTATCGAATCTACCCTGTTTTCATATTTGGCACAAATTACTTGGAACATCTCATGAATATAGATCGCAACCTTAGATGAAAACAAAAATAGTAGATACGGTATATTCTAACATTGGGTATTCGAAAAATGAGCTAGAAACACCTACGTTGTACATTATTGTAATTAAAAATATTTAATTAAGCATTTGTCTTTGGAAATGATTCAGGCATTTGTAAATAACCAAAAATTCATTCTTATGGATTTCAAAAAGACAATGGCAGTGTGACAGCACGTGCTCACGCGGCAACGGTTCGACTTACGACTGAGGCTAGTGCGTCAGCTAAACGCAGTTTTATCGTCTCATTTTCCGAGACTAGGTAACGTATCTGCTGTTTTTTGTTTTAATCTAAGATCGCAACAATGTATTCGCCTGTACGCTCTGTACCTTCGGTGACAGAAACGTTATCGCTTTGACGGGTAGGTAGGCAGTGTACTGTCGAAGACATAATTCTCTGTGAAAGCTGTGAAGGCTGTTTGTCTTCAGAACTGGCAAAGACAGTGGTCGGTCTCTCATGTTTGCGCAGAGTTGATTCAAAAAGCTTAAATCTACTGATTTATTTAACTAAAATAATAGATTATATAAATAGATTATCAATTTTAATATGTGTGCGTCTAAATGTATGAAATTGCATTTATGAATTAAATGAATTTATTTATTTAAATAATAGATAAAAACCCTATTGTATACGATCTCTGTGGCGCGCCATACGAAAGCCCGAGTGCAATGCAGAAGATTGCGGGTTCGATTCCCGCCGGTTGCAAGTATTTGTGCTTAAAAAAGATTTGTTTCTGCTGGTCGGTGTGTATATGTATGTATTTAGAAAAGAAAAATAAATATAAGTATTATATCCGTTGTCTAGTCACTGTAACACAAGCTTAGTAGCTTAGCTTGGGGCTAGGAGGCGCTATGTGTTGTTCACAGAATTTATTTATATTTTTAATAGAGTTTGTTATATTTTATATCCAGTAAGTAAGTGTTTTTCCTATAATAAATTTAGTGAGTATCCATATTCATATTTCTTTTTGTTTTCATTTTAAATAAATTTCAAGAAGGTATCTATATTTTTCAACTAAAATATAACTAGTAAAAGTTTATTGTTTAAAATGTAATTTCACCAGAATCGCTGGAAAAAGTACAAAAGAACATAAATTATGATCTTAAAGTGATTTATTATAGCCCGATCTTCCACAAAATGGCCTCTTATTGCTCATTATAACACTTTCAGCGGTTAATAACGCCATTTAAACCGCAGAAAGTGTTTCATTCAGTAAATACGTAGGTAAGTAACTCCAACTATATAGGTACCTAGTACCTATGTAGGTATTGATACCATTGTACGCCAGATACAGCGTGCTTCCGGAAATGTAAAAGTTGAAAAGGGGGTTGTTCAAAACATCTGTATTTGAACAACTCTTGCTCTTTTGAAATTCATCATCATCATCATTTCAGCTGTAAGAAGTCCACTGCTGGACATAACCCATAGATTTTCATAGATTTCCAGAAGCTGCGGTTATAAGCGGTCTGCATCCACCGTGAACCCGCGGCCTTAACCAAGTCGTCCGTCCATCTCGTTGGTGGACGTCAAACGCTGCGCTTTTGAAATTAGAACTATAAAATTATATGGAAATGTTTGCTCGAAAATCAACTGCTAATACTTGGAGTAGGAGGTAACTAACCATAACTAACTTATAACCGTAAGACTTTAGTTTTTCGGGTTCCGTACCAAAAGGGTAAAAACAGGACCCTATGACTGAGTTTATTTTGTTTATTCAACTATTTAAAATAATAATACTTTTTTAAGAGGACTATTCGACGGGCAAGCCCAAGGTTATTTATTCATAAAACCAGGGTAAAAAGAAAATCTCTTTTCCATCCCATAAGATTATGTGAATCCTGTTTTGTGTAATTGCCCCATAGAGAACTAGGCTTAAGCTTAATCCTTGTTACTCAGTTTAAAAAAAGTTAAATAAAATTTACATTAAAAAAAAATGTAAAAAAAAAACGTTTCTTGTGAGATAATTACACACAAAAAATTACCAGTGTTTTAAAGGTTTTTTTGTGTATAGTCTCGTGTCAAATAGTTTTCTTGTATGTGCATTTAAAAGTGATAAGAATTATACACACGTCCATTCGAATAAAAACTTCAATTTAAATACTCATAAATTGATCTGTAGCTTAAACTTTCAACGTCTCCGAATAAAGTTTAATTGTACCAAGTCCCGCCTTTCGAATCACATTAACTAGGTAAGTAAGTACTTTGATATTTCGTCGTCGAAATCGAAAGCCATTCAATTCCTATTTCCCTCGATAGTCAAAGGGACAGAAGGCATTTTTATAGCGCGATAACAGCCGTGAAATTACAGGTGCTATAATGGTGCTATACGATTATAAAGACGGGAGATTATATTATTATACCTATATTGAATACTTTCGATACGGTTTCCGAGACTTACAAGTTGCTTTATATTGAAACATAATTCAACTCGACTTTTATGTTACTTCAATAGGTTTTCGGCTGTGTCATTGAGTAAGAGTTAGGTATTTTATATTTAACACGTTAAGCGCCAAGATACCTCCGAAGAAAAAATACTGGACCTTTCGTTTTTTTTATTACGGAATTGCCTTCTCGTGGTACCATAAAATCATGAAAATTTGTCACTCCCCCCCTTTGCACCCCCTTGGCCTGTGAAGTTGGGCTCTAACTGTATAACCAGTTATACACTGGCCTGTGACAAAACAACTAGGGTGTATACCAAGGTATACACGTAGCACTTAGCGTGTTAAGTAGATATTTTCTGGTAATCTATAACGATATTTTCATGTAGCTCCGCCATTAGGGCTACCCCACCTCTTCCCGTGGGTATCGTAAAAGGCGACTAAAGGATCTGGTGGAGTTCCCCCGTAAACTGCTTGGTCCCAAGGAGGGTTAGTGATAAACAATTTATTCTCCAAAAACACATACAATTGAATTAACCATATTTATTTTCATCTGATCGTTGTTGCGTCGCATCACATCGCATTTTCGACTTTGTCGGACAAGTAAAGGGGTAGGTAAGCTGGGTTGACAAAAACATGAAACACAAGATCTCTACCGTCTACCAATATGCCATCAAAAACATTTTCCACAATGTCGTCTCTAGTTATTTAGTTCAACGTTTTCATTCAAAACGCAAACGTTTGCAAAAACTTGAATTGAAAATTGAAACTCGTTCAATATCCATTAAGTTATTGTAACCATTCCCCGGTTATGAAATTGGTTCAACCCCGATAACGGTAGCAAGTCAAACGAATATCTCCAACTAGGCCACTTTGCGACTCCGTCCGCCAATAACATTTCATGGAGCGAAAGTCGGTTTCAAGATCACCGCTAATAATAAAATGCCCTAGGTACCTGCTCGACCTTTTGCACTGTTTCATTCTTTTAAATATATGAGCTATTTATTTTAAACGAATATAATATCTATCTGTCTATATAAATAAAAATAAATCACCCAAATATATGAACGGGCATAACTTCCGAACGACTGCACCACAGACATAAATATATGTCTGTGGATTGCACCAAATTGGATACCTCACTCGGGTATATTTGTTTGGCCTTATAATTTTCAATTGTCCCTTTCGCTCCCAGGTCCCTTTTCAGGATTGACCGAAACGCTAAGCGTTGAAACAATGCTAAAAGTAATTATCACCACGCGATTAAAACCGAAAAATGTCTTTAATTTCAATAAAGAGGTAATTTTCAAAACGATAAAAAAATAAATTAATTATATCTGAATTATTTTTGGTACTGATAAAATAAAATAAGAGGGTATAAATTATTATGAAGATATACCAAGGTATAAACAACTGAGCCAACAGCTAGTAAATACTGTTTTTCGTAGCTTTGTTTATTTATTTATTTATTTATTTATTTGGAAATCCAACAGCTATTATAAAACAATAGAGATAGTGTAACAATAGAAAGCCAATTATAGGATCTCACGACTAACAATAAAATGTTAAATTAAAAATAAGGAGTGAGCTGACGACTTTACCACCCACAAAACCACAAGGACGTCGAAAATATTATAAAAAAAGAAAGGAAATTTAACAAAAATATAACAAAAACAAATACATATCATTTACCCTCAAAGAAATGCTTAGTTAACCGCCGCCTCACAGTCTCAGCACTGGTACTGAACAAATCCAAATCTTTGTCAATACTCTCTACCAGCCTATTGAAATTACTACAGGCCCGCCATAGGTATGTATTTTGACCATAATTTGTACCCACCCTGGATATATAAATTGGCTGGAATGATCATCCATTGATAAAAACACAAACAAAGAAAGATAACGTTGTGTTGTACCTATTTTTATGTATAACCAACTTTGCCTCGCAGTTTTTACTGCGTAAATAACTACAATCTATGTGAAAAAAAATCTATGAGTTAAAATCTACTTATCTATTCTCAAAGGTAGTGTGTCCATTTATATGTACCATATCACAAGCCTCACAGCTTTATAGTATGGAATTTACTACAATATACTGCAATGTTTATTTATTTGTAAATTGTATATTAATTATAAAATATATTTCGTTTTAAACTTAGTACGCATAATTATGGTAACAACCTTCAGTTTATAGATAGGCAGGAATTATATTATTTTATTACTTCTAATGTTCAAGTTATTTTTTATTCGTAGGTGATAAAACTGTAACATTCACCATCCCGTTTTTACCCTTTGGGTACGGAACCCTATAACGATACAATCAAACAAACTTCTATGCATATCTAATAGCCTTGACTAAGCCAGTGTGTGGATTATGGTTATTCAATGCCAATGATTTATCGGTCTAAACCGCATACGTAGCGTTGTTATATTATTAGGATTACATTACGATAAATAGAGTTATAAATCATCTATAATTATAATTACTTATCTCTCGTATAATACCTCGTAAATGCTGGCGAATCCGATTAATAGTTATCATAATCAAATTTAAAGTAGGTATAATTCAATGCCAATGATAAGACGGGCAGCTGTGCCGAATACCCGGCTGCAACTCAGAAGGCAGCGGGTTGAATTCCCGCCGGGACAAATATTTATGGTTTAGTCTAGAAATGACCGATTCTCGAAATGACTACATATTCTATAAATGACCAATTCTTGAAATGTACAATTCTGTAAATGACTGATTCTACAAATTAACGATTATATAAATTACTGATTTTTTTGTTAATTAATACTTAGGTATAGAACGTAATTGCAAATAGATGTGATGGATTGTCCGGTAGTTCTCTCTGATTGTAGTCGTTAGTTCAAGTTAGACCTTAGAACGTTACCTGAAAACGCTAACACTAGGTTCTTTGCTTCTTTTCTTTTTCGTGTAGAGGTGTGGCTCACCTAGTGTTAGAGTTTTCAGGTCGTCCCAAGGCCTCTAACGTGACCAAACAACTGCTATCAGCGATAACAACCGGGACAAACTGCTTAACGTGCCTTCCGAAGCACGGAGAATCTCGAAAAAAAAATGGTTTGTATTTGCCACATTATCGTTCGAGAGAGTAATTTTTTAACACACAAATTATTGGTCACCCATCCAAGTAATGACCGAGCGTTGCTTAACCCGCACGACCATGCAAGATCGGCGGGGGCAGCTAGGCCAATGAGCTCCTCAACAGCACTAGATGAGCCACACCACTATACGCTACGTCAAGAAAAAGATAAAGATCATAAAAATTTAAATACGATAAATCGGTAGGCTCGTAAATCATCAAAATAATTACTTATCTATCGTTTGACACCTTGTAAATGCTACCGAAGATATAATCATTAAGATTATATTGTAAATAATAACTACGTGCTCATTAAAGTAATTTATAATAATTAAGAGATAGTGAAAGCCTGATTGATTAATTTGATTATAAAGCAAAGACAAAAATTTGGAAAAACCCATGTTTTAGGTATTTTTTCAATACGATACCTAATTCTGCCATTTATCTACCATGATATCAACCGTTTTTGTTTATTTTAATATTTATTTTGTTTCAGTAATTATTATCTTTTAATATAGTCCAAGATCCCAGAAGTGGCAGACATCACGTATTTTCTGACGAACGAAATGTGGTCGATTGAGTAGTGTTAGTATGTACTAAGAACGCATGCCTACTTGCTAGCCTGCTGCGACGGCCAATTCTGAGATATTGTGAGGAGTAGGATAATAGGAAAAGCAAATACTTTAGATTAAAAAAATCTAAAGTATTTGATTTTCCTATTAAATGATCTGATTTTCCTTTCTCACTTTCAAACTATACAAATTTAAAAAAAACAAGTCATTATTAGTAAGATTTCACAAAAACAGCACGCATTCGAGCGTCGTTAGTTGAATCTCCAAATTGCTCGTTATTCTGTGTAGATAAACCAACAAACTTACTAACGACTAACGAGCTCTAGTTTCTACGGGCGGCGGAGATTGAGCATAGGATATTGCGCGAGATATTTCAGTTTTATCACCTACGAATAATACAATATTTTTCAAATAAATATATTAAATATTATGTACTTGTATTAATGAGTTAACTAAATAAACACTTTACTTCTATTTTATTTACAAAAAAAAATGTTTTTATATTTTAGGAAAACTATAATGAACATTAGGTAAAATTAAAAAATATAAGTATACTTACTTTATGGTAACCCCCTTAATTATAAACGATGACTAAGTTATGTAACGTTTGTTTCTGTCTGTCAACTTTGAAACTTCATGTGACAGATAAAGACAAACGATACATATTTTATGCAGTTTTCAATCATCAATATATAAGTTAGTCTTCTTCAAGAACATAAATTATTAATCTACATCTACACTAATATTATAAAGAGGAAAGATTTGTATTTGTATGTGTGCATGTGTGTGTTTGTAATGAATAAACTCAAAAACTACTGGACCGATTTCAAAAAATCTCCTTCTTCACCAAAAGAAAGCTACAATATCGAGGAGCAACATAGGCTACTTTTGATCCCGATATTCCCACGGGATCGAGACTAACGCGGGTGAAACCGCGGGACACATTATACATAAAGTACCTAACTCTCAGACCCGGACACTAATATAATTTTGGATATCACCCAAATATTTATTTCATGGCGGAAACTAAAGTTTAGATATGATTTCATACGATTAATCCACTACAGACGTCAATGCTTGATAAGAATTTGTCGATAATTTCTTTAAACTAACACGATTGGAACTCATAATTTTATATTTTCCCGGGTCTTAATCGCGTGATTTTTACTTTTTAATTCTCTTACCTCGACGTTTCGACCATGTTGCAACGGTCTTGGTCGCGAGGGGACTGGAGCTGCGGCGGGTGTCGTCCTCTATTTATAGCCGTCGTGTACCGGCTATTGTTGAAACGGTACCGGTTATTGTTTAAAAAGTAAAAATCACGCGATTAAGACCCGGGAAAATATAAAATTATGAATTTCTTTAAGTTATGTTTATTAATTTATTTAGTGTTAGATGGATCGTTTACCCAATCGCAAGCCAGAAGCCGGGTTTGCATAGAAAAACAAGAAAAAATTTATCGAGTGGGGTATCAAAATAAAGGGTTAGAAAGATGATTTTAGAAGTGTATTTATGACGATACTAGTATCTTTGCATGTTAGTTGTATTCTCCACTAGCAGTGTACCCCGGTTTCACCCACGTAAGTCCCGATCCCGCGGGACACGTCACAATGATAACACCTCTAATTTCATGTCTGGAGGTCCAGTGGTTTAGTCTTTGCTTTGATATAGTATAGGTCGGTCATAGATTTTTCTTCTGTTTTCGCGATATTGGATTGAAATTAATGGCATTTTTCGGTTTTTTACCTTAGTAAACCCTGATGAAGGGACCAAAACGTTGAGCGTTGAAACAATGCTAAAAGTAACCACGCGGTTAAAACGGAAAATTGTCTTTTAAAACGGTCAAGACTTTGCATTTTATATGTGAAGATGACCTCATATCGTCCAAACCACTGAACATATTTATTATTTATTAATAATGGCAGGTAGGTATGGTTATTTTCCGATATTTATTATTACCTTGTGGTGCTACATATAGGCAGCTATATAAACACCTAGGTCTATTTAATCCACTCTCGCTCTCTATATAAAGCCTATTAATAATTACGCTGTCGAGCTTTTAACAAGAGATTTTCCAGTTTTTAGCGTTCCTTACACAAAGGGTAAAAACGGGACCCTACTTACTGAGACTTCGCTGTCTGCATACAACAAACGTGATTTTTGCCGTAAAAACGCAACGATACTGCGATATATTTTCATCACTAGCGCCATCTAGTGATGAAGTGATATACTTAACGTTCGTCTTGCGTTCACAGATTGTGATAGTGGTACGGAACCGTTCGTGCGCGAGTCCGACTCACACTTGGCTGGTTTTTGTTAAACTCGACGGAACGACGACAGCGCACGCTGCGCTACCCGACTAATAAATTAATATTGTACTGGCTTTGCTTAAAGCCTTGCCAAGCTCTAATAGATTTTGTTTGACACAGTTTCGCAAAAAATATGTAAGTAGCTACTAAACTACTTAATATTATTACCTACATGTTATAAATGTTATAATGTCACGAATAGAATATTGAAAATTGGTAAATTTTCCTGAAATACAGAAGTTAGCAAATAGAAGATTAATGGTTAAGTTTTCAATCTCTAGATGAACAATATCTGGCCACATTGTGGACAGATACCACAACAAAGAAAACTTCCAAAGGTTTATAGAGCGGGACTTCGTTTACTTAATTTTTTTAAACTAAAGAAAAGAAAATGGTTAAATTAATTCTTTCTGAGATAAGTAACACAAACAAATACTGGAATCGGATGATGTTGAGGGTGGAAAAGAGGTATTTCTTTTTACTGTCTTTGTATGAAGAAGCACGGGTAGACTCGCCCGTGAAAGGTCGAGTCTAGGCGCCCTGAGCCAAAATAAATAAATAAATATATTACGACATTACATACAGCGCAATCTAGACCCAAACTAAGCACTAGGCTTGTACTATGGGTACAAGACAACGGATATACTTCATAATAATATCATACTTTTTTTTGTAAATACATAGATACATAGAAAACACCCTGACCAGAAACAAATATTATTTTTAAACAAAAACGCACCCGGCGGGAATCGAATCCGCTAAATTCTGCACCTCTTCTCCCTCCTCCCACCCCCTTCTCTTTTCTTCTTTCTTTCTGCTTGAAAAACTTTAAGAAAGGAGATCTGCGGCTCACTTTTCGTAAAAACCATTCTACTTATCTTACGACATTCCTTTAAAACAGCAACTTGTCAAACGATTCACTTCAACAATGTAACGTTGATACAAAAACCTATTCACATCCAATCACGTTGTTAAACCCTTTCGGCCACATATATCCGTAAATAACCTGTAACCTCAACACCGGAACATTGTTACCGGTATCTGACGTTTTTATCAAACGGTCATAGCCTCACCGGTAAGTTCTTAGGACGTATCACTGAACTCTATCTATACAAGAACGCTGGAACTGCTATACCATACAAAATGACATTAGATCTTTGTGCTGATTTGATTTGCGCCATGTTGCGCTGTTGTCGCGCGTTTTCTATTGAAAGTGATGGTGACCGTCCATGGAACTAATAGTTCCGTGGACGATCACCATCACTTTCAATAGAAAACAGCGCAACATGGTCCAGGTCAAATTTATAGGCACAAATTTCAGTGCGCGATGTCCTGTCCATATTATGGAGATCAGTGGGACGTATTCATGTTAAAAAAAACTGATTACGAAAGCAACTGCGCGGCGGGCGTTGCTACGCACAGCGGTGGTGCGCAATTCCGACAGGAAGGCAGGTTTAGAACCAACTTTATAAAACTTTACTTTATAATTAAATGAACTTTACTTTACTTCATAAAATAAATGAATTGAATTGAACTTTCTACTTGAATACGCCCTTACCCAAATAGTAGTTGACACAGTTAATGATATTAGAATACTGGAATTCGAAGAGTGTACTTAACGTTTCGAGACATTTACAGAGCTCTTGTCAATCCTGAAGCAAAGACCTGTAAAGGTCTCGAGCATTGAAACAATGCTAAAAGTAATAAACATCAAATCCGAAAACTGTGTTATATTTCAGAAACACTCATTTATTTTTAGCAAAAAAACGGCAGGAATCAAACCCACAACAGAGACACTCAATTTTGAAAAACCAGTGCAAAGTCTGGGGCGACAGGATATTATAAACTAGCTGCGTCCCGCGGTTTCACCCGCGTCAGTTGTGAGTCCCGATCCGTGGGAATATCGGGATCAAAAGTATGTTATTCATAGCCTATGTTATTTAATGTGAATGTAGCTTTCTAAAGGTAAAAGAATTTTTGAAATCGGTTCAGTAGTTTTTGAGTTTATTCATAACAAACATACAGACAAGACACAAAGAAAAATACAAATATTTCCTCTTTATAATATTAGTACCTATCGATATATCTATTTAGATTAAAGTAGCTTAAATCTAGTCACATAGAAATGCGCTGTACTTCTCCTCGCTTTATGAAAGCTCATCTTTACGCCTCGAGTTCGCTTTCCGTGTATCAAAGGCTTAAACAAACATTGAAGGTCACATAATATTACCCAACGTATCCTACTTCTACTAATATAATAAATGTGAACATTTGTGTGTACCTAAGTCAACGAGTATATTTGTTACTACTGCACGCATAAACTGTTGAACCGATTACGTTGAAACTTAAGATACAGATAGTGGATATCTAGTTTAACATAGGTTACTTTTTTATACCCGATATTCCCTAGAAGGGTTGGTGTCAGGCAGGTGGCCGGCCGTTAAAATATTTTCAGAAGGCATGGTCAATGATAACTTATACCTACTGCGCCAACCCCAAATAAAAAAAAATGGGGTTCCAATCCCTCCCGAGAGGGATGCAACCGGGAACATCGCTTGGATGAGAGATGAGATTCCCACGGGACTTACGTGGGTGGTGCCGCGGGGCGCACGTAGTAAGTTGTTATAAATCGGTAGATACAAGTGCTTATATTTTCAAGTGTTCCCTCATTGAGCGTCAAGGGCGTTGCCAGATCCGACGATATCCCGACCCTGGCACTTAGACAAAACACTTGTGCTCTTGCTTACTCCGACTTCTAAAGCCTTACTGAATTGACGGTCAAGTTTGTATTAACAACGTAGAAAGCTGCTAATATTTTATGTTGGTTTTGTCATAATCATGTCATGTCAATATACTGTTGTTCCGGGACGAGGATAGAACTCGCTCTCTCGCTGTCCCGGCATGCGACAAGTCTCTCGCTTGCCGGGCCAGCGTCCAAGCCACTTGACCACACAATCTCTCTATTATCTCAGAATACGTTTAATATGTGTCCATAGAACTAGACTGGATCTCTATTAGAGACTAGGAGAAAGGTCGCCTGATAGTGATCCATTTCAAACTCGTCTCTGACGGACGAGTTTCACCAGTTCCAAAGTCAAACTTTTCGAAAAATTACTCACACGCACAAAATTCGAACTTCGTTGTTAGAATACCCACCATCTAGAGGTAATATAAGTATGTGTCCTTGTTCACTGTAAAATGTTTTTGTATATAAGTCTAAATCGTTTCTGCAACTAACCACAAATCGCGTCACGAAATCGACGTCAAATAAACAACGACAAAGCAAATTCGTGGCAAAATGCTGAGCCTAATACAGTGAACGTAGGCTTTTAGACGTGATGTCAGAAATTTGCTTTGATATATGCTTCATTAAACTTGCTTGTAACTCAAGTTTGAGTTGAGACTTGAGACGTACCTAATAAAGCAGATTCTGTTGAAGACCGTAGCCTTGCGTAAATCCCGGTTGTGATCTTGGGAATATTTTAAATGTGATACTATTTCTGTCTATAAAATACCTACCTTTTATTCCCTTCTTGTAGTAATAGCCGACGCGCAGCGGGGCGGCGGCGGCGGCGGTATGACGGGCACACCGCTGCACCCGCGCCGCCCCGCCGCTGTTTTGGTCTTATAAAAAATGTTGACACTGGCAGCACTATAAAGGTACTAGTTGGCAACGGACGACATGAGGCAGCAGCGGATGACGTGTCGCAGCGACACTACTGGTTTCTATGTATTTCTATGAAATTCCCTACGTAGTTAGCGACACGAGGCTATGGGGGAAACGTAACTATCGGGTTTCGGGTTTCCATCTAGTAAACCATAAAAACCATTTGAACCCCTTTTTCCAAAAAGGCGGCCGCGGAACAAGAGCCACAACCCCACAAACTAGGATTTAACATTAAACTGACCCCTCTTGATATCTAAAAAAATAAAATTGCGTCCTCCATTGAGTTAATAAGTAGTAACTAGAGATGATGTCTCAAACAAACTTCATGTTCCTTTTACACAAAATCAATAAAACAAGCTCTACAGCGCTGACAATATTGTAACGTCTTTTGTGAAAATGAAAAATAATATCACTGGCAGCGCTTTTCCCTTCAGTAAATGACGCTTGTGACGTTTTAGTCAAAAGCATCATAGAGTAATGTGTAACGTGCCAGATAGGACAATTCGATTAATCTATAAATCTAAATAAGAAATTACCTAAACTTTGAATTAGAATTTAAAAAAATCGTTGAGTATATGGATGTACGCGTGTGTGTCTGATGCATATCTACGATAAAGCTACCGTCAATTTATATTTAAACACCCAACACTCCTTGCCCTGCGGTTTCACCTTCATTTCACTATTTTTTACTGACTTCAAAAAAAAAGAAGGAGGTTTTCAATATATTCACGCTGTGCTCTACTATATTATGTATATTATGTACGATTTCGATGATTCTTTTTTTTTATAAGGTGAAAATCTCGAGTAGGCCACAAAAAAAATTGATGAAGATCTGATGAGAACCTTCGAAATGATGAGCAGAATAGCATCCCAAAATGCAGTAAATTAATATTTTTTGGTGTTTTGAACTTTTGGAAATCAAATTGATGGAACACCCATATATAGCACCTTCTCATCAAAAAACTTCTCAATCAATTCAAAAACTTACTTCAAAAAAATAAGAAAATAACCTCTCTTACATACATACACTCGACTTTTATCTATTACGTAAGCTGAAGTCGGGCACTTTTACTGGGTAGATAAAGATGGTGTGTAGTTTAGCTGCCTGTAAATACTACGTAATAATAACCGATAGTCAAACATAAGAGAAACCGCCGGCGATATCTAGTTGTCTGTGGTCAAAGGTGTCCTAAGAAAGTACTGTTACCATTTTCATATTGAACAAACATAGTGTCCGTTCTGTGGTAGGTTGATCTTTGATTATTTGTATTCAATTTTATTTTTCAGTTTTTACGTATTTTTTAACAATTATTTCGTTTATTAACCGATAAAAGGTGATCCCGTGGTCTTTGTTTTGTTGTTTTTGAACTATTTTTGGAGGTTTTTATACGATATCCTGGGAATTAAATTATTTTTCTAATATGTGTGACCTCGCCCGCTGTTGAACTGTCACTGAACGTTTTGATGATAGTGTGGCTGCAGTTGCAAAATGCATTATATCACATTTTGAAACACTTGTTTTTATTTTGATTTTTAAAAGCAATTGAAATAACGTAGCTAAATAAACTCAAAGTAGAAAACGTTGTAAATTATACGAACATCCTGAACTGAATTTACCCGTGAATATGTGTCTCTTAGACAAAGGAAAGATCTTTTTAAATCCCTGCAGGTACAGGCCGTCAGTTACTACAAAATAAACAAGATTAATGTCCGTACATCATTCTACACTATCGGGTTAAAGGGACTACGAGTATTTAAGTCGTGACTTACTATACAAAAAGAAAAAAAGTTGAAGAATGAAACCGCGAGGCGCTGCTAGTTACTAATAAATATTAGCCAGGTTATAGGTAAGTAATAAGTTTATTTGTCTTGAAGATTACAAGAAAATATGTAAGCGCCTCTTTAGATACGGTATATTCTAACATTGCGTATTCGAAAAATGAGCTAAAAACACCTACATGCATTTTTATAAAATTATTGTTTTTAAAAACATTTGTCTTTAAGAATGATTCTGGCATTTGTAAATAAGCAAAAAGGCATTCTAATGGATGTCAAAAAGATGATCGCAGTGTGACAGCACGTGCTCACGCGGCAACGGTTCGACATACGACTGAGGCTAGTGCAGACGCAGTTTTATCGTCTCATTTTCCGAGACTAGGTACCGTATCTGCTGTTTTTTTGTTTTAATCTATTAAGCGCCTACAGAATTTCAAACCAATCATTTTGTAAACAAAGAGATCGATATAAATTCCAGTTGAAATAATGAAATAGTACCTAACCTACTTACCAAAAGATTAGAGACCTACAAAATAATACAGAAAAAAAGAACAATCTTTTCATCATTCTCAAGGCTGCTAAAAAGGTAAGCCTTCGACTTAAATGAAAGAGAAATTCTAATACTATTTATTATTTTACTCAATAAGTATTTACTTCTAACTCTACGGTTTCTTCCTCTGATCTCAAATTGAAAGTAAGACAAACATCCGTACAAACAGACATTATCATTTGAAATTATTGCCTTGAATATCAAACAAAGGCGTGTTTCGAATTACTGGCAAGAGAACTGATACAGTTCTCTCGAATTTCCGCCTCATATTTGGCGATGTGTAAAGCTGTGATAAATAAAACAACATTATATCGACCTTTAAAAAAAAAAAAACAAAGATTGCGCAATTGCCTAGCGCACAGCACGGAATGTGAAGGTTGCAGGTTCAAGTCCTAACGGGTGAAAAATTTTGGAAAGCAGATTTCAAACTTTAGTTAGAAACCAAACGACCAACCAAGAAGAACCAAGAAGTTAGGTCGGGGCGTCTGGTCGAGGCGACCGGTGATCCCAGAGCTGGTGGTTTCCTGTCTCAGCGAGTTAGTCTCGCTATTCAGAGAGGGGATGCCGCCAGCATCTTGCAGGCATAAAATTAGAATATTATACAGGGTGTCCCAGAAACGAGTGTCAAGCGAAAGTCCAAAGGTAGAGGACCTTAAGGGGTACCCGAATCAGCCCCATGTATGTTGCGCGATTTTTCGTAGTTTATACTATAATTTTTTTTCTAAACCAACTTCAAAAACTTCCTTACTTCGTTAGCTATCTGCCCTATTAATTTTATTGGTCTACCATTAGTTAGGTTAGGTCATATAGGCGAGTTTTTCTTTTAATTGCTCTTTAAAGTGTTTATAGCGTTTTGTCAACGCTCTCTTTATGAAATACTTTATTAATTTGTAACAGTTTGGTTAGTGTTACGCCTTTTTTTTGTAACAGGTAACATGACCCTATTATTCAGCTCCACATTTGAAATGAAATCAGCCAATTATCTCAATTATTGCAGTAAGTATGACCATATAGGTATCAGTGGTCGGTCGCATTTTAGTAGAAAAATGTGAAAAAAGGCCATAACTTCTAAACTACGAAAAATCGCGGAACATACATGGGGGTGATTCGGGTACCCCTTAAGGTCCTCTACCTCTGGACTTTCGCTTGACACTCGTTTCTGGGACACCCTGTATACAGGATGTTCGGAGACCAGTGGATATCCCTGCACGGGCGACTTGCGGGGAAGGGTTGGCTGCCCAGAATACGTTTTTTTTTTCTATCTCAAACGGTTCGAGCTGTACGTCACTTTTTAGTAAAAATTGAAAAATGCCTACTTTTTTGCACATTTCGGGGCATCACGTCCACAGATTAAGCGATAGCATTGTTTTTTTTTTCGCCATGTGTTCACTAATATTGATGTTTGTAAATCACGTTGAAATTTTTTTTATTACTATAGGCAGTAACGCACTGTCCCCAAAGATAGATTTATTTTTATAAACTTTACTTTCTGCTAAGTTTGAGCATCTGTGATGTAAAAAAAATGTATGAAACCTGTCTGACCGACTATTGTAAAAAATTGGCTATTTCATAAGGATTCTAAAACAGTATTATACTAATAACTTTTTGTCATAAGTTACTAAGCTAGTGCTATGAATGCACCGATGGTACTATCTTACATGACAAAGTTGAAACAAGTATTGTACAAAAAATGTCACTTATTAAGATTTAATATGTCATAATGTTACAGCAAATGCTCAAATTGTCCTCCTGTTGCCCTTATACAGGCCCTTAACCTTTTTATTAGTGATGCGCCGAGTACCAGTTTTACCGAGTAACCGAGTACCGAGTATTACTCGGTTCAAAATTTACCGAGTCGAGTACTCTGCTGAGTTACTCGGTTCATTTAAATAACCGCGAAAACAAGTTTGCAACGCGCTCCAGACGACGCGCGACAGACGAGGCGACTCGAAGCAAGCAGGTTTTCTTCTTAACTAGCTGCACCCGCGGTTCATCATCATCATCATCCGAGCGATGTTCCTGATGGGAACATCTCATCATCAACACTCTCGGGAGCCCGGAGTCCGCTATCCTACTTTTACGTCTCTACTTCGCACGATCTTTGGCATCCCGTGTAGTGAGGCCGTTTGCACGCATATCTGTTCTCTCGCCGTCAAGCCAGCCTTTCTTCCCAATCTGCTGCGGTCGGGCGGAGGCGCCATACCAAAACATTTGTTCCCTACGTAACTATCCCGACCATCGTAAACGCCATTCTTGCATGGTCATTGGCCATTCTTCTCGGGCATGAAGGCTGCCCCTGATGCCGGAGTTTCTGACGCGGTCTTTTCACGTCACTCCACGCATCCAGCGCAGCATTTTCATCTTCGTGAAACGCAGCTCCTGCTTATGTCGTTCAAGCACTGACCACTATCACTATCGTACAAAAGGACAGGTCTAGTGATCGTTTTATACACTTGTTCCTCTTAGATCAACCGGTATTTTGGGGTCGCAGACGATACCAGTTACCTCTCGATGTCGTCGGACGCCGGAAGCACAAATCACAAGTACTTAAACTGGTCTATCCGTTTGACCATACGACTGTCTACACAGGTGTGCTATCTACACACAAAGAAGAGTGAGCCGCCGGGAAGAAGGGTGGGTGCAGTCGGAAGACCAGCGCTGCTGTTATGTTATTTTACACTAGCAGCAGCATTATGCTGAGGCTGCGCCTATTCGGGCAGCGCACTACTCTCTACGTATATTTTGTTATTATCTTTATTGTGTCCATAATGTTATTTACTTTTTCTTGTTATGTATCTGTGTGCTTGTCTGAATAAATCTATTTTCTTTCTTCTTTCAAAGTGGCCATAGCCACTTTGGGCGCGTAGATAGCGGGTCCTTTAAGAAGACCGAACTAGTGTCCAAACCAGATCCCTGACGATTGCTCTTGGGAGTAACCTGACGGTACAGCAACCCCTTGTCAGGCGTAATCATTGGCAGAAGTCCTTGATTCGGAAGGAGTTCCGATGTCTGCTCCTCTTTATAGGTACTGCTTATTTAGCAGCTCGTGGAAATATGAGCGCCATCTCTCCTTAACCACGAGGTCCTCGTATAGCAGGTTGCCATCGGGATTTTTTACATTGCGGCACATGAATATATCCTACGCCGCTTTGATCCCAGAACATGCCTACTTATAAATAAACTTCTGCCCCTCAGACGTTTCCAACTTATCGTACAATGGCTGTCAGTGGTGCTATCTGTCTCTGGCTACTGCTCTTTTAGTGGCACGTTTGGCGGACCTGTACGCGTCGCGATCTTCAGGAGAGTTAGACGCTTGCCACTTTACCAGCTTATGTGTCGATATAAAGTTCTTTAGCTCTGTAACTTTGTGTTAAATTTTATCTAAAATGGTCGACTCGTTTGGGCGTGAAAGAGGAACAAACAAATACACAAACTTTTATACTAAATTAAGTAGCCAAAGCAGTACACAGATGAATCCTACACAGATAATATATATCTATATATATCCGAGTTACTCGGCTCATGAACCGAGTACCGAGGCCGAGTACGAGTAGTAAAAAACTGCCGAGTACCCAAGTAACGAGTACTCGGCAGAGTACTCGGCGCATCTCTACTTTTTATAAACGATCTCTTAAGGACACGATTATATATTTTTTTCTCCTATTTGTTGTGCCGCTTCGTGGACGCGTAGACGCAGGTCTTCAATTGTGGTTATGATTTTTTTGTATACTTGTTCTTTTAAACACTCCCAGTAAAAAAAATCAAGTGGATTCAGATCAGGCGAACGTGGAGGCCACAATATAGGAACTAATCGGCCAAACTATCTTCTTGGATAACTTTCATTTAAATAGTTTCTCACTCAAGCCGCCCGTGCAGGGATATCCACTGGTCTCCGGACACCCTGTATAAGGCTTCAAGATTTCTGGTTTTTTATCAAACTGTTTTCTTCACTTGGGTGTCGTTTTGAATTGGTTGGGTATTGAAAAACATACTGGCAAGCATTTTTCAATTAGGTACTATATAACCCCTTGTCCTACGTGAACAACAAACGCGACAGCGCGATGGTATGCGACTCGAAAATATAAAATATAGCAAACGTTGTCGCGTGAATCTGTCAATCAAAAGTATGGCCGCCAGTATGTCGCGTTCCGTCTTTCATCTAGAAAAACGTGTAAACAAGTTAGTTTTGAAATAACTTGAAAATATTGAAGTATGCCTTTAGGCTCACTTATACACCTATTTAGATCGAATTAACGAATAAAATAATAATACCTCGGAATAGCTTGTATTGAGCATCCATGAAGTACGACACTCATCGGTGATACCATAATTAAAAAAAGAATTACAAATTTTATATAGATAGGTACTATTTCATGACATATTTACATAAATTTCGCATTTTTTTAAACATAGTACTACTGATAAATGTCATATTTCATGGATGGTTCGACATTTGGTATTGTCATTTTTGCTATTTCGTTTTAGCTAACCCAGATTAGTTAGCTCAATGTAGTTGTGCAATCAAGCCCTAGAGATCTAATTAAAATATAAATTATGTGTGTGACATACGACAAGGTACCTCCTTAATAAATGGTTGTAGATAGCCTAGGCGTCTGAATAATCCTAATATAGCTTTTTGTGGCGTCCGCGTCCTAACGAAAAATATTACAAGAAAACATTAATCGTAGCAGTTTAGATGACAGTCAAATTCCAGACCAACTCCGAACTAGGCCAACGTACTGCGGCCAAAAAATACTTCACAAAAACAATTCCCATGCATCACTTCGACATATCATATCCTTAAAAACCAAGTTAACGATCTGAAAAAAGCCTAATGTAGATATTTTTGTGTCGTCGTCCAGACAAAAAATCATAATTACAAGTAGATCGTAAATCAACGAGAGATGTAGTGGGAAACCTCCTCCGGTGGCGGGGAGGGTGGTTCCAGCGGCCCGGGGACGCGTGCGCGGTGGAGGCGAGGCGAGGCGAGCGCGGGGCGGGCACGGCGCAGCCTCCCGGTGCACTCCGCCGCCGCCCGTCGCCCGCATCGATCCCGCAGCCTCCTGCGAGCCGGGCTGATCGCGCGCGTCTCACGTCTCTCCACGCGCTCAAGAATAAGCCCCCAACACCGCTCGCTGCTCTCTCCTCTCCATCCTAACGCACCGCGATCGTCAACACTGATCGACTGTGTTGCAGGTTAATAACGTGACTTACGTAACTTAGATTTCGTGCGAACGTATTGACAGGTTATGATTGCCAGTGAATTGCGGTATTCGGAGTCTGCCCGCCCTGTAACGAGATCGTATGTTTCATGATACATTCATACTCACTCATATTCAAACGACCTCATGCATCTTACCTTCGAGTAGATAGCGAATCGGTTCACAATAGTTTCATTAATAGGTATCAAAATCATGATCATTTTATTATTAGAATCATACACAATAGTGACCGTAGTGATCGAGCTGCAAACATAACGCAGTCCACAATACTTCATGCCGTAGTTTTCTGATAACTTCAATCTAATGTCGACTTTAGTGCCGTCGTTTTAAAATCGTATTTCTATTGCATTTGACTCGGGGTAAATTAAGCTGTTTCAAATAGCCAGCCGCTTTTCTATTTTTACGCTAGTGTTTTTATAACTTAACCTTATACAGACTCATGAATATTAGCAATAATGTTATAGTTAGTTAGTTACGAACACCAATTAGTGTGACTCGCCTAGGGTTAGAGTTTTTAGGTCGCTCTAAGGCCTCTTACTTAACTTATTTTATTAAATTTGCTTTGTTAACGCAACTTTGAAAAAATGACAGATATATGAATGACAAATATTTTAACTAGGTATTAAAAGGTTCATTAAACGTTTCTGATTAACTATTTCATTTTTCACGCTCGCCTAGGAGGGCTGACAACATTCTTACTAGTTCTAACAGTTTTCTTAAGTGGCTACACCGGCCTAAGCATCGGAACAGTCACTCATGAATTTGCAAAACGTAGATTTACATACTAATTTACCTTTAATTAAGAGGGCTACCCGACGGACGAGTCAATACGTACTTCTCCATACAACGAGAATAAAAA
Organism: Idaea biselata; assembly: GCA_958496205.1. Taxonomy (NCBI): domain Eukaryota; kingdom Metazoa; phylum Arthropoda; class Insecta; order Lepidoptera; family Geometridae; genus Idaea; species Idaea biselata. The sequence continues at coordinate 28,825,468 of OY292396.1, read as the reverse complement.
GAAAAGTCTTTGCAACCCTTAATATTATGCGATTCCGGTTTTTTTTGTGTAAATAATTATAACTTAAGGCAGCTTTTTTAATTTTTTTTTAATTGATTTAAGACAAACCCTTGGTCTAGTTCTCTATGAGATAGTTATACAAAAATTCATGGACGGATAATGTTAAGAGATGCAAAAGGTAAAAAATACTTCTCAATACAAAAAGAAAAACCTCTTTTTACCCGACTGCGCAACGCAAAGAAGGGTTATGTGTTTATCAGTCTATGTATGTTTGTTTGTATATTTGTTCCTATGTGGCGCTCCAGAGGCCAAACCGATGGACCGATTTTGATGATTCGCACGTCAATCGATTCGTCTTAATCCTGGGAGTGAACTTCTGAAAAATCACTGAAGACATGACAGTTATCAAAATTCAAAATGGCGACCACCAGCCGCCATATTGTAAAAAATAAAAAAAATAAAAATTGACTGACTATGTCGAGTGGGGTATCGGCGAATAGTATTTAAAAATCATTCTTAGGTTTCCTTGATCATTTTTCATTCAGTTTAACTATTGTTGAGTAGGTATTTGAAAATCATTGTTAGGTTTCTCTTACCATTTTTCTTAAAAAAACTTTAAATAAAAACATATACAAAATAAAAACTGAAAAGAAATAAAACAAGTCCAGTAGTCACAGAACATAGCGACTTTAACAGTCGGGACCCATTGACTATCTAAAATCTACATCACCATTTAAACCTTTTCAAAAATGGGTCCCGACTGTTAAAGTCGCTATGTTCTGTGACTACTGGACTTGTTTTATTTCTTTTCAGTTTTTATTGTATTGTCCAGTAGGTATTTAGTCCTCTTTATAAATAAAATAAATATAATGTATTTTTTTTTTAAACTTTATTAATACCTACCTAGATTAAAAATCCTTACAGTAATAAAAAATAAAGCTGTCAGACACCCTCCCTAAGCATTATGCTCAAGATGCTGCAGGCATGCCCTTTGTATAATAAGACTAGCAGCGCCCCGCGGTTTCACCCGCGTAAGTCCCGATCCAGTGGGAATATCGGGATCAAAAGTAGCCTATAGCCTTCCTCAATAAATGAACTATCCAACACCGAAAGAATTTTTCAAATCGGACCAGTGGTTCCTGAGATTAGCGGGTTCAAACTAACAAACTTTTCCGCTTTATAATAGTAAATAGATTAAAATGCTTATATTTTTTTTGGTAAATTAACTATTCCGTAAAGCGTGAAAAAGTAGCGGTCTTTTACCGAATACACTTCGGACAATGCGTCCAGTAACTCCAAGATCTTGAACAAGACAACGAGGGATTGTCTTGTATAGTACGTTTTTATTTCAGACTATAATCTGACGTATTAGCTCTTCGTATTTGTCATTTTTTTTTAGGTTAATGTGTCAAACCATGGCCTAAAATTAAAAAATAAATGTATAGTCTTGAGTCTTGTCATTCAAGGTGATCGTTCCCTTTTTACGGATACACCTTTCTCGGACGTACCTATATAACCTACTACTACGAATTGTAACTCACTGCCTGGGTAGATAATTCACCTCATCATCGACCTCATCTGCGCTTTCTATTAATACTTTTTTTTTACGTGAGAGCAAAATGCATGCCTATCTTCTGTAAAATAGTTCTTATAGTTTCGGAGAAAAGTGGCTGTGAAATACGGACGGACGGACAGACATGAATCGACGAATCTATCTATCTATCTCTTTTTAGGGTTCCGTAGCCAAATGGCAAAAACGGAACCCTAAAATGAATTGAATTGTGTCAGTTAATTCAAATAAATTAATTTTAACACATGAGTTTAACGTTGAAATCGCAACTTATCCCAAAACGCAAAACGGAAAAATAGCAAACTTACACGTGTATGTTTTGGATAGTCAACGGGTAAAAAACAAATCAGACCGGATGTTATTCATCACAATCACAAATAATCACAATAGTATACCTCTACCTAACCTACCTAACACGTTGTACAAGCTGACAAACATCGCGACCTATTCCTATGTGTTAATTTAATTACAGACTACTAAGACATATTTAATTTCTAGTTAGCACTAGTTAACTAATTCTGCCTGTAATTAGCATCGACTCGAGTTCAATATGCGACCTTATTACAGTTTGTGGTACTGGCTGTGTCACTCCAACGTGTGCACTATCCTGAAACGTCTCAAATCATGAGTCTTATTGCGACAGTATAAAGTTCATTTTCCCGCAGTATTAGGCCAGTTGTACATAGAAAGACACGGAGAATAACAATGCTAAATTATAGTTACAGAGTCACACATCGATTAATACCTCACGTCTAAAATTACACATAAAACTACAACCACTCGACGGTCTCAGAACAAACATTGAGAAAATTCTCCGTACTAAGTCGTTTTTGCTGTTTAAGAATTTGTTTTTAACCAAATATCTCGTCTTATGTTTTTAAATTGCGGTCGGTTTTATAGTTTTTGTTAGTAAAAGTCAATAAAGTGTTGGCTATTTGGCTATTTGTCTATAGTTAGTCATTGGCAATCAGTCATCGTTCATTAAAAGGAGCGGGTGCGAGCGGACATTGTATAAAAATAAAAAATAAAACACATTTGCATAAGATAGGTATGCGAGGCGCTGTGTTCGAGTTATAAGTTCGGTGGACTGCTAGTGTGTTCTGCGCTTGATCATGGCTTCCGAGAAGGAGAAAATGGCGGCTGCCGAAGCTAAGTCGCCTTCTAACAAGAAGAACTGCACCTCTCCGGGGAAGAAAGGTAAATTACTTTAATAACGATTTTAGGATTGGAACATTGTAACCTGCTAAGAGAATTTAAAATTGATATTTTAAAAAATTAATGGTTTCGGTGAAATTTAAATCGTTTTACAATGTGTTGTAAATAAGGAAAGGTTTATTTAGTTTTGCTTATAACTTATTCTAGTAAGTTTCTTCCTATTAGGTATATATCAATTATTTACTTGAACTAATATCAATTAGTTACATACTTATTTCAAATTTAATAATCTTGGGATGAAAGCTTTAAATTTAGTTACATTAGCCTTTAAAACTTTTGTTAAATTGGTTTATTTTACATATTAAAATATTATAGAAGTACCAATCAAATAAAGTTATGAGCCGCAATTAAAGAGAAGCCTAATAAAATGTAGCTACTGTTCGGCAAATTAACTTTGTGGTTTGGATATATTTCCCTTCTGGATAATTTTTTTCTTAAAATAAATTCAATGTTTGAACAGAATGAATATACTTACGGTATTAGCCTTATTAATAAACGTGGAGTAAGGGCGGAGTAGTGAGAATATGCTTTGTCTTTATCCGTGACAAGAACTTTTAATAAAGTTGACAGACAGAAACAAAAAGTGACAAAATTATTCCAACCTTACTCCACGTTTATTAATAAGGCTATTACAGTCTGTGGTGAAGAATATCTACAATATTGTTAGGTACCGACTTCAAAAACAGGAGGAGGTTCTCAATTTGGTGGTCACAATTTTTTTTCATTGGTCAACAGTTATTTGATATTTGGATTTGTTTTTCTTCCACTTTTGATACAATGTGTTAACGAAAGATTCGATAGCAAAACAAATCAAAGTAGGTACGTAGTAATCACCTATATTCCTTTGGATATTAGCAAGATATCTCTAAGAAATGTCAGTTATTATATCTAATCTACTGTGTCTTCGGAACGCGACCTCCAATGAGGAGAAGACACAAGAAACTCGTGGGTTTTTTTGCAGAAATCATGTGATTTACATTGTCGCATATTTTATTAACCCGGTATTAACGGAAAAAGTAGGGTGTTATTTGAAATGTTTCTGCTTTAAATGAGTTGCATCAGTATTTTCCGTAGGTATCTATTTAAATAATTCTGAACAATAAAATTGAATGCGTACATTACCAACATCGTAAACAACAATATGGGTCATACTTGTATAATAATAATAAATATAGAAACTGCATAGATTGCTGGCAATCACCGCAATCAGCTGCATTATACGGTCGGTAAATCGAGAGGACACGCCCGCGTAGCTACGTCAAGTCTTCGACACCATTTCCGCTTAATAAATACCGATTAAGATAAAGCATTGTCAAATTTCTGACTTTAATTTTCAAAACTTATATTAGCAGTAATTAAAAGGGGCACGGAAGTTTAATATTTCAGTATTTTTTCCGATTAGTTGATCTAATGAAACATCAAACGACCTTTTATACCTAACATTCTAAAAAACATCTTTTTTATATTCAATACACAACGAAACTTGAACTATTTGAACGTCTATTTTTCGACATCGATTAGAAGATAGTAATGTAATGAACATTTACCCCCTTACTTATGAACGATGACGAACTTTATGTAACGTTTGTCTTTTACTGTGACATGAAGTTTTAAAGTTAACAGACAGTAGTAAAATTAGTCATCGTTTATAAGTAAAGGGGTTTAAATATTGTGATATACATATTAATATGCACACTTCAAATACAATGTAGAACAATTTTCTGGAATGTAGAATTATAGTTACCATTTTAACAATAAATACTGTTGACCATGAGTCGCGAATTTAGAGTGCGGCTTTGAAAAACTGGCTGTTCGAACACAGATTTATTCTCCTCAAAGCTACGCCTTAATAAAACAGTTTAATGTTTCAATTATTTTGTCATATTTCATTGAGACACAGTTTTCGATTTGATAGCATCGCGCTTTAGCAATTTATGTGTATTTATTGTAGGCGGTTTTCCGCAAGTCTCATAGTTGGAACCTTTCTGACGATTTATTACTTCCAGACGTAACAAATGTTGTTCACGATTTGTTGCTTGTTTATCAAAAGAAAGATTTGATTAATAGATTCGTTTATTGCTGATCTTCAGGATCGGGATATTGGTATAGGAAATATTGAAACACGATTTTACTGGTCTTATAGGACAGATTTCCATCAAGTTAATATAGATAGGTTGAGAGCAAGCGGTCACGAAGTTCTTGTATAAGGCCTTTTTATGGTTCTGTCTTTACCTCAAAAGGTAAAAAAGGAACCCTTATAAGATCACTATGTTTGACCTATAGTAATCTATACTATATATATAAAATAATAATATTATAAAGATGTAACGTTAATAACGTGTATGCATGTATGTATATTGGGGGTATTCTCCGAAACTACTGGGCCGATTTCAAAAATCCTTTCACTAACGGAAAGCTACACGTAGGAGCTAAGACGTAGGCTACTTTTGATCCCGATATTCCTACAGAATCGGGACTTACGCGGGTGAAACCGCGGGACTCTTCTAGTTCCCTATATACCAGTGTCTGACCACTATCACACCTGATGGTAAGTTAAGTTGCAGTCTAAGATTGATGCTTATCTGAACTAAAATATGTAGCTTCCTAATACTATATTATTAGTATAGTATTAGGACGTTTTTGACCTAAACATTTGATATTCATCTCACTTAAGTAGCTCTATCTTGAGTTCCTTGCGTCGATATTTAAGTCTCATATGCTCTGAAATCGGACCATTCATTTTATTAGATACTTTTGCGACTCAACGAAATACGATGATATTACCAAGTCGAAGGAAAGACAGCACGGAAATGTTTCGTTTATTTCAAGTAATCACTTGAGAGGCTTCCCGCCTTGGTGATCGAAGCCAGTGATCCGCTTAGACCGGACGGTCGCCAACGTGATTGCACATATCTGAATGCGGTTATAAATAAATTCACACCTTTACATTAGCTAGGTGATAATAATCTGATTTAGGTTGCTATGCAACTCCATCTTGTTATGTAATTGTCGGGAATTTGCAAGTTTTTGATATGTTATAATAATATAAGTTATAACGACGCAGTAGGAAAATACTGTCTTATTCCATTTTTAGACTACACAATCTAGGTAGACGTTCGTAAACTTACGTTAATGTAATAAAAAAATTGTATTCTCATCTAATCTAAGTACACCGCAAGCAACTTTAGACGGTGTAGGCTAGCCCAGGAGGGTTACTTCGGTTCGTTTCGATACGACAACGATACGATAATACGATGGTTCTACTGTCACCCTACTATCAGAATGTGACAGTAGAATCATCGTATTATCCTATCGATTTCGTATCGAAACGAACCGAAGTAACCCTCCAGTACCTTTACCGGGTGGTATAGGTCCTATTACCACGCCTTACCCAGAGGAAAGAACTAATGGTCAACTAATGTCTGAAGCCAACTAAGCCGTGAGTGCCGTGAGTTTCCTCAGGATGTTTCTCCATAAGAGCGAATGCTAATACCGCACATACTTTTTTTTTCTTAAAGAAAAAGTCTTGAAAAAGCATTGAAAAAGTCATCTGAAGCGGTTGGTTGGGACTCAAACCGTCGACCCTCAGAATTATATTCGAGCTTTCCACCGCTAGACCGTTTTTACTTTTAAGCTTTCCGTGTATCTGTCTCACTTTGATGTATACTAATTGTAATTGTTTTGTTGTCCAAATAAAGTATTAATCTATCTATCTAACTAGACTTACACCGCTCCGTAGCTTACTAATCATACCTACGAACTGCTGCGGTTCAATAAGCGCCCGTGTTAAACTAAAGTCCCTTTGTGTTACCACAAAGACCGTCCTCAATGCCTGAATAGCCGCATCCAAAACCTTTTTAGGCAGTAGATAATAATAACTTTGCCGTTACAGACAACCTATTGAGCTTTCCTTTAAATCATCATCATCATTAAAACTTGCGTGTTTAAAAGTGTGAGAAATTTTATTGATTGTAAATAAGCATAATAAGTCAAGGCACAGTCATGTTACCTACTTCTAAGCGCGTATAACGCATATTTGTCAAAAAATGGTGTAACTTTAAGAAAAAAACAAATATGTGTCCGAAGATAGGGGAAATACACAATAAAACGGACGTGTTTTGAAACGGACACTATCGAAAATATTTTATGTTTTTTGGGTCTTTGCACCATTGATATAGACCTGTGGGCCTGTGACCATAGACCCTTGTCTATGTTCATCAATCAAAAACTTTAAATATTTTTCATCAAAAACTTGAGATATCGATAGTGTCCGTTTCAAAACACGTCCGTTTCATTGCGTATTCCCCCTGTGCCCAAGATATGCCCAAAGAAAGGCTGCGTTGCCTTCTTGTATGTCAATGCCGATACTTGCCGGTAGTGTGGTATCATAGCACCGAGTATCTAATCCTACAGAGAAACAGCTTCATACAAGCCCGCGGCGTTGGTATCCCACTACATGCGCAGCTATGTGTGCGTGACTTCTCACTGGTTATCCGCTCGGGTTTGCCGAGGCCGCCCGAAGAGCCTTCTCGGCTCGCGTACGTGAACCTGTCGGCACACTGTCAGTGTGAGTCACGCACACATAGCTGCGTATGTAGTGGGGTATCTCTGCCGCGGGCTTGTATGAAGCAGGATTAGATACTCGGTGATATAAGTACGAGTATATGCTGTAATAATAACCAAAAGCAACCCTTTCCTTATTACTTTTACTTGTAATTTTTACGAAAAAAAAGTTTCAGTCTAAAATAAGAATTGCTTACAAACGTTGACGCAGTCCTAAGTTTGGTAAACTTTTAAATTGATTTTGGGTCCTCGAGCAAAGTTGCTCGGCCCGTTTAGTTTTCTTGTAAATAATAAATGAGTCTGCTAATGTTTCTTTCAGTGAGGCAAACTAAGAGTGCCGAACTACGTAAATAACTAACTCTTGCCTTAGAAATTGGATCAACCAAAGACCCTATATAATTCCAGCTAAGTGAATGAGTAAGTTGGCATAAGATTGTATAGAAAAAAATACGAAGAATGTGCGTCCTCATTTCTGTGTGTGTTTAAGATTAAAGTATTGTCGATGTGTTTATCTGGGTCACGAACTTAATCTCTAAAGAAGACTGGGTTCCGTGCTTGTAGCTTGTAGCGGACTGTCGGACTTTTTTTAAAAAACAATGCAATACTTTCGGACATTTGAGAATGGCTTTTAATCTACGAACGAAAGAAAGAAAGAAAGTCTGTCATCCGTTCTTACGGATTTGTGACATGGATGATTTTCTTTTGGAATTATCGTTTAGTTTTATCGTCCGTAGAATTAAAGTAGAGGCCTTTGATAAGATTTAAATATTTTATTTCGATCTTCTTACTTTTTTTTAAATTCAACGGAACACGTAAGTACCTACACTGGTATTTTTTTTAATGGTTGAATCTCAGATAATGGCTAACTATCACCGAAATCGGACTTCTCTTACACTAGCCATAAGTTCCTATTCAATTTTAATAGAGTTAAAAATGCTATTAACATGGTGGAAGCAAACCTTAATTTTTAACTCAGCTTGAAGCAAATGGGCCCAAGGTGAATAGATTTTGAACGACTAACAATCACACATACTTACACAAATGTTCTAATAAATATGAAAAAATTGAGTAGGTACTATATTTTATACTAGCTGCGTCCCGCGGTTTCACCCGCGTAAGTCCCGATCCCGTGGGAATATCGGGATCAAAAGTACTCTATGTTACTCCTCGATACTTCTTTTATGTGAAATAATTTTTGAAATCAGTCCATTAGTTTTTGAGTTTATTAATACCAAACATACAGACGCACACACACACAAAAATACAAATCTTTCCTCTTTATAATATTAGTATAGATGTAAGCATATTATTTATAAATATCGCGTCGACAAAACCCCACAGTATATATAATAGCTTCCTCTAAACCACCTGACTTGAGTTAGAACCATTGTCTTACCAAGCAGACATGAGCAACCAAGCATTTCTAGTTACTTAACAAGTGCTTTTCGCCCGAGGATCCGCATTAGCGCAAAGTAATCTCGTACCAAGAAAACTCGACATGAATAAAAATGAATTCAAACGAGAACCAGTGGTAATGACAGCTGGAAAGAAGATTACTGTTCTATAACAAAACCACTACTCGCCAGGCTAGAGAAAAAATGGTTTTCTATTTCGAATGAATTTCATGTTGAAATCTAGTTTTCACTGTTGGTTGGTTGGACAGAGGCATTGATTAAATTAGTTAGTGTACGTAGTGGCATGCAGAATATATTTAGGTATCTAAAACACGTTGGAAGTGCAGTTTGTGAAATTTAATTCAATTCAGATCAGATCTACTTCAGATTTACGTAAATAGTTGCATTTATTTCACTGGAATTACCGTGTAAAAATATCACTGAATTTGAGGTTCAAATTTTTTTCTGTTGTGCGGTAGGTATACTATACTGAAAAGTGATATTATTATAATTTAGTGAATCGAATGCTGGATTTAGAAGGTACCTGTATACTCACTAGTGATCTTATTATAGTTTATTGAATCGAATCCCTCATTTAGAAGGTAGGTACCTGAATAATATTTTGTTTGACATAATTTCTAAAGAAAACGCATTTGGTTCGATTCCAAAAGAATCTATTAAAATTCAATTCAAGTCGCCTGTCTTTTCAGTAATTCGAAGTGAAATTTGGACCGAGTTGGTTTTCTGTATTTACTAGGTTATTTACCCTATTTATTAATAACTTTTTGCGATTATCGAAAATGAAAAACATACGTATCAAATCACAATACTTAATTAACTTTAGAATAGGTTTTCGCTCAAATCAATGAAATACAAAATTGTTTGTTCACAAAATTTATTTAAAAATACTACAAATTGTTGTTTCACTGCCTAACATAAGTGACCCAGACTCATTTTCTTTTTAATTGCGTCCAAGTATCTAAAGAATTTTCCTCGCTTCCTTTACTAAGTTTAGAAGATACATTTTATCTATCTACCTACTACTAACTATCTATCTATACTAATACTTAAAAGAGGTAACGTTGGTAACATTTATGTATGCATGTATTTTCCGAGTAATCTCTGAAACCACTGGACCGATTTTAAAAAAACCTTTCACCAATAGAAAGCTACAGTATCGACGTTGAATATCGAGGAGTAACATAGGCTACTTTTGATTCCGATATTTCCACAGGAATCGGGACTTACGCAGGTTCAACCGCGGGATTCTGCTTGTACTACTTACAAAGGTAGGTATCAACCCAACTAAGCGACAGTCTCAGACAAAGTTGCAAGATTACATAGTGAAGTCATTAGGTACGCGAGTGTTGCGCATGACAAAGAAATCAGACATTAAAGCCAAGCGGGGCTGCTACGACCCTCCGTAATGACCTTCTTTCAACAACCCTTCTATAATTCTATGTCGTTCATTAAGCCAGCTCGTTTAGCAGTTAGCTGTTTCTGAGCTATTGAGTGCTAGCCGGTCTTGAATTTTATTTTTAAACAAGGCATTCGGTCAAATGGCTCGGATTCTAATTTCTAGATTTTTCTTCGGGTTTCGCGATGTTGATATGGAATTCAACTTATTTTTCGGTTTCGTAGAACAAGTATATGTAGCTATGTTGTTCTATTCGTTGTCTAGTACATATTACAAGCCTATGGCTTAGCTTGGGGCTAGATTGCGCTGTGCGTAACATCGTGCAACTTCTGTCAATATGGAATAGGTAACCTAACTATGAGACGCGATAAGGTTTGTTATGCGAAATATGGAGATCTGTTTACATGTTAGACATGTATTCATTCCCCATATTATATTGTTTGAACACGTAGGCTTAATATTACATTTAGTTTGCTGTATTTACGTCACGTCACCTTCAAAATCCACCTAATATTATAAACTAGCTGCGCCCCGCAGTCCTTCTCCTGGTCCTAAGTTTCTCCACCAATTTTTAGCCAAATCGGTTCAGCCGTTCTGGAGTTATAAACGGTGTAACCAACATGACTTTCTTTAATATATATAGATGTAAAGGGCGATTTGTAAGTTATTAAGTAAGTAACTCCCTTACTTATAAACGATGACTGTTTATGTAACGTTTATCACTTTCTGTTAACTTTGAAACTACATGTCACAGTACATGTCTACATGTCAAGGTTACCTACGTGCTAGGTGAAGGAGAAGAAAAACATATAACAATTGACCCATAGACTACTTTTTATTCCCATATTTCCGCGGGATTGTTTTAGGAAGCCAAGACCAACCATGAAAGTCTATAGCTACCTACCTATACTATTACGTGTTTGCTTATTCAGTTCTAGTTTTATTCTTTAGCTAAGAAATAGCTGGATACTGAACAATTTTAGCACTCAACGTTTTACGGATAGTTATCGGCGATCGTGACCACTTACCACCAGCTGTGCGGACGTTTTATTCGACATTAAAGCCATAAAAACAACGAGTGGATTAGTCATAATTGCCAAGTTATTTTATGGGAATAAGTTATAATAAAATGGCAGTAGGTCCACCATTGTTAAATAAAGATGTACTTACATTTATAGCATTTAATTCGGCACTAGCTGCGTCTCAAAGTTTCATCCGCATTACGGTACGTTCACAAGGAGCCACGTTTTGCCGAATCTTATTTTCATCGGATCTAAAAAACCGAATGTTGTATTCACTGTTCTTGCATTGCCGTATCCGACGTCCTCGTATCGAGATCCCGTGTGAATAACCGAATCTACCCCTGCGTGTATCGTATGAACGCAAGTAACTTAGCAGTACCGTACGGCCGAATCGGTTTGTAGTCGCAAAATCGGATGTCAACTTCAGCAAGATTCGGTTTTTTGCCGTGTCTTGAAACTGAATGCATGTGTGAACTCATTCATTGAAATACTGTTGCCACTAAACCGAATCCTGCAAAAAACCGATTCGGTAGATAAACACTCGATGCCATGTGAACTTATCGTTAGTGTTAATCCAGTGGAGAACTCGGAACTCTTCTTGTAACCACGGCCGCGGTGTAACCCGTTTGCTGAAACGTGGAGGTAAATCAAATCTAAAAACCGATCAAGTGCGAGTCGAACTCACGCGCCGAGGATTCCGTACTCATGTACAACTGTATGTGTATGTCAGTCTGAAGGTTCAGTAGATTATTCGAGTTCTATATACTTGCTGAAAAAAGTGTTTATTGGAAAAATAAGTATATAGAGAAACATAGATTTCGGTGATTTGTGAAAAAGATTTTCCTTTTCCTCTGCGACGTCGTTCTTCCATTTCCTCAGAAAATGCCAGCTGTGCGGGATTATCAAAATGATGATGTTAAAATTGGCTATTTACAAGGATAAAATTAATCCGGCAGAAAATATTTTACGTGCCTGTAACTTAGGTAGAGAAATTGGTAGGTAAAGAGAAGGTAGCCAAGTACCTTACCTATTTAACCAATCCAGGCTCTCGATTTCATCACGGGTCAAATAATTTTTGTGCGGATAGGAAATTAGGGCGCGGGTAATGTTCGAAAGCTATTTGGCCGCCTGCCAAATGTCCAACTAAGGACAGATTTAAGCTCAAATCTCCTGGAAGTAGAACTCCATTCAGCCAAAAAGCGCGGCAAACAGTTGATCTTGTTAATAACCTACGTAACATTATGATTTACTTATCTTTATTTATATTAGGGGTCAGGTTTTATGAGTCGGCCCCATCCCTAACGATTTGCAAGTGTTTTTAGGGTTCTGTACCTGAGGGTAAAATCGGAACCCTCTTACTAAGATTCCGCTGTCCGTCTGTCTGCCACCAGGCTGTATCTCATAAAGCGTGATACCTAGACAGTTCTAATTTCCACAGATGATGGATTTCTCCTGCCATTAAAACAACAAATATAATAAACTACAAACAAACAAAAACATATAATAAAAAAAAATATTAAAGTGAGGTTCCTATACAACAGACGTGATTCTATAAGATCATGGGTAGGTAGCTATTACATTCTTTGTGTCAAGTAAATAAGCAATGTAACTACTATTCCAATTGAAGAAATCAAAAATTTAAAATCTGACGTGAGTAAGCATGATTTGAAAACAGAAAAATATAAACGTATTTCATCTCAGATACAGATACAGAATATCTTATTGATAACATAAGTTACATCAGAGGGCGTGTTCTGAAACAATTATTTTGCGCTTATTCTGCAGTTAACTAGTAACATAGGACGTATACACGCGCCAACTGTTGTCCGAACCAATTTGTAGCTCATATTGGAGCACAGAACAACGGATTATCATTTCAAATGAGCCCGCATTGTGAGCACCTTATCATGCAAATGAGGCCCAGAACTGAGATAAAACTTACCTATTCCATCGGTAAATGAACTGAGAAACTTCTCTGCTTAGAATCAGTAAGTACGTAGTAAATTAGGTAACTGTAGAAAATGCTATTATTACAAAGACTTACAGCGTAGCCCTAGCATAGAACAGGGCTACCCTATCTCTTCACGTGGATGTCGTTAAAGGCGACTGAGGTATCTGGGGGAGAATAGCGAACCTGTGGAATTCTTCCCGCTTGGTGGCGGATAAACTGCCTGTTCTTAAAGAGAGTCGGTATCAGACGGGTGGCAGACCGTAAAAAAATACAGATTTCACGCTACACGCTAAGCTATTTAATCTACCCGTATTTTTTTTTTAATTTCGTCTTTTAGATCTTGGTCTCCTGCATTTTTACTGCTACCTATCCGATCAAAATCTATGAATATTCTAACAACCTACGGCCATGTCGCACACTTTCTCTTTATGCCTAAACTTCGAGAGCGGTGTTGGTCTAGTGGTAGATACCCCGACTTTCATTCCGAGAGTCGTGAATTCGAATCAAGGCCGGCCGTGCGCTAATAACATCGCTCTTACGGTGAAGGACAACATCGTGAGGAAACCGACATCGACATGTCCTAGGACTCACCACGGTCCAAAGGCATGGGATATTCGCCAATCCGGAGTAAACTCTTGTGGCGTCCTACTGCTTAACCTCTAAGTAATCACGTAGAATGGCCCAATTGTGATTCTAAGTGCGTAAAATGCCCAGCAAAACTAACTAAAATCTAAACTTCATCGAACTAAGAGACATTTTCAATGTCCAAATCTATGTGCAGTAGGTATGGTCAATTGGTTAATGGAGGTAGGTCCGTGTACGTACAATATCTACCGATTGTAATGACAATGTGTTATCTAGGTGACTTAGATTATTACGTAGCCTCTGTGTATGTATCCCAAAACAGTACTACAGCACTAATACAGATCAAATCTCGAAGCAGAGCGAGCGAGATTAACTGCAAATGAAAATAACTTGGGAAATGAAAAGCCAATACTTAGAAGACAGTTATAACAATTGCCTTCATCGCAACTTGAAAAACTTGTCTTTCCCCTAACTTCTGCCGTTATCCTTGCTTACCTACCAATTCCCAAAGACGATAATAACTTTAATATTTTCACTTCTACGCGAACATTAAGTACACTTCTGACAGAGTTAAGAAGTTAGCTTCTTACTCTGCGTTATTAAGAGGGAATCATTCTGTTAAATTGTGAACTCGTTAATCTTTTCCTTCAAACTAACTCAAGATTTGTTCGGAAAACAAGTCGTTCTTTTTATCTTTGTGGCGTCTACTATAGACATTTTCATTTAATAACTAGTTTTTTGCTCTTTATTTTTGTTTCAATGAAAATCGCAGACCTTAATCTTTTCTTTCAAAGTAAAGGTACGAGTTGGCAACGGGCGACACGTCGTCGCCTCATGTCGCGGTTTTCTATGAAATTCCCGCACGCTCGCTCGACGACACGTCGCTAGCGTCGTGTCGCTGACTACGTAGGGAGTTTCATAGAAATACATGGAAACCAGAATAGTGTCGTCGCGACACGTCGTCCGCTGCCGCCTCATGTCGCCCGTTGCCGACTCGTACCTTAACTCAAGATTTGTTCGGAAAACAAGTAGTTCTTTTTATCTTTGTGGCATCCACTTTAGACATTTTCATTAAAAAGTAGTTTTTGCTATTTATTTTTGTTTCAGTGAAAATAGCGGAAGTATCTGCTCCCCATAATTGAGATCCCAGTAACAACAGACCCTTTACCTATCTATTATTGTTTCTCTGGTAAAGCTTCACCTATTTTTATACCTATCGTCGGCATTTACTATATCTTCCACCTGATTGGAGAGCACGTTCCGTTTCACAAAGAAATGCTGTACGTGCACAACAATAATTGAAGCTTTTTCAATTGTCTTTTTTATTTAACTGTTTTAGGGTTGGACCGATTTTTATCTAAAATATTTTGTTATTGGATTTCGGAGAATTTTCTTTCCGTTAATAGAAAAGAAAAAAAGTAAATATTGTTATGTGCGTTATCATTATCATACAATCCTTTACCATTTGCAAATTATCTCTACCTAAAGAAGTTGAAAGAGATCACTTTTAGCAGTAAAGCCGCCAACTGTATTTCTTTGTATTCTGTCTAATTTTAGATTTAAAAACTGGATACTTAATATATTTTTTTATATACGATAGATGAGCGTTTGACCACTATCCATTTTTTTTTCAACCCTTCTGCCGGGCACTGTACGACCGCAGCGTACTACGTGGACAATTGGATGCGAACGCGATTGCGAAGCGATCCGATCCGGTGCGGTGCGGAAACAACAAACAGTCGAAAGCTATTGAAGTGTCCTACGTGACCAAATGCACGTAAAGTGCGATGCGGCGCGATTCTCGACTGTTCCTTGTTTCCGCACCGCACCGGATCGGATCGCTTCGCAATCGCGTTCGCATCCAATCGTCCACGTAGGACGCTGCGTTAGGGCGGTGGGTCACAAGACGCGGCCGAAGCTTCCCAGTAAGAAACCCCTCTTACGACGATCAGGGGATACCAGAGCCATATTCGTTTTAGACCTAGGTACAAGGCCAAAATTAGAGTAAATATTAATGTTCGTATGTACAATAAAACAGTCGGTAAGTATGTCTAAATGTAGATATAACAAAATCAGTTGAGTAGTCTCATCGACAACGTTAGGCACAATAGAAACATCGAGGCATTCACATCCAGACGTGCGTGAACACTTCACTTCGCTCGAGCACATCGGTTAAATAGACCTTACCCACTGAAACCTACCTATGTAGAGTCATACATATGTACATACAATTGTGTTTTCTTGCGTTTACACAGTTGAAACTCGTATGAAAGGTTTGAATTGCGTTTGTTTTGTTTGTCCTCTAGTAACACTAAACTCTATCTATACAAGTAGGTACGCTGGAATTGCTACACCATACAAAATGACATTAGATCTTTGTGCAGATTTGATTTGCCCCATGTTGCGCTGTTGTCGCGCGTTTTCTATTGAAAGTGATGGTAACCGTTCATAGAACTAATAGTTCCGTGGACGGTCAAGATCACTTTCAATAGAAAACAGCGCAACATGGCGCAGATCAAATAGGACAAAATTCAGTGCGCGACCTCCTGTCCATATAATAGAGGTCAGTGTCTGGTAAAGAATGAAATCGCATCAATCGTGTGAGTGTGAACGGTTGAATGTTTACTATGTAATTGACAGTTCTGCCGTTACGCGACCGATAATACGCGACGCATGTTACGTCAGATATGTACCGACTAGGGCATGCAAACCGGTTATTTCGGTTAATCGAAAACCGGGTTTCCGGCATATTTTAAATGAAAAAAAAACCGGTTTTTTTGTTTCAATAACCGGTTTCTTCGGTTATTTCGGGTTTTTATATTCTTTACACAGCAACACTGAATATCTGCTAAATCGATAGTAATCGATTAGAAAATTTTATTTTTCTGTAAACGGCAACACTGCGTTATTTAATTAGCCAGACAACGCTGCATGGTATGTCAAAATATGCATTGGTTTGATTGATTCGTTATGATTTGAGGTTATCTTTTATTTTTCACAATATTCAAGCGAAATTCAGTGAACTTGTGGTGGTTTTTTGTAAGTACCAAGTGAAATTTTATTTGTTAGTATAGCTCAGTACAATTTGCTATTGTGCGATGTTCAATCACTTCACGATTTGAATGCTAGCTTTTCAGCTAATTTGTTTACCTGTACAATTTGCTATTTTGCAATATTCAATCACATCACGATTTCAATGCTAGCTTTTAAGCTTATTTGTTTATTTATTACAGGCAGTGAAGCGACTAGACGATTGTTTCACATTGGTTTAAATAACTAAGTGTGGGTAATCTTTAAGCTAAACCGCTTGTTAAGCCTCTGCAGTAGGCTAGAACTGCAAACTCCTCATTTTTCTTGGACGGTTAACTATAAGATATATTTGAAACATCAGTTTTGAAAACAATGCTTATAATAGTCCATTGAAATGTTACATTTTTTTGGTTGGTCCTAGTTTGTGGGGTTGTGGCTCTTGTGCCACGGCCGCCATCTTGGAAAAAGGGGTTCAAATGGTTTTTATGGTTTATTTGAGGAGATATAGGTCTCACAAAAAAAAAATTAACATTTTGTGTTGCAAATAAGATTATCTACCACTTTTGTTAAGTAACTTTTAGTCGTAAAACTAAAAATAAAAAGTTATACCTAAGCGAAAATCCATGAAAATTTGAGAAACAAATTCTAATGGTTATTTATAAATCGATTTTGATTATGTTCTTTTTTATCTTTTTTCATTTCTATTTTTAATTCTCAATTACGTTCTGACTTTCGGTGCCTTTCCTTATATACACACATCAACAATGTCTAGGGATATTGTATTTTAGACTTCCTAGCTTATAAACTATTTACAGTATCGAAAAAGTTTCTATATGAAAAATAAACTCCGCCGTCTCTTCTTTCGAAATTAAAAAAAATAAAATAAAAAATCCTTTTAAAAACAAAATAATACGCGGTAATTCGAATTTGGCTTTTTCACAAATAGTTTTGGTTACCATTTAACCCAGCTGATTTTGTAAATAATAAGCTTTTGCACATTTTTTTTATTCAAATAGAGTGTGTGTATTGTTTATTGTTATGTCACGTAGACATTTAACAAGAGAAGAACAGATTAGAGCTGTAGGCATGTTGGAAGCTGGCGCTATTCAACGCGTAGTTGCTGACACTCTACGGACCCACCAAAATGTGATCTCTAGGTTATGGTCACGTTATCGTGTTACGTGATGTTGCGGAACGGCATTCTGGCAGAAGTCGTGTCACAACTCCTAGACAAGACCGTTTTCTACAAAATATCGCTAGGAGACAACCCACTGTTACGGCTATGCAAATGGTTCAAAGGCTTCAATCTGACCACCAATTGTTAGTAAGCGACCAAACTGTGAGAAGACGATTACATGAAGCCGGTCTTCATTCTCGCAGACCACTTCGAGTTCCAGCTTTACGGCGTGGCAATCGCGGGCGAAGACTTTTGTGGGCTCGAGAACATTTTGTATGGAGTAACGAGCAATGGTCGATGGTACTGTTTTCTGACGAGTCTCGGTTCGGATTTCATCCGGATTCGCGAAGACTACGAGTTTGGCGACTTTCAGGTCGACAGCGCCGTCTCCAACATGTGCAAGAAGTCCATTCCTATCAAGGCGGGACCATCATGGTACGGGCTGGAATTCGAATAGGTGCGCGAACCGATCTCATTTGGATCAGAGGGAACATGACTGCGTGGAAATATCGTAATGAGGTAGTGGAACCTGTAATTATCCCACATAGGGTGCAAATGGGCCCGGAGTTCCAACTTATGCACGATAATGCCCGCGCACATACGGCGCGTCTGGTATCAAATGAGCTTCGGGAACATGATGTCAGAGTTATGGACTGGCCTGCTCAGTCCCCCGACATGAATCCTATCGAACATGCATGGGACATGTTACAAAGAAGAGCTATGATTAATTTCTCTCCAGAATTGACGACAGAAGAGCAACTTTTCATACACTTAAAACGGACCTGGGACCTTATTCCGCAGCCATACTTGGACAACCTCATTTTAAGTATGAATAATCGATGCCGCACGCTTATAAATGTCAGAGGAGGAAATACCGATTATTAAATTTAATAAAATGCTTATTTTTTTTGTAATTAAAGACTTTTTGATATTCAATACTTTTATTCCATAATTAAGCGCGATTCTGTGTTAAGTAAACATGAGAGGTTTTGGTTAATTAAAAAAAAAAACAATAAAAATCTTTTGCAGCAGCTCTATTTTTTTTAACACAGCATAACACATTAAAATAAACTTTTATTTCATATACAGGTGTCTTAAGAAATTATTTACTGATATTGTGAAAATTAAGAAAAACTATAATATCCCTAGACATTGTTGATGTGTGTATTTAACATTTTTTCTTCAGAAAGTCAGGTCGTAGACAACAATAATTATAAAACGAAACGAACAATATAATGTTGTTCGCCAAAGTTCAAGTGATATGCAGGACGTGTAATTTTGATTTTGCATTTTATAATACTTTTATTCATCACACTTTTTAAACTTACACGATTTCCGTCCATCATTATTACAAGACACGAGTCTTCTCGGGACCACGGCCGGTATAACCCGTTTGCCGAAACGTCGAGGTAATTAAAAACAATGATTATTTGTAACGCGATCTAGACCCGTGTCTAATAATACTTTTATTCATGCTTTTGATTGTTTGATAATTGTTATATAATTAGGCAGTGGGTTGCCGATTTTTTTTTGTTGATTACTTAAATTTGTGAATTTCCCTAAAGAAATTAAACTTTTTTCCATCATTTTATGCTTTTTTAGTAAGCTTTTAAGGCTATTAAGTAGGCTAAGTAGTAAGGCTATTTTTTCATTAATTAAAATAAGGATAATATGTGAATGGTTTTTGCAGTTTGAAAATAGAGGCAAAAAAATCTTATTTAAAAACCGATTTCACCGAAAAACCCGGTTAACCGGTTATTAAAAAAAATAACCGAAAAAATAACCGGTTTTTTTTTTCGTCTGGTTTTGCATTCCCTAGTACCGACCCTAACCATGCCTAAAAATACTGAATTTTTGGAACGATTTTTTTAATTTCTCTAGTACCTACCTATTATTTCAGTTGCGTATTTAGATAGTTGGAGAGACAGCTGTTATCCAACCGGAATCAGTATACTATCTAAAGGTACATATTTGATGGCAGAATTTTTCAATGAATATACAGTATACAGTTTTATTCCCCGGACACTCAGCTGCATGGCCTGTATTCTGAAAGCAGCCCTGTAACTTTATACGCCACTGCTTTTTTCGCTTAAATAAAACTTTTCGCATTAAAATTAATCTCAAAGCGCAGAGTTGTTTGAGTAATATTTTGATTAAAAAAGTGTTGGGTAAACGATACAGAATTACGGATTGTTTGTTCGTAATATGAATTTACATATTAAATTAGGTATAATTATTAATATTATGAATGTGGAAGTTTGTATTTTGGCAAGATTGTTTGTATACTATGTACACTGAAATGAAACTATACAAGTACGCTGGTATTGGTATACCATACAAAATGACATTAGATCTTTGTGCCGATTTGATCTGCGCCATGTTGCGCTGTTGTCGCGCATTTTCTGTTGAAAGTGATGGTGACCGTCCACGGAACTATTAGTTCCACGGACAAATTCAGTGCGCTATGACCTGTCCAGCGACTTGTATCATGGAGGTCAGTGACTATGTATGAGTTATGGATGTCACATGCAACACTCCTGAGTCGATTACGATGAAACTATTCATGAAAATAATTCGGGAAAGTCTATGTACAGTAATATTTTTGTCTCTTTATTTCCACGGTTAAGACGTAAGGATACCTACTCGTTCTCGATACAAACTTAGTCGGCTGTTTCCTCCCTGGATAAAGACAAGAGCAAATATGTTTTTTGCAATAAAACTTTATCTGCAATGAAAATTTAATAAAATAGAATAAAAAAAATCAAAACATAAAACCTATATCATCTTCACGACTGATATATGCTTTATGGCATTAAAACATATTTTCTCTAAAGTCTTTATCCAGGGAGAAAACGCTTGACTATTGATAGGCTTATACGGGTAAAACCGCAAGACGCACCTATTTTACAACTACATATTTACTAAGACGCTGAGACGGATTTAATCTAGATAAATAATAACGTATTTGGCCTCGATTTACTACTGAGCTACTTCTAACTTAGTAGTAGGTATTTAGTTCTTGTTTTAGAACTACGGAGAACTCTGTTTAGTAGAATTCCAAAGCATTTGAATTTACCCTTGTCACCTACCCTCAACTTTGGGGTCCTATTAGTTAGGTTATGTCGTGTTCTATTGTAATGAAGTCTTGTAGATTGAAAGGTACACAGTATAGGTATTAGTTACGGCTACTTTGTAGGCACATGATTTTGGTCACAAAACTGATTTTAAACTTCGTAGGTATGTATTTAATTCGCGAAGCAAATTTACAAATGGAGATGATTGCTTTTGTTCCGTAGATGTGAAAATCAAATTGAAATACCGTAAAAACATAAAATCCTACTAATATTGTAAATGATAGTTTGTGTGTAAGCAAGTAAATTGGTATGTAAGTTAATGAGTAATATTTGTTTGTATTGTATTCTGAACCAATTGCTAAAACTTAGTATGCAGATAGCTGGGGATCTGGAACACATATGTAGGCTACTATTTATCCCGATATTCCCGCGGGATCAGGACTTACACGGATGAAACCGCGAGACACTGCTAATTTATAAATATTTTGACACTAAACTACCCACTGTTTCCTATTACCAAAACCAAAAACATCCTCTTTGCCCTTTAACCTCGAAGTACTTTCTTGACAATTCGATTACTAGTAAAAAGTCCTATTCATAAATAAGCTCGTCAATAAATTTAAATAATGCGGTACAGCTTAAAACATTATTGACTTTAACTGAGACGCGAGCAGAATTACAAGAAGACGAACTCATTAATTCATGCAAATTCTAGTTTGAGAATCAAATCTTCAATTCAGAAGCTATTCAAATGAGTTGCGGTGCATGAATTCTTCTTTTTAATTGGATGTTTCAGCAAGAACTGAAACTTCTTATATAAGAATAAAAATAGCTGATACGCTTCGGGATTTCAAGTGAAATTTGAGTTACGTACTTGGAATTCGAGATACGGGTGGGAACGGCGAACTTCTTAATAACCCCTTGTAGGTAAGTGGTTACTTATAAAGTTGAAAAAAGGAATATTACTTATATTATAACTCTTACTTCTCCTTCTTTTCGTATAGTGGTGTGGCTCACCTGGTGTTAGAGTTTTCGGATCGCCCTAAGGCCTCTAACTTGACCTGACGACTGCTAGCTAAGATAATAACTCTTACTTATAAAGTTGTTTATCTAGGTGATGCATAAGTAGGTTCACAATGATCTTTAACCGACTTCCTAAAAACCGAAGGAGGAGGTTCTCATTTTGCTATTTTTGAAATGTACCTACCTTACCCGATTAAGATGATTATTTTGTCTCAAAGTTGGGTTTCTAAAGCTTACTTGCGAAGCTATTTTTGTCGGACTTGCGTACTCACCCGGATTAGTAAGCTAGACCATCCTTTTAAAGTTCGACATTTATCCGTAGTATCCACTATTTTACTTTGAAAAAATAATGACGAACTTTATGTTGATGCGCCAAAAATAACATCAAAATAAAGTCCGTTAATTATTTTTCTAGATAATTATCGTAGGTACTTCATGGGTGATCTTTTTTCTGTCCGATTCATCTTGTTTTAAATTAAGTTAACATCTGGTTACGTAAAGGGGTCAAACAGAAATCCAATTAATATTTTAATGCCAACGGCGATTGGTTCATACCATTCCCAATTATTGGAACTGGAAGTATCAGATCCGCAATTTTTGTCATGACTCGATTAATAGTGGAGTGGAAAATTATTGAGTTTTTAACGACTTACTCATGGAGTGACTCTATATGCACCACACTTTGCTAGATAATGATGCTCAGTTACATTTTCCCGGGTCTTAATCGCGTCTTATTTTATAATTATTTTCTTACCTCGACGTTTCAACCATGTTACAATGGTCTTGGTCGCGCGGGGACTAGAGCAGCGGCGGGCGTCGTCATCTATGTAATTTTTATTTATTTGACTGCACAGATTCGACAAATCTGTGCAGTCCATCCGTTCAGGCAGATGTGATTGAATTTCTTTAGGGGCCGAGACCGTTTTATCCAAACACAACGCGTATTTATGTCCAATCAGGCGGAACTAAAGGTAAAACTAGTCGCATACGACGGCCTAACAACTCAGGCTTAACAAAATACACTCACTTTGAGCAGCAAAAGTAATATTGCTTGCTTACTGTAGAGAACGATGTCTTACCATAATATTACAAACTTCGAATACGTGAGCCTTTTAATACGGCTGACTTACAACAGCTGCGCCTCCATTTTCTTACAACGTTGTGCTCATATTGCCTACTAAGTAGTACCCACAATTTAATTTCCGGAGATTGAATTCGACCTAATATTGGAATTTATGGGAATATGGTATATTGATGTTGTATTTGTCTTTGTGGATCATGGATGTGGTATGTGGATATTCTGGATATGGTAGTGCGGCGTGGCTTGTGCTTGAGCGACATATTATACAGGAGCTGCGTATCACGGAGATGAAGATGCTGCACTGCTACACAAACACACAAAAAAACAGGCCAAGTACGAGTCGGACTCGCGAACAATGGGTTCCGTACCATTACGTATACAACAGATTTTGTTTTAAAAGGTAAATTGCGGTTTACAATTTATGACGTATTAAAAAAAACTACTAACTAGATCACGTTCAAACCAATTTTCGGTGGAAGTTTATATGGTAATGTACCTACATCATATATATTTTTTAGTTTTATCATTCTCTTATTTTAGAAATTAGGTGGGACACACATTTTACCACTTTGGAACTCTCTCTCTCGCGCAAACTATTCAGTTTAGAAAAAAAAAAAAGAAACCAATTTTGAAGACCTATCCATAGATACCCCACACGTAAAAAAATGAGTTTCAGTTCTAAACGGACAGACAGACAGACATGACGAATCTATAAGGGTTGCGTTTTATGCCATATGGCTACGGGAACCCTAAAAATGATATGGTTATGTCCTTAATATACTTATGCTGTGTCTGTATTTTGATAATACGTAACAAGCCATTACGCAATATCAAAATAGGGCAGTGTCTATTGTATCCTTGAAAACAAAGACACGGCTCTAGTGAAGCAAGTTCCGGGTAAGAAGTTCCTTCAACACGCGTCGACGACCAATTCTCAGCGAAAGTTCTAGCTTGCTCGTACTCGGGATTCACAAGACTTCGTATTGCCCACGAGAACTGAATAACTAAGTGCTTCGTAAATTCATTTTCGAGACTAAAGCTTCGTAATAAAAATAAATAAGCACCGCAACAACTGTTTATGCATCGTCCATTGTTTTGGACATGGATTATGATGTTTTCAGACAGTTTCAGGTGGTTTCTAGGTGTCTACTGTAGAAAATATATATATTTTTTTGCCTTAATAGCATATTTTCTGGATGGGATGGGAATAATTATAGCAATTAAGTGCTTTTAAAGCCGAAAAAAGTTTGAACATAAAACAAAAAAAGAAGCTAAAACCGAATCAGCTACTAAATATCTTTCGTTTTCTAGCTATCGCCTGATGAGCTGACTCTATAGGTATAGGTAATGCAGTCTATTAAGGGCCTTTAAGGCAAACAATTGAGTCCGCCATTTTCAAAATAACGTTATAAAATTCTTTTTTAGAATTCCGCACAGGATCGGAGAAGAGATTTATTGACAGCTGACCCCAAAAGATCCGATTGCGCCGTCCCATAAAGCTGATAGGAACGTCGACTTTTATTATACACTTGTTTATTCCGGAGCGGAATTATGTCAGCATTTTCAGGCATGACCAAGTTACATACTGTCAAGTGTGTACAAAGATTTTTACACTTATTAGTTATTTACATAACAAAGTGTTAAGATATTATCTCCTTTGTAACATCCAGATTACTGCTCCTACTACCACTTCACCTGGCATCTATAACAATTACAAATACCTACCGACTAATACCAGCTAACAAATCTCGGTTGAAAGATTTGAAATTGTTGGTATTTGATTACACGTCATTCAGTCGCTAACAAATTGCTATTGTAATTAAAACTAGCGGCTGTAACTGTCAAATTGTACATCCGTTAACGCAAAATCCATAATTTAAATTGTTTCAATCAAGATTTGTTAGCAACAGAGTTACCAGAAAGTAATCTGGGGCGAGGTAACTGTGGGTTAAAAATGTCTCTTACGAGGGCCAAAAGGTACCAGGAGGTTACTTCAGCTAAGTATCTACTTCTGTAAGTGTAAAGACAAACCGTAGAAGTGTTTGTCTACAAAATTCGATGAAAGTTTCTTGCGCAGATGTGGGTTTTACGAAAATTCGGTCGGCGGACGGCAAATGATAAGTTTTATTGATGACAATTTTGTGCCAGCTTTGGCGAAACGCCAGAAAGCCTCTAAAGGGATAGTTTTGTCTATCGATTTTTCGACCGAGAGATTCATATTTTTCTGTATAATCAAATATATCAACTTTTACGGCGATGGCTGCTGTTTATCTGCGAGACATGTACCAAGAATAACAATATTTTTATCAGGAACGTTCAGGCTATAAAAGAAAGCAAAAAATGCAAAAGGAGTTATGAGCATGATATTGACGAAAACTGTAAGGGAATTTTTAGATTTTTAAAGGAGTCGTTACTCTATAGTCTAGACACATTTTGTTTTGTTAATTTGGTGTACAAAAGAACTCTTCTGTTTTTAACAATCGGCAGTAATGCTGATTGATATTTAATGCAGTTAACAAACAGTTTAGCAAATCGAAAGGAGTTAATATGAATGAATGAATAGTTTAAGATCTTCTTCTTATTATTTTCGTGGTGGTGTGGCTCACCTAGTGTTAGAGTTTTCAGTTCGCCCTATGGCCTCTAACTTTAAAAATTAAGATAAAAAATATATAATCCTACTAATATTATAAAGCAGAAAGTTTGTGAGTATGTATGTATGTGTGTGTGTTTGTTACTCAATCACGTAAAAACCGCTGAACCGATTACCATGAAACTCGGTTTGTATATAGCTGTTTTTACCGATATTCCCGCGGGATCGGGACTTACGCGGGCGAAACCACGGCCCGCAGCTAGTTTTACATATTTCACAAAAAACTTAGGTAAATAGTAGTTATTTGAAGAAAAAAAATAGGGCACTACTCTACTTACTCGGTCGAGTAGTTTCGGGTATTATGGCTTAGTCGTCCAAAACGGCCTCCACTTTGGCTTATGGTGTGCTATATTATCCGAAGCTACTTTAATAATAGTAAATAGTTCCAAAATTACTTATCACTATTAATAGACATTTGTATTCAATGCCTGGATTTCGCACTTTATTTTTATTTAAAAAAATTGCATTTTCTTTATAACGGTACCTATTTATCGGTTTCTATCTGTAACGACTGGAAATAATCCTTTAAATTTTATTTGATTAAAGGCTTAAGCAGCTGGCGTAAGTTAAGCACGGCTAATAGGTACGAGAAAGCACTCGCTCTTATTCACTACAATTAAATTTTACGTACCGTATATTTCAGACTCGCGTTTTCCTAACAAATAAGCTTAATAAGGTACGATTTAAATTATTAAATTAACTTCATAATACTCATTGAAACATAACGGAAAGTTACGATGGATTAAAACCTTTCAGCGGATTAAAACCTTCTGTTTGCCAATCTGGGTAAAACTCTTCACACTCGTTTTGTGTGTTAGTAAAAGTTAGTCTTCCGCAGACTGTCGTCGACGCTCTTAAATCCTGAACATTTCAAATTTTCGTTTTGCCGAGTAGGATTTGCGAGAGAAAGTTTAGCTCTGAGCAAAAGCCAACGCGGCTTATGCGGACTGAATTATTTAGACGGAGCTCAGCTTGCTCACTCAACCTTCTAGGTAGGAACTAAAACCTTCAATTTGGAGGTAGTTATCCAATATTTTGTTTTAGAAGAGATATATTTTAAACTCTTTAATGCTCACACGATTTCTCTACATATTATTATCTTTTTCGTGAGGTACCCATCTTGGGCTTTGGGTCTTAATCGGGATCATTATTGTTTAATATCGTTGTAGTCTACAACGCGATCTAGACCCGTTATAAATAAATAAACGAGATTCTAATAATAACGATTGATGGAAATCGTGTAAGTAATTATAATTAATAACAAAGCAATGATTATCTACAAACTTGTATATGATCATTGTTATTGATTAATTCGACGTTTCAGCAAACGGATTACACAGGCCGTGGTCGCGAGATTATTTTTATCACCAACCAATTCTTTTGAGCAAAGCTATCAGTAGAATTGAAATCTAATTAGTGTACGTACCTACCCATTTTGTCATCTTGTTCAACGTAAACAGTTTGTTGACAATAAAGCCTATTTAACGTCACTCTCTGTTAAAGAGTTTTTAACAAAAAATCTTTTCGGAGCTAGAGTCGTCCGGGTTCTAAACAGTTGAGAAGTTTTAATTAGGAAATGTCCTCGTTCGTTACCTGCCGGTGGAACTTTACGAGTGTTTACTATTTAGATATTTGCTAAGGATGGGTCAAGGGTGTATCGTGTAATAATTTCGTTACCGCAACTATACTGTACGTACGTTTAAATACATTCCCTGCCGGTTTATTGATAAACGTTAAGGGGATACGAGACTCTCCATACAAAAAGAAAATCTTCAGTTCTAGGAATAGGTTCTAGCTCGCTTCCCATCAGGTGGGATGAAGTCAAACGCTAGCCTATCTCAAGTTAAAAAAAAATATCTAAACGGGTTTTAAGTTGGTTAATTAGTATTTCTATTGTTTTTATTGTATCAGGTCAGGTTGTTGTTTTTTTTTGGTTAATTAGTTTAAATTATTGTTATATTGTTTTGTTATCCCCGAGTGTCTTTTAATTTTTTTGTCATTTTATTAAAATAGATGCATTTTTAATATTAGGTGCGATAAAGCATAATCTAATCAAAAAACATGATATTTTGAGAAATAATCATTACGTATTTCTTGTTTTGACGTGGTCTCTGTTTTAAAGGTGAATAAATGAGAGTCCTACTAGTTTTCAAGTCTAGAATACATAGTCCACTAAGTGGTCGCCTCCTATTAAGTGATACCCGGGGCCTTATTTTGTAACTTTGTTGCTAACAAATCTCGATTAAAACAATTGTTAACAACACGTCATTTTTCACTTCATTCAGTCACTAACAAATTGTCATTGCAATTAAAACTAGCGATTGTAACTATCAAATTTTATATCCGTCATTTTTCACGTCACTCGGTCCCTAACAAATTGTCATTGCAATTAAAACTAGCGATTGTAACTATCAAATCCGTTAACGCTAAAATCCAATTCCAATTGTCTCAATCGACATTTAATTTTGTTACCAACATAGTTACGTAATCAGGGACCAGGTTAAATACAAACATATTTTCCTTAAAATATTGTTTAATATGTCGTGGCTTAACCGTTATAAGGAAATCAAACATCACAATGGGCGTCCTTATGATATATAACTGTAGGTAGATAGGTATAACTTCCATATCTCTACCTAGCTTATCTTTACGTTATGTCATCTTAAAATCGTAAATGTTGACACATCTTTTCTTCGGGAGACGCTTTTCACAGAGAGATTGCGGTTCAAGGATAGAGACACGACAATAACAACTCGGCTAAGATTTCCTATTGTACTCGTAGTTTTTATGTAAGGTTTACTTAACAAAAGATTCAACAGCTATACCAATACAAAAGGAACACGACGAATTGTCTTAAATGTCATCTATATCTATACTTCTCTACTAATATTATAAAGAGGAAAGATTTGTATTTGTATCAAAAATTCTTTGACCATTAGAAAGCTACATTCACGCTACTTTGATCCCGATATTCCCACGGGATTGGGACTTACGCTGGTGAAACCGCGGGTCGCAGCTAGTTATCTATATTTTTTTGAATATACCTAGGTATAAATATATAAGTGGAACCCCCCATCAACAGTAAAGAGTTTGTGAATAAAAAAAAAGTTTAAACACAATAAAGAGTTAAACTAAAATTATTCGTGTTGCACCACGTTACGATTTCTACCAATATAAGTCCTACGAAAATACAGAAAAAATAATATCTGTGCCACATTACAGTTTAAGTTTTTGTTGCAGCACTCATTCAAGTCTTTCAATAAATTTAACTCTCAGAAAATTCTTTCTAGAGTTTGTAGTAAAAGATCCGACCTGATTGGCGTGTTCTAAATGAGATTGGGTAAGTTTAAAAAGTAGAAAAACGTAGGAGTAGTTTTTTCTATGTTTTAGAGTTACTCAATATATAATGTACTTACTACTTTCCAAGAAGATACTTTCTATACGGCAAGTAGCTACCTACCAGCTATCTTGTAAAATTTATAAAAGCTATTTACCATGTCAACACATTTTTCATCTTTTGGCCTTTCATACGAGTTATTATAAGGATAACCGTATTCATTTACATACATGTTTAAACACATCTTGGTGCGTGTATGTAATGGGGTTTTATATATTTTTTTATATCCTAACCTACTTACTTACTTAAGGCATAGTTTACCAAATAGTTGGTGCGCCTCCTAAACTTAGCCACTTTGTACGATTAACTTCGTACTTACTTGAACCTATCTGTGTCTCTTTCATTTCTACTCAACTATCGCACTGTCTTTTCCGCACCTTTTATAGATAGATATCTTCATATAGTATTGTAAAACAAATAAAAAATTACAATTTAAAGAAAAACATAAACAACTTAAATCTTTGGATGGACGAGAAGTGTAGAAAGATGAACGGTAGGATGTTAGTCAAGAGAAAAGGAACTAAAAAAAAATGTGAGCCGTACGAGACGCCTGGCAGATGTGAAACATCGACTCGCTAAGTATAGTACATTATCATCATATAACGTGGTGAAACGTCGCCACGGCCTGTATCGCCATGCGAAAAAATAGGTTTACCCTCGCCTATAGAGGTTTACTTTAAAAATACTTTTAATTGTGCAAGAGGAGACGTAAATACCTTTATTTACACAACAATCAAAATGAGCTCAAATATGCTTATGTAATCAAACATTTCAACTTACATCTTTCAAAGTTCAGTAAACTGGTCAAATATAAATCGGAACCATATCTGAAGCCAAATCACTCGGTATCAATATTGAGAACGGATGAATGAGATATCGACAGTCCCACACTCCGGTGCCTACAGAAGGTATAGTGTCCGACAATGGATATCGTTTGTCAGTATCGAACAAGTAGCGCACAGCCGATCCCTGACCGATCCCTCGGGATTACGCAACGTCACGTCGATTTCATGTCTGCCGCTCCGAACTATATCTCAACTAGGAATAGATTTGTGTGATTTATTGTTTTGTTAAATAATTGTTAGGGTTATGGCGATATGATTAAAATTATATCATTACGCTGAAAGCCTTAAACTACGTCATATTCAGTGTCAATGCCTTTGTTTCCTATGTAGGTACCTATACTGACCTGAATTATATGGACAGGAGGTCTCGCGCTGAAGTTTGTGCTTGATCTGCGCCATGTTGCACTGTTTTCGCGCGTTTTCTATTAAAAGTGATGGTATCCGTCTCCGGAACTGTAAGTTCCATGGACGGTCATTATCACTTTCAACATAAAACGCGCGACAACAGCCCAACATGGCGCAAATCAAATCGGCACAAAGATCTAATGTCATTTTGTATAGTATAGCAATTCCAGCGTACCTACTTGTATAGTTTCATTTCAGTGTATGTACCAGATTTCCATGACACCAGAAGTACTTACCTACCTATAAGCCCTTTATGAACCCGAACTTCCTTCAGCGACTTTTTCCATCATTCTTTATTCAGTTTTACTTTAGGTATAGTTATAAAGTTTAATGAAAGTGAATATTCATGCAAATGTTAAATCAACATTTAAAAAAACAATATCAAAGATTATAAAAGGTGTTTGTAGAGGCGTTCCACTATCTTTCAAATATTTACGTACTGGCGCACCTTTAGCCTTCAATATTGAATGGTGTGTGCGTATGTGATGTGATGCATATCATATGACATACAATTCCAACTTTAAACACTAATTTTAGCATTCTATGAATAGTGTTTTTCCTCCTTATTGCTTTTTCTGCGAGACACTTTTTACAACCTCGTGTCTATCTAATAGATATCAGAAAATGCTGGCTCAGAAATTCCGAAGTATTTTCTAGGAAACAAGATATTTGATGTCTCCGATGTCAAGAGTCAAGTGGTCTAATGCTTCAATAAACTGGATTTTTATTTTCTCGGTAACAGAGTTCATATCATTTTTCCTTGAAAGTTGAGAGATTTTCTGAGAAAATCTTTTTATTTAGATCTTAGAACGGCTATGGTCTATTAAAAGTGTCGTAGTTTAAACAAGTCATTTATTTATTCCGGGGCTCTTGAGAATGTTTGACGACAGTTAGACAATAACTTATGAAAAATAGTTTAAAGACTTTTTGTTATCTAATATAGCGATGTGTAGATCTATAAATTTTTATCGAAAGTTGACTTTTACAGACGTTAACGGTTGAAACTATTTCTTAAGCAACTAAATCCTTATTGTGGTTTATTTAATTGCCTATAGGTCTTTAAAAACCACGAGAAACCCACCATCACTCTACTTAATTAGAACTGTACAAAAATGCGGTTAAAACCGACTTCCCGCTTCTTGATCATAACTTTTACAACACAATGCGGGCATGTTTTTACAAAATTGAACGTAAAAACGAGATTAAACGTCTTCATTTAGGGTGAACCCGGACTAAATACAGAGTTTTATTTTGATCGATAGCTCGTTATATATTTAAAGCTGGGTTCTCACGGAGCGAGATATCTCAAGTCAGGCCGCGCCTTGCTCGCGCCAATGCGCCGTGTGAAGGTATTGGCTCGAGGCGACGCGGGCTAGCGCGTGCAAGCTCGTCGAAGTCGGTAGGTACTTTAACGCGCGGCGCGAGCGGACTCGTTTCGCGACTTGCGATATCTCGCGCCGTAAGAAGCCAACTTTTTATAGAAAAAAAAAACGTGTGAACATGAAACTGAGCGGTCTAGAAAAGTTTGGTTCACCCTCAGATTAGACCGTCGTCGTCTGTAATGGAATGTATACCTAATACCATTGTTAGCAAGACCCAGGATTAAGTTGAGAAGTTTCGGAGATTAATTGCCTTCGTATTTGACACTGAGTAAGTAACGAGCAGGCGTGATTGTATTGTCTTGAAGTAGCTAGATAAATTAGGTATCATGTTGCAAGATTCCGAGCATATCTAAGCATAGCGGTTTCTTGGTGGGAGGCTTTGGCCGCGGCTTGCTCTAACCGATGTTCCGATACGTTGGCCGGTCCAGCCACTAAGGAAGACAGGTTGGATCTTGTTCCACCGCCGTCATCCTTCTTCTACACACTTCTTAAACTTACACGATTTCCGTCCATCATTATTATTAGACACGGGGCTAGATCGCATTATAGATAATTATTGCTTTTATTTACCTCGACGTTTCGGGAAACGGGTTATACCGGCCGTGGTCACGAGAAGACTGATAATAATGATTATCTATAACGCGATCTAGCCCAGTGTCTAATAATAGTAATCCTTCTTCTAGCTAGATGTGCGAGTTACTTCTGAGACCAATCACTAACCATCCGGTGAGATGGCGGAACATCTAGGACTTGGATCAGTGAGTGGTAACAAGCCACTTTGATGGCTTGTTACCACTCACTGATCCAAGTCATCGATAAATCCCTTTTTGTCGCATATATTTCATTTCAACATTACCGAGTAAGTTACATGCAGGACTTGCCCGATGAAAATGTAGCTTTAGTTTCCTAATGTTTAAATTCATAGTTCGTTATAATTAATGTAAACATTTAATAATATTATCTACTTGCTTTAATTTTCCAGAATTAAATTATCGAAAGCTTAATAAAGCTTTATTGGTAAACCGTACGATAATCCTAAACTGGAAATTCATCACCATAAATACGATTGTCATTGTCGAACATTATTTTAATGTAAAATACCAGGTTAGGTAACAAAGCGAGTGTCCGGTTCGTTAGGTAGGTACAGGCGGGAACAATCGTTTAATTTGGCACTAATTAAACATTTTGTGCTCATGATTACTGCCGCATATTCATTATTACTAATTATACCCGTTGCGATTTCACCGCGGTTTTAATCTAATGACACATTAGCCGGGGATAAACGCTTGAATTCGCCATGTAGCTGTAGAATAGGGTTACTCTAGCTCTTGCTCACCCGGTGGGTGTCTTAAAAGGCGACTAAGGGACCTGTGGAAGACTAGAGAACCTGGAGGGTTATTGCGGTTCGTTTCGATACGACATCGATACTGTCATACGATGATTCTACTGTCACATTCTGATAGTAGGGTGACAGTAGAACCATCGTTATGACAGTATCGTTGTCGTATCGAAACGAATCGAAGTAACCCTCCTGGAGTTCTTCTGTCGTGTAAACTGCTTTCAAGGAGGGTTGGTGGCAAGCAGGCGGCCGGTCGTAAAACATTCCTAAACCTATTTGCACTATAGGTGTGGTTATGATGACTTACTTACTGTGCCAATCCCAAATAATTTAAGGTTTTAGCCGACCCCAGGCTCCCAAGAGGGATGCAACCGGGGGCATCGGTCGGATGAAAGAATTATTTTATGCCTGAACTATCAAATAGGCCATAATTTAAGTAATCAGAAGATACGGTACCTACAATCTACATACCTACAGCAAAATCTACCCCTACTAGGTAAAAACTCTCAGCTAAATCTACACGTACAATGGTCGACCATTGAAAAAGTTTCCATAATTGTTCGCTTTCAATCCAGCGCTCACAATACTACCTCCATTGCAGTGGCACAAATGAACGCACCGTTTGTATGGCTATCGAAATATTCAATCCACGCTTGAACAAATCACGTTCACTCGTTTGTATGCGTTGAAAGCCTCTCGCAAATGTGTATTCGGAAGTAAGTACACAGCAGAAATGTTAAATATATGCTTCTAACTTCGCTCCGCGGCTTTACCCGCGTAAGTCCCGATCCCGTTGGGATATGGGGATAAAAAGTATCCAGATCTTCATACTTTGCTCTCATCGCAATCGATTTTGTAGTTTTTGAGTGAAGGAGTAACAAGCACACTCATTTACTTACTTAATAGGATATGTTTATGGTATATTTGTTTGGATAAATCAAATTTTCTTCTTTTCATGTGGTGGTGTGGTCACCTAGTGTTAGAGTTTTGATGCCTAAGGCCTAACTTATGAATTAGTTTCAGGACTTTTTAGAAGGCACAGTTAAATTCTATAGATTTTTAAGTTATAAAATAAGTTAACGGTATGGTGATAAATATCTAATAATATCTAACTATACAATTTCGACTTGGCCTTTGTATGCTTTCTAGCATACTATGTGCGTCCTCCGGTTTCACCCTTGGGAATATGGGGATTGAAAGTAGCCTATGTTACCTGCTCTTAAATAATGTAGCTTTCTATTGGTAAAAGTATTTTTAAAATCGTTCCAGGAATTTCGAAGCCTATTCTTATACAAACAAACAAATAAATCTTTCCTCTTTATAACATTAAGTAAGTACAGACAAAGATCCAAGTCGATGCAAGAAAATAAATAACAACGCGCGATAAATGTAATTAAAATTAAAGACATTTTTCGGTTTGAATCGCGTGGTTATTATTACTTTTAGCATTGTTACAACGCTCAACGTTTCGAGACCTTTCCAGGTCTCTTCTTCAGGATAGAAGGGATCCTGAAGAAGATTTCAGGATGAAATGTAATTTAAGTTAAGAAGTTAAGTTAAGAAATCGTGTGAATTTAATAAGTTTTTTAGACAAATATTTTGCTCTCATAGTCATAGGATCTCGAATTCAATGGTTATGATGATCCAAATATAATCCACGGATTTTAGACCCACAGATCCAACACAGTACACTTCTGTTTGTCAGGAGTACTTATTTTTGATTAAAATAAATAAATAAATAACAACTAAGATCTCGTTTTCCGTCATTAGAATTTGTAAAGCAAATAGCACCTTAGCCCGTCTGACTATAAAAACTGGAAACCCCCG
Organism: Idaea biselata; assembly: GCA_958496205.1. Classification (NCBI taxonomy): domain Eukaryota; kingdom Metazoa; phylum Arthropoda; class Insecta; order Lepidoptera; family Geometridae; genus Idaea; species Idaea biselata. The sequence continues at coordinate 28,790,521 of OY292396.1, read as the reverse complement.
AAACGACAACATTTCTCAACCTATTTGAAGAATATAACGATTCGCCATTTTGGCTTTAACAAGGTCAAAAGGGGAAAAGGCAAATAGGAATAAATTGAAACACCTCAGGCGAATCAGTTAACGTAACGTGATCCCGAAAAAAAATATCAAGCTTTCATTTCTCGGTTACTTAAACATCGTAATCTGATTCAAGATTAGCTTTTTTTAAAATAAGGCTTCTTAAATTGTCATTCCTACACACGGTTGCCTAATTAGAAAGTTGATTAGTAACTAGTTCTAAATTTTAAAGATTATTTTACAGTTGTATCTAAAATACTTCTACTTTAATTCTACGAACGATAAAAACGAACGATAATTTTAGAAGAAAATCTGTCATCCAGCCGTCCGAAAATTTTATTTTGTGACGGTTTTGAAGGACGGATGACAGATTTTCTTTTATCGTTCGCCGCTCGTAGAATTGAAAGTACCCCTCGGTTCGACTCTTACAGAAGTAATCGAGAATGGTCTATTAAATAGTTGGTACCTAACAATTTTCTAATTTCGAAACCTTTTTATTTAATTTTCAACCCCTTAATATCTAGCCCCAACAACTTATGCATTTTCTCTTAAGAGGATAGTCTCCATTCTGTTTCTCCATACAAACGTAGTTTACATTTTCCTCCCTGAATAAAGACATTAGAGCAAATATGTTTATGCCATAAAACTTATATCTGTCATGACAGTGCATCTACCTTTTTTTTTATTATTATTTTAATTAGAGAAAAAAAAAAAGGTAGATGCATTTATCCTGGGAGGAAAATGTAAACTACGTTTGTATGGAGAAAGAGAATGGAGACTATCCTCTTAATTAAAAATGTTACCTTCTACTATTTAAAGAGTAGGTATTACCTAGTATCTATATAGGACCAACTTATAAAGGCTAACTTGTGTATTAAGAATAACTTCAACATCCTACCTTCATAAAGTTGTTATTATTAATGTTAACTGAAAAAAACTGATAGGTATTGAATACATTCATCGTACAAAAGTTAAGACAAACACCGAGTTCTTGAACCCATCAAACTGTCATTTCAACTTAGATTCGAAGTTCGGGAAGTTCGATCGCGAACATGGTTCTGACGTCTCCGACCGAGCCCACATTATATATTATAATTTATAGCTTTACATTTACATCACACACGAGTTCTACGAAGCGTGATCGCAGACCATGCCAGTTTGAGATCGGCCCTCATAACATTTGTTCCATAATTTTATTTATTTTTTGACCATTCTCTCTCAAATCCCACTGCAGGGCAAATTCTTTGCCCCGTCTTTCGTCTTTTACCTCCTTTGATCTTTTCACACACACACAGACACACACACACACTCCGCTGGCTCAGCGACCAGAATTGCATCTTGGCTTTCAAAACGAGAATCTTCCACCGCTCCCTGTTCTGTGCTAGTTCTCGCCAACCGGCAGCTTCCACTGTATTAATCCAGCGATATCGATCTATTATCTTCGATCTTGATATTATCATATCTATCTCTATCTTTGATCTATTACCGTTCGTAAATAAATTAAATGTTAAATTTATTATTCTGCAATATTTTTAATTTAACACAGTGCAATCTATCATAGCAACTTGAATTAAAAAAATGTATACCTACTTTTTTTAATAAGTCTCTATTTGATTATACAAGTGGTACTAAACAATTTTCCATTTAACTATTTCAGAACACATGAAACGATCGTCCGATTAAAAAATCAAGTCTGCGTCTGTGTTACAATGAAGAATTCTGGTAACATTGGAGTTGTTTGAAGTTTGACCTTTAACTTTTGGAGGGAATCAAAAACAAACATCACTCAAAATGTAATTCAAATGTCATATGGTGTCGTTAGGGTTTACTTCAAAAATACATTAAAGGAAATAAAGAAATTCACGACTGGAACTTTGCTGGAAGTTTGTTGTCAGGTTATATGATGAATGCCTTTTTGTATGTACGTAATAATAATATAACCTAGGTACTTAATTGATTTTATATCATAGGATCTTCAACATATCTTTTCTTATTAAGTTCGCTAGTCATTACTAGTTTTGAGCTAATGAGAATTTTAAGCTGCTCCCATTATACCAAGGTTTTTATTTATTTATTTCATTTAACAAAGCTTGCAAAGCAGGTTACAATTCCTTTTAACACTTTTTAATACGCGTTTATAAAGTTTTGTTCCAAATTATAACCTTAAACTGTTAACTAAAAGGTTATTATAGCAAGCATTAAAATCATTCGGTTTTAGACTAGGAGAAAATTCACCAACGCGTTACCTATATACCTAAAGGTTCTCACAAATACCTATTTTCCCATCCTCAATTGATCCCAAATATGTAAGAGAAAAAATCTCGGAAAACTTTCCGCAAAATTGGTTTACCTCATAAATCTATGTAAGGTCAACTGCTGACATTCCGCGCGTGCTGTGAAAAAAAACGTCGACAAATTGAATTCTCTCCGTTGGCATGTAGTGCGGTGGCTTAATGAAGTTTACTGTGCAAGGCTCTTATCATTTCCAGTGAATTTGATTATCAACATCTCAGGAAATTCAACCGTAATAAAACTTAACAATATGTGTTAACTGTGTATGAGTTAACATTTACTCTATCTAATTATATTCTAAATTCGTAGCTTCCATTAAACTTTATGGTAAGGATTTCATGAAACTTTCACGTAGGTATGTATGTGTTTAATGAAAATGAAATTAGTGACGAAATTGTTAATTTTAGCAGACATAAGGTTTCGCTATCTTTCTTTCAGTTTTTGAATAACCACTCCTTATGCCTTAGGTATCAATCTTTTTCCTAAAAATTCGGGTATACAATACTTGGGCTTGAATCGACCACACTAGAATAAGCAATTCTCATAAATCGTCATTATTTTCATTGAACAGCTCGAGAGTATCTCGAACAAAGACGATTTATTGGCTTATTCCAGTTTAGTTATATCAAACCTTAGTGCTTAGTCGTATTTTACACTTACATTAGAATATTATCAGTTAATAATGACGTCTCGAAGGAAAGTGTCAAACATGTCATACTAAGCGGACGTCGTGAGTAATATATTGCAAGTAAACAAAAAACTGTTACATTATGACGTAATGTCACTAACAATGCGAAAAAGTTATTTGTAAAAACAATAGATAGGTATCTAATTCCTTAGCGACATGAAGTCAATTCATTATATCCGACTTATTTATAAAGAGTTTTATATTAATGCCAAACGGGGCTTCGAATTACGTATCATAGTGGCAGTGGTCAACATAGGCGAAGTCGTATTAAACGGATCCTACTGTATTTTTCGGCAATAGACAATATACAAAGCAAACAAAACAATGACAAGGTATTAATTAATTACAACCCGTATTCGAGATAGCTTTGCGATGCGCGCGCGTACTCACCGCGGTAATTACGCTTATATGTTCGCACCTTAACGACGCTCGTTTGTATGTTATATACTACACTTTAGTACGACCTAGTTAGTTAATGACTGAATAATGTTCATTGATATTGCCTGTAGTTGGTACATCATTGCTTTACGTTATTAGTTGCAGATAGACTCACGGTTATGGAGATTTATGGTTTATACAGATTACCTAATTGATTTACCTGTTCTGAACGTAACCGTAGCGCGAGTTTTTCCGTATCTTATTATAGCAGACGCTATTACGTTTGAATTGAATAGAAATTTGGAAGGCGCCCCTAGCGGACTTAATGCAAAGCTTCAGCTTGTGTTCCATATTCAAATAGATACGCTCGCAGGGTACATACGTATTTGTTTCAAAATCATAGGTATTGAATTTTTAGGGGTTTTGAACATTGGCATTTTACTACAGCTAAAAATTGGTGCGTTTTGGTGCTTTTAACTGTAGATAAAATACTAATTCGCCATTTATAACTTTCAATATTTTGAATTTAGATCAACCCAACTTTAATTATTATAGTTTTAGAGTTTTTGAACACTGACGTTGTTGAAATTTTTGGTGTCATATTTATATGCAGCCCGGTAGAAGATCTTCACCTCGAAGGTTCATACCATAGAACTGAATTGGCCTCAGAGAGACTAGAAAGAAATAGGTCGCCTGATAGTGATCCATTTCAAACTCGTCTCTGACGGACGAGTTTCACCAGTTCCAAAGTCAAACTGTTCGGGAAATTACTCACCTTTAAAAAGATAGACCAAAATGTGGACGTCGTCGTTGTTAGAATACCCACCATCTGGGTAATCTAAAGTTCATACCTATAAACCGCCAAGAACCATCTGAAGATTAACGTTGAACCACTTTTTATCTCAAAACTCCGCTGGTGAACTCGTGACACTAGGTATTGTATAAAATATGAAATTTTTCCAACTTCGCCAAAGTGCGTCGTAACATCACCCGCAGAGATGTAGCCACTCGCACCACGTACGTACTCGTACCTATTGAATATGTAGGTAGGTACGTAGGTAAGTATGTATGTACATATATACATGTGTAGGGTATGTGCGAGGCCTTGCTTGCACACAAACAGTTTGTTTGCCTTCCCTTACCTACATACATATTTACCGTCATGAATATATTACAGGCCGCGCGGGAGTTGTCTTACATAAAATATTAACGCCTCTGAATAACAGGAAAGAAATTTAATTAAGAATTGTAGGGAAATATTAGATCTTGGTTAACCTTGATTAAGTTATTTATGTACATTGTACGTGTATAAAATGAATTTAGTGAACTTGATCTAAAATATCAAAGTGGGACGGGTTAGGGTGATAATGATAATAGACTTTGAGTGATTCACTGCGAATGATCAGCTTTCATCGTAAATGCGCATCTGCAGTGAACGATGAATATGCTATTAACTTTTCTTTCATATTCGGTGAATCACTAAAATTAAACTAAAAGTAAATCGTCTAATATATCAACACGCTAAACTCGTCGTTTACAGTGAACAGTTTACAGTTTAAAGTCGTTTAAAGTAAACAGTGATTCACTGAAAATTTATCAATAATGAAACAACAATGAATGTCTAATATAGCCCTACCGATGCCAAATACGGTTATGTAACGTTTCATATTCTTAAAACGTGTTTTAACTGAAACAAACAGTCATCACGGAAAGCTTTTGGTTTTGATTTAAGAAAAATACAACTCAGCTACATGGGTATACATAAACCTACGAAGTCGAGTTAGAAATACACTTAAACTAAATTACTGAATAAATAATAAAAAGTTACGCGTTATTTACTTCTACCATAAATTGTTATTACGTAGTATTTGGATGGAAAATGGTACAAAAGAAAAGGAAAACAGAAACTTTCGTCGGCAATAAGCTTAATAAATACACCACTATAAACACATAACCCCCTCGGGTATAAATAGGATTCTATTAGGTACTATATTCATAAGGCTTGATTGGCTTCTTCTTTAATATAAATAAGGTGAAATTTTCCATCAGACCAGAATTTATTTTTACTACATTGAGATAACTAACTCGATACAAAATCTATATTTGGAGCTACATTTATTTACCCCTGAAGCCTGTCGTAATTTTATATGCTCCAGCCTCACGTAACGCTGTCGAAAATTTTATATCAACCCTCATTACGGAAATTATTTTTATTGGAAACGAATTTGTGGGGGTGAAACGCAAACTTCGGAAAAGGGGAACGGTTACGGTCTTATTTGTTATCTGAGATGTGCTTTATTTATTGTTTTACGAGGTGATGAAAATGTAGATTCAGTCGCTTGTTTTATAGAACATTAAATTGAGGTTATTAATTATTTATTGTATTTACCTATATCAGCTAGGCAAACAATTTTTGTGCTACAGATCTTGAAAACTGTTTTGTTTCTACTAGAATAGCTTATTCTCGCGGTTTCACCCGCGTAAGTCCCGATCCCGATCCGAATACCGGAATCAAAAGTTACAGCCCATGTTACTGTTTGATATAGCCTATGTTACTCCTTTTAATAATGTAGCTTCCTATTAGTGAAACATTTTTTTAATCGGTCCAGTAGGTTTCGAGCCTATTCGTTACAAACAAACAAATAAGTATACCTTTTCTCTTTATAATTACACTAAAATTAAGTATAGAAAATTAAAGGAAAGTACTTATAGTAACTTCAAAAAATAAATAAACCTGCTCAGGTTCGTCGTGGGTAGAAAAGATTAGTGAGAAAATGCTGAGTTAGCTTCCTTTCATTAGAACATGTCGTCCAAACAGGTAGTTTAGCAGATTTGGTAAGCAATTCCGCTTTTTTACCCAACTGCGCGACGCACAGAAGGGTTATTTGACACAGTGAACAGAACTGTTATATGCTCAAATTTAATTCTGTAATATGCTTAAATTAAATTTATTTTGTAGTTATCCTACTAATATTATAAGCTAAAAGTTTGTGAGTATGTATATGTGTGTTTGTTACTCAATCACGTAAAAACTGCTTAACCGATTACCATGAAACTCGGTATTTAGATAGCTGGAGACCTGGAATAATACATAGGCTACTTTTTATTCCGATATTCCCGCCAGATCGGGACCTACGCGGGATACACCGCGCGCGCGTGGCGTAGCTAGTCTACTAATTAATAATCTTTTAAAACTATATACGAGTATATCACACAGATATAACACGAACCTAAAAAACGAACTACGTAATGTACGTCTGTAGGGTCTTTTTACATTTTGCTCTAAACATCTTTTCCCTGACAAAAAAGGCAAAAATTTGAACACCGTATTCAAAGCGTGACCGTGTAAATATTTCAGAATGTTTCAGTAACAGTGAATAATTCATCTTTTCAGGTGACGCGGATGAACATGGCCTCTCCGCAGAGAAGGACAAAGGCTGCGATACCAACTTGTACTTATACCATGTAAGTTATATTTTATAACACAAACCAGCCTTCTAACCCGAGAATTACAGTCGTATTCACAAACGACCCTATGCGTGGACTCAGCTATTGTCACATTTTCACTGACGTTGATTATCACTCACAAGAGCAAGACAGAGCATCAAACCACACATAGGGTCGGAATACGGGTCTTAGTGGCGAGGAAGCATCTATCGCTTACTTACCCTTTTACCCCGTTCAAAAAAACCCTTTCTTAGTTTACACTCTCCAAATTTTTTGTCTCTAGGACCAACGGTTTAGGCTGTGCGTTGATATTAATTTCAGTCAGTCAGTCTGTCAATCGAAACGTAGATGTGTGTACAATCTATACATACAAAATTCAATGTATTGACTGATTAGTCACATTCTATTCCTAGCCTCCTTCTGAGTAATTAACTATGCAATAATTTGAGCTGGTTACAGACGAACATGGTACCTATGGTGGCATATTATGTGGTAGTTTTATTGTAGAAATAACACACTTAGACTACTTTAATCCCTGTAATTAAATTGATTAATATGTCAATACTTACGCGATTGAAAAAACTTTTGGTAAAACTAGTAATAGAACAAAGCAATACCTTTCTATTGATTAAATATTGAATACTCGATAGCCTCGATCTTACATAGTCCTGCAAGTTAAGGGGACAGTCTACCTACTCTTTTCTCCATACAAACTTTACAATCGTAGTCGACTATTTCCTCCCTGGATAAACATATAAGAAGAAATATGTTTATGCCATAAGTCCAATATTAGCCATGTCCATGCCCTGGACATGGCATGGCATGACACATGCCATGTCCAGGGGCATGGCTTTATTTTTTTTATTATCTAAATTTCTAATGTTTATTTCTATTCTAATTAGAAAATGAAAAAAAAACAAAATGTAGGGGCATAGTCATGGCAGATAATAGGTTTTATGGCATAAACATATTTGCACCAATGTCTTTAACCGGGGAGAAAACAGTCGACTACGTTTGTATGGAGAAAGATTAGTTACACTCTCCTCTTAAGCAACGCATGGCGCGGTCATTCTTTGGATGGGTAACCGATAACGAATAAGGCATTTTCTCGTGCTTCACAAGGCATGTTCAGCAGTTTGTCCCCGTTTTTATTTCTGATAGCAGTCGTTAGGTCAAGATCGCTCTAAGGCCTTAGGCCTTAAAGCGATCTGTAAGCCGCACCATTTTACGAAAAAAAGAAGATTACCTACTAATTAAATTAAATGACTCTATGCCTACGCTCTATGCCTAAATACCAAAGGGCCTATTGTAAAACAAAGTGGTTTGAATCATTTGTCATCATCACCGATGACGCGGAGATAGCCAAATTTATTGTAGGTACTCCACAAACACTGCTAAAATGCATTACTCATGCTCACTATCTACCTACGTTTGAAAACCGAATCCATTCTGATCTAACCGCAGAATCTATCTCACTGAATTGGACCAATCGTATCGATCCGATGAACAAAAACCTAATAGGAACCTTCGGGAAAGTACATTTAGATGGGAGAACGGATTATTTACTATTCATGTACCTATATTTTATGTACGTACTTATGTTCTTTTTAAAGCCATGAACAACTTGGAGTTCTTGGTTAATCGTCGTTTTCTATATCCAGGAAATGCTTTGTCCTGAGTAACTGACTGACTGATCATCGCACAGCATAAACCGCTAATAGCTGACGGGTGAAAATTAGGGAGTGTATTCTTTATACGATGTAGGCAATCGATATGAAAGGGATCGAAAATTATGCGGGTAAAACCGTGGGACACATCTAGTATCGGAAGAAAATCGTGAGTGCTAATGAGAATGAAAACCAATGGCTTTTAAATCATTTTTTTAAACGGGACGTCCAAATAAATATAAATATTATCTCCATGCGGCACACCATTACCAGTGTTAAAAAATAGACAAATTGTAAAATGTAAAAACAAAACAGCTTTGTTGAACAAAACACTTCAGAATTTACGTACCTAACCGTAGCGAGCGAACATTAAAAAGGTTTCATAAAAGTTAACGTGTAAATTATTTACATTCACCTCAGCGTTACGGCTACACTAATCCTTTAGATTGCCGACTCTGAAGCGAGTTTACTTACTTTATAGTTAGGTAGCTACAAGTATACCTAATGTTATAATGCCCGCTTTGCAAACTTGTAAAGGGCCGTAAAAGTCTTGGGAAAATTATATCCCCTGTTGTCGTAACCTTTATTTTGTGCCCATGAGTCGAGCTTAACTTTAACAAACATGTTACCTTTCTGTGAATTTATTTAGAGACATTTAGGTTCTGTATCGAAATTAAATACTCCCACGCGACAACTTTAACCTTTCTTATTTTTACCCGACTGCGCAACGCAAAGAAGGGTTATGTGTTTATCAGTCTATGTATGTTTGTTTGTTTGTTTGTATGTTTGTTCCTTTGTGACGCTCCAGAGGCCAAACGGCTGGACCGATTTTGATGATTCGTCAACCGATTCGTCTTAATTCTGGGAGTGTCACTGAAGACATGACATTTATCAAAATTCAAAATGGCGTCCACCAGCCGCCATATTGTAAAAAAGAAAAATTGTCTGACTATGTCGAGTGGGGTATCGTCGAATAGGTATTCAAAAATCATTGTTAGGTTTCTCTAACCATTTTTCATTAAAAGTAACCATTTGGGATCTACAACGGTTTAAAGTTGGTTAGAAATCGTCCATACCTATACCTTAGATTACCGCAGCTTACTGAATAATCCTCAACTTAATAACCCTCTCAATGAGATGATGCGATTGCGATTAAAATACAATAAAATTGATTTAAAAATACGTCTTGCACCTAATGCTGGCTAAAAAGCGCAAAATAAAAAAAATTAAATAAAAATTAAAAAAACCCGCCTGCTTAAAAAACTTTAAATAAAAACATATACATAATAAAACTGAAAAGAAAATAAAACAAGTCCAGTAGTCACAGAACATAGCGACTTTAACAGTCGGGACCCATTACTGAAAAGGTATATTATGAGCTAGATTTTAGGTTGTCAATGGGTCCCGACTGTTAAAGTCGCTATGTTCTGTGACTACTGGACTTGTTTTATTTTCTTTTCAGTTTTTATTATGTATATGTTTTTATTTAAAGTTTTTTAAGCAGGCGGGTTTTTTAAATTTTTATTTTTGTTCCTTTATTCATCACGTAAACCTAGCAGCTGTTAAGTAAACATATAATGCAATAAAATACATGTAAGTGCCATTATGTGCTATTAATTATGTACAATTATTACTGTTTTTAATACAAACCTTGGTCCTTGTGTTAGAGTCCTTTACCTTAAATTTAGCTTGAATTATATGCTACACTAGCTGCGACGAGCGGTTTTACCTGCGTTAGGCCGTATTCAGAAAGAAAGCTGGAAACTTATAAGCGCTTACCAGCGCTTGACAGCGCTGGTGACCCGCGCAGGAAAATGTATGAACCGGCGCCGATAAGCACTGATCGGTGCCGACAAGTTCCGACAAGCTTCAACACGCGCTGGTCAGCGCTGGGCTGCTGACGTCAAATCATCGTCCGATTAGTCCGACATTTTGCTTGGTCTGCCTCAACCTGCTTCCTTTGTGTAGAACGAAACAGCATCAGTTACCAGCGCTTGACAGCGCTGGTAAGCGCTATAAGTTTCCAGCTTTCTTTCTGAATACGCCCTAAGTCCCGATCCCACGGGAATATCCAAAAACCCTTTCTTAGTGGATGCCTACTAGGGAATGCAAAACCAGATGAAAAAAAAAACCGGTTATTTTTTCGGTTATTTTTTTTTAATAACCGGTTAACCGGGTTTTTCGGTGAAATCGGTTTTTAAATAAGACTTTTTTGCCTCTATTTTCAAACTGCAAAAACCATTCACATTTATTATCCTTATTTTAATTAATGAAAATAGCCTTACTACTTATACTTAATAGCCTTAAAAGCTTACTAAAAAAGCATAAAATTATGGAAAAAAGTTTAATTTCTTTAGGGAAATTCACAAATTTAAGTAATCAACAAAAAAAAATCGGCAACCCACTGCCTACTTATAAAACAATTATCAAACAATCAAAAGCATGAATAAAAGTATTATAAATGCAAAATCAAAATTACACGTCCTGCATATCACTTGAACTTTGATGAACAACATTATATTGTTCGAAATTAAAGACATTTTTCGGTTTGAATCGCGTGGTTTTTATTACTTTTAGCATTGTTACAACGCTCAACGTATCGAGACCTTTCCAGGTCTCTTCTTCAGGATAGACTAAGTGGACAGGTCTCTTCTTCAGGATAGTCTATCCTGAAGAAGAGACCTGGAAAGGTCTCGAAACGTTGAGCGTTGTAACAATGCTAAAAGTAATAAAAACCACGCGATTCAAACCGAAAAATGTCTTTAATTTCAATACAACATCGCGAAAACAGAAGAAGAATCTATTATATTGTTCGTTTCGTTTTATAATTATTGTTGTGAAATTATTGTTGTGTGACCTGACTTTCTGAAGAAAAATGTTAAATATATAAGGAAAGGCACCGAAAGTCAGATCGTAATTGAGAATTAAAAATAGAAGGAAATGAAAAAAGATAAAAAAGAACATAATCAAAATCGATTTATAAATAACCAATAGAATTTGTTTCTCAAATTTTCATGGATTTTCGCTCAGGTATAACTTTTTATTTTTAGTTCTACGACTAAAAGTTACTTAACAAAAGTGGAAGATAATCTTATTTGCAACACAAAATGTTAATTTTTTTTTTGTGAGACCTATATCTCCTCAAATAAACCATAAAAACTATTTGAACCCCTTTTTCCAAGATGGCGGCCGTGGCACAAGAGCCACAACCCCACAAACTAGGACCAACCAAAAAAATGTAACATTTCAATGGACTATAAGCATTGTTTTCAAAACTGATGTTTCAAATATATCTTATAGTTAACCGTCCAAGAAAAATGAGGATTTTGCAGTTCTAGCCTACTGCAGAGGCTTAACAAGCGGTTTAGCTTAAAGATTACCCACACTTAGTTATTGAAACCAATGTGAAACAATCGTCTAGTCGCTTCACTGCCTGTAATAAATAATCAAATAAGCTTAAAAGCTAGCATTGAAATCGTGATGTGATTGAATATTGCAAAATAGCCAATTGTACAGGTAAACAAATTAGCTGAAAAGCTAGCATTGAAATCATGAAGTGATTGAACATCGCAAAATAGCAAATTGTACTGAGCTATACTAACAAATAAAATTTCACTTGGTACTTACAAAAAACAACCACAAGTCCACTGAATTTCACTTGAATATTGTGAAAAATAAAAGATAACCTCAAATCATAACGAATCAATCAAACCAATGCAAATTTTGACATACCATGCAGTGTCGTCTGGCTAATTAAATCACGCAGTGTTGCCGTTTACAGAAAAATAAAATTTTCTAATCGATTACTATCGATTTAGCAGATATTCAGTGTTGCTGTGTAAAGAATATAAAAACCCGAAATAACCGAAAAAACCGGTTATTGAAACAAAAAAACCGGTTTTTTTTTCATTTAAAATATGCCGGAAACCCGGTTTTCGATTAACCGAAATAACCGGTTTGCATGCCCTAATGCCTACACATCACAAAGAACACACTCTCCAAATTTCATCTCTCTAGGACGTTTCGATACGACAACGATACTGTCATAACGATGGTTCTACTGTCACCCTACTATCAGAATGTGACAGTAGAATCATCGTATGACAGTATCGATGTCGTATCGAAACGAACCGAAGTAACCTTCCAGCAGTTTGGAATCTGCGTTGATATATAGATCAGTCAAGACTTTGAATTTTTACATTACATTACAGACTATGGTTAATTGCTGCAAGATAAATCTAAAATGTTAGATTTAGTAGGTACCACTGGAACTGTACGTTGACTATTTGAAAAATGATAATGCCAAATACAGCATACAAAGGTATCCAATGCGGCGGAGTTCGCGAACAAACTATACTACACCGTCACGTAGACCCCTCCAGTACCTAATAGATGTACGTTGGTTAACCTGATATCAGTTCGATTGTTAATCAAGACATATCTTGCTGTATATGAAAGCAGACGGATCAAACCTCACTGAGTTGAAATAACCTGCACCATCGATACGACAAAGAAAACAAGATACTTACATCCCACGAGAGGCAAACCATTTACCACAACTAGTATTGCCTGATACCTGAACACGAATGAACATTTTCAATAGATAAAGTAAATAGGTAAAAGGTGCCTGCTGAAGCGTTTTCAACCAAATATTTGCTTCACCCAGGTTCGTATCAGCAAGCTTAAATCGATAGTCTGACATGATTCTGTGATTATGGACCAGTTAGACGTTGCCGGTATCTATTAACTTGAATAAGCCAGTCAACAGCATCATGTGAATGGATTATCATTTTTCCCCAATCACTCATTTTGAATTCATCGTTTTCAGTCATTTTACACATTGGAGGTTAAGTTTCGCGAGGATTTTAAACATCAGCTAGACACTTTCGTATGAAGTAGTAACAGAACTTTTCGATAGATGGCACTGTGAAATTCCATCAACTCAACTCAAAATACGTTAATTCGATAAGATATTCAGATGATCGTTTTGAATCGTCAGTAATCTAGTATGTCTTCGGAACGCGACCTCGAATGAGAAGAAGACACATGAAAGTCTTGGGATTTGTTTTTCATTTTTGGCAGTGATCATGTGATTTACATTGTCACATAAATCAACGACTTGAAGAGTAACAAAATAAAGCTTCAGGACTGTTAGATTTTCATGAAAATTTGATCTTTTTTTTTAAATTTTGCAAAGTTTCGTCAAACCATTTTAAGTGAATTCTTGAACCGTTTTCAATATAAAATATAACAATGTTGTAGCATTTTTGAGACATCTTAGTTTTAGAATACATGCCTAGACCATGTCAATAGGCTCGGTTAAAGTCAACGTGTGAAGGGCCTTGAGGTACCTTGCGCCACAGGGAACGGTTTCATTATTATTTTTTTCCAACTGAAGCTTATTCCGTCATCTACAGGGACTCTCTCAGTGCACATGTTATTAATCTCGTTAATTACAACCAGCGTAGCGTGGTTCTTTCCACGTACGTCCAATCCCGTGAGAATTCCCAAATAAAATGTGCCTAGATTTTGTTACGAATATTATTTAAAAACTGGATATTTACCATGTTTTAATTTCTGGAAGTAAATGAATCAAAAATCGTCTTTTTCTCCAGTTTCGTAGTCACAGGTCTCTGCTTGCCAAACACAGATATCGTTGGATTCCTTGTGATTTTGAGGGAAAATGGTTATAACTAGGTATAATGGTAATTTTAGAACTCTAGTCGATATTCACATCTGGCACCAACTGTACCTATGGCCAATAGCAGTACTGCCTTTGTTACGCTCCCTTGGAAACAAATTCCTATTTATTGAACCGTTTTTGTTAAGATATTTGTTTGAAATGTAATTGAAAATCCCTTTAAGAAATTCCTTATTCTCCTTTCAGTACAAAAACAAGTTTTGAACATTCTTATCCTTTGTCTCTGCTCCTTGGGCTTTAACTCAAATATTAAGTATTATTACTTACTGTTAAATGTATTTAAATGAATTGAATTACAATAATTAAAAACAATAGAAACGTAAATAAAGTAAATCTATTAAAAATTAAACTAAACCTATAGATAGGTACTTACTTAAAATAAGGACTAAATCTAAAACTAAAATCTAAAAAGAGAAAAGGTAAAACTGCTTTTTTTCCAATTCATTGTTCCAGTCCGTGCGAGATTTGAACCCACAACCTACCGTTTAATAGCGGCGCGTGATAACCATATGCGCCAAGTGAGCCCAGGCGACATCATTGAATACAAGGAACTCATTATTCATATTTTCCGATAGGCTCGTGGTGGTTTCCCTAAAGTGTAATTAAGAGGATAGTCTCCATTCTCTTTCTCCATACAAACGTAAGTTTACATTTTCCTCCCTGGATAAAGACATTAGAGCAAATATGTTTATGCCTTAAAACCTATATCTGTCGTGACAATGCATATACCTTTTTATTTTTTTTTATTTTCTAATTACAATAATAATAAAAAATTAAAAAAATTAAAAAAAAGGTAAGTTAGTATAGTCATGACAGATATAAGTTTTATGGCATAAATATATTTGCTCGAATGTCTTTATCCAGGGAGTAAAATGTAAACTACGTTTGTATGGAGAAAGAGAATGGAGACTATCCTCTTAATATAATAAAATCTCCGATTCCATTCTTCCAGGTATACCTACAACATATTGACGACTTCTATGGCGCACCATAACACAAGCTTAGCTTTACTTTATTTTTTAACTATTTATAAACTACGATTTGACACATCTTTCTAAAGAAAAAATGTCTAATACAATGAACCAAAACGTCAGATTAAAGTCTGAAATTAAAAAAAACTTACCTGATAATATGTGTGATGTTCACAGAATTTATTTATTTATTAAAGAAGGTTGCGGGTTCGAGGTTCGGGTTCCGTCGTTAAAAATCTCGAGAAACTGAAGACGGTCCCAGAACTTGCGGTTCGTAATGCTGATCAAAGGTCCGTTTCAATTATTAATTCACATTTTCTGCCTCTCTTTTTGGTTAGCTCGTCGCTTACTAATCAAAAATGTAAATACCTCAACTGTTATATTCACCGGACTGACACAAGCGAAATTAAAAATTATTTCAGGAACATTCCGCCTTGTGGAAATTAATTTGTCTACCGTTTATGAAATTAATAAAAATTATTAACATTGAAATTAAAGACATTTTTCGGTTTGAATCGCGTGGTTTTTATTACTTTTAGCAATTATTAACATATTTTTATAGCTCCTATTTGTCGTTTATTTTTATTATTAAATTTCGTTCGCCGTATTGAATAACTTAGACGTTTCTGTCAGTTTACTAAAAACGATCCTTTTTTTTTTCAAATTAATTAATTTTTAAAATTAAATACCTACTTAATCCTAAATTTGTATCGTTGATCTCAACCATAAAAGTAGATCAGAAGGAAGACTGTTGTAAACATCTACATCCGCATCATTGATTCAAGTTTGCGGTACCGCAAACTCAATGATGCTTTTGACGTTTTAAGCGACGTTATTGCTGCGATATTGATTTCATTTTTACGATAGACGTAACAATACTATCAGCGCTGCAGCGGCTTTTTAGAAATAAAGCGCGTAAAAAGTCTAGTCATCTCTAGTACGTACATAATTTAACAAAGCCTTGTATGCAAAATTATGTACCTATCTACCTTAGATCGAGATATGTGACTGAAATCACCTGTAAACAATACGGGTATTTAAGACTAGTATGACCAGCGGAAGATCTTTCCCATTGGACAGACCGACCAAGAGGTACCGTCGAGTACAGAAACATGCAAAAAAAAAACCCGGCCAAGTGCGAAACTCGCTCACGAAGGGTTCTGTACCACTATCGCAATTGGGGACGGAACCCTAAAATGGTTTACAACAACTTTGATTCAAAAAAAATCTGAAACTTATAAGAAACTCTTTGGTCAGTGAAGGCAGACTAGTATATTTGACAGATAGGGCAGCCATTTTGAATTCTATGACCAACTCGATTTGACTCGACCAATCAGAAGCGACCTCACATCATACTAGAATTCCCTTGTAGTTTTTGAAACACGTTTGTTGTATGGGAGCCCCTTTTAAATAATTGTTTTATTTTGTTTTTAGTATTTGTTGTTGTAGCGGCTACCGAAATACATCTTCTGTGAAAATTTCAACCTTCTAGCTATTACGGTTCATGAGATACAGCCTGGTGACAGACGGACAGACGGACAGACGGACGGACAGACAGCGAAGTCTCAGTAATATTTGGGTCCCTTTTTATTAGGGTTCCGTACCCTTTGGGTACGGAACCCTAATAAAAAGGACGAAATACTAGCTGTAGATGAGCCGTAGTATCGTAGCGTTGTCGTAGCGCTCTCGTAGCCTTGCCGTAGCTCATCACACGTTTATCGTAGCACCTCAATATCTTACGCTATTTCTTCTATTTAACACCTGACTTGCTTTCGTATACGAGATCAGATTTCAGATTACATTTAAGAGCCCCGTTTACAGCATTTTCATGAAAAATGACTCTTCTTTTTCCATTTTATAAATGTGAAAGTTTGTGTTTTAGTGTTTACAGCTATGCGATGAAACTTTTCTTGTGGCAGCTTAAATTCAAAAATAACACGTAGACATTTTGTTCGAAATTAGGATTTGATTGAAACCGCGCTAGGTACAAAGCAATGCGATTAACATAAGTAAGCATTTACCTTAATAAATAACGTACTTGTAATAATCTCTCCATAAAAACTCTCCGAAATCACAAAAAAATGCAATAAAACGCAAAATAGCTTTACGCGTGGCAAAAAAATCTACAGAAAGAAAGATAAAACCACACAATGTACAATATACATTGCGCGGAGCATGTCTCCATAAAAGCACACGTAGGTATAATAATTATTAAACACTAGCTGCGCCCTGCTGTTTCACCCGCGTAAGTCCCGATCCCGCGGTAAGATTTTCTTCTTTCTTTCTTTTCGCGATGTTGGGTTGAAATTAAACCACAGAGCTACTAACATACATATATTCATTTATCTATCCTACTAATATTATAAAGCTGAAAGTTTGTGAGTATGTATGTGTGTGTGTGTGTGTGTGTTTGTTACTCAATCACGTAAAAACCGCTGAACCGATTAATAATTATTTACCATGAAACTTGGTATGTAGATAGCTGGAGACCTAGAATAACACATACACTATGTTTTATTGTGACACCGCGGAACGAAGCTATTAGGTAGGTAATAAAAACAATTAAATTAAAACCGAAAACTGAGTTTCTCGTTCTTAATATAATTTTCGGAGGCCTGGAAAGACCGCGAGCAAGAGGTACTGAAAAGACCTCGAAATGTAGGGCGTTGACAAAATGCTCATTATAATAAAAGCAAGGTTTTTTTCGTTATAATAAAACGGCAGTAGTGGGGGGGTAAAAGTGGGACTAAGTCAATGTATAATGGTGCGAATCAGAATTCACGACCAAAATTCTAATATTTAATTCACGCATCATTTGCGCGGCTCGTGCGTGCCTTCCCTACTTACCTGTTTGGGAAATTGATAGTTATTCGAAATTGGCTAAGCGTTTCCTTTTATTTTCTTATGAAAACTATTATTTTACCCGACTTCAAAAAAGGAGAGCTTTTCTTCTCGGCGGTATTTTTTAGGAGTTTCAGGTTTGTTAGTGCAATCGCTGTGTTTTTTAATTAACCGACTTCAAGAAAAGGAAGAAGTTCTCATTTTAACGTATAATGTTTGTATGTATGTGTATGTGAAGTCTGATTTCGATATTTGTTTTTTTATTTACTTAAGTAAGTATAAATAGATAAAAGCAAAATAAAAGCATATAAAGATAAGTGTATAGATAAGTGTAAGATAGATAAGATAAGACATTAAGTATTTTTAACACGAATTGAATTAAAAAATTGGCTTTTTTTCAAAAAGCAGTATTCCTAAGTGTAGATTAACATTAAGAAATAATGTTTAATGTTTAAAAAATTGGCTTTGATTTGTACAGACCTGAATCCGATCCAGTAAAAGTTCCCGGAGCACTTTATTTCGATTGTAACTTAATTTAAACTTAGCCTAAGTATAAAGTACTAACATGGCAAGTAACATAAAAGTCTTATGTACTTATACTAAGTTAAAGTTCTGCGTACTTATTGGCTTTGTAACAAGATTCAACATTACCTACATTGTTAAGTTCTGTGTCAATTGAATAAGTTGTGTTCATTAAAGTGTAGAACTACATTAACCTGAGCTTTATTAAGCTATTGCATAGCTTTTATCGCGGGCTTTGAGCTTTGAATGAAGAAATTTCGTAACGAAAAAAACCTAACACCCCCCACTCCGCCTACCATGGTTACCATGGCAACGTGGTACAAAATAAAAAAATAATTATAATTGCATAAGTTGATAAAAAATGCTATGCAATAGCTTTACCGCGGCAATCCCCGAGTGCCACATTTTTTTATTTGTATTTAAATAAGTGGGCCGGTGCAGCCTCTAAGGAAACATGCTACATCTATATCTACCTTATTCACGCATGACACACGAAAAAAAATTGAACTACAAAATTGTTTTCTCTTTTTCTCGAACGACGAAAATAGCAACTACATTGACGACCACTGACGACCTCTGTGGCGCGTCGAGGGAAGGCTTGACTGCAAGGTTGCAGGTTCGATTCCCGCCGAGTGCAAGTATTTATACTTAAAAATAAATATTTGTTTCTGGTCTGGGTGTTTTCTATGTATCAGATGTATGTATTTACAAAAAAAAAGTATATATAGTATATCCGTTGTCTAGTACCCATAGTGCAGGCCTAGTGCTTAAGTTTAGGGCTAGATTGCGCTGTATGTAACGCCTTGCAATATTTATTTATTTATTGTGCCGCGAATTCTTGTGCGTTGTCGCGATAAAACTTCGTGTTCGATCTACAACGAAGTGCTTGAATCTAAAACATCGCGATAGGATGAATTTATTGGCCACACGTGTCGTGACAACGCGAATTTTCTAGTCACAGGGTTATCGAGAAATGCTTTCAAAATTCTGCCGAACAAAACTAATTTCGAAGTGTTCGTTCTCCTTATTAAAAGAAAATGTTCCTAAGTGTCTATTAACACTTAAAAAACTTTTTTTTAATTAAGGCTAGTCCTACACGTTACAAGCGAGATAATTTCCCAGCCTAAACTACGAAGCCTCCCGAACCGCATTCTATTTGATCAGGGACCTTAATTTAATAACCTAACAAACATCGACTAACTTCATTAGAACATTCTCTAATATCGGAGGCTTACATTGTTTGTATGTACAGTCGGAAACTAAAGTAGAATTCCACCGTAGAGTTCTAATATTATTATCAAAATGTTCTGTATTGTAAAGTTAACGTTTATCTGTTTAAGTTGACGATTTAATAATTTTAAAAATCTCTGGTTTAGAAAAAAAACCAGAATCGCAACGCACAGCTTAAACCGCTGATAGTAGAGAACAAACATTTGGAGAGTGTGTTCTTTATGAGAATGTAGGCGTCTGATAACAAAGAGTTCCTTGAAATTAACACGGGATCAGGACTTACGCGGGGGAAACCACGAGATACAACTAGTAAATAATCTAATTGTTTGACACGTGACCTATGACTGATGCTAAAGAATGATCCCTTAGTCTTCGTTTGTTCCGATACGATATGAAGTCTACGTACACCTAGGCTACATACGGGTAGGACGCTCAATCAACTTCCCTCTTCCATTCAAACATAGGTACCTATTTTTTGAAGTCCTTGTTTCGAGCGTCTTCACTTCAAGTCCAGCGAGCATGCTACAACTACTTTAAAGACAACATCTCAACTTACTATCTAATCTATAGTGCGAAACTTGGGATCTATTTTTGAATCCCGTATGCCACTTCGAGCGATTTAAATAGTAGGTACGGTGTCTAGGTCTACTGATTAACGTTCGATGTAGGTAATTTTCCTATGTGAATCGCACGACCGCAACGAGTGATATCACTTGCCGCAAGAGTCCGAAACAAACGAAAATCAACAGAAATCGAGATATATAAATCGCCCTAAGTAGCAGAGCGATTCAAAAATAAGACCCAATCAGGGGTCTAGCTCACACACTCGCCTCCAAATTATAAAAAACTCGCAAAACGATTTAGATATTCCCTACACGATTGTTATTTAAAATATCACACGTAGTTCAATACAACGGCGTATCCGGGCCGGATATTGGTAGAGGTAGCCTCGATGGGAGCACCCTAGAGTCGGAGCACGCTCGCGTGTCAAGGCCGACTTCGCCGAATGTCTATACTACTCTAAGCAATGCGAGTTTGCTTTAAAACATCTTCATTGGGGTCAAGCGCTCTTAGTCGCTCGACTCAGCGTGAATTGTCTTCCATTCAGTTCATTATATGAATAATAGATTGACGCTGCAAGGGAGAACGATTGACAGCTCCCCCCAAATTGATGACACAAAAAACAGGCTTTATTATTTTGACAAGAGACTCTCTTTTTAGATGCTTTCTCTTTATTGTATTACTCGGACATCTTCCTAGACTCAGTACCTACATTCATTTGCGGTGGTACTATTGAATTGATGACCAAAGGCAGTAGATACTGTTTACTCCTATCGTACCGTTGCTGGTAATACGGCTTATATAAAAGACAAACAAAAAACGAACGAAATAGATACAAAAGCTGATCGTTACTTAAACAAAAGACAATCGAAATCAAAAAGAAACTATGGTTTTTGCAAGGTTGATTTTTCTTTTATTTCGCGATGTTAGATTTAAATTAAACTTTTTTTTCGGTTTTAATCGCATGGTGGTTGTTTCAATACTCAACGTTTTGAGACCTGTAAAGGATTGTCAATCCTAAAGAATAGACCTGTAATAGCCTCAAAATGTTGATCATTAAAACCATGCTAAAAGTAATAAACATCACGCGATAAAACAGAAAAATGAGTTTGAATTTCCTATAGGTAAGGTTGTTACATAAAATTTAAAGCTAATAAATGCAATCCTTACTAAAGAAAGACATTTATATTGTAGGCACACGGTAAGTAGGTACGTCTTATCTCTCTTAATGATTGTAAAGAAAATCGAAGTCTCTAGAAACGTCGCTTCGGTTATTTATTTTCTTTCCTCTCGCTGCAGGAAGTTAATACAATAAATTGCTGTCAGAAACTTAACTGTTTCTTTTAAACCGGTCCAATACAACTCTAACGACCCAGCATTGTATTTGACAAATCAGACCCTCTATTTATTTGTTTTAATTACTCTCTTGTAGGTATAGATAGAAAGATCTATTCAAATAAGTCACAAGGCAAGCAGAGAAAAACAGGAAGAATCGCTGGTAGGTAGATACCTAAATATAGGTCGGATGCAAGACAAACAACTACAGAATAAACAATAAAGATTCCCAAGGAATCGCGTGCCGTCTGAACAGGTCAAGCTGAGAAAAAAAGTTAAGAAATAAAACTTTGCACAGTGCACAGCGCCCGCCTTGGTCTTCCGGCAGAACTTAAGTTTACACAAAGATATAAAAAAAAGTTCGATAACTAAAGTGAACTAACAAAGGTTGAAAAACGTTTATGTACCTATATACTAGCTGCACCCCGCGGTTTCACCCGCGTAAGTCACGATCCCGCGTGAATACCGGGATAAAAAGTAGCCTATGTGTTATTCTAGGTCTCCAACTATCTACATACCGAGTTTCGTGGTAATCGGTTCAACGGTTTTTACGTGATTGAGTAACAAACACACACACATGCATGCATACTCACAAACTTTCAGCTTTTTAATATTAGTAGGAAGAGTCCTTTTACACAGTACCATGCTACCATGGCATGCAAGTACAAAAAACATCCCGTGAATAAACGATCATTATACAGGGTTTTCAGATTTGCAGTCATTTAGCATTGACTTTGTGGCTTCAATCCAATGGTTCGAAAAACCACACCGCGAGAATTATCCATAGGTACGGAGTATTTACCATGTTTAAATCTATTTTTAACGGAGATTGATATTTCGACAGTAATTTCAATTGGCTTGTTTACGACTGACGTTGGCTTTGTCTCGTGAATAATCCAGTTTGAATTACTGGCTAAATATCGAGCTCCGTTAAAAAACAAATTTAAGCATGGTACCTAAATATCCCGTTACTAATAATATTTGTAGTGAAAACAACCATATATGTTTTAAACAAATAAATTTTCTTTTAAATTGCGTAAAGTGGATATGATAGTTGTTAAGATAACTTAAGACCATAAGGTTGACGGCTTACCTTTACAGCTTAGCCATCCAGAGGGGAAATGTGGCCAGTCTTTTGGGGACGATGATGCTGCGTTAAAAGATTTTTATCTATACTAATATTATAAAGAGGTAACGTTGGTAACAACTATGTATGTATGTATTTCCCGGGTAATCTCTGAAACCACTTAACCGATTCCAAAAAATCTTCACTAATAGAAAGCTACATTATCGAGGAGTAACAGTAACAAAGGCTACTTCTGATCGCGATATCCCTAGGGGATCGCGACTTACGTGGGTGAAACCGCGGGATTCGTTTTAAATATATTTGTTCATATTTAAAACCATATAACTAAGGATTATAATACTGATTGTCTAAAAGGTTTGTGTTATGGGAACATCCCGTGGGAAGTCGTTTACTTAGCGAGATTTAGTTACGCAATTTATCTGCGGTTCCTCGGCTTCCCGCATGTACCTACCTACTGGAACATTAAACATTTAACTAGAAACAACGGAGAGCAATTACCGAACATCTAGTTTATCATTTAACGAACTATCAATTACTATCCGTTTACTGACTGGATAGAGTTAGTTCACTGAAATGAAACTATACAAGTACGCTGGAATTGCTATACCATACAAAATGACATTAGATCTTCGTGCCGATTTGATTTGCGCCATGTTGCGCTGTTGTCGCGTATTTTCTATTGAAAGTGATGGTGACCGTCTCCGGAACTATTAGTTCCATAGTTCCAAATAGGCACAAAATTCAGTGCGAGACCTCCTGTCCATATAATTCAGGTCAGTGAGTTAGTTTCAACGATTTTGAATGAAGAATATAATTGCGTTTCCGTTCAGCATAGCCCCGTGCCGTGACCGTGCCCCGTGACCGTCCATGAAACTAATAGTTCCGGAGACGGTCACCATCACTTTCAATAGAAAATACGCGACAACAGCGCAACATGGCGCAGATCAAATAGGCACAAAATTCAGTGCGAGACCTCCTGTCCATATAATTCAGGTCAGTGAGTTAGTTTCAATGATTTTGAATGAAGAATATAATTGCGTTTCCGTTCAGCATAGCCCCGTGCCGAATGTCAAATAAAGTGGGAAATGATGTCGAGATCTAAATGAAAACAAACAGGCAGAGAACAAACGATAAATTGTTTTTGGACTGTAACAATACCTACCGCGTGTAGTAGATACAGTGGGTAATTTAAAAGGTTTCGGGTAAAGGCAAATTAATTGTTACAACCTGGTTCTAAAGAAGTACGTACCAACCTATTTTTATATTCTTTTTGTTTCATTGTGGCTATTGTTTTAATTTGGTAGGTATTCGAGATTCGGGATTGGTAAAAAATACATACAGTATATAGACATATTTACTTAGTAAAAGGTTAGTAAAAGTACATATATAAATTAAAATATACATGGGTTTTGAGAGCATCGGCAATGGCTTGTCAACTGCCGGCCAAAGTCGTGATCTGATACTTATAGTGGCGATTGTTACATTAGGTAGGTACCTCAAAAGTTTTACCTACATAAGTAAATAGTAAATACCTTCTTTCCGTACATTTTACTAGAAAATATTTAGCGGTAGAATATCAGTAGGTACACCTCGGGGTAACGAGTCAATATACTAGTAAACTAAAGGTGACACAAACGGCGACCTTTCCAAAGCAGTAGATATTGTGTTGTTCAACTATATAGAACACTCTATCATAGGTAATTATCATCATTCTCACAAAAAAGCTCTAGGAGTTCATTTGATTTTTATAACACGTTTTATTTAAACTGGTCCCGTATCGAACTCAATTCGTGTAGGTATCCAAAAATATCATACCCACTTTCACTATACTGAGTCGGAATACCAAAAATACAAACAAACACAAACAGCTAAAAATATTTCACCAACATTTCCATTGCTACAAATCGAATTTTCCCAAATAAAAATATATGTATATAACCTACACATGAAAACCTATTCCAGATATTGTGATCCGTTTAGTAAAGTCCGCCTCGCTCGCTCGTTTTAAATTCTCGGTACGAAAATTTGTTGGTATATTTCGTGTAGGAGCGTAATTTTGTCGTCCCGAAACGCGAGAGCTCCACTGCTCCACACAGCGTAATGCAAATGGTGTGTTAATAAAATATGAGTTTTCGGTGCCAAACCGATCCTCCACAAACCCGTTACCGCATTTACCAAACCCTCCAACTGATACGTCAAATTGGATAATCAAATCACACTTTACCTCAATAGGAACCTAGTTATTGATACCGTTTTCTGAAAACTGTACTTCCTTCCCTACCTGCCTTATATGCATCTTTATCACGTGACTGTAGAGAATGACTTGCCAGAAAATATAAGTGTGAATACCGTTTTTCTCGAACGAATAGCGTTCATAATTCAAGCCTGCTACGTGATCCGGAACCTAATTCATTTCGGGTCTTCACTCCAGAAGTTTACCGATATGAACACCGCCCTGTTCTAATCGAAAGTTGTTGAAAATATGATAACAGATAACCGTCCTTCATAAGATTTGTATTAAGTTTTTATACCAACATTTTTGTTGGACCGAGAAAGTTTGGGCAAGATTCCAAGTTCTCAGTTTATAAACACTTGGTGATCGAAAAACTTAAAATGGGGCAGAATAGAGATGCTTGTATGTGATACGCTGAATATCCTTGGATTAAACTTGAAACTAACTCGAAACGAAATTTCTATTCTCACTTAAAATGCATGAACATTCAATTTCGCTCACCTCGTAGGTACCACACACTTGGTAAATGTTATTATGTTGCCTTTGACTCAGCAAAGTTCATAAGATTACCATAACAAGACCTGTAAACAAGCAAACATCACTTACTTAATTGGACTAACTTGAGCAAATGCCGGGTTCGATTCTGGAATCTGCCTCAGATCGACTGACTTACAGAGCGATCATCGTTGGACTAACCAACTAGCCCGGATTAGCTAGTCTAGACTTTTTCGGTAACTACTATATTTAAAAAGAAACTGGCCAAGTGCGAGTCCGACTGGCTCTCCGAAAGTTCCTATTGAAAATCTGATTAAAATTTAACTTGATACAATTTAGAGGACTTGCTCAATATGTGTTGACTCAGAACCTTGATTTTCATACACCTAATAGGGACCATAGACTTTAGTATATCTCGTATAACTTTAACTCCATCCGATTATGAAGAAATCGGTGGTGATACGCAGACAGACAGACAGATAGACGGACAAGCGAGGGATCTTATAAGATTTCCGATTTTTTACCTTTTGAGGTACGGAACCGGAACAGAACAAATAATACAAACGTTTGTATTATTTTTTAGTCTGTTTGTTTGTATTATTGCTAACTAGCCCGGATAGGGCTAGTTAGTCCGGCGACGATGATTCCGCAAATCAGTCTTAAAGTGATACCATAACTCATTTACTGTAGAAATGCAATCCACCAGGTCAAACAGAGTACTTACCTATTTATAATTGAATATCTTATTGGACAGGACGAGATCGAAGACCGTCCCCGTGCGGCGACGTTCCTCAGCTCACTGGCGGACTATTCCAACACGATCCCGACGGCGTCGGCGGCGGACCCCGACGCGCCGAAGCCCGCTCCACCAGCCCGCATGGGCACCCTCATCGGCGTCTACTTGCCCTGCATACAGAACATATTCGGTGTGATCCTCTTCATCCGTCTGACATGGGTCGTCGGTACCGCCGGGGCTATACAAGGATTCCTTATTGTGCTCACTTGCTGTTGTACGGTGAGTTTCATTTTTTTTTCTATCCCTTCGAAGGTAAATAACTATTGACGGTGCAGATTTTCAATGAAAAATAGCTATAAAACAACAGATAGGCTAGTAAGCCTTATTTAGTGGAATGGTTTGGGATTGCTGTGTATCCCCCGCATACAAAAGGGCTACCCTACCTCTTCCCATGGGTGGAGGGACCTTCCCAACACCTCAAGAAAGCCCTACGGCAATTATTATTATTTGATAGGTCGGCTTGTTTTTATTATATTTCTTTATTTATTCCCAATCACAGCCAAAGCGACTAACACAGTGCCTGCTAGATCCTTTTGATGAGCTCTACAATGCATGCTACAATTTCTTAATGTTAATTCAGTATGTAGGCATTACAATAAAAAATAATAAATAACACATCTATTGCAATGTAATAAAAAAGTATGTGTCTTCACTTGCCCTTGCATAAATCTTAATCATAACTTCAATAATGCTCCACGAAAGGTACTGTAGTAGGTCTCTAAGGGATGTCTATCTACGAGCTTATATTCTACTGATTACATTTGTTACGGTTCATGACTGGATTTCTCCCGAGACGGAGTCTGTTCTGGTCCGTCTTCGGTGGTGGGTAACTTATCCAATTTAACTTACTTCGCTTGCCCTCAGGCAGGGATATCTTTAGTTGGCTATTTAAAACCGTATTACCTGGATGTTAGTCCTTTGTCATTCAGAAATATTAAGTAGATACTCACGAAAAATCTTCAAAATGAAAAGAAACTGAAAAGAATTAAAAGAAATTTCTAATTCCAATATGTACCTACGTTCATATACCTAATTAAAATATAGATCCTTAAGTAACAATATCCTGCAAATAACATACTAAGAATGACAAAATGGACTATTATAACAAATGAACGGCAAAACTTTATCAGTTAAACAATCACATTTGTAGTAAGATTTAAATTATTGTTTGAACAAAGTTTCGAAAGCGAAATTGTTATCTAAATTGAAGCCATTTGTCATTAAGGGAAAGTGTCCTGCATACTTGTAAACTGGAATAGATTCATATACATTTTGCTGTGGTATCTCCCTTTCATCTTCTGCCATTTGGATGTAAATTCAAGTACGTAATCCCAAACCGGACCAAGAAAGATATTCTTTAATCTTACCAAATTTTACCTCCTTCGCTGAAACTTGCGTTTTATGATTATGTACCTACTTATATGATAAGCAATGATAAGGCTTCTCTTCTATTTTTTCAACAAAATCAATGCGTTAATTCGCTAAGAAAAACCTTTAGGTTTCCCATTTTAATTTACGTAGGTTAAAAGATAGTGTGAGCATGAAAAGTTGATTATAAACTGTGTTTGGCAGACGATGTTGACCGCTATATCGATGTCTGCGATTGCAACGAACGGCGTAGTACCAGCGGGGGGCTCGTATTTCATGATCGGTCGCTCCCTCGGGCCTGAATGTGGCGGAGCGGTCGGTATGCTCTTCTATACCGGGACAACTCTCGCTGCGGCTATGTACATCGTTGGTGCCGTGGAAATTGTACTGGTAAGTTTATTTACTAAAGCTGAAGACGAAGCTTAAATTAATCTCGAAGTAACTTTAAACTTAAGAGGACCATCTCCATTCTCTTTCTCCATACAAACGTAGTCGACGGTTTTCCCCTACCTTTTGATTTTTTTCATTTTCTATTTTTTTTTTCATTACTATTCTAATTAGAAAATTAAAAAAAATTAAAAGGAAGGGGCATAGTCATGACATATATAGGTTTTATGGCATAAACCGGCATCCAGGGAGGAAACCGTCGACTACGTTTGTATGGAGAAAGAGAATGGAGACTGTCCTCTTAATGTTATGAATAGCGCATGTAACTCGGGATAGCGTGCACCTACAGATTATAATATTCTTAAAGCGAACAATCCACAGCAATTTGACTTAATCGAGCTGAACAATACAATGCAATGCAATCATGGCATATCGTCGTCACCGCTGTCACTATCTGCATATCTGCTCATTCGTGATTATTCCCTCCGATCGTACAGTATCAGTGATACCTACTGTAAATTGAAATTGGATGTTGAATAATAATTAACTTTGGCATAATTGATGAGTTGATGTTCAGAACCATGAATAGAGCTGAATCCATAAATCCAAACTACATTACCGACAGCTTTGTTAGTTTAACAAATTAATTAGTCTATAACCATGATTTCAATTAATATTGTAGGTAGGTGCCACCTGCTATTTAATAAAGATGTGCAGATACTAAATCTCGTTGTGATTACAGTTTCAAAAAATGAGATAACTGAGCCGTAAAAGTTTAAGCTTGGAACTCAAAGCCATTTCGACACAGTTTTTATCGGAAAAGCGACGAAACTACTCTGCGACGACACAGTTCGTCTAATTTATTGCACACGCTCTAAGTAAAACGAGACCGCTTCTGCTACACGATACTTTGATGTACGTTCGGCAACGTTTCTCGGATTATCCTCTCCACATTTGCAAGTACTATGAGGTTCTGCTTGAAACCTACGTCAATTTGTGTCCATTGTTCGGAGTTCCATATATCCGGCATGATATACCAACCTGACTACATGATATAGCGTTCTTATATTGCAATTTGGTATCAAATATCTTCCAATATCGAAAATGTTACAACGTGCAAACATTGAACCGGAGAAAGGGTTACGTTAACTGCCTCTCTCATTATACCCTCGATCTCTATTGATGAAATATTTCCCCTTTCAATGAATTGAGTAGGTACCCAAATACATGTAACAAGAAGTAAAAATGCTAATAATATGCATTTAAAGTTTAATTTGAAGCTAACAATACACCCAAAAAGTTATTTTTGGACAGATATAGGTATAGCTGTTAATCATTATTCGGTCGTCTCGCTCGAAAAAAGTTGTTCACCTAAAATATGCGAGCGAATTAAATTTGTTATGGCAATTGGAACTTCAACACATTTAGAATCTGTTTTTTTTTTAATTTTGCCAAACTTATTAGCAAAATGGTCAACAAAGACTTACCTACTGTGCCAACCCCAAATAATTAAGGATAAGAGTATAATGAAGAAGAAGAAGTTTATTTTGTAAATTTACTCTAACATTTTAAAATGTCCCCGTCGTCGCCAGTCTCAACAATTTATCCGCACAATAATGCAAGTTGGAAAAGTAGTTAACCTCATTACCTCAGTTGTGAACTGCGCCCGGATCCAATGGCATGAGTTAGCAGGCACGTTCTTGTTAATTGGAAGGCAAAATTAAATTGCTTAAGTGCGCTATCACCAGTTCCACAGCCAACTGATTTGTAGAGCGTATTGCTTGACCTATTGAACTGATTTATTTTTGGAAGAAGATACTTTTAAGCATTTGAGTACCTCTCTCAAAATATTGAATGTGATTTGAGAATTGTATGATGATATCACTTTTTTCAGTTCAAATGTTTCTTTACAGACGTACATGGCCCCCTGGATATCAATTTTCGGGGATTTCACGAAAGATCCAGAAGCGATGTACAACAATTTCCGCGTATACGGTACTGGATTGCTTCTCGTGATGGGCATGGTCGTATTCGTCGGTGTCAAGTTTGTCAACAAGTTTGCTACCATCGCGTTGGCCTGCGTCATTCTATCCATCACCGCAGTCTACGTCGGCATATTCACGAACTTTAACGGAAACGATAAGTTACAGTAAGTCATGCATATTATTCCTCGAATTTTATGGGTTTGTTCGTTTGGTCAGCGCATTTTATGGCACACAGCCGAAAATCTACTAACTCACCTAAACATTACACCGCAAAAATTTATCATGCAACGTCTGAGAATAAGATAACCTCCTCACCTTTAATTTCAATTACTTAGAGGGTCGTGAGAAACCCTCTAAATTAAGAACCAAGATCAATTGTTTATTAGCTCCCCAGAGGCCAACCACAACTGTTCCGAAAATGGTAGAATTAAATCCAATAGGTGAACTGTGACCCATAAAAGCTGAGGTCGAAACATAGTACTAACTGCCACAGCAATCAAATTACCTCGGCCGATAAACTACAATTAATGTTCGTAAACAGAAACTCGATAAAATACGAGGAGGACAATGAACAAAGAAGTAGAAATCTGTATCATTGTTATCGGAGTAACTGCACTTTGTTTTAGTTCAAGACTACAGTTGAAAATGAATGTATTTGTGTTTCAGAATGTGTGTTCTCGGCAAACGTTTGTTGAAAGACATTAACATTGCCAACTGCTCCAAAGTAAACGGCGGCGAGTTGCATCAGCTGTTTTGCCCAAATAATACCTGCGACCCGTATTATAAAGCTAATAATGTCTCTATTGTGCAAGGAATTAAGGTAAATTAAAGAAAAAATAACTTTGGTAACTTTCCTGTTTAACGACTAGGCATTTAAGTTTAGTATAAATTTGACCATATTTTGTTTTCCTCAGGGTTTATCCAGCGGTGTCTTCTTTGACAATCTTCAAGACTCATTTCTTCAAATGGGCCAATATATTTCGTACGGCAAGGAACCTGAGGACATTGAACAGATGGAACGACCTACTTACAACCAGATTTATGCCGATTGTACTACCACTTTTACGATTCTCATAGGGATATTCTTCCCTTCTGTAACTGGTAAGACCCTAATTCTTTTAGAATTTCATTGCCAATATTTCTAAAGAATTCCTTTTTATAACATCAAAAGTAATGTAATATTAAGATCAACACAATGTAACTTACAGGAATAATGGCTGGGTCGAATCGATCGGGTGACTTGGCAGATGCCCAGAAGAGCATCCCTATAGGAACGATTTGCGCCATCCTTACCACCTCCACTGTTTACCTGTCCTGCGTTCTATTATTCGCTGGTACTGTCGATAACCTACTGCTCCGTGACAAGTAAGAAAAAAAAATAATGCTTGATGGCCTATTATAACTGTCAAACAAATCTATAATTTGTTATCTCTATATTTCAGGTTCGGTCAATCTATAGGCGGTAAGCTGGTGGTAGCTAACATGGCATGGCCGAATCAATGGGTGATCCTGATCGGATCATTCCTTTCAACCCTGGGTGCTGGTCTCCAGTCCCTTACTGGAGCGCCACGTCTACTACAAGCTATTGCAAAGGATGAAATCATACCGTTCCTTGCACCTTTTGCTGTGTCTTCCAAAAGGGGTGAACCTACAAGGTAAATTACCTTTCAGGCACATGATCGATCATAGACGTGTTTCATTTTAAATTTAATCACATGTACCTACCATCCTAGTGACATCACCAGATTAATTGGCATGACAGTTGTCTTTTATATGTTGTTTGCATATTCCAGAGCCCTACTTCTGACAATGGCGATCTGCCAATGCGGTATCCTGCTCGGCAATGTTGACATCCTCGCTCCGTTGTTGTCTATGTTCTTCCTCATGTGCTACGGTTTCGTCAATCTTGCCTGCGCACTTCAAACTCTATTGAAGACTCCTAACTGGAGGCCTCGGTTCAAATATTATCATTGGCAAGTATAAGAACAATTATTTTAATAAAAAAAACTACTACTATTTCTCTTTGTATATTCGAATGATCTTATAACAATAATTTATCCGTAAAGTAAGGAATTAGAACTTTTTTAATTTTATTTACAGGTCTCTGTCACTAGCTGGTTTGACTCTTTGTATTTCCATTATGTTCATGACATCATGGTTTTACGCTCTCATCGCCATGGGAATGGCTGGAATGATCTACAAATACATTGAATACCGCGGGTGGGTGTTTCCCTTTATACACTTTTTTTGTTCGTAGTGCCAAATTGCCAATATATGTTATATTTTTGTTTATATTTCAGAGCCGAGAAAGAATGGGGTGATGGACTTCGAGGTCTCGCTCTATCTGCAGCACGATACTCTCTTCTACGTCTGGAAGAAGGTCCACCTCACACTAAGAACTGGCGCCCTCAAGTATTAGTGCTCGCCAAATTGAACAACGAGCTTATGCCCACTTATAGGAAAATGCTCGCTTTTGCCAGTCAACTTAAAGCTGGTAAATTGACAGTTTAATTCAGGAATTGTAAGCATTCGCGTTTGGAACTCGTGAAAATATATTATATTGTTTACCAGGTAAAGGCCTTACGGTTTGCGTGTCGGTATTGGGCGGGGATTTCCCTCGTCGTACCGGTGATCTATCTACTGCGAAACAGAACTTGCGCCGATGCATGGACGACGAAAAACTAAAAGGTTTTATCGACGTTTTGGTTTCGCCTAATATTCCTGATGGACTCAGTCATTTGTAAGTAATAACATCAAAAATAATATATGAAATCAGTAAGAGTTTTTACTCACAATGCAATCTTCGTGCTTCAGAGTGCAAACAACAGGTCTGGGTGGTCTGAAGCCCAACACTGTACTAGTTGGATGGCCGTATGGGTGGAGACAATCGGAGCAACAGTTAAGCGAGGGTGGAGAACCGCGCTGGAGAGGCTTCCTGCACACTGTACGTGCGGTCACTGCCGCCAGAATGGCCATGTTGGTTCCGAAAGGAATCAACTTCTTCCCCGACTCTACAGAAAAAGTAAGCAAATATTTAAAATCTCAAACTAAATTTAGAATAGGAAGAAGACATTCTTCCTATCCTATATTTAGTTTGGTATCCCCCCCACAACATCTGCCATATATGTTGAAACCATAGAGTGTATAATCCATCTAATACTATTTTCCTTCACTAACAAAGAAAGAAAAAGCGGTTGCCAAAGAAAAAGTGATAGATCAATAAAATATTAACAAAGTGTTTACATTTCCACTACAGGTATCAGGCAACATCGACATCTGGTGGATAGTCCACGACGGTGGAATGTTGATGCTGCTACCGTTTTTGCTGAAGCAACACCGCACATGGAAAAACTGCAAGATGCGCATCTTTACCGTAGCCCAGATGGAAGATAACTCTATACAGATGAAAAAAGACCTCAAGATGTTCCTTTACCAGCTTAGGATCGAAGCCGAAGTAGAAGTTGTGGAAATGGTAAGGTTGAAAACATTCATATTATCCATTTTCGTCTACCAAAGTATGCACATATAATTTAATTGTTATTATATTCCAGACCGACAGTGATATATCTGCCTACACGTACGAACGTACTTTGATGATGGAACAGCGAAACCAAATGCTGCGTGAACTGAGACTCAATAAGAAGGAAGCTTTAGGAATGGTAAGTCTAATAAACCTTAGTTCTATGCAACTATTGATGACGTATCGGGTCGTAAATTTATCATTGATATATAGGGCCCATCATCACGTCAACGAATTTGTGAAGCAGCGTAATATCAGATTTTTTGTCAAAAACATTTCTGGTAATTTTATAGAACAGGTTGTTTTTTTCGCGCCTATCTTGTATGTTTGTAATGTTCTTTATTCCTTCATATCTTCCAAACCACTCAAAGAATTTCTTTAATTAAGGTATCGTTAGATTCGTCTTCGTCGAGTCCAATGGTTCTTATTGACTAATTTGCTTACTACAACTACCCAAACTCGTTGACGTGATAGATATTGCACCTTAAAAACAGAAATACATTTTTATAGAAGGATAAAATGAAAGATACCTAATGAATGTAAAGCTGCTGGATGGAATAACAATATCATATGATCTACAACTTCTTGTACGACTGCTTAACATGAATCGTTCGCTTCAAATCTGTAAAAAGCTTATAACAAACTAACGTATTTGTCTGTCGATTGCAATGCAGATGCAAAATTTCGTGGACTATCGTGAAAATGCTGAGGAAAAACAACCTCTGGTAAAATGGACTCTTTAACCCATTTCCAGTCCAATTATTTAGCTATTTTATATTGTTTTGATTACTATTCATTTCCATTGTCCTCTGTAGGTAAATGTTTTGATGTAGCTTCATTCCTTGTTTAGAATTAATGTCGTTCCCTCTATGGAGACACATCTCATCTATCATCCCACTATTTCACAATATTTTACTTTTTAAAGAAAACATTATGCGAAATGCTTGAACTTCGTATGCTTTTGATGTTTTAATTACTGGATAAATAGTGTACAATAAACATTGCGATTCTTTGGAACTTTAATTCAATTCAATTAATAAAAAACTAAAATACTTGGGTGAAATACATTGCAAGAGATGGATTTAAATCCGAATTTCAAATAAGTTCGAAAATGGATTTCGACATCAATCCATTTCGTCCAATGTAAGCCCCTAAGCCTAGTTCGCATTATGCTAGTATTTAAGTCTAGTATCGAATAATTTAGAAGCTAAAATACTTGCTACTCCCCAAAACTCGTTCGCACTTTTCTCCAGTACAGTTTTAAAAGTGAGTGGTGTTTCTTTGTTTTTTGCCAAACGTAATTTTGGCGGCAACTAATAAACTCGACTAATTCGACTTCTTTAGCCGGTGAACCAGTAACCTGGGAAGCAGGGTAGAGGTACTACTCGGCCAAAAAAATAGAATTAAATGGATCGACTCGACTTAATAACTTACAAAAACTTAAAACTACCTAATCGACTATTTTTTTTCAGTTCAGACACGTTTAGCTACTAAATTACTTGCTACTAGACTAAAACACTTATTTAATGTGAACTAGGTTTTAGATACTTAGTTATTTTATTAGCAAAGTTTATTGTAATTCGATGTTCTTTGTATGTGGGTATCTAACTATTTTCTACTGTCTAACCCTTCTTAAATCTTGCCTGATCATTATTGGTTAAACCACAAAAATAACTTCTTTCACTAGTAGTTTTGTTGCCATTGCTTGTTTTACTCTTAAATCAACAATTGCCTAGCTAAAGCTAAATAATATATGTAATTAATTTTCGTATTTCGGAAATTATTCGTATCTACTTATATCGGGTTCTAGTTAAGATTATTCCTATCAATCTTATTGCAAACCATGCAATAAAAAATCGATCTTTTAATAAAAGCATCTTACCTAATTGGAAACTTATATGAACTATCCACAAATTCAGATTGTTGCGTTTCCTTTAAATACCTACTAACAAATCCTTATTACTTCCTTATTAACAAATTATACATACATTTTCTAATGAACTGAGTTACTGATAGCTATTTAGTACCCAACCCAATTAATGGCTATAACTTCTGTTCATACATTTTAACATGTTCTTATTAACTTTTCTTCTGCGAGTTTTTTGTGGTTGAATTTAGTCGAAAATCGTCACGGAGAGGTTATTGATCTTCAAATTTAATTCATTTTAGGGTTCCGTAGTTAGCAAGAAACCCTCTTTTTTCAAATGATATCACTCGTCTTTCTAGTAATTTTTTTTACAAATCCGCTGTTTTTCGAATAACACCTTCATAATTTTCAAGAAGTATCCAGTTTTCGCTAACTATCAATGACTTTGTATAGGTACAAGCAATCGTGGATCATCATCACGCGGATGTCAGAACAGCTAGCAAGGTTCGGTTCGCTGAGCCAGGTGCCGAGAACCAACCGACCGAAGACGATGCACCATCACCTCCACTCAGCGAAGTTGACGAAAAAGATAAAGACGAAAAGGTGAACATATCTGCTTTTTGCTACCACTTTCAAGATATTGATTATTGCAAAAAGAAAGAATTGGTCAAACGAGACGCCATTTCTGAGTTACAGGCAGCGCGAGCGCCGCGTTTAAATCATGTAATTTCGACCTAGCTACGAATGTGTTTGAAAGAACCAATAGGATTGCTTGATTTTAAATATGATTTTAGAATCAAGCAAATCTCTAAGTTCTAACAAACACATCAGTAGCTACGCATTCTTGGTAGAAGCACAGTACACTAGGCAGTGTTTAGGCAGCACCGCAGGTCGTTAGAGGTCCTTGTATTAAAAGTGTGTTAACAATATAAAGTGAATTTACTGTCACACTTACCAGAAACGCTTTTTGTTTGGCCAAGTTCTAACTCTACAGAAAGAATATCATGACAAAAAAGTTTGTTCTCACACACCACACAAGCTGTGGGATTTGATACTAGTTTGTATAAATTTCTTGGAACAACGATTTCATTTGTTGTTCTTTCTGTAGAGTTTATTCTCTAGAAATGTAATCTTCTTAGGTTTTTGTATTCTGTTTGGAAAATTAGAAATATATCTACTTCTGCATCATTAATAGTTATTACAATACAGTGACTTTACATAATTATAAATTATTTTTGAACCATTTTTATCAAAATAAGTAAAATTTTGTAATTACTTACAAAACCACAAGAATATACTTAGTCATAGTAATCATAGACGAAGTAACAGCATATTAAATTGATATGCAAAGCCAGAATACAAAAATCTATATTAATTTAATGTATAAAATGGCAGTTCCTTTTTTCTTTCTTATGAGTCCTCATTAGATAAGAAATTAGATGTTATTTTATACTCTTACCCCTGAATATATTTATACCTAAACAAACTCATTTTATGATTAAGATTTTAAGTATTGAATGATGACTTTTTAGTTTATTAGCATAATTCGTTATATTTTTTTTGTTTGAACAGAACTTAATTTGATTTTAGTTTTTCTATTAATTTTCTAAAAAGTCTATAAACTATATTATTACAGCTAATCAAGTAGGAAAAAACACTGCAAAGCTATTTAGATATCACACTATCATTTTTGAATTTGTTTGGACATTCATTAAATAGTTCGCGTCAAGTAAAAAGAACGCTGCCTTTGAAGACGCGCCTCGAAAGTAGCGTTCTTTTTACGGGACGCGAACTATAACCATGGTTTAATTATCACATGAGTCCTAGCGAATTTACACAGGGTGGTCATATGTTGCGAGTTCATTCACGTTATGTTGGTTCACTTTAGTTTGTTTCGTTGTTCACGATTATCACGCTAAACACGTTGAGGCCCAAATAGTTTGGTCTTTTAAAGGCAATTTATATTTATTGAAACCAAAACTTATAAAACATAATTGATTTAAAAAACTAGACGTTTGGTCTTTTTGGGTTCAGATACAGTTACAGATTCTTTGAGAACTTAGAATATTGTGAAAGGAATACAGCCCTAAGAGGTCAAATCTATTGACAGTGTGCCTCAAAGCGCTTAGCGTGGCATAGTTGGAATTGGATGTCCGTAGTGATTTATTGTTTAACAATTGAAATAATGTATGACATCCCGTGTTTTATTCGCCTTGAATCCGTCATGTGCAACTATCGGGTTGGACAACTACCGATTGGACATTACAAACGAATGGGCTAAAACACGGGTGTGAATAGGAAGATTTCCGAAGTAGTTTGTTGCACATAATCGATTCAATGTGGGACTCGCCCGACGAACGGTCGCAGTGCGAGGGAGTGCAGTCGCCACCAGAGGAGAAGCACAAGGAGCCCGCCACCAACGGGGACGTCGCCAAGCCCAAAACCAATGTAGCTGATATCACCCCGTAAGTTGACATAAGTTGGGCATATAGCCGCTAAACTCAAAATCCCTGTCGGGTTCATCGAATTTTTTTGATGGAATGTTGTTGGACATTTTCGTTCGTACTATT
Organism: Idaea biselata; assembly: GCA_958496205.1. NCBI lineage: Eukaryota > Metazoa > Arthropoda > Insecta > Lepidoptera > Geometridae > Idaea > Idaea biselata. Next base: position 28,752,523 of record OY292396.1, on the reverse strand, counting down.
TCGATGAACCCGACAGCATAACACTGTCGGGTTCATCGAAAATGTTTCGATTGTTTCCTGACGGAATGTTGTTGGATGTTTTCGTTCGTAGCAGTAGTCAACATTGTTCCTCTATTGTGGTGTAATTTCAAAACAAAAACTTCTTACCACTTAAGGCCTATCCACATTGTAGACAAAATATGTCTTTCTTGGATAAAAAATACATTTCGATTTGGATAAAATTAAAATTTAGGCTTCGTCGTCTTTGCCTTGAAACTATACCAAAATGTAGAGAATAATGTCACCTACAAATTGCCTACAAATGCTACGAAGGAAAATATTCAACAACATTCGTTATAAAAATATTCAATTTTTGATGAACCCGCCAGTGTTATACAATACATACCTACTGTTTCCAGCAGATATACGTCATCTCTATTATATCGAAAGGAACATTGTCAAGAATATTTTGTAACATTCGTTCCATGTAACCTTGCTATAAAAAATTATAACTGTTAGATTTCATTGATTGACAGATTATGTTCCTGCTCTATCTATTTCTAACAAAACATCACCAAATAATACTGAGTCGATAACAGATCCAACCATCCATAGGATTTAACTTCAAAAGCAGGGTTTTTTCTTTTGATATGCAAATGTATCAATACCAAAAACACGCAAGTAGGGAACAATTAATTATGTATGGATATGCGTGTTTACATCCTTTCAAAGCAATGACCCAAAAAGACGTGCGCTTATAAAATGGAAATTAAACGTAGGCAGACTTAAATAAAAGGCTTTCGTTTTAGCAACTTGGCAGGTTTTTCAATGGTTGTTTTTTTATTACAAAAGGGATGAGGGCACTGTGCGGCGGATGCACACAGCAGTGAAACTGAACGAGGTCATAGTATCACGGTCACATGACGCACAATTAGTCATACTGAACCTGCCTGGCCCACCCAGGGATACGAAGTTCGACAGAGAATCTAACTGTAAGTATTCTATCACATATTTAAGGTCTATAGACTCATAGAATAAAAAATACCCTTGAAAATTGACCCCGCTGGGGGTTCAACTTTCAGTGGTACTTTTTATTCTTGGCACCCCTTTAGAGGAGGAATTGTGAAAACCCCTCTCTAGTGGATACCTTGACATCCCAAGAACGCATCCTCTAAATTTTGTGTATCTAAGGCCAGCAATTTAGACAGTGTCTATATATTAGTCAGTGAGTCAATCAGGCAGGACAAAGCATTTTATAGATATAGACTATTTATGTATTCTGTGATATAGATTAGATAAAAGATATATATACGTACATTACGAATATGTATGCTTCTAATTTCCAGACATGGAGTTCTTGGAGGTGCTAACAGAAGGTCTAGAGAAGGTGCTGATGGTGCGCGGCGGCGGACGCGAAGTGATCACCATCTACTCGTGAACGCACACGCGCCGCGCGCCCTCTACCGCACTGCGTCAGAACACACGTCTCTTATACACACGAATATATCACCCGAGGTTCGATATCAACTGTCAAAGTGATAACGAAATGTATGGAAGTCATGAGTGCTCGTACGCAAAGTTCGATATTATCCATGAAAGGTATAATAAAATGTATGGAAGTGTTATTAGATCGTGTGTTCTCGCCGCAGCTTGCGTCTCTCTCGAACTGTTATCGAATGCGGCAGTGTAACGTCGCCCTTATGAAACCTCTTTGTGATTCCATTAGAGTTTAGAGCGAGCGGGTCGGTTTCGATGTACCAACCGCTGCGCTCCTTACTTTTGTTTGACTTGAATGTTAGTTCTACGAAATTTTGTTGAATTTACTGTTTATAGTGAAGTTGTTTTGAAGTTTATTCACTGTTGTATAGATATTTATGAAGTATGGATGAGTCTAAAGAGAAGCCTTAAACTGTCAGTTAGTTCTAAGTTTGTTCGGTTACTAGAATAGCTAAAAGTTAATTTAGGTAACTAAGTGTTTCTCTATAGAGTTGTGCTATGTTCTTACTTTACTATGTTTATAGTACATTAATAGATAGTGATTTTGTAGCATTTTTTATATTATCATTTTTTTTGTTTTATTTTTATAACGTTAAACGAGATGTGTAGAAACTTTATAATTGTTTATATTATCGAGAATTATGAAGATTTCTAAATTATTATGATATATTTTGTAAATATAATCGTTTTGGTTATTTTTAATTGACATCTGCTCAACTTAAAACTTATAGTGCGATTGTAACGTTAAGTCTACGAAGTACCGAATTACTAAATACATGCAGACGGTACGTTTCTTTTAAAATCTAGTCACTTTTCGTGGTAGTGAACTATGTGATTTTAACACCAAATAGTAAGTTGTGTAAGGCGGACTATCACGCAAACGAGTTTACGTAGTGTGGTAAACACCGGCCACAAACGGTATATTACAAAAAGAAAAGAATACAGTTATGTATGAACCCTTCATGAAATAATTGACAACTCAGTTGAACCACCTACGTAAATTATTTGCGAGATTACTTCGCCTATTTAAACTAAATTCAGAAGTTACCTAACTACTGATGAATGAAAAATGAAAACAGCGTTTTCCCCAAAGGTTTTATGGTGAGTAGATTGATGATATAGAAGAGTTCTTTGAGAGCTACTTAAAATATAATTAGGTTTAGTGAAGTGTGTAATAGATAAAATGTTTTAACTATCGCTGTTTTCAAGCGAGTTTTGGAAACTTACGGCGCACATTCGCGTAGTTAGATTATTTCTTACTGTGATCGTCTCATAAGACATATTTATTCACTTGGATAAGAGTTTAATCAAACGCCCTATTTCACAATTTAATAAGAGCGGTTAAACCAACCAGTGATTTGAAACAAGTTTTTCCTGTACCTAATCTAAATCTATTTAGGTACGATGAATTATATAAGCGTTACCAAAAATCCATTTTACCATCTACCTAATTGGTCTATGATCAAAAAATTGATGTGACTTAAGATTTAAATCGTTTAAATCTATTTTATTTCGTAAACAAATTAGTATTACAATAAAACTCTTCATCATCATAAAAAAGAATTGTCAATTTAATTTCTTTCACAAAATAATAATGTATTAGTAATTCTACTTATACCTACTTAAATAATAATACCTAATTATTAGATAACTGCCAAATAGGTATCAATGTTGTATAATATCCTAGAAATAAGTCAGCTCCTTATTAAAACTGAAATAATTTCTTAGACTAGGAAATGTTGATTATTATCACACTTTTAAAAAATAAATACATACATACATGTATAAATACATATTAACCTATTTTGTGTTTAGAAATCACTACCAAATAGAATTATAATGATGAATCAGATTGAATGCGAAAAACAGATAATGTGTAATGAAATGAATTGAAAATTATAACAAAAACAAATATTTTGATTATGTTAGATTATCAATTTAAACAAGGATATTATTTTTTTCCTTACAACGTTAGATAGATGAGTATATCCAAATATGATCGATAATGAGAACTGTAAGGAGAATTGAGCGAAAACTTGAATCGACTTAATAAGGAAAGTATACAATATACCTACTTACGTAAGTGGTATATCATGTTGTCTTCAAATCGATTATCTGAGTTTATTCGAATACTTATATTTACGAAGGCTGTGCAGTTCTTTCATAATTTCTTCTTCTTTAAAAAAATGAGATTGCATTTTTTGTAATATTTGTTGATTTGTTCAACTAACTTTTTTAAAGATTATTTAATTAAACAAAAAGTATGTATGTATATTTACTTACACATACATACCAAGCAGTAAAATTTAAACAGACGGGATAAGTGTACAATAACTCTGTTGTAGGTACACTTAATCTCAACGTCTTTAGTGACTCAAAAAAATACCTTAAAAATTAAATACTTACTTACACTTAAAATTCAAATACATTACGTTATATACATTATATACAAATACATTATGTACATTGTACACGTACCTGTACCATAAATCTCTCTAAAATCAAATACCTTTTTAGGGTTCCGTACCTAAAGGTAAAAACGGGACCCTATTACTGAGACTTCGCTGTCTGTCTGTCTGTCTGTCTGTCTGTCTGTCTGTCTGTCTGTCTGTCTGTCTGTCTGTCTGTCTGTCTGTCTGTCTGTCTGTCTGTCTGTCTGTCTGTCTGTCTGTCTGTCTGTCTGTCTGTCTGTCTGTCTGTCCGTCCGTCCGTCCGTCTGTCCGTCTGTCACCAGGCTGTATCTCATGAACCGTAATAGCTAGAAGGTTGAAATTTTCACAGAAGATGTATTTCGGTTGCCGCTACAACAACAAATACTAAAAACAAAATAAAACAATTATTTAAAAGGGGCTCCCATACAACAAACGTGTTTCAAAAACTACAAGGCAATTCTACGATGTGACGCTTCTGATTGGTCAAGTCAAATCGAGTTGGTCATGGAATTCAAAATGGCTGCCCTATGTGTCAAATATAATCTGCCTTCACTGACCAAAGAGTTTCTTATAAGTTTCAGATTTTCTTTGAATCAAAGTTGTTGTAAACCATTTTAGGGTTCCGTACCCAATTGTGATAGTGGTACGGAACCCTTCGTGCGCGAGTTTCGCACTTGGCCGGGTTTTTTGTTCTATATTTTATAAATTATATTAAAATGCCTACGCTCGCCTTGGCACCTTTGGCACTGCCAAAATTGCCTGCAACTAAAAAAATTGCCTATAGTGTTCAAAAAATAAAAGGAGAAACAGAAAATATAAGTTTGTGAAAATATTGAATTCTTAAAACAGATAATTCAATAAAATTAAGTAACATAACTACCAAAAATTCGAAAATACAATTATATCACTTAGTGATTAATTTTAGCAGGCTTTACTCCATATATAAATAAAGATAACATATCTTTCCTTTCTTTCCTTTTAGTCAAAATAAAAATATTTATATATCCAAAACTTTCTTAACATAATACAACCTATTTATACCTACTAATAGGTAATGAATGAAAATATAATCGGAATTATTAATATTTACTTACATAATTTTATGTATACAATGGTGTAGCAGAAAAATATAACATAATATATTTATATAGTTTTACTAAGCAATAGAATTCTGTATTTACCTACGAATATTGTAAATCATCTGAATGCTATGTTTAGAAACAAACAATTACAGTGCATTTACTCGGTATTATATATTCAGAACTTGATATTTTAAATTACAGGACTAGTTCTGTAATTTAGGTACCTAATCTAGATGTATTCTGTGCTTGCTTGAACATTGGTGCAAAATTTACAGTCCAGCTTTATTATAACTTTTAACCCTGCTTAAGTTGAAAACATTCAATTGAAGAACTCTATCAACTCAACGGTTGATATTATGTTCATGCATTTTAGTTGCAGACTATATAAACCTATACGTATCTACTTTTATTGAAACAAACGCGAACGCACCGCGATATTGTGCCAAACATCATAAAACATTACTTAACTAAAACTATGGCAATACTTCATTACTGTATAGGATAACGGTAGTTTAGTGAACCTACTGTAATTCTAGTTAGCTATGTAATTCAGTAAATTCTGTAAGAATAAAGATCTCCAAACTAATAAATGTTAGATTCTCACATTTAACATAGCTGTCATATGGAATGCACATTACCTTTTCAGATTAGATAATAAAATATTGTAATTCAAACGTTTTAGACTTAAATAGGTAGATCAGTCGCTAGTTAATTGTATTAAGATAATTTCAAATGCCTGTTTTGAAATCGTCGGCATCGAACCCAACACCTAACGCTACGCGACTGTTAACATTTTGACAATTATTAATATTTGTGTAATTTACCTAATAAATCTATTTAGATTTAGGCTGTGAGTCAGCGTGAACACTTTCTTTACGATTAAAAAGTTCAAGCTAGAGTTGCTGTGATACACCATTATGGCTATAAAATTGTAATGTAGTCATTTCTGGCTGAAAGGGTGACGTCATCAGTACGTATAAAACGCCATAATCTATCTGTGATTTCACTGATGTTTATAATGCACCTCAACCGCTGCCTACTTTGAACAACATTCGAACAACACAATTCCTGATTTTGGGCTTAATATCATTGCAACGAATTTGCATAGCTGAACCAAAACAGCTGAGTTGTTTAACATGAACGTTTGTTGTTTTTTTGTTTTTCTTATAAGTAACGTTTAGGAGAATTTCTTTTGTTTAATTATGAGACAGACATGCAAAGACTGAAATTGTTTTGTCCGTTTTGAAGTGGGTTCAAATACCTTTCATAACTCTACCATAGCGTTTTGTCAATGAAATTTTGATATATGTCTACATTATTCGCAATGACGAACAGTTTCAGTCTTACAATTTATATCATACATAATACATACAGGTACCGTAACAGTGTGTACCTATAAACAAAAACGAAAAAACAAGAAGCTCTTCGTACAGCCAGCGTACCAGCAAAAGAGCTGTTTATTGGGCCAACAAGGCGAAGTCGTTAGTGTGATAAAAAGCCCAAATACCTACCTACATAAATTATATCTCGCATCGTTTCTTGATTATACTACCCAAATCAATTAATTATCTACATGAAAATTATAAAAGGCTGTCTGTACTTTGAAAGAAAAGTATTTTGGAAAACTTATTTTATAGGTATTACGTGTAACGCTCTCGAGCGGACGTACCTATCTACTTAGTAATTTTGTCTATTACGATTTGAAAATAATAAAATATAGTATTTATCTAAATGAACTATATTAAAATGCTAAACAAAAAGTTACGTACTTACCTATATAGAGTTTGCCGAGTGGTTAGAAACACATTTTGATCTGGAACGAGTTTTTTCATAGAAATATTTCGAAATATAAACATGTTGTTTAAGAAATTATTAAAAAATATTCAAATAAATAATAATAATTTTAGTGAACTTAGTGAGTAATTATAAGAGGAAAATGTTAAGATTATAATGAAATAAATTAATGTAACAATTCCTTGTTTTCTTATCTCTTACCTATCTATATATCACATACCTACCTATAAATAAAATCTTTGCACAACACACAGCACCATATAGCCCCGTGGTAAGCTACTAAGCTTGTGTTACGGTGACTAGACAACGGATTTAAAACTGAGACATATTTTTCTTTTGTAAATACATACCAGTGAGACATACATCATATTATTACATATGAAGACACCCAGACCAAGAAACTAATATTTATTTTTAAGCATAAATACTTGCACCTAGCGGGAATCGAACCCGCAAAAGCACGACGCGCCACAGAGGTTGGCAACACAGCTTTTCTAAGTTAGCCTGCTGAGGTAAATATCACTTACCTCCTTACCTTTAAACTATGATCAACAGATTCATAAACAACTTAAAAATGGCAAAATGGCTTTCTGCCATTTTGCCATTTGCAAGCCAGAAAGTGTCAGTATTGTCCTGGGGACCATGATCTAAGAGAGAAAAAGTAAGGGGGCTAGTTGCATAGGTACTACCCGTGCTCCGAGGAAGCCTGAGAAAAAGGTCGTGTTTAGTACCGGCAAACTTCTAGAAAAGAAAGGACGATTTTTCATAGAATTCGCGTGTAAAATGTACTGCGCGAACTTTTTCCTTTCACGTTAAAATTTTCCAATTTCTTTACCGGATACTAGACAGTATACACCAGTGTGTCATTCCACTCTTTGAGCTATCTGTATTTCAAATTCGTTGCAATCAGTTCAGTAGTTGTCGAAAAAGCCGACCCATTGGGTGAGGCGAGTTCAAATGCACGCCTATGTGATAAATATAGATATATATATATATGTATTTAGTGTGTAAGTATAGTATTCAATCATACTTACCTAGTATCCTGGTCTCTGGTATAACATGTTGACTACATTGGTGACCCATGGCATTGGCTCTTTGATTGATTACTCCATAGCTTCTAAAATTAAGAAAATAAGTTTATGTACGCTAAAAACAACTTTAAACAAAATTCAAATTAGTTCTAATTAATGAAAGAAACCTTACCTTGTAGTTTGCAATCTTAATATTCAAAATATTGGAGTAGAAATGAATACAAAAAATTAAAATATAGAATTTAATTTCATAAAACAACACTATAAATAAGCAGACTAGATAAATCCTAAACCTACTTAGCTATTTTAATATAATCTATTTTAACATTGCTACAATAAAGTAACTAAAGTCTAATATTGTTACAGAGTGTGAATGACCTGATATCTCGATTCACAGTTATTTCTATTTAATAATTGTTATCATGTTGCAATTAATATGTATTATGAAAATGTAAGGCACTTGACAAATTGACACTCAGTTGTATATCCCTTACCTTACCCTGTAAAGGTAACCGAGATATCAAATAGTATGAACATGATCAATAACCCAATTTGTACTAAATAATTGAGGTTTTCTAAGTATGTCTTATGTTTTGATAATAAATTATAAGTAGGTATCACAATAATATCTCACATTATAAGTAGGTAAATCACAAAGGTACATCTTATGGACTGTCAATGATATTTTAGCCTACTCAGCCTTCTCAATACAATCCACAACATATTTCCTTAACCCAGGTATATTACAAGAAGTATAATATTGACTGAGAACAGAATACTTCAAATTAATCACTTTCATACCCAATATTTGCAAATGTTTCCTTCTTAAAGCTTGAGGGCCAATCAAATGATCATTGTCTGAACAAAAATGGTCAGGCAGATTTATTAATACAGCCACATTTTCATTCCTATTTGATTTATCACTCCACTTAAATAGACTTCCAGCTGGGTGTATCAATACGTCAATCAGGTATGTATTATCTGAGATAATGTTGGCTACCATTACACCTGTTGACAACTTGTCTGCCCCACCAGAAATACTTTGAAAGATGTCAAGGGTTTTCTTAATTATATTCCTGATTCTGGGGTCTTGAGGTACAGGTTTTGCACATTGGTCTTTTGGCAAAAGAGGCCCTGAATACTCAGAGCATTCTAGAGAAAGAGCTGTATCAATCAGATACAATTTCTTCATTGTGTCCGAGTTGGAAACCCTACTTAGATACTCTGGACTAAACAATCTATTCACAAACTTCAATGGGTATCTACTATTGTATATGAAAGACAATAAAATTGAACAAACACTTTCAGTGCTCATTTTATAAAACTCCTTATCCACAATATCTTCTGCTAAAGCCCAAAATTCAGAACTATTTTTTGGATCAAAATTCAAATACCCAAAGGGAAAAATTACCGACCTTAGAAAACTTAAAGGCATATCCCTCCCATTGGTAACAAAATAATCGCTACATGACTCTAATATCACTGCATTCCTTATTTTAAAGTGTTGGCAGTAATTTAGTATACCTATTATCAAAATGTGGCTTTTAATTCTATCACCTTTAAGTTTCATGTATTTTTGTACAGCTTTCTCAACATTAACATCAGAATAGTTAAGTCTGGTTAACTTCGATAATATATCAAGCATAGATTCTTGATCTAAAGCGTGTATATTGGAGTACAGCCAGTTTCCAACAATAGCAAAAGATTGGTAAGAAATACATTTCTCATGTAAAAATACATCTAAAACATTTTGCATTTCGGGAACTTTAATTTTGCACCATATGTGAGCAAATTTCTGCTCTAATAATGTCAAGATGGGTCGCTTGCTTGATTTAAATCCTTTTAAAATTTCAAACATTTTAGCAACATTGTGCTCGTTGATATCTTGTTCTCTTTCAACTATACCCACCCATAGTTTGTCAGTAGTATCTAGATACTTAGGATTAGACTTGTTTTTGATAAGAAACTCAACAAATGAACATAGCTGTTCAATGGTTAACCTATTGTCCACCACTCGCAGTAACAATTCATCAGAAAACTTTGGCTTGTAAGGGTCCATCAATGTCGATTCTGTATTCAAAATGTTCAGTATTGTCTGAGTATCTTCAGTTTTAATAATAACTCGAAGTAACTTATCTAAAATAGCACCTTTAGCTACTGAAATACTGTTACTACTAGAAACCAAACTGATTAGAGTGGGATTCTTTTCTAAATCATAAATTCTTTCCATGGCACCTAGAGCTATGTTTGGAGTTATCTTTGTACATTTTGAGAGTAGTGAGAAAACGTCCCTGAGGTCCATGCACTGTTTAAATTCCTCTTGAATCACTCCATAGTTCTGTGAATCTCGAGAAGTATTCGGGGATTCTTGTGGCTTCTTCGCGTCAAAGTCCGATATGTTCCACAACTTCCTAACAACTACAGGAAGCTCATGTACATTTAGTCCGTTCTCCACAATTATTGTACTGTCACAAAATTGATTCTCTTTCATGGATTTATCGTCACTGTAACTCCGAGGCAAAACAGCCGTGGTTATTGCATTGGTTACCAATGGCATATTCGTATTTCCCGAAGAAAGCAAATTACCGTGTAATTTTAAACATCTTCTCAAAGCTAGAGACATATTTTCAGATATAAACAAAACGAAATAAAGAAAATAAAAGCTTTAAAAAATACAATAAACTTCACAGAACAAAATCGGCCATTTTATATTGACAGTGACATTGACATTTTTACTGGGATAAACCATGGATATGACCAGTGTCAATTTTATAGATGTGGCTTTGCACGACCATCATAAAAATAGCCAAAGAAAAGACAGAACAGAATATTTCTCCTTTCCTTCATCTTTTTAGTACTTATTAATTAATCAAATAAAAGGTCATCGCCCCGTAGATAATTCTGTGACTCATGGAATTGCTCAGGCCTAGAAAAGCTTCAGATTTGAGAAAGACAAGTGTTATAATTTTGTTACTCAAACCAAGCTGATACGCCAAACCGCCAAAAACATGAAGCAGCAGCTGATTTAAAAAAAATCTGCTGTCAATGTCACTGTCATTTCATTTCCGTTTTCTTGCTTGTTTTGTTTTGTTGTTCTTCTGCAGGCAGGAAAACCGAACGAAAATTAAAATTAAAATTGTTTCTGGAAATTACATTAATGAAATAAACTCGTTGCATTGAGGTAAAGGCCGACAAATAATATAGTTTTTGCCTTCTACAACCATACTAGTGCCCAAAAAACTGAAAAGAAAATCAACACAACCCTTTTTTCAACTGCATTACTTCAATGAAAAACTGAAGCCAGTGATTTAAAAGTAAGTACCTTGCCATAAATACTCGGCTTACAGTCATTGCATTACATAAGTATTCTTTTTTTCTTATAACTAAAACTTAAAAACCTACCTTGAAGTAACTTGGTAGATTGCCTTGAATCTTAAAAGTACCTAGGTACTTGCAATTACCATCTGTTTTCTCTTATTTTAATAACTAGCTGTACCTCGCGACCGTGTAAGTCCCGATCCTGTTAGAGTATTGGTATCAAAGAAAAGACTGTTACTCCAAAGGATACTAAATATCTGCATAACAAATTGTATTTAAATCAATGTATGAGTTCCTGCACTAATCCTACTAAGCTGAAAGTTTGTTAGTATGTATGTGTGTGTGTGTGTTTGTTACTTAATCACGTAAAAACCGCTGAACCGATTACCATCGAACTCGGTATGTAGATAGCTGAAGACCTGGAATAACACATAGGCTACTTTTTATCCCGGTATTCCCGCTGGATCGGGGAGGGTGAATCTGCGGGGTGCAGCTAGTTACCAATAAAAATCAATAAACAAATCTTTTATCTTTCAAGGCCCCAAGTCTGCTCTCACAATCATATCTCATTATAGTGGTGATAGAAAAGTAATTGTCTTATTTGATGTGTATTTGACACATTTGTCTACCAAATGTGTAATTGTACCATATGACAATTACTATTCTATCAACACGATTGTGAGAGCAGTCTTAGGACTCAGTTTTCTAGTCATAAATCTGTAAAGCAAAAAAGGTAGACCTACCCATCAAGACCATATAGCTGAACAATTGCTTTTATATCTATTGCGAAAGCTTCTATTTCCATTTTGATCTTTACATTTGATCTAGCTTGATGATTTACACAGGAATTCAATAACTGATGTGTTGATCAAATCAACCAATTTCATATCAATATCATATTCAGATGCAAGTACTTGAATCAACTGATTTCAGTTTATTATCTACACTAATATAATAAAGAGAAAAGATTTGTATTTTTGTGTGTGTGTGTGTATGTTTGTCGTATGTCTGTTATGAATAAACTCAAAAATTACTGGGCCTATTTTAAAAATTCTTTCACCGTTTGAAAGCTTTGAGGCAAACTGGCAAATATTGATGTGATCAAACATATTGATTATTATATTAATTTCAGAAGACACTGCAAGAAATTTTATTCCATAAAATTTATCTACCTTACCTAAATCCCTATTTATTGGCACTATGATGGCACATAATTAGCTTATTTTTTTATACAACACTGGCTTACCAGGTTTTATTCCAGTATCTCTGTTAGAATTTTGCCAAAGAATCAATTTTATACATCCATTATATCTTATCTCTTAGGAGATGGGTCGACTAGTCGGCAGTTTAACCGACTAGTCGTTACTCGGCAAATTGTGCCGACTAGTCGTCAACTAACAATTATGCAATAAAACCAATATTTATTGAATTAGTAGTACCTACAGTTAGAAGGTCAGAAACAGAAAAACGTAACCAAAACACGCCATAGCCTACATACATCATTTAAACATCATACATCTAAAATGTCATAACTAGGCCTCAGCTCTTTCAATATATTTTTACAACTATTATTTTTATTTCAACCATTTTTTGGAAGTTTCGAAGTGCAAATTTATCCAAAAATAACAGCAATCGCCGAGTGATCATGATTAACCCAAATATCTCTCGGAATTATAATAATCTGCATTGCCGACTAGTCGGCAATTTTCGAACCGACTAGTCGGCTAGTCTGCTAGTCGGCAGAACCCCTAGTCGGCCCATCTCTACTCTTTTTATTACGTTTTTTCTTCATTCTTCCAAATGTGCAGTGTAATCATCAAAGTAAAATGTAATATGATATGTACAACTGTACGACCCATTTAATTAGTCGCAAGTAGAGCAAAGATGTCCTCGTGAAATTAAACAGTCGTAAATTAGAGTCGTAACTCATCTGGTAATTAATCACGTTCTCGTATTGTCCTTAGCAATGATGTGACAGTTTTATTGCAGTTTGGAAAATTAGTCTAGTTTTATAAGTTCAATCTTAAGAGCAGAGTCTCCATTCTCTTTCTACATACAAACGTTTTTTTTTTTTTACAAGGGGAATCTCCTTAAGACCGTCAGGCCGCTCCCAGGGGTGAGCGGCCCGGTGTGTGGGGGTCCCCCCGGCCAAGATGGTGTGCGGCCGGGGTATACCCACTAAACCCCTCGGTGTCCGTCTGTTCCGCTATTTGTCGGGGACAACGGGAACAGCGTTAGCAAAACAACCGTTGCCCCCAACAGCGGTCGGCCTCATCAGGCCTCCTCTCTGAAACCCTTTTCAGGGAAACCTGAAAAGGTTTTCAGAGAGGCGGCGCCGACCACTTTTCGGCTGCAGGGGATAGGGCGAGCGGCAACAACACACCGACACGCCTCTTCCCCTGCAGCCCCACCGCGTCCGCCATCTTACGGTGGCGGCCCCGCCGAGGCCGCGGCAGATAGGGAGAGCGGCAACGAAACACCGACACTCCTCTCCTGCCGCGGCCCCGAAACCTCCAGCTGCGAGCCGAAGCTCAAGCGGCCCCTCCTCGGGTGGGTTCCTCTTCGCTTCACCGTGGGTGACCAAGCCACGGTTACTAAGCCCCCCCGCCACGACAAGGCGGGAACCCTTCGGGGGGGAACGTTTTCCTCCCTGGATAAAGACATTAGAGCAAATATGTTTATGCCATAAAACCTATATCTGTCATGAGTCATGACTAATATGACTATATGCATCTACCTTTTGATTTTTTTCATTTTCTAATTAGAATAAAAAAAAAATAATGCATTATGCAGATGCATAGTCATGACAGATATAGGTTTTATGGCATAAACATATTTGCTCTAATGTCTTTATCCAGGAAGGAAAACGTCGACTACGTTTGTATGTAGAAAGAGAATGGAGACTGTCCTCTTAAACTATTCAATGTTACCTAAAAAATAGAGCCAAAATATAGAACTTAGTTTTTAGGGTTCCCGTACCCAAAGCGTAAATATGGGACCCTTTTCAAAAGTGAACTCAAAAATATACATACAGTTCAATATTTATTCAATAAGATGGCCGTTTTGAATCGTCAGTAATCTACTGCTCTACTCTTCTGTCCATCTGTCTGTCTGTCACCAGGCTGTCTCGTGATGATGAGTCATCATAAGATACAGTGATAGACAGTCAAATAATGATGACGAAAATGACTTTGGGCCACACCTTGCTTCTCCTGCATGTTGGCATGCTGGTACCATCCAAGAAGCACATTCCGTCCGACGTAAAATTCTACATTTTCCAGAACTATACTCTCTGGCCAAGAAATAAATTGGAAGGTATAATTAAAATAATGAATCCTTTGACGTAATTGGTACCCATATGTCACTATTTTCATCTCGTTACGTTACATACGTAAATTTTATTATTGTACAGTGGTTGTCTTTTTAATGGAGGCTTTGGCCACAGCTTGCCGCCACCCACCCGCCTAAGTTGTACCGCTAAGCGGACTGACACATAGGCTTGTGCAACCACTAAAGATGGATCGGTTTTCGTTTCACTGCCGTCTTCTCACCGTCAGTCGTGCTAACAAGCATCCAACAATTCACCAGTGAACATAAGATCTAACATGAAAATCAATAAAGTGTATATTGAGTGTTAAACCGGAATAGCAGACTACATCTTCACTTTTTATCTAGTGAGATAGTCGAAACCGCTTTCTATAAATCATAAAAATACATTGGTAGTACATACCTATAACATCGGGCGGTTTCATCCGCTTTTTATCACGATAATCCCGATAAAAAGTGCCTATAGGTGTTATTCCAGAAGTTTAGCATTTTAGATTCCAAGTTCCAGTTTAGATTATTGTTAAACACAATATACCATATAAATACCGTTACCGTTTACCGTTAATACCGTTGTAGGTATATATGGGTATTGGTTTTATTCTCATACATACTCACAATTTTTCCTGTTTATAACATTAGTAGGATATTATGATATATTTTATATAACAGGCTTATGCGACATTTTATAATAATAAAAATGTTTGTACCAACACAGTTAGCATTAATTAACACATTCCTACTATGAGGCCACAAAGGCAGTCCACTTCGGGGACAAATCTCGGTAGACAACAGAAAAATATTTTGATAACAGCTGTGATAACGCGTAACGCTATTCATGATAATCGGCAATGATAAGAATTAAAATGCTTTACTCAGTATCTTTTTTTTATGTGGTTTAAGGAGGTGTTTCTGTGACTCTCCACAAGCACCTATAGGTGTTGAATTTCTTATAATTGTCGGGAAACTGATCAGCTCTGTTCAGTGTCGTTTTGCAGTGCACTCTCGTTGCTCGGTCGGTTGAGGTGGGTCTTTTAAATTAGTGCAGTTTAACATTTTTTCTTCTGTTTTCGCGATGCAGTATGGAAATTAAAGACATTTTTCGGTTTTAATTGCGTTGTGTTTATTACGTTTAGCATTGTTTCAACGCTCAACGTTTCGAGACCTTTGCAGGTCCCTTCTTCAGGATTAAAAGTAATAAACACCACGCGATTAAAACCAAAAAATATCTTCAAATTCAATAGTGCAGTTTAATTTAAAAATTCTAGAACTGAAATTAAAGACATTTTTCGGTTTGAATCGCGTGGTTTTTATTACTTTTAGCATTGTTACAACGCTCAACGTTTAATGTCTTTAATTTCAATACAACATCGCGAAAACAGAAGAAGAATCTAATTCTAGAACTGTTTCTTATATCGTGATTATGTTTATTTAACGATCAATGTTTCGGTCACGGTGTTTTTAATGTTCTTGGTCGCGGTGTCCCCTCGCGACCAAGGCCATTGTAACATGGTTGAAACGTCGTGGTAATAAAATTAAAAAGTAAAAATCACGTGATTATGTGTGTATCACGTGTATGATTAGGATGTTTATTTAATTTGTAGGTAGGTACTTGGAATATTGGTTGTTTGTATAGATAAGGTACTTGCGGGTAACAAGAGCCGCTGTCTAATATGGGCCACTAATTGAAAAACACACTTCTAACAGTTTTAATAGATTCCTCTCACGCACATATCTAAAGGACCAATAGGAGAGCTTACATGCGCGCTCGCACCGTCGCGCGGTCCGCCATCTTGTCAGTCGCAACGATTCAATCGAACGACCCGGACGGCGTCACTCGGAATTAAAAATAATAAGTGCTCAAACCCTTAAATTGTGCCTAAAATATATTGCTTTTTGAATATCTCATAAATATAACGTTGAATGTGTACATTTCTGTTTACTAATCAGGGTAAGTGTAGTGATTTTATTAATAACTGACAGTTTTAAGTTGAAATCTTTAAAATTAACATTAAGGTCTAACAAAGGCCACATTTGAGGCGGGTAAAAAGAGCCGGCCAAAATACTCGTCTATTTTAAAGTTTTTAGTATTTCTAGTTGTCTCAGTTCTATTTTTATATTAATTTACGCGTACACGTTTTCAGGATTAAAAAATGGAACCTCCGCCTAAAAAACGTCGTGCCCTTTGGTCACTGCAACAGTTAGAAGCTGCAATGACTGATGTTAATGAAGGAGTCTTGTCACAGCGTGCTGCAGCCGCTAGGTATTCTATTCCCAGGAGAACTTTAGTCAATCATCTAAAAGCATATTTCACAAAAAAAACCTTGTCTTGTAGGGAATCTCATATGTGACATCCTTTCATAAGTCTAACAAGAGCCAAGTTGTTGTTTTTTTTGTAATTTTATTGTTTAATAACGTTATTGCTGTTTCAGATTTATATAATGTTGCGTATACTTATTTAATAAATGTGATTATTTAGTGGGTATAGTACTGAAAAAAGCTGTTTAAAACATATTTTTGTAAGGACAGTTTAATAAGGACCAGTGTTCAATCGTTATTTATGACTAAATAGTAGTATAAGCTAATGTAAACTAAAAAAATATCTATTTCGTGTTGATTGTTATTAAAATCTTTAACTATTTGAGGTGGCTCTTATTAGAACACTATGGTTTAAAAAGAGCCACAGAGAGGTTTTTTAAAAAGCTTAATTTTGATGACAATAGTGCAACAAAACAATTAATTGTATTGTTTTTTCAGATTGTCAATAAAGCAAGTACGTTATGTAATAACTTGTTTTAGTTGTTTCCTCTATTTGTACTAGATATTTAAGTTTAATTTAAGGTGGCCCTTGTTTACCGCAAGTACCTTACACCACAAAAATTACAAAATAAAACATAACAACATGAATGGAATATCTTAAATCTGAAGGAACAAAGGGCGGCCTTATCGCTAAACGCGCGGTTTAGGAATATTTTGAAAACCTTGAGATTTATTGACCATTGCTCGAAACCCGTCGGGTTTCGGCTAGTTCCAATTCCACCCAGTTGCGTGGTGAATTAAATTCAATTGTCATATTGTTATTCAATATCGCTATGAGTTATTCAGCTATCTAAATACATCAGATTGCTGAAATAGCTCTAATAGAGAGGTATAGGCCTTCGACCTGGTAGTCAAATATTGCGAAAGTCCTCAAGCAAGCCAAATTGGCAATAACGATAATCCGAGACAGATCAACTTGCAACTGTTAAGTTAGGAGACCCGCCCTTAAATAACGGCGGAATAAAGGGAAGGAAACATAATTAGATTCAGCTATCTCAATACATAATCGTAATCGGTCCAGATGTTCTGAAATTTAAATTATAATATACCTATCTACAACATACCCAACTTAATGTTGTGGATATCTGTATATCGCCAACTTTCAGACGACGACGGTCCATATCCAAACTTTTGGCCTCTCTCTTCCAACACGTTACCTCCCACTGTGCAAAATTCCACACTTAAACGGTGACCCATTGAAGTACTGACCGCGCAAGGCGCTGCCGCGCCTTCCACGGTCAGTACTTCCCTGGGCGACCGTTTAAGTGTGGAATTTTGCACAGTGGTAGGTAACGTGTGGAGGTAACCCGCGCTGCTCATCTACTGGTACCTACTAATATTATCAAAAGGTAAAGTTTGGATATATGGAAGGACGTTAGTGTGACGGAAACGTATGGTGATCTTCGTAAATAATAAACCGATTTTGATGATTCTTGCACAAATATACCTACATTGCATTATCCAAAAGCATATTATGTGCCTAATCCTGAGTAATGTCATTTTAAATAACAAAAACTAATTAAGCAAAAGCAGTAAAAATCATTAAAATTGTAACATTAACTTTAATCATTTAGGAGTCTTGTAATGAGAAGGTGGTTTCGGGTTGTCTATATATTTCTACCTAGTTCTTTATAAGCCGATTCTATCGATAAAAGTCCAAAAAATTGTGATTTACTGCATTGTGGGATGCTATTCTGCTCATCATTCCGAAGGTTCTCATTAGATTTTCACCAAGATTTTATGGAACTCCAATCTGGCACTCCTCTCACCATCTCTCACCGTAAAAAAAGAATTATCGAAATCGGACTTCATATACGGAGTACGGCGGGAACATATTCACATACATACCTACATACAAACAATATACGGGTCGAATGGAGAAATTCCTCCTTTTTTGAAGTCGGTTAAAAACAGCCATTATTAAGAATTTTCGTACGTTCAGACAGATCTGGACAGATGGAGACACATAGGTATACGGTATTTTAAGAATTTCCTGCTATATGGTTTCGTTTTCCAAATGACCGGATATCCGAATAGCATGTGTTAATTCCACACAACACACTTCTTCAATACAACAATCAAACTAATTAAGTAAAATTTCCGGTAATCCAGCTTTTTTTTTTAATTGCCGGATATCCGGCTTATTTTTCATTGCCGGATATCCGGACATACCGTGTTAATTCCACACAACACACTTCTTCAATAAAACATTCAAACTAATTAAGTAAAAGCAGAAATAACACTATTGCACTTGTGCGGGGACCAAAGCTAAGGTAAACTCTGTAAAGTTTTTTAGTAAATAAACTTTTTATTATTTATTTATTTATTGCCAGATAACCTGACCGGATATCCGGACAAAAATTTACACCTATATGTTAATCCGGGTCTATAGCTATCTGCATACCAAATTTGGTTAAAATCGGATTAGCCGTTTCTGAGATTAGCGGGAACAAACAGACAAACAAACAAACAGACAAAGTCTCTAAAAACATTTATTTCGTGTTTAGCTACCGATTTTGAGGCGATCTGCATTTTTTTTTCTGGATATAATTCAATTACAGATTTTTTTATGTCTACAGATTTATAATATGTATAGATAGGGATTTCGTTATTATATTTGCTTGTTATTACCCGAGTGCGCGACGCAAAAAAGGGCTATTATGTGTTTATCTTATGGTACATACATACAGTCTAAGTATGCATGTACCATATGTATATTTGATTTTTGTTTCCGCTCCTCACTGTATAATAGGAAAATTATATTCGATGTACACGGTTAAGTAGGTACTTACTATTCATTTTACTTACTGTCGAAAGATTGGCGGTCACTAACTGGCGTCCTCATATCGCCAAGTGCATTTGCCGTCGATGTCATAGCGCGTTTTCCCGGAAGGACTAACGAATTCTTCCTATCTTCTAGGTCAAAGGTGCTTCATCTTAGAGCACTTCATCACTTGCCGTTTGGTGAGATAGTGGTCAAACACTAGCCTAACATAGATATTTCTTCTGTCTTCGCCATGTTGGTTTGGAGTTAAACTCATTTTTAGATTTTAATCATCATCATCCGAGCGATGTTCCCGGTTGCATCCCTCTCGAGAGCCCGGGGTTCCGCTTAATGTGTTTTATTATTTTAGCATCGTTTCAATGCTAAACGTTTCCGACCTTTACAGGTCTCTTCTTCAGGATAAACAAATAGGCGTGCTGTTTTTTTTTTCAAATGAAAAATAAGTTTTTTTTAATTACTAATCTAAGAATTATATAACCATCTACAATCTATTTAAAAGTAAACAAAGGCATTCCCTTGTGCACACGTTATCGTCCTTGTTATTGCAACTGGGCAGTGGACAGACCTAGATTATAATTATCAAGAACGTTATCACGTTTGACATGTTGTGTACACAAATGTAGACTTCATTTCTACACATAGATTTAGGAGTCAAACTAGATCTGCACCCGTTTTTAGGGTTTCGTAGCCAAATGGCAAAAAACGGAACCCTTATATTTCTATTATAATGATAACTTTCATAGGCATTAGAGTAATTTTGATCTCATACTTCGAAAAGTTAACAGAAGCTAAAGTAAGGAATACTTAAGATAACGAGAGATGTGAAATGACGGTTTTAAATTTTACATTTTTACAAACTAAAATAATCCACAAATAGACAGGGGGTCTATACTTGTATACCTATTATAAAGAGGTTACGTTGGTAACGTGTATGTATGTATATTGGGGGTAATCTCCGAAACCACTGGACCGATTTCTATAATTCTTTTACCAATAGAAAGCTACATTATCGGGGAGTTACAGATGCTACTTTTGATTCGGGACTTACGCGGGTTTTATATTTATAGATTACTTTAAGTATTTTTTTATCCCTAGCGAGTCCCTTTATTGTGTCTGTAATCGTATGCTTTAGTCATTGAACTTCAATTATAAATACGTAGGTGCCTATAATAGTTATAATTAAAACAAAACACAGAAAGCTAACTAATTAATTAAGTAGTCAATTAGTTTAGTGTTATCGTTAATGGTATTTTAATACTTACCTACTAGATTCTTCTTCTGTTTTCGCGATGTTGTATTGAAATTAAAGACATTTTTCGGTTTGATTACTTTTAGCATTGTTACAACGCTCAACGTTTCGAGACCTTTCAGGTCTCTTCTTCAGGTCTCGAAACGTTGAGCGTTGTAACAATGCTAAAAGTAATAAAAACCACGCGATTCAAACCGAAAAATGTCTTTAATTTCTTTACTTACCTACTATATTAAATCCATGACGTTTCCTACTTATCTTCAAACTTCAGACGCACGACATGAATAACCGACTTTAAAAAAGGAGGAGGTTTGATTAATTTTTCAAGTGTTTCCTTAGCCCATATTTATGACCTTATCTATTTTTGTCTTTGATATGCGAAATTTGGGATTTCAGAATAGTTGTTGAGTCTTGGTCGTTTAAAAAGAAAAAACTTTGGGGTCGATTTCGACCCCCTGGGCATATATGGGTAATGTTTGGAAAGCATTTCTTCAAAAAACCAAGAACGAGGTTCCTAATTTGTCGGAATATTTTTTTTCTTCTTTTTTATATGTAATGATCATCATAAGACTTACAATAAGGATACGTGGTATAATATGTACCACGATAAGAGAAGTTCCCATTAGAGTAGTTCCCGGTCCTGTAAAAATGGCTAAATAAACAGTAGCCTTAGAGGTTTCTAATTGGGAGGCTTAGGTACTAAGTTAGCATTTAGATAATTTCTCGTGCGAAGCCAGGATTTTGTTATTACTTTAATAAATAACAAACAGTTTAAATTGACTAGGACAAGAAAAACGGTTTAACATGAGGTGTAAATAAACATCGCGATAACCTGTTTGAATGAAAATGAACTAGGTAAATTGAATTTATCTGTATCGTGATAATTTTAAGTACCTAATAATATAGATAAATAATAATATACGTTAATCAAGTTGCTATCAATCATCATATTATATACATACGTAATAGCAAGAATATCTAAGTAAATTATCGAACAATGCACAGTTTTGTGGTTCAGCGTCATAGAAGTGTAATGCTGCATAACTGCATCCAAGTGAAACTTACATACAACAGCCTTACATATTACACTCTCTATAGAGAATGCGATGTGTTGACTGTCAGGCAACTATTCATATTGAGGTCAAGCCTTCGCAGGCATACAAGTCTGCCATTTGATGTACAGAAAACCAAAAGACGCCCGGGTATGCCGATGTGTAACGAAATATTATGCCGCACCGCTTTTGGTCGTACACAATATGAAGCGCTCAGTCGAACACTTTATAATAAACTAAACAAAACCCTAAATTTCTACCCGCTATCCAAATTCGAAGTCAGGAAAAAAGTTTCCAAATTCCTACAAGACCTCACATACGAAGAGACAGAAAAGCTCCTTCAGTTACCCTTTTGATAATCTTAACGTATCTTACAGCTCATCAACACCTTATTTAAATTAATTTAAATTATTTTTGCTTATTTTTATATGGTATATTTATTATATATATAATATTTATTATATAATATTATATTCTATGTATTAGATTTATATTGTGAAATACCTATGTGAACTAATGTCTGCTCACAGTCATATTAAATATTAATGTAAAAAATACCCGTAGTAAGGAATCAACTGCCACCTATAGTACAGGCTATCCTAGTTTAGGTGACAGGGACTCTGTTTATATAAATCTACAATTAATATTATAACATTATGTTTCCTCGTACCAGTCTAAGTTTGTTCTCTCTGGCCTGCTCTGTGCAATCTTGCCTAAGTACCTGTACATATTTGTATGTATGCTGGGTTGAGTTGCATAGGGCTCGGCACTACAGGGAACACTAGTTTTAACTTGAATTGTAGACATTATTGTGAAATAAAGATTATTATTATTATTATTATTGTTTGTAACGTTTCCGTTTCACGGGGCTATGGAGCCCCGGACCTTTGGAAGGCGTGCGTGGGGCCGAAGCCAACACGTAGAGGCCCGTTTTAGTTACAATTTTAATCGCAAAGTATGAAATGGACACCAAACCGGCGATTATCCCTGTCCACACTATAAAATGCAACCAAGGACAACCCCCGGTTTGGATAGAACTATTATGTAAACTATGGATGAAAACTACTTGGGCTATGGCAATGGGTTGGTAGTGGATTGGGTACTGGGGGGAACTATGGGGACTATGGCGCCTGCCGTAACATTGTTCAACAAACAAGTAAAAATGGCAGACGGAGACTCGCCAACTCACAAACTGGGCCACCCTAAATGAAGCCGAGCAAATTACAGCCAGGGGGCAACAGGGGCGTGAGTGGCTGAAGGATGGAGAGGCCTCCCTGGATTTTATACTCAGGTCACGGGCTCCCTGAGGGTCCAGCCTACCTGGCCCACTCACCACTTACGATTGGCATCCATCCTACGAGCAGAGTGGGAGCTCTGCTCTCGCGACCCCACTCCGACCGGCCGGTGAAGGCAAGCCAGAGGCGGGGGACCGCTTCCTCGTCAGTGTTCACTCCGACCAGCCAACTAAGGCAAGCCGGAGGTGAGGAACGGTGATTTCCCCCTGGAGCACTCGGGTAGCCGCGGGGTCGCTACTCCCCGACACCTCGCCTCAAGGTGCCCTGCGGGCTTATTATTATTATTGTCTGTAACGTCTCCGTTTCACGGGGCTATGGAGCCCCGGACCTTTGGAAGGCGTGCGCGGGGCCGAAGCCAACACGTAGAGGCCCGTTTCAGTTACAATTTTAATTGCAAAGTATGAAATGGACACCAAACCGGCGATTATCCCTGTCTACACTATAAAATGCAGCCAAGGACAACCCCCGGTTTGGATAGAACTATTGTGTAAACTACGGGTGAAAACTACTTGGGCTATGAAAATGGGTTGGTAGTGGATTGGATACTGGGGGGAACTATGGGGACTATGGCGCCTGCCGTAACAATGTTCAACAAACACGTAAAATGGCAGGCGGAGATAATAATAATATAATAATAATATTATAATAATAATAAAAAATTATTATTATTATTATATTGGTCATATTCAGTACAATGTCCCTATTATGTTGGACCCAATTAACCAATGTGTGGATCTGTCATCCATATTATATTATTCACAAGCAAGCTCTAATATGCTTGTGAATTACTATGCACTAGTCAATAAACCAAAGCGTGGTTACTAAACGTAAACGTAACCAAAAAGGTTGAATTGATTTCAAAGTACCTAAATACAACCCTTTCATGATTTTAAACTAACATGGCTAATACCCCGTTTATAAATAATATTTGTAGGGAATACTACCCTTTATCAAAAAAAATAGCTTTTGTCACTATAATAGGTATCTGTGTTAGAATAAAGTTGTATTCATTAGGCCCTGGCCCTAAATCATTAGGAGTGAAATATAATTATTAGGGTTTCGTAGTCAACAAAAACCCCTTATAGTTTCGTCATGTCTGTCTGTCCTCTCTCATCCGAGCGATGTTCCCTGTTGCATCCCTCTCGGGAGCCCGGGGTCCGCTAAACCCCAAATATTATATTTTTACGGCCGGCCGCCAGCCTGACACCAACCCTTCTAGGGAGCAATCAGTTTATCCGCCACCGCGCGGGGAGAACTTAAGTTTTGCTAGTCCCCCCCTAAATCCCTTAGTCGCCTTTTACGACACCCACGGGAAGAGATGGGGTAACCCTGTTCTATGCCGGGGACACACGGCGTCTGTCTGTCCTAGACTTTTTAAGTTGGTGATCACTTTGACCCGATTCTGCTAACATTCCTCGTATTTACATCTCTTGCAACCGCTACATTTAGATAAATAGGTAAGATATAAATATATTTTTATAACACATTTGCTCGTAAAGGGCCTCTTATTTCACCAATTTCAATATCGTAATGTATGTCATTACGTACTTGTGCGTAATCGTAAAGTAAAACGCACGAGTTTCTTTCTAATAAGGTAACACGTACGGTTTATCACAAGAGAGTGAGAGAGAGACTGGTGAAATTGTACTCAAGAGAGTGAGAGAGAGACTGGTGAAATTGTAACAAATCATAATAACTTGACAACATTAAAAATGCCAACTGGCAACGTAATAATCAATTTCACAAATTGTTCAAATTTTTCTAACTGCTTTAACAAGTGATTAAAGATTTATTCGTTTAAGAAAGTCCGAGTTTTATTTATTTCCTCGCAAATGTGTTATAAAACGTCGTATGACATACGTGCGCTTTGATAATTACAGCCTCTGCTTTCTTGTAGCCCTCGCCTACGGCTCGGGCTAGCAATATCGCCTCGGCTGTAATTTTCAACTTACCGCACTTATATCATAATGTACCATTAAATCACATCTACACAGGTAAAACTACTCTATAGTTGATTGTTCTTGCATCAATGGACGATTATTCTTGATGGCCCGTACCGCGTCTTACATGTGACACGGTAATTATATACATGAATATTATTTAAGGTCTAGGTTTTACGCACGACTTGGCCCGTATGAACATAGATAGATATAAACTTTATTGCACCAAAAATTTACAAAAACAAAAAAAAACTAATTTTAGAATAGGTACAATGGGCGGCCTTATCGCTAAAGGCGATCAGCGAGCGATAATCAAAAGAATTTGTGGTAAGATATTACAGCCTCATATTGCTCTTATCAAACCACTTACTATCTATTGCTACCCGACTGCAAGTGATACATGTTTTTTGGATTTAAATCCCTTCTTCCTACTTTGTGTAGTTTAAGTTAAGTTTTTTAAGTATGATTTGTAGCTTTCATTAGATTTTAATGGTTTGTAATAAACTAACCTGGTATTAATCCATAATTCTATTAATACTTTTTAACATGCCTAATTTACTAAGGTCTCGATTTGACCAAACTGGAATAAGCAACGAATAGCAATTCTACGCAAATTGTCTTTTGTTCGACAGACTCGCCGGAGTTGTTCAATCGCAAAACGAATATTGTTTTTTTCTATTTATGCTTAAAAAATCTTAATGCGGTTCACAGAATAGATCTACTTACCAAGTTTCAATAGTAGGTATAGTTCTTATAGTTTCGGAAAAAAGTGGCTGTGACATACGGACGGACAGACAGACAGACATGAAGAATCTATAAGGGTTCTGTTTTTTACCATTTGGCTACGGAACCCTAAAAAGATGATTTATGCGACGAATTGTTATTCATTGCTTATTCTAGTTTATTTGAATCAAGCATAGGCCATATTCCCCGCACGATATCGAAATGTCAAACAGAATACTAGACCTGTTATCTATCTTATCAGAATACGTCACAAGAATCACAGGGCTCATCACTCACCGTCAAGGAATATTTGTATATGAAGGATACTTTGTACATAATATATTACCGTTCTTACCTAAAAACTCCAGTTTTCGTTTCGCTGGCTCTCCTAATAGAGCCCTATCGTATTTCGCTCCAACGGAAAAAAAATATGAAGACGGTCAACAGAGTTCCAGCTATGGAAAGTGCTTATGTTACACGTATTTACCTAATTGCAAATTAGTTGCTATGCTAAGCGTTTTTCCTTGTGTTTCTAAAGTTACATGTTACGTACTCTGTTTAAATATTTGCCTAACGGGTCCCTAATTATCCAATTGTCCATTTCCTTTTTCAAGCAAATTACATTTAGCATCCTCTTTAAAGTATTTTAATGTTTTTTCATAGTTTTAATGTGTGCCAAGTTGTCATTGGCGATGGTGTCTGAAATATAACATGCTGAACTAGGCAACAACGCCAGTTTACTTCTGTTTAAATAGTCCCACACTCACACACGAGTAAAAATAGAAATACGACAGTGGATCAAGGTCAAATCTGCCTTCCTTAGTGGCTGCACTGGCTTACGCTTCAGAATATGGACGAATCCGCTTGGTAATACCAGTAAGATCAGTAGGTACTAACTAATCAAAATACAGTTACACTTATTCTTCATTTCGTGTAGTGGTGTGGCTCATCTAGTGTTAGAGTTATCAGGTCGCCCTAAGGCCTCTAACTTGACCTCGACTGCTATCAGAGATAACAACAGACCAAGACTGACTGACATGGTCTTTTAAATCGTCTTAACCCCTAGACAGTTACTGGCCTAGGTATACACAATGGCCGTGGTAGCTACTGTTGTACCTGGCTAATGACAGGCCCAGTGGCACTGGGTATCACAGGAACTATTTAACAGGAACACCCACCTCAGTATCTCGCTCTAGTGGTGTTTAGCTCTTACCTACTTGACGCGAGCAATATGAACCCCATTTTTCGACCGAATTTTTGTCATGTCAGATCCGCCCGCTCCAGCGTGCTGCGAAGTCCTTGGCAATGCAATTCGCTGCCATCAAATCAGCCAGCGTACAACTCTTAGGGCTAGAAAGACAGGTTAGAAAGTGTTGCATTGTTTACTCGGGAACTGCGCGCGCGCAGTGGCACTGGACTTGGCTCGGGTCAATTCATAACCATCATTTTTTTTAATTTAACGAAGTCTTGACTGATTGACTGACTGTCTCACTGAACTATATCAACGCAGTGCCGCTGGTCCTAGAGGCTCAAAATTGGGAGAGTATGTTCTTTGTGATGTGTAGGTATCCACCAAGAAAGAGTTTTTGGGAAATCCCAAAGACGGTTCTTGTGGATAATAAATCACTTATTCTCAAAACATTTAATGCCAGCCTCATTATTAACAAAACAATATAAATTATTTACATAATATATCTGAGGTTTTAATAATGTATTGTGTTTATTGGCTCGGTAACTCGTAAACAACGATTTACTGAGACAATCACGGAATTAACATTGGATTCGTTTCGTGTACCGACCCTTTATTTTACTTATTTGTCTTAATTATTCTTTATCGCTTTTGAATATTTAGGCTAACAACTCTAGACGTTAGCCAGCCTTGGCTTGTAATTTGGGTACCTACCAAACTACGAATTATTACGTAGTTTTATTTATTTATTATTTATTTGGAAAACCAACAGCTAACTAGTACAGTAACTAACTAGAATCGTAATAATATTATTTAATTTAAACGGGAAATTCACCAAGTTTTTACGATATAACATGATATGAGATGATTTATTAGGATAAATATATCCCGTTTTTAAATAATTTTGTAGTGAAAATGTTAGTTAATAATTATACTCGTATAAAAATCTCATCACTCATTTATGGCCGAAATTGACCTTACTATCTGTGTCGCACCCGAACGCGCCACAGAGCTTTCTAAATTCAAACCTTAAGGGTCCGTTCACACATATTTTTACATGTCACTTCTTTCAAGATTTGCTCTCAAGCAATCTCAATAATAAAAAAGTGTCATGTAAAAATAAACCTTATTACAATAATTCAAAACTCTGTTTTAAACGTGATAAAAATCTGCTCTCCTCTCCGAGCCGGTCTGTGTGAACGGACCCTAAAAGACCGGACCGACCGCTTACATATCTGTGTTCTGCGCGTACAGAAATACATACTGTAATCGGTCCAGGAGCGTCCCCGTAAAGGCTACCGCTCCCGGTTTGTATGTGACTCGATTATTAGATCATTAGCATTACACACCAGTACCTATGTGTGTTTATGTACTGCGCTTGATCAAAACCTTCTCCAATCTATTCCAGATGGGTATTCAATTAAAATGGGGCATAGCTGGTGTGGGGATGATAAGCCACGACTTCCTGACAGCTCTAGCGACGTTACCCGCCGACCAGCACAGAGTGGTCGCCATCGCTGGCAAAGACTTGGACAGAGTCTACCGGCTGGCCACGCTCCATAAGATACCAACAGCCTATGAAGGTTACGAATCGTTAGCGCGTGATGATTCTATAGGTAAGTTTTCTTTATCATTAATCATTATTGATATTTCTTATGCTTTCATTGCTCAAGGCATTCACCGTGTAACCTCGGTACCCGTGTAGCGCAGTGGTTAATGCACTCGCCCGGCAAGCGAGGGGCACAGGTTCGAATCTTGTCACGGGAGAATTTTTCAAGCTGCATTTCTCTTTGTAAAATATAATTTATTTATGTTTACATCGATTTTATTTTAAACAATATTAGTTTCGAAATAACACATTACCTATTTAAATTCAAAAATACAATACAAATAAAATAATTAGAGATGGGCCGACTAGTCGGGAAATTATGCCGACTAGTCGTCAACTAACAATTATGCAATAAAACCAATATTTCATTGAATTAGCAGTACAGTTAGAAGGTAGGTAGTCAGAAAAACGTAAACAAAACACGTCATAGCCTACATACATCATCTTAACATCATTTAAATGTTATAACTATGTCTCAGCTCCATTCAATTTTTTTCCAACTTTTATTATTATTATTTCAACTATTTTTTGGAAGTTTCGTTACAGCTTTCGAAGTGCAAATGTATCCAAAAATATCGACAATCGCCGAGTGTAATCGTAAATATGTAGGTAGGTATGTAGTATGTAGGTATGTACTAGTAAAAGCGACTTAACGAATTAAGAGGATAGTCTCCATTCTCTTTCTCCATACAAACGTAGTTTAAATTTTCCTCCCTGGATAAAGACATTAGAGCAAATATGTTTATGCCTTAAAACTTATATCTGTCATGCATGAGTCATGACATGACTATGCGTCTACCTTTTTATTTTTTTCATTTTATTATTTTTTTATTTTTTATTATTATTTTAATTAGATTGCATTGTCATGCATGACAGATATAGGTTTTATGGCATAAACATATTTGCACTAATGTCTTTATCCAGGGAGGAAAATTTAAACTACGTTTGTATGGAGAAAGAGAATGGAGACTATCCTCTTAAAACTCTCTTTACCAGCATTTAGTTAGAGACTAAATAAAATGAGAATGTAAAAATGGTTTCTTTTTTCTGGTGCCGGTTGCTAGTTATCATGCAACTAATATTAAGACGGAAATTGTTTGTCATCATTACGAAGCAAATAAATTTTCAGTGAAAAAAAATGTATTACGATAAACATTTTCCATCTTGAAATTATGTTTTAAAGAAGGAAAAGACACCACCCACAAACTGAACATAGAAAAAATGTAATTAGGTACTTTTAGAAATGTAAAAGGAAAAAACAAGATTCCCAAAAGTGACAAATCTTAAAAATACATCGTTAAATATTGATCTGCGCCATGCGACGCACTTGACCGGAAAAAAATGTTGTATGATGATGATGAATGATAATGGATGTAAATAAAAATTCATAGTCATATTCATGAAAGTCGATTTACCCAATAATAATAAGTAAAATACACAAAGTGACAAGTTAATTATTTCTGTAAAAAAACATCACGAACACTTCCTACGCGTCACCCAACCTTGGTTTTCTTCAATGCTAAGATGCCCAATAGTTTCTTACTTAAGCTCAAAATACACGGACGACACTTACCTACACTGCAACTGCGATCTATAGAGCAAATTTCTGTCGTGTAGTAAGTGATTACACGTGAGATTGTGTAACGGTCTAATATGTAGCACTATTACTTTGAAGAAATATTTAAAAAAAAATAAGTACAGTTGCCGGCAGATAAGTTGAAAAAATTTGACGTGGAAGGGGAAACTTCGCTTCTGGAAGCGAAGTTTCCAAAGTTTCGAAGTTTTGGAAGGGGAAAATCGACTTCTGCGCATCCGCCATTTCTTTCAACTAATCTGCCGGCCACTGTACACGTTCAAGGCAACGGAATGTGAGTAGGTCGTGTGTGGACGCTATCGACACTAAGATGCAATCAGTGTAGGTGTCGATGTTAATGTCGTCGTGTATTTTGAGCTTTAAATGGCCAAATAAATAGCGCAATAAAGAGTTTAAAAATCCCGTTTTTAACAAGGAAACCGATACAGTTTGTAAAACAAAATAGCATTGAGTGTCCATTTTATTTTGTCCTCTACTTTAATTAAAACTATTAACCTCAATATGATACATACAACGTAACAGGTTAGCACACGCTATATCGTCGACATTATAACAATTAGTGTGATACAAGTACTCTATATTAATAACGTAGATTCCACACATTCCTAGTAGGTACGTAGGCTTCACCATATGTTTTTTATAATCTTACTAACACTATAAAGTTAAAAGTTGATGTGTAAGTAAATAAAGATTAGATTAGATAACACTTTATTGTACCAAAATTTTCATCTGCACTTAATATTATAATGAGGAAAGATTTGTGTTTTTGTGTGTGTGTGTGTCGTATAATTTTGTCGTGAAATAATTTTTGAAATCGACACAGTAGTTTTTGAGTTTCTTCGTTACAAACACACACACACACACACAAAAATTTACACATCTTTCCTCTTTATAATATTATTATTAGTATTTACGGCAAACTTATTGCTTGATCAATACGATTGCAACCTGTGGTAAGTAAGGCCACGGTTATGAGACCTAACTATAACTAGTTCAATGTTTATTAAAAACTAGATTGATCTCGTTACTAAGCTTGGTTTAAATTAATACATGCTATACTAAACGCATTTATCACATGGGTATATTTTCGTGTAATATAGATATGGGGAAATTGATTGTTATTTTCTAGGAAAAACGTATTAAAAGGACAGTCTATCTACTCTTTTCTCCATACAAACTTTAAAAACGTAGTTGACTGCTTTCTGCCTGGATAAAGATATAAGAACAAATATGTTTAATGTTTTTGCCATAACTCCTATATCATCCATGACTACCCATCATCCATCATCCATGCCCCTACGTTTAGATTTTATTTCATTTTCTATTTTTTCTGAATTTTATTTCAATTCTAATTAGAAAATGAAAAAAATAACATAGGAGCATAGTCATGGCAGTTATTTGGCATAAAAATATTTGCTGTAATGTCTATATCCAGAAACAGTCGACTGCGTTTGTATAAAGAAAGAGTAGGTAGACTGTCCTCTTAATGAAAGTTTTTATGACCCATACTCAAAAATCGGCAAAACAGTTAGTTTGTATAGTTAGTTATTAGTTTTTACCTATAAAAATATGTAGGTTATCTACTTAGATTATTTTGATTCGCGATAATGTATTCACTAATTTGAATACATGTCATCATCTATTGTGTGAAACCTAACACCAGTGTCGAACTAAACAATCAAAGTATGTTGAAACTATCTGAAAACATGCGGGTATCAACTTACCTGCTTTACTTTAAAAGTTACGTATTTACCGATGGCCTATTCACGTAATAAACTTATCCAAAAAATATAATTTTAATATCATTGTAATCAATGATAAAATTAAAAAAATAAATAAAATTAAACTTATGTATAGATGATGTCAAACCTCGCACGTTGTGTGCTTGTCTGAATAAATCTATTTTCTTTTTATCAATGATTAATATATTTATCTAAAAGTGTAATGGAAAAAAAACGCATTCAAAAATGTTTTATTTGCGGCGAGGCTTGAACTCGCGTCTTTGGGTCTGTACCCCAACGTCTTTGACGAAGGGACGACTATAGACGTTTGGGTACCGACCCAAAGATGCGAATTCAAGCCTCGTCGCAAGTGAAAATTTTTGAATGCGTATTTTTCCTTTAAAAATTCTAGATAAAATGTCCTAGACTAGACTAGATAAATCCTGTATCTTAGACGAAAGTAGCTAACAATAGAAACAACAACACAATCGAAACAATCTTTCATTTTTATTTAGTGCCTACTTTTCCCTATTCCAGACATAGTATTCGTAAGCGTACTCAACCTCCAACACTTTGAAGTAGCCAAACTAATGCTGGAACACGGGAAACATGTTCTCTGCGAGAAGCCAATGGGCATGACGTACAAACAGACGAAGTCACTGGTCGACCTAGCTAGGGAGAAGAAGTTATTCTTGCTGGAAGGAATGTGGTCGAGGTTCTTCCCCGCGTATGATGCTTTGGATAAACATATAATGAATGGAGGACTTGGAGAGGTGTACCATGTCAGTGTGCAGTTCGGAGTCGAAATTAATGATGTTGAAAGAAATCTGTAAGTTATTGAACGAATATTCTTCTTCTTTTCGTGTAGTGGTGTTGCTCAACTGGTGTTAGAGTTTTCAGGTCGCCCTAAGGCCTCTTACTTGACCTAACGACTGCTATCTGAGATGCTTAACGTGCCTTCCGAAGCACGGAGGAGCTCGAGAACATGAGAACGAATATTGAAATTATTAGAAGCACGGGTAGATACTATACTAATCACGCAAACGAGGCATTTTATTAGACGACTATAGACGCGCGCGGACTGCCATATGCCAGTTAGCGCCGACTACCGTGACGTTTTGTTTTGGCAGGGTTTTTCACGTTTTCTGACACGCGAAGAACATGAATTCGCGTGGTCTAGCTATATGTATGTCCGTGCATAAGACCTACATCAGCTAAGACCATTAAATATTTCACGTTGTATTTCCAGAATGAAAGACCTGGGCGGCGGGGCAGTGCTAGACTTAGGCCTTTACATGCTGCAACTAGTCCAGTTCATATACAAGGACCCGCCGACCGACATCGTGTGTACCGGCCACCTCAGCAAGGCCGGCGTGGACGAGTCCATATCCTGTGCGTTGAAGTACAAGGATGGAAGAACCGCGACGCTCTCTGCGCATACTAGAGCCAATATGACTAACAAGGCCGAGATTATAGGAACTAAAGGGGCTGTTTCGGTATGTGTATTTTGTATCACACTTATATTATACAGAGTCCAGCGTTTCACTCGCGTAAGTCTCGATCCCGCGGGATTTACGGGATCAAAAGTATCCTGTGTTATAAGCTAAGTATTTAATTTGAGGGTTTAAAGTCTAAGGTCCCTTCTTCAGGATTGGACCTGTAAAGGTCTTGAAACGTTGAGTGTTGAAACAATGCTAAAAGTAATTAACACCACGCGATTAAAACCGAAAAATAATACAACATCGCGAAAACACAAGAAGAATCTTTACTTTTAACTTGCACGATTTCTGTCCATCATTTTACTAGAACTACGGGTCTAAATCGCGTAGTAGATAGTTCCATATTTAAATTACCTCGACGTTTCGGCAACGGGTTACGCCGGCCGTTGTCGCGAGTGGACTCAAAAAAGAAGACCTTTATATGAATAAGCACTGTACAGGTGGATTATTATAAACCGCGGCCGAAACGATCGAGTAAAAATCCATCAGTTCCGGCCTAGTCGGTTCAATAATTGGGATTATTTTGATGTTTACGACAAAAACAATGTAATTATAAGCCATCACGTTCTCCAGGTACAGTAATATAAACAAATATTTGCAGATAAATTACAGTGTAAACGACGCGAACCGCTTCAAAATGTTTTTATTGCACTATTTAATTTTACCGTGGAATGTTTGGTCTTGACGTCAAAGATACGTTTCGTGTTTCTACTAATATTTTAAATGAGAACGTTAGTTTTTTCATGTACAATCAGCAGCAAGCGTGGATATCCACCTTAAAGTTATGAACCGTCAATTATTTATAGTCCAGTCCCCTCGCGACCAAGACCGTTGTAACATGGTCGAAACGTCGAGGTAAGAAAATTAAAAAGACAAAAATCACGCGATTAAGACCCGGGAAATACAAAATTATGCGTCTATTATTTATAGGAATGGTTTGTGTTAAAGAAATGACTTTAAAATACATTTTGATATATTTAAAACTAACAATGGCCTGTGGTTTTACCCGCGTAATACCCGATCCCGTGGCAATACCGGGATAAAAGTAACTGATGTGTTAATACAGATCTCCATCTATAAGCATACCAAGTTTCATTGCAATCGGCTCAGTAGTTTTTGCGTGATTTAAACCCAAACATCTCAACTTTCGTATCAGTAATATTAGTGGCATAGTGCCGACCACGTAATAAAAATCAAAAAATCTCGGTTGCTTACATCAAATAAAGAACATACTCTCCAAATTTCACCTCTCTACTATCAAAGGTTAAGACTGCGTTGATCAGTCAGTCAGTCGGGACAAAGCATTTTTTAAATTACTCAACTGCACAACAACTACCAAACCGATTGCAATGAAACTGTATGTAGATTAGAAACGTAGAGACCACATAGGCTAATTTGTATCCGATAAAACCAAAAGACCTACTATGTCAGAGTAACTTCTAGCTAGTCTAACTGAAGGGCTATAAACATGTCTTAGTAAATGCGCATAACGAAATGAGTACTTATGAACACTAATTTAAGAATAAAGATAAAATTAGATAAACAAACATTTCTAATGGCTTTTAAATGTTTATTAGTCTTGTCTCTCAATCGCTCACTGTAGACACGTCTTTGAAACTAACTAAAGGCTCACTCACGTAAGCTTTTCACTGTCTGTCACATATTTATGTCCGAATTAAACTAATTTTTCTATTTTAATCGCGTTGCTTTTATAATGATAAGTATTTTTCTTTCGAGGACTTTACATTACAGTGCCTCTTGCTCAATTTCGTATTTATAAGTATCGCGAAATATAAAATAGATATAAATAGTTTATCTTTACTAAGAGATTACCTAGATCTATTGGTTGGTCTCGGTTGTTATCTCTGATAACAGTCGTTTGGTCAAGTTAGAGGCCTAAGGGCAACCTGAAAACTATAACACTAGGTGAGCCACACCACTACACTAAAAGAAAAAGAAGACTTGCGTTTTCTTATGAGTTCCTACTAATTAATACAGTGTATACCAACGAGATGGACGGACGACTTGGTTAAGGCCGCGGGTTCACGGTGGATGCAGGCCGCTTATGACCGAAGCATCTGGAAATCTATGGGGAGACTTATGTCCAGCAGTGGACTTCTTACAGCTGAAATGATGATGATGAATACTGTGTAAAAGACGCACTGTTCTAATAGTATTTGCAACAGTATACTTTTCATTTTAGGCAAATCGTACTATTTATGTATGTTCGCGCCGTTTTGTTCGTCCGTCGCGTACTGTCTATGCAGTACAGCGGTCGTGACGTCACATATTCATTCTTCCTTTAAGAATCGACAAGCGAAGCGCTCCATTGAGGCTGTTTGCCCTATGTATTTTATTGCTATTAAATATTATTACAACCCGAAAACGCCTTCTAACTGGAACTTCCCAAACAATGTATTATTCTGTGGCAAATCGTAAAAACTATTATTAAATGTGAGATGATTTTGATTAGAATTACGATTACTTAGTATCAGAATTGTGAAATAGGAGTTTGAGGCCCGATTTTAGGATATTCCGAGATTCATTATTCAAGAGATCCACTAATCACCAAGAGTATGCCTGTGCCTGAGATATAGCAAGTTTACTTACCAACATTCCGAAGATCGTGGGTTCGAACTTCGAATTCAGCCCGAATACGCACAGCAATACCTTTTCTTTAAAGTGCTGTATTACTATCGCTTGTACAGTGAACCAAAACATCGTGAGGATATTATGTAAATTTAATTATAACATGTATCTAATTAGAGGTGTCATAGGGGCTCTGGCATGCCCTCTGTTAGAAGAAGTTTTGGCGCTTTACAAACGTGTATTTTTGAGTTGTATTGATGGCCTAACAGAGCGACATTACGTAACGCTCTTTAATCAATAGATTAAAAAGAACCGACATGTTCTAAAACCCACTATGGTTCGAAGACATAGGAAGGACAGTCACCAATCCAGAATAAGTCCCGTAAAGTCTCTAAGATGAGGCCCGCGCCTTGCAGTAAAACAAATTAGTTGGCTTACATTCTAATTAAATATGAATGTGGTATTACAGCTGGATTACTTCTGGTGTCCCACGGTGCTGCACATATCTGCAGCGAACAGCACGGAGTGGTCGCTGCCCAAAGGGAAGTACAAGTTTCACTTCCACAACAGCGCTGGACTCAGCTACGAGATACAGGAGTGCTGGGATTGTATCAATGAAGGTACGTTGTTGTATGAGTAATGTGGTATTACAGCTGGATTACTTCTGGTGTCCCACGGTGCTGCACATATCTGCAGCGAACAGCACGGAGTGGTCGCTGCCCAAAGGGAAGTATAAGTTTCACTTCCACAACAGCGCGGGACTCAGCTACGAGATACAGGAGTGCTGGGGTTGTATCAATGAAGGTACGTTGTTGTATGAGTAATGTGGTATTACAGCTGGATTACTTCTGGTGTCCCACGGTGCTGCACATATCTGCAGCGAACAGCACGGAGTGGTCGCTGCCCAAAGGGAAGTACAAGTTTCACTTCCACAACAGCGCGGGACTCAGCTACGAGATACATGAGTGCTGGGAGTGTATCAATGAAGGTACGTTGTTGTATGAGTAATGTGGTATTACAGCTGGATTACTTCTGGTGTCCCACGGTGCTGCACATATTTGCAGCGAACAGCACGGAGTGGTCGCTGCCCAAAGGGAAGTGCAAGTTTCACTTCCACAACAGCGCGGGACTCAGCTACGAGATACAGGAGTGCTGGGATTGTATCAATGAAGGTACGTTGTTGTATGAGTAATGTGGTATTACAGCTGGATTACTTCTCGGTGCCCTTCGGTCACCGAGTATTAATCCTACAGAGAAACAGCTTCATACAAGCCAGCGGCGTAGGTAGGTACTTGACTACATGCTGCGCTATGTGTGCGTGACCTCTCTCACCGACAGTGTGCCGACGGGGAACGTACGTGAGCCGAGTAGGCGCTTCGGGCGGCCTCGGCAAATCCGAGCGGAAAGCGGTGAGAAGTCACGCACACATAGCTGCGCATGCAGTGGAGTACCTATCGCCGCGGGCTTGTATGAAGCTGTTGTTCTGTAGGATTAATACTCGGTGCTACGGTGCACTGGTTTATTTATATAATAATCCAGTGTAAGTATGTCTCTGAGTCGAATGAGCGCCCATAAAATAGGAGGGTCATCGATTGCTGGTCAGCAATTAAAGACCTTTTACCGAAGGTTTCGTACCCATTCAGTCATACGGAACTCTCAGCTTGCGAGCCCGACTCGCATTTGTAGTAGTCGCTAGTCTAGTAGTACATATACCTAATTTTTCTTTATTTCCTTTTAATTTTGTTTCAAAATTGAGAAAAGTATTTGGCTTCAACGTTATTTATTTGTATGTTTGTTTCAGGTATATTAGAAAGTCCGAAAATGTCGCTCGACGATAGCGTTCTTCTATCTAAACTGACTGATACGATGCGAGCACAAATGGGTGTTTTAGAAAATGGACTTTAAAACTAAGAAGTTAAGGTTTAAAATACTTAAAAATTGTTACTTAAATTATACGCAGAGAGAGGCTATTTTAGCCAATTGGAAACTAGCTGTGCCCCGCGGTTTCACACGCGTATGAACTAAGATATGTTCTTCATAATATGGACTTTCCATCCATGTACAAATCATTGAAATCGGTAAAGCCATTTGATTTTAATGATAGTATAAACAGACTTTCGCATTTATAAAATTAGTTGAAATGTGACACTGTGAAGAAAGGCGATATTATAATGGTGGTGACAAACCGTGGCCGAGGCTTTCCACCCAGTGATTGCTCCTTTAGCACTACAGTGAAGTCACATCTGGGATAGCTAAGGCCTATTGAGAACTCAATTATTATCGTGCCTTATTTTGATTGTGGCCTTATAATAAAAAAAACTGAAGTCTTCTTTATCGCACAATTCCCACCGCAAAGCAATATAATAAGAAGGTTTTCAATTATACTGTATATATTTTATTAAGTACTAGCTACGGCCACTCGGTTTTACCCGCATAAGTCCCGATCCAGCGGAAAAATCGGGATAAACGGGTAGCCTAGTAGTATCCAGTTCTCCAGCTATCAGCACAGCAGCAGTTTCATTGCAATCGGTTCTGCAGTTTTTGCGTCAAGGAGCAAAAAACATAGGGCGAATACGAAATGAAACGGACACTATCGAAATATTTTATGTTTTTTGGGTGGTGCCACTACTTGGCACCATTGATGACCATAAACCAGTGGGCCTGTGGTACCAACACCAAAAAACCTAAAATATTTTCGATTAAAAACGTGAGATATCGATAGTGTCCGTTTCAAAGCACGTCCGTTTCATTGCAGATTCCCCCTACTCGTTTACTTACACACAAACCTTTATATAATGTTAGTAGAATTGGATATTTCTGTATGAACCAATCACATGGTGTCTATTGCCAAGCAATTCAGAGGACATATGAATGGTTCATTCATTATACTTTGAACACGTTTCGTGGCCATAATACTAAGTATATTCTAAATCGCTTCCTCTTCTTCCTGCTTCTTATTTGTGTGCGTCAGGTTGGCCGGACCATGCGAGAGATTTAAACCAAACTACGCTCATTATTTAGTTCCTATTTGGTACCTTTGTTCGTGTATTTAGTACCTACGTGATTTGGAAAATATTAACGATATAAAATGGCCGGCCATTCTGACGTCAGGTAGGCCGGACCACCTTCGATGTGTCGTCATATACCGTTACATGCTCCACGTTATACATGCCAAGATTTGTACCTATGCCTACGCATATATTTTTACACAGTCCTAGGAAGCTCCAATTAAAAGTTTTAACAAAAACAACATAAAGCTGCTAAAAACGTGTTTGTTTTTTTTTTGTAGTCTCCGGCCAAGCTGACGCACATTCTTATTTAGGATAAGGACAGAAATAAGTTATTTATACGTATTATATATACGTGTATAATTGTATATTTACTGTATACCACTATATGCCTAAATAAAGCTGTAATTTAGAGAACCTTGAAGGCTTTCGCGTGATATGTTGAACAATATTTGCCTTATATACAATTTTAATATACGTAATTAATATTTTAAAAAAAGTACAGTATTTACTTAAACTTAACTGTGATTTCTTGTGCGTTGTGAATGGGAGAAAGTTGATGAAATAAATTATGATAATTATTATTATGAACATTTCATTTTTACATAAGGTAGGTAAGTATTGAAAATTAACAAACACCGGCCAAGTGCGAGTTGGACTCGCGCACGGAGGGTTCCGTATCACTATCACAATTGGGTACGGAACCCTAAAATTAACTCTAGAACAACCAATCCGTGAACGCAACGCAAACGGTCAAATTTATTTTAGCACTGGCGCCAGTCTTTCACTCCATCACTAGCTGGCGATAGGGGAAAATATTGTGTATTTCCCGGGTCTTAATCGCGTGATTTTTAACTTTTTAATTTTCTTATCTCGACGTTTCGACCATGTTACAATTATCTTGGTCGCGAGGGGACTAAGACAGTCAGGGGGGGGGGGGGGTTAGTACCCTTAAAATTATGAGTTTAAAAAGTTTATTAGGTACATAAAATATCTATTTTTCTGATTGGTTTCTGGAATGGAATTTTGAACCTAATCTCCTTAAATCGTTAGTTCAAAGTCGTTTGTCAACCAACTATTTATTATAAGTTTCGAAGACTTTCCGTATGATGGCAGCTCCTTCCCGGATCTGTTCCTCATTGATGATGAGAGGAGGAGCGATGCGGACTGTTTGCTCGTGGGAAACATTGCACAGCAGGCCTGCGTCGCGGAGTTTTAGTACTATGTCTTTGCCTGGGATACCTGGAATATTTACACTTCAGCTTACGCTTTTGATTTTTGAAGATAACTGTTGTTTATTCTTGATGTTTAGCCCCTTTACTTATAAACGATGACTAAGTCTATGTGACGTTTGTCACTGCCTTGTACCTTTGAAACTTCATGCCACAGTAAGAGACAAATGTTACATAGAGTTAGTCATCGTTTATAAGTAAGGTAGATTTTTGGGATGCGTCATCTCAACGTTGTAATAATTGCTATGTAACTATATTACGAGCCCAGTTGAACTGTATAGTTTAGTTTGTAGATGTCGCTACGAGAACTTTCTTTATTTTGACTTACCGGGTTCTAGTATTTGTGGCGAAGCGGTTTTACGCACTAGTCGGTTTTTTTTAATAAAGGGAGGCTTTTACTTGACCAGAAACTTACTTTTATCTACATCAACGGCAAACATGAGACCTCTACCACGGATTGTTGTTACCAAATTCTTCGGAATCTTTTCGAGCTCTTCACGAAGAATTCGACCCATGTTCGCAGAATTTTCTATCAATTTTTCTTCTAAGATCACCTGGAAATATTCAAATTTGAATCTTTGAAAATATATTTTTATTAAGGACGAGGCGACTCTTACCATTTCCATACAAACCAAAATAAATTATGAAAAATTTAGTTTTCTACCTTAATATCGATATTATTCGGATTAAGATTTTACTTTTAAAGGGTCCCCATCACAAGGTTTTCCAAAATATTCATTCGAAATGAAATAAAACGGAGAAACATTTTTTCATTGAAAAATGTTTCTCCGTTTTATTTGAATGTGTGTTGATATAATATTAATAAGATATTTTTTTATTTGAATACATAAAATAACAAATTTAAATGCTTAATACTAGCTGTATTAATTTTCATTTTTCATTAATATTTTGAATACTAGCTGCGCCCCGCAGTTTCACCCGCATTAGTCAAGAACGCAATTTAGTGAATATATACGAGATAAGGAAGCCGGACATTGTCAAATCGCGCGCGAGCAGCTGTCTTTCGTTGATTGCTCGGGTATTAGATATTTGGTGTATGTTGGGTATAAACAATACAAAATATTTTATTATTATTATAAATCTATTAAACATTAGTATAAAGTATACCACGACCGTCCCTGAAAATAGAGCTATCAAAGGTTTTGATGATTCAGTACTTATTTATTTCATAACTAACAAAAAAATGTCTTCTCTTACTTTGTTATAAATATTTACCAACGCAATACTTGCCTTTATTGCTTCGGTAGCTACTGCGCACGCTAGTGGACTGCCACCGAACGTAGATCCGTGAGTTCCTGGTTTTATTACCTGAAAATCGAATTTTACACTGTCATACTTAACACTAGCTACGTCCCGCGGTTTCACCCTCGTAAGTCTCGATCCTGTGGAAATATCGGGATCAAAGTAGCCTGTTACTCAGGGTGAATGTAGCTTTCTAATGGTGAAAGAATTTTTGAAATCGGTCCAGTAGTTTTTGAGTTTATTCATTACAAACATACAGACACACATACACACTAAAATACTACTCTTTCCTCTTTATAATATTAGTGTAAGTGTAGATAAAACATGGAGGTAAATCTACCATACGTACGTACATCCATAACGTTATTATTGGCCAATACAGCTGACACTGGCATCGTTCCTCCGCTCAGAGCCTTACCCAGAATCAAGATATCTGGTTTCACACCCTCGTGGTCAACTGCTAGTAACTTGCCGGTGCGGCCTGGGGGGAAAATACATCGTGTAGCCTATATGACTACCCAAAAACAACATGCTTTCAACGATATCGATACCTCATTGCTTGTTCAATTATCAATATTTAGGTTATAACCCCGCGTAGTTACCGTGTGAATACCGAGATAAAGTATACTATATCAGAGTAGGTATATTATTAATCCAGGTTATAAACTACCTTTGTGCCCAATGAGGAGGAACACTAACTTTTTATCCCGGCAGAGGGCGTTAGTCGAATGATCTTAGGTTTGAATTAAGAACTGTCAAACAGGTGTTTTTACAACTCTCGGCGCCAAATTGGCCATATCAGTCTCAGACCGAAAGAAAAAAAAACTCGGCGATTTATTCGTGGGGGACCATCAACAAAAAAGTGTGTGTTCGCGCAGCGGAATGTTATTGAATTTAAAGATTTGAATTATGCAGATATTTAATGTATGACGTCGTATAATTGTGTGTGGTAGAAAAAAAATTGTGCACGCAGCCATTGTGGAGAAATTCACCAAAAACTGTTTCCGCTGGGCGAACGTTGTCCTGGCGGAACTTTTTTTAATCCATTAACTTTAGAAGGAAAGAGATGTGTCCAAAAATTAGTGTGTAATTGTGTATGTATGAATAAAATTAGTGCATGCATAAACTTCGGAGAAATTCAAGTTTCCGCTACGCGAACGTTTGTCCATTTCCTAGTTTTCATATAAAGCGCTTACATAGAGAGCTGTAGATTTTTACATACGTTGTTTTGAATTTGTTTGTATTTGTTTAGAAAACAGATTTTAAAAAAAACGTAGGGCTTAAAAGATAAAAATATAAACGTAAAATACGCTTATTAGGTCTTAGTTCTTAAAGTATGCACTTTGGGGTCTAGATTTTCACGTTTACCTGTACAAACCTTGTAAGAGTCCGCAACATGTTGCCAAGTATCAATGATGCTCCGTTAGTAATTAAAGAGTTATAGGACAATTACCATGAATAGATCACTGTTTACAAAGCAGTCAAATATCACGTCGTTCTAAAGGAATTGCATGGTAAAATGTATGCCAATAATTAGTGTATTCATTCAACTATTCACATGCAAAATTTCATGTCATGAAATTCAGTAATTAAAGAAAAACAATTATAATACTGACGAAGCATCGAAAACCTATATAACCCGACCAAGTTCGGATGGCTACAAAAAAGCGGCCGTGCCATATATCTAAGAAACATTCTTAACATTCCAATATAGTATTTATTAATATGGTACAGTTGCGTACACAAGCGTTAGGATAAAATAAAACAATTGCACAATTACAGTATGATAAATATTTACCTAAGCAGTAGTTCTTACATATGGTCATTATTTAATTTCCCTAAGGGGTCCATAGTTAGAATCCTGAACCGTGAAATCTTCAATAGAAATTAGCTGTATGATTTTTATTTGTCATACATAAATAATATTATATCTCAAGTCTCAAGCGCATACTTAAATAATGTACCTACGTAAATAGTACCTACTTTCTGTCCTAGTCAAATACATTTAAAAAGTAGGTGTATAAATGACCGATAAATTATATCGAAACAACAATTGTGTTATCACCTATACCAATTCAATACCGGTATTATACTGTAAATTTTGGGATGTTACCTAAATATATTGCACGGCCGCTTTTTTGTAGCCATCCGAACTTGGTCGGGTTATATAGGTTTTCGATGCTTCGTCAGTATTTAATTGTTTTTCTTTAATTACTGAATTTCATGACATGAAATTTTGCATGTGAATAGTTGAATGAATACACTAATTATTGGCATACATTTTACCATGCAATTCCTTTAGAACGACGTGATATTTGACTGCTTTGTAAACAGTGATCTATTCATGGTAATTGTCCTATAACTCTTTAATTACTAACGGAGCATCATTGATACTTGGCAACATGTTGCGGACTCTTACAAGGTTTGTATAAACGTGAAAATCTAGACCCCAAAGTGCATACTTTAAGAACTAAGACCTAATAAGCGTATTTTACGTTTATATTTTTATCTTTTAAGCCCTACGATTTTTTTAAAATCTGTTTTCTAAACAAATACAAACAAATTCAAAACAACGTATGTAAAAATCTACAGCTCTCTATGTAAGCGCTTTATATGAAAACTAGGAAATGGACAAACGTTCGCGTAGCGGTAACTTGAATTTCTCCGAAGTTTATGCATGCACTAATTTTATTCATACATACACAATTACACACAAATACACACTAATTTTTGGACACATCTCTTTCCTTCTAAAGTTAATGGATTAAAAAAAGTTCCGCCAGGACAACGTTCGCCCAGCGGAAACAGTTTTTGGTGAATTTCTCCACAATGCCTGCTTGCACAATTTTTTTTCTACCACACACAATTATACGACGTCATACACTAAATATCTGCATAATTCAAATCTTTAAATTCAACAACATTCCGCTGCGCGAACACACACAACAAAAAAAAAATATCCGATGCCAGCGCCATCTGCCCACAGCTTTGCGTGTGCCACCCCATTGCAACTAAATCCGTTCAGCGCGTTTTCGCGTCATTTAAAGATTACAAACAAACATTTATACATGTAGGTAGGTACCTAAACATTATTTCTTAGTGTTAATCCACACTTAGGAAATACTACTTTTGCTGGCTACCCGTGGCGACGCGGTCAAACGTGTTGGTTCGGATTACCAATAGTCGCGGGTCGAATCCCACCGGGTACTAAAGGTTTTAAAAGCATTTTTTCAAAAAAGCAGAAACATCTAAACTTTCCCATTTATATGCTTTTGCCGGGGACAAAAACAAAAGAGAGAAGCTTACGCGATTTTTGAACTTATTTTCATTTTTCCGGATCTTATTCGCGTATTTTTCGTTAGCTAATAAGCTAATAAATAACAAAGCTAATTAATAAGATTCG
The DNA here is from genome assembly GCA_958496205.1 of Idaea biselata. Taxonomy (NCBI): domain Eukaryota; kingdom Metazoa; phylum Arthropoda; class Insecta; order Lepidoptera; family Geometridae; genus Idaea; species Idaea biselata. The sequence goes on along the minus strand of OY292396.1, from coordinate 28,707,596 downwards.
GTATAATGTTAATTAAACTATGAAAACGCAATAATGATAATTAAATTAATATTATTGTTTGTTACTTTTATGTTTCATCTTAGTTTTGGGTTTATCAACTTTCTGTGTTATGTTAGGACAACCGATCTTGCATTTCTTTATGCTATGTGAGCTGTAACTATACAACAATTTATAAAGATAAACTTATACCTAGTCCAGTTTGAACCTCGTCTGCAATCCACAGCACATTGTACTTGGTACAAAGTTCTCTGACCTTCTTCAAGTATCCATCATCAGGGACGATGACACCACCTTCTCCTTGGATCGGTTCCACCATAAACGCTGCAACTGTTTTGTCTTTCAATTCATTCTAAAAATATTGTAACTTTATTTAGTACGTCAATGGGTACCTATAAGTCAGTCTCTCCTTCTTCTTATCCGGGCGACGTTCCCGGTTGCATCCCTCTCGGGAGCCCGGGGTCCGCTAAACCCCAAATTGTTTTTTTTTATTTGGGGTTAGCGCAGGCGGTAAGTCATTATTGACCATACCTTCTGCAATTAACTTTGGCAATGTTTTTACGGCCGGCCGCCTGCCTGATACCAACCCTCTTAGGGATCAAGCAGTTTATCCGCCACCGCGCGGGGAGAACTTAAGGTTTGCTAATCTCCCTCAGATCCCTTAGTCGCCTTATACGACACCCACGGGATGAGATGGGGTGACCCTATTCTATGCCGGGGCTACACGGCTATATAAGTCAGTCTCTCCATCTCTCTCTCTCTCTCTCCGTCTATCTCTCTCTCTCTCTCACTCACTCACTATATCTGTCTCTCTGTGTGTGTGTCTAGTTCTGTAAATGGACTTACTTCTAAAGCTGCAACGTCGTTGTATGGAATCAATTTAAATCCAGGCGTGTAAGGACCGAAACCTTCGTAACAACATGGGTTTGATGATGCTGAACAAGCTGCTAAAGTACGGCCCCAGAAGTTGCCTTCCGCGAAAATAATCTGTAAGTAAATAAAAAATATATGAAATACCTTCCTTCTTTAAGTCGACTTGTGAAATAGGTTGGTAGGTAGATAAATTATTTACTATCCCATACGTATTTGAAAAGTTAATTCGTACCTATATTTGAAAAATTCGTTACCAACCTTTATTAGGGTTCCGTGGGTATCTAATGGGTAAAAACGGGATTCTTACTGAGACTCCACCCACTGTCTGTCCGTCTGTCACCAGGCTGTAGTAGAAATCTAAAAGCGTAGTAGTTTCAACTGTCTAGCAGTTGAAATTTTCACAGATTTTTTTATGCTTAATTCTCACCAGTCATTGGCTACTCACCTTTGCTTGTCCGTTAAGAATATTCTTGACCTCATAGCCCCATTTCCTCGCGATCTTACACGCGCTCTCTCCGCCCTCTACGCCGGTATTCATTGGCAGCAAACGGTCGAAACCAAAGATTTCAGTCATGAACTTCGCATATTTACCAAATTGGTCTGTGTAGTATGCTCTGTTATAGTGAAATAAAAGTTCGAATTGGGTATGCCTACTCTACAAGGTGAGTCAATTAGACCCGCTGAATGGATTAGCGTGCCCGATTGACCAATAATAACTTGACCTTTTTTTCATAATTCCCAAATTAAAATTACTTACACAAACTTACACATTTATAATATTAATAAGATAAGGATTTCTATTAATTTAGCATATTATGATTTACCTCTATCAGCAATAGTATCGTATCGATTAATACAATCGGGTGTTTAGTTTTTTTGCCCTCATTTTCAAAAATTCTAAAATGCCATTTTAGTTATTGTAAAATCGGGGACAACTCCTTTAAGCATTTTTCGCTGTTTCTTATAGTAGAGAAAGTGCCCCTGAAGGCCGGTCTAAATGTCTCAGCCAGTAAACTATCGAAACTTGTCTCTCACTCTTATGTTACGATACGACCAAGCTCTCGCTACATCTTATAAGAAAAGCATGGCGAGTTACGTAGCCACACGAGATGTCTCTGCCTTTCTTGCTACGCTTTCTCTTGCGAGTGTTTGGCTGTTAAATATCTTACCTAGAGGTAAGAGTCAGTTTGTCTGCCTGCGTCTTCAGAGCTTGAACGATTCTCGGGTGGCAATGTCCTTGGTTAATTGAGGAATATGCGCTTAGAAAATCGTAGTATTTCTTCCCTTCAACATCCCAGACAAATACACCTGTAAAATGGGTAGAATTAATATTATATCTATTAATTCAAGTACCTAGGTTCACTGTATAATTTACAATAGGGTGTCCCATCAAGGTAGGTATAGATTTTTTTATGGCACTTGTATATTATACAAGCAGGCGGCTACTAGGTAAACTGTGGTAGGTATGTATATGTTATATCTTAGTTAGATAGGTACGTTGGATATGATATTCGTCTACCTTTTCCGCGGCTCAAAGCTACAGGTACCGGCGCGAAGTTCTGACATCCATAATTGTCTTCGAGAAGGAATATTTCTTGAGATGAAAGTGTTGTCATTCTGCGAACATCGTAATTAAATAGATATAGCATTTATAAGTCCATCTTTTGCAGCTTCTAAGCTACCTACGGGAGACCTTTCTTCTTCTTATCATTCTAAACGCTGTTTCGGTTTTCATCTCTCTCGGGAGTCCGGGGCCTGGGGTTCGTTAATCCCCAAATTATTTGGGATCGGCACAGTAGTCATCCATCATACCTTCTGCAAATAGATTTGGCAATATTTTTACGGCCGGCCGCCTGCCTGACACCAACCTTCCAAGATCTTAAAAGGCTTGCTACTCCCCCCCAGATCCCTTATTCGGCTTTACGGCACCCACGGGAAGGGACGGGGTAACCCAATTCTATGTGGGGGATACACTACATAACTAAAGGGAGACCTACTCATATCATTTTTTAAAAGATGGGTAGGTAAGTGTGGTTATGTTTATTAATTAATATTATTATTTATTTATTTAATACTTTAATATATTTGTGCCGTTTAAGGTTTTCAGCTTTATCAGCGGCAGCTCCTGCCCGCACCGTGGTCACTGGAAGATGGGAAGGAGCCAGCGTGTCCACACAAGTGGCATCCCAAACTAGGGGCCTACCCATCTTCCAAGGAACGAGAGCATTCCATCGGGTCTCTTGCCGTCGTCCCGTAAAAGTCCGTTAGTAATCTAGATAGGGGTTACATGTTTGTGCCGTTTGGGGTGGAGACTTTAGGTCCGTGGGGGCCGGCCGCTCTGGAGCTGTACAGAGAGCTAGCTAAACGTTTGCTGGAGGCATCGGGTGACCGGAATGCTGGCTTGTATTTTACCCAGAAAATAAGTATTTGTATACAACGGGGCAATGCAGCCAGTATTCTGGGCACTTTTCCCTCCACCAAGATTTTAGCTGATTTAGATTTAGTTTATTTTTTAGTTTAGTTTTATTTTAATCAGTTTTAGTTTTAATTTAGTTTTTAATTTTAATTATGTTTTATAAGTGTTTTTTGATTGATTAAAAGAATACAAATACTTTAATTATACCGGTACAATCAATTACAATAATTAAAGACAAATTAAAATTAATAGCAATAATAGTTTAAATCATGGATTGGTTAATCCTCACAATATCTCAAACATACCGACAATAGATGCCTACATTCGTCCGCAAACAGATTACATTTAGGAAACTTGTCCAGACGAGCGATAGGTAAGGGAGCTGTCGATGCGAGACTGTTCGATTTGACGGTAGAGCTAATAATTTGTGCCTTTAGCCTCTCATGTGTCTGTCTTGCGAAAACAGCCTGCACAGCCCGTCATTCAAGTCGATAGAATCAACTTTGCATCTCAATATTTTGAGAGCCACTATCATAATATTATAAACAACATTTAGGTAGCGAAATACCCAGATAATGCATTTTAATCACAATGATTTACATATAAACAAACACCTGCGCTATATAATTCTGCTATTATTTATCAATGCACGTGTCGTACCTACTTTTCAGTTTAATAAATACAAAAGTACCTTCGTATCGCGATTTGTCCTCCAGACTGAAACAATATTTACTATTAATAAAACTTTTATATCATAATTATACGTAAATGAATCACATTCGACATGAATAAATGAATGAAGACATAAATTACCTAATTAAATGATAATAGGCTCATTTACCTAGAAACTCAATGATAAGGATTATTATATTTTTACTTTATAAATCAAATACAATAAGGTAAATGTGTACTTACCATTAAAGTCTTGCAAGCTCTAGACCACACAGTATAAAACATGATAAGATGTTAACAAACAAGAAAATTAATTATGCAATCTGAGACAGTTCATAAAAATTTATTGTACACTTTAAATTGCCTTGTGCTAATTGATAAAGTACAATTTTATTATTAAAGAGGTATGTAGGTACTTAAATCATTGACTGTTTGTTGGGTAAGAAAAAGTAACAAAGAAAATAAACATTTTACGAAATGTTAATGTAACATAAGTAAACACAGTGGATATCGAGTCTACTGAAAAGAATGAAATATATCTACTGACCTACCTTATTACAATTACTTTTCTCAAAGTGTGATTTGCGTTTTTTAGCATACATTAATCAAAAGTAAGTTATACTTGTGTGGGTTTCAAAGAGCAGTTAACTAAATCTAACCAAAGGATCGTTGACACAGTACTAGATACCGTAAGTACGTAGTCAGCCAGCCGAGTAGATGCGACGCAGTAACTCGCTTGCACCTTTTGAACGTAACGTACATTAAAAAACCCCGACTTAAAAAACTAAACTTCAAAAAGGCAAAAATAATAAGCCGAAAACAAATTTCATGTCTCTGAGTAGGTATGTGGTACCTTACGTTCCCGCGTCGGGGGACGCGGGAACGTTAGCTACTATAAGCGCGGGTCGGTTACCATCAACTTCTGTGACACAATTCGTTCCCGCGTCCCCCGAAGCTCTTTTGTTTGATACCCCACTCGGGCATATTTGAAAACATTCATTTATTTCCGAGCTTTAACAAACATATATTATAAACACCTGAACCGATTTTTATCAAACATAGCTAAGAACACTTGCGCAAAAGTCACCTATCAACCAAAAAAAACTACATTAAAATCGGTTCATCCGCTCGTGAGCTACGATGCCACAGACAGATATATACACACACACACACACACACACAGACAGACAGACAGACACGTCAAACTTATAACACCCCTCTTTTTTCATCGGGGGTTAATAAAAAGTGCTTTAGGACATAACATGACAGCTGAGGCGACCCGAGCTACTGGCATCCGAGTAGCTGCGTCTACTGGCATCCGAGTAGCTGCGTCTACTGGCATCCAAGTAGCTGCGTCTACTGGCATCCGAGTAGCTGCGTCTACTGGCATCCGAGTAGCTGCGTCTACTGGCATCCGAGTAGCTGCGTCTACTGGCATCCGAGTAGCTGCGTCTACTGGCATCCGAGTAGCTGCGTCTACTGGCATCCGAGTAGCGAGGTACGGGCAGGGGGGGGCAGCTGCCCCCCCCTAGAAGAGCGGTCGGTCACCAGTATAAGGCATAATAAACCACGCGGTCTGCAGCACACGATCTCTACCGAGTTTAAAAGATTTGAAAACTAGAATCCTAAAGAGTCCTAAAGAGTACCTAGTATTAGTTATGTTATGAAACAATGTTTAATTTGCGCAGATTATAAAATGAAGTTATATTCCGTTTTGTAAGTTAGATATCTTTTCATAAACTGAAAAAAATTAAAAACTACTTCCGGGTATAGTGTCCCCACGAGAAATGAGGCTGGCGCATTTTTAAAGGTCTTGCTTTAGAGAAAAGTTTGGAAAAGACAGATTCGAACTTTGAAAAGTCTTTGCACGGTGATTTTGCAGGTCTTTTTCACCGCACAACCTTGGAAAGGATCTGTTTTGCGCGCAGATTTCTTACCGTGCAAAGACTTTTCAAAATTCGAATCTGTCTTATCCAAACTTTTCTCTAAAGCAAGTCCTTTGAAAATGCGCCAACATCATTCCTTTTTTTTTGTTCATGGCATCGAACCACGAAGTCTTGTTGCTCATCTGCCAATATCATATTTATTGTTTATTATTATTAGTATCAAGCAGGTTTTTTTCGTGAATTATTCGATTTAGAGATTGTTTGCTTATTTATTTACAAAAACGGGGAATCACATATGATTTTTTTCGCTATATACAGGCTGTTCCGAGGAGGGGGTATTAAGCCGAAAGGGGTTTGTTCTAGAGGTCTAGGCGAACAACTTTTGTTCTAAGACTTTTGGAAATTCGAACTTTTTTTTCGAAAATTTGTAAATAAAGGCAATTAATGTTAAGATTGTAGTGGTCCAAACTAAATAAAAGGGCAAATTAAGGCCAAAGACCTCACACTCTAAAAAACAGCTGATTTTCATGCAAATTTTTGCATGCAACCCAACATTTTCGAAAACTATTTCATATTTCCAAGAGTTGTAAAAAAAAAATTGTACGCTTAGACGTCTAGAACAAACCCCTTTCGGCTTAATACCCCCATCTCGGAACATCGTGTATAGCGTACAAAAATATAACTACCCACTTTACGAAAGAAAATAATAGCATAGGTTGAGGAGAGAGGTAAAATATATACCTCATTTTATTGAATAATTGCACTGGCCAGCCGCGACGAAGATATTAATTTAACAACTGCAGAGTTAGTGGAAGTGGTACATAATGCCGAATTGAGTTTTCTACCGGAAAAATGCACCTAGCATTTTCCTCGCTGTAGTGAGGTGCAAAATTGTGTGTTTCACTCGGCAGCAAAGTTTTTTTGCATTTTGTACCTTTGAAATCCTTAAAACGCTCAGCATTCTATATTTAAACCTCTTGCTGGGCTCGTGGTTCAATCCTAGAATACTTCGCTAGCTCAGGTTTTAATACAAGTACTCGCTGCAAAAACCAACTTTGCAGCCTTGCATAATAAAAGTACACCGGAAAATTGGCAAAAAAAAAAATTGTAAGATAAGTTTTAAATAGATTTTGTGAAGAACCACACAGATTACTAAGTCAAGTAATAAAGGTATTTTTATTTTTATTTTTCTCCACTACCAAATCTCCTCTACTCATATGTAAAAAACCGCGATTAAAACAAAATAGTCTTAGATTTTCTGTCTGCCCCCCCCCCCCCCCCCCCCTATATAGAATCCTGGCTACGCCCTTGTCTACTGGCATCCGAGTAGCTGCGTCTACTGGCTAGGCAGCAACTCACACTAACCAATCGCTGAACCGATTGCTATTAAACTATAATAGGTAGCTGATGATTGGGAATAACACATAGCCTAAGTACCGATCCCGTGGGGATTTCGAAAAAGTGTTCCGTAACAAATCAGCCCATCAGCTCTCTACTATCATTAGGTTGTGCATTTACCCATCAGCCAGTCAGGACAACAGTATACGTATAGATAAAGAAGTTTTGTAACTATACTTCGTAATCTATCAATTATGATAAAGTGAATTCTTCTAATTCCTTTTTAAACATAAACAGCTAATATTGACAAGTGTATAGGCACGTGTTTATTGTGTTGTAAATTCCTGTCTATGTTATTTTATTTACAATAAGATCAAGCTACATAGGTACCTTATCTAACTAGGTAGGTATGCTATGCATATTCTTCTACTAGATACGTGGTATGTACCTACTAGTCCAAGATCCCAGGGCCGGCAGACATCACGTATTTTCTGACGAACGAAATGTGGTCGATTGAGTAGTGTTAGTATGTACTAAGAACGCATGCCTACTTGCTAGCCTGCTGCGACGGCCAATTCTCAAATATCAGGTCATCAAGGTACATAAAAAAATACTTACCTCACGTTAATTCTCCAAGCTGATTTTCACGTATATATTTTAGGTAATATACTTAAAAATAAGTCGCCAATACTCCAAGACACTTTCCGTCGGCCGTATTGCATTGCAGTCGTTTTAAAGCTCAAAATAATTACTTAACTTCACGTAAATTCTGATGCTCAATTTTTATATACATACTAGCTGACCCGGCAAACGTTGTTTTGCCTTATAAATTATAGATAGAAGCCGATTCTCAGACCTACTGAATACGTATACAAAATTTCATAAAAATCGGTCAAGCCGTTTCGGAGGAGTACGGTAACTAACACTGTGACATGGAAATTTTATATATTAGAAGATGTGTACCAGACAACTATTTTAAAACCTTCTACAAGAAGATAGACCGATCCAAGGGGCCAATCATTTATTTTTTGTTTTGTTTTAAGTTTCAATGGCGTTGCTTTCATGAGTAGCATTAGATTTTTTCAAACGCCTGACGCTTCGGGGACTTTACTTACAGTGCCTCCTTTTCAGATAGACATAATAAAGGCAACGCGATTGAAATCGAGAAATCATATTCATTTCATATCACCATCGCGAAAACGAAAAAAGAAAATGTAATAATAATTTAGAATCTCTATTTAAAAAAACAGTTTATTTATTGACATAAATATATTTAATCTCATTTATTAAATACATACATATTTTAAAATGATTTGAAGTTTTTGCTTAGGTATATTTAAATCAGACTTGTACATAAACATAACGGGTAGCACGGACACAAGATTTTAAACATAACATAAATACATTGACATTTATTTAGCCATTCTTCTTCTGCAACAGATTCAAAGGACTTGGTAAAGACATTTTCTCAGCCACCCAATCTGCTATTTTTTTTCATATTTCTACCGAAAACTAGTATTTTAAGTCTCGTAGATCTAAATCGATTTTTTCATAACATTTTGTTTGAAACAAAATAGATAAAGAATGCACAGATTTAGCATAATAAGGGGATCGTCATAGACACTCCCCGACTTGTTTTATTTTTTAATATTTCTAATAGAACGCCTTGAGCAATATTTAATAATAATTATATGTCAAGTCAAATTTTTATCTTTTTGATTTCAAACCATATTGACAGTACATTTTTATCTTTTACGTTTCAAACCTAACATACAAAGTAAGGAAAAATCCATCAATAGTTTGCAAGACTGGGCCGCAAGTCTCTATTCAACTCTATCCTTTTTCCATCAAAACGTGTCTTATTTCACACAAAACTTTACTTTCAAAGCTGTAAGGTTCAGAATGGCGTGGCTTTCTGTATAATTATTTGTTGAAGGTCTCTAGTACTTTGCGAATGATGGCTGCTCCCTCACGGATTTGATCCTCGGTGATGACTAGTGGTGGAGCGAATCGGATCGTCTGTCCGTGAGTTGTTTTAGCTAGGAGACCCGCGTCGCGGAGTCTGATACAAATATCGTACGCTGGAATACCTGTAAGAAAAAATCAATATAAAACAAGACATGACTAACTAAAAAAACTGTCCTATAATGTTCGGAAAAGTAGTTATAATGAATAATAAATAACATATTTCTGCACCCAATTCATAATTAAGAGGAAAAATTCACATTAAGTCCATAGATTTAAAATTCATTCCAAAACGGCCGTGAATGTAAAGCTAGGGCGTCATGCCCTAGCTTTACATTCACGTCACTGACGTAAACGAAATGTCAACTTTTAAGGTTTTTTGACGTTCATTCAATAATTTTATTAATTTGTGTTATTGAATATGGATTTCAAAGTGTTATAAAGGGTAACATCTATCAGTGTGGAAACAAATCTATAAAAACTCCGTTAGGTTGAACACCGGTGACTTCCAAATATTGTAGAGAAAATTGAAAACTTACTATCATGTACATCGATGGCGCACAGGAGTCCCTTCCCACGAACAGCCGTGACTCGGTCTTTGGGCACCTTCCGAAGTTCCTCTCTCAATATGCGACCCATCACGTCTGCGTTTTCTATTAAGTTTTCTTCAATTAGTACCTGCGCAATAATAAATACCGCTTTTATTATAGTTGTTAGAACGGTGTTGGTCTAGTGGTGGATACCTCGTCTTTCATTCTGAAGGTTATGTGTTCGAATCCCAACCGACCGAGCACCGATGTCTTCTTCCTTGCGAAAAATTTAAGTGCGTTGTAACATCGCTCTTACGGGGAAGGAAAACATCGTGAGGAAACCCACGCTCCAGACGTATTGACCTGTTCTTTTCTCTAGACATGGCTGACTAGGCTGGGAGGGTGGTATAGGTGCTGGGTAAGCCTACTCTACCTAACAATGACCCGGGCACTACTGCGCCAAAAATAGCATGGAATAAAAGTTGCTTGGGCTGTTTAAATTATCTTAAATTAGATGAAAAAGAGTAATTTAATATGTAGATATTTAATTATATGATATTTGTTAAAACCGTATAAACTTCTAACTAAATTAACTCATCCGAGTTATTTAATTTTTCTTTTCAGGAACTGTTGTTCAAACCATTGATTGTAAATGAACTAGAGAGACTGTAGAGAACTTAAGAGACTCTTGAACGCGGCTCTTTAATAAGGAAAGTAGTAACTAAGTCGAGTTAGTTTTGATTCGTTTTCAATCTAAAAAAATAGGCCACTAATATTGTGTGGCATAGTGGCATGTCATAGTCAAATTGCCACTTTTTCGACTTGATGAACTTTCGCTCTATACTTACAGAGACAATATTATGTTAGTCAAGTATTGCATCGATAAGTACGAAACTTTGTTAAAGTTAAGTGCATTCGCATGTCTGATACTAATCTATGTTGATGATATAAATCTAATTTTGGCTATGGCTATAGGGTAATTTAACTATAGATATGAAAGATCACTTATACATCCCTATATATGCTTTTTTTATATACACACGGCTTTATTTGTTAGGTATACTTATTTCTTTACGAAAAAAATACAGAACCGCCCTTTCTGAATTGATACAATTTATTTTTAAAATAAAAATAGGTAGATTTAAAACAATACCTAGCAATTCTTAGCAATAAATGAATGATTTACAATTTACTGGCGCGCGCAACACCGCTTTGGAAAATTCCACACTTAAGCGGTCGCCCATCTAATTACTGATGATGCCAGGCGCCAGCATGAACTAACTATGCAATTTTTATGTTGCCATTTCAAAATCGGAGAGACAAAGTGGACAGACTTCAAACTAAAAATAATTTATTCAATTGTTATTTATATAAATAGTAATAAATTTAGTATTACTAACCTTCATAGATTCAATAGCGACAGCGCAAGCTAACGGATTTCCTCCATAAGTCGATCCATGTGTGCCGGGCTTTATTACATCCATAATGTTATTATTGGCCAATACAGCTGACACAGGCATCGTCCCTCCGCTCAGAGCCTTACCCAGAATCAAGATATCTGGTTTCACACCCTCGTGGTCAACTGCTAGTAACTTGCCGGTACGACCTGGGATTAAAATTCACTATTGAGTATATCAATTACCCCCCTTTTCTTCATCTGTAGGTATCTGTAGGTGCTTTATTAGGACTGACTGATGGATCAACACTCATCCTAAACCGGTGATAGTAAGTATTTGTTGTTATAGCGACAACTTCATGATAGGACAAATCCATCATTGATAAGTAAAAGTTTAAGTGAAGCCACAACTGTCTACTTTGACTTTTTTATCGACTAGCTGTGTCCCGCGTTTTCACCCGCGTAAATCCCGACCCCGTAGAAATGTCGAAAAACGCTTTATTCTTATCGGTTGCCTACTTTATCACTCTCTAAATTTCAGCTCTCTATAAAAACATTTAAAAAATGTAAGTAGGGCCAAACCATACACCAAACGTGATTTTTGTTTGTGTTAATGAACAGAACCCTATGTGCGCGAGTCCGAAACGCACTTGACCAGATTTTGTAAAAACATAACGTTTCGAAGATTTTGGAATACGGTCAAGTAATAGGTAGATATTTTGAAAAGTTGGCAAAGAAAACCATTACATGATGTCATACACAACAGCTACAGTTTCCGACGCAGGCGCTGATACAAAAAACAAAAGACGTAACGTAAGGCCAATAATATTCACTCACCTAGTCCAGTCTGAACTTCATCTGCAATCCACAGCACATTATACTTGGTACAAAGTTCCCGGACTTTCTTCAAGTATCCATCATCAGGAACGATAACACCAGCTTCTCCTTGGATCGGTTCCACCATAAATGCTGCAACTGTCGGGTCTTGAAGCAATTTCTCTAATGCAGGAATGTCGTTATAGGGAATCAGTACAAAGTTCGGCATGAAAGGACCGAAACCTTCGTAACAGGTTGGGTCTGTGGATGAAGATACGGCAGATAAAGTGCGTCCCCAGAAGTTTCCATTAGCGAAGATGACCTGAAAGGAATTTAAGTAGTATTAAAAAGCTGTAATATAAAAAAAAATATTTCAGATGAACACAATCAAATTAATTTCGGAAAAAAAAAGAAATAATAATAAAAGTATCTTGGATTACAGTAACATTTCAAAGCGGTTTTAATCACCCAATAATTAAAAATACTGGCCGTATTCAACCGAAAAAACAGGATATGAAAAAAGAATAAACTTTAAGGAGGAAGAGGTTGGCATATTTTTGTTAGGTACTCGATGCCGACATTCATCTTTGTAGAATTAAAGGTTTTATTCATCTAGCATATAAAACACTGGCCATATCCACCCGGAAAAAATTAGCGTCGAAAAAAGAAAAAAAATGGTTAAAAGAGGTTCGTACCTACACATAATTATTAGTCAATAATTACATTTGAAAATTAAAAATACTAGCGGTATACAGTGAAAAAACCAGTGTTGAAAAAAATGAAAACATGAAGAAGAAAGAGGTTGGCATACTAGGTAACTCGATATATTAAAAAAAAACATTTCAACGGTGAATAGAAAAATACATACCTATTACCATGTTTTACGAAAGTCGATGGTATATGTATATTATTGAACAAAAGCAAAATCCTTTAACTAAACCCTGCCTTGCTCATTAAGCTTACCTTAGCTTGGTTTTTAGGTATCTTCTTGACATCATATCCCCATTTCCTCGCGATCTTGATCGCGCTCTCACCACCCTCTACCCCCGTGTTCATCGGCAGAAGGCGATCATACCCGAACAAGTCAGTCATGTACCTCTCATACTTCCCCAGTTGGTCCGAGTAGAACGCTCTAAAATACATTTTAAAGGTAAAACAAGGCGGTAGATGTACTCAAGACATCGTAAGATTAGGTACCTATGTCACCAAGGCCCCAGGCTCCATTAGGTCGAAGGGCCTGGCTAGATGTCACGGTGTTATGAAGGGAACCTATAATGAGCAGCGTTATCGGTGGAAGCGATCTCTTCCAGGTTCCGTAGGTAAAAATAAAGGTAGATGATCAAAACACAATCAAGGTTATTATAAAATGAGTTTTAGTGCAAGACCTGGTTTAAACCATGATTTAGGCATAGAAATCATGGTTTAAACCAAGGTATAAGTTTACAAGAGTCCTTGCGGGTCCTCGAGTAGCGACCATGTTCCAATGCGAAAGTTGGAAAACGACCTACTCCTACCTTTACAATTACTTAGGTACTTAGTCTTAGCGATCGATTTGCTTTGTAATTACAAAGCAAATCGATCGCTTCTCAACCTTTGGAACAGTTTAGCTTACCTGGAGGTCAGAGTAAGAATTTCCGCCTGTTTCTTCAACGCAGCAATTATCCTCGGGTGACAATGTCCCTGGTTAACTGCGGAGTAGGCGCTCAAGAAGTCGTAGTATCGTTTCCCAGTGACGTCCCAAACGAACACACCTACAATTACAAAGCAACTTAGCTATCTTACTTAGCTATCTTATAAATTAAGCGCAAGGGTCAATTACCAACATACTTATTTAATAAACTTACGACTGATAATGCGATTAGCAGAGTTGAGCCCACGAGCTTATCAATTTGAGATGAGACTGAATGGCGGCAAGAATATTCTCATTTTTATAGCCATTTATATAAATGGAAAGTTAAAAACCTCTCGATCCTAGCGGGTTTTGCAAAAAAAAAGTGACTAGAGTAGAAGTTACAAAACCGAAAAATCTGTCCCACGCCACGTTTAAAATTAGGTTCCTATACCGATTTCTGCAGAAGCCTTTGCGATTGATACATGTTTTCAGAGATTATCAGACAAAGTGACTTGACATTATTTGGATATAAGTACTAGAGTTTTAGGCCTAAGTATATATTTTTTTCGACTTTCCAAAAGCTGAAGGAGGAGGTTCTTAATTCGCATTAAATCTTAATGCAAATTCCGATTAAGATAATATTTTTTTGGACCTACATACCTTCACCACGATTGATAGCGACAGGCACCGGAGCGTAGTTCCGACATCCAAACTTGTCTTCGAGAATGAAAATTTCTTCAGGCGTACCTTTCGACATTCTGAAACAAAGAAAAATAAAAAGGTAAAATTATTCTATCACTCTATATTTAAGGGAAAAATATTATTGAAATAACAAGGTGAAAATTAAATACTTAAAGTAGGTAGGTACTTAGTTGTAGATGTAAAGATAATCTTAATCAACTTAATTCTAGTTTATCTGTGGACCCGCTGATACAGTTTAGTAACTCACTAACCACTACCTGCTGACACAAATTCATTAAGAGCGATCCTACCAGCAACATCCATACAAGTAAATAATACTTACTTAAAATATTTAAAACTCAGGTGTATGTTAATAATACCAAACTAAGAAAATTCTTGGAAAACTAATTTTGGCTTTTTCTCAAAAAAACATGCGGCATCAGCTCTGAACTCTACGTAAATTTCTGGAGTTTAAACATTTTCAAAAATATTTCTAAAAACATAACTATGGGTAAAGGTATCTACTTATATTTTTTCAATGAATTTATCTAAGTAAGTACCTATACTTACCTTTGTAATTAAAAATAATATTTATAATATCTTTTAAAATTAAAAAATCACCTTGTGTTTAATTATTTTATCCCAGATAAAAGTTGAGAGATAGAAGTTTTAGGTCCCGCTTATGATGCGACCGCCTTCAGATGAAGTTAGCAACTGAATGATAAAACCTAGTGATTATATCTCTGCTGAATTACTCCAAATGAAGAACCAACGAACAAACAATCACATTCATTTGGAAAAATACCCAATGACTTCGTACCTAACGAGACGCCTATCTATTATTTTATTTTGTTTATACTTACGTCATGTCATGTACCTAAAAGATATGCTCAACTATCAAATAAATCTCCCAGTTACTGATGTGAATAACTTGAAGATAATTGAACTACTATTGTGGAACGAAAATAGCTTACGAGATAACATTATGACATTTATATAATAATAACTGGTCAGTATCTTTCTTTAGCAGAAACTTTTCCAGTGAAAACAAGTGAGTTAAGACCCCAGCACACTGTAAGGTGCGATTAAAGTATGGGGATTTTTATATTTCATTAGGTAGGGATTTACGACTATCACACCAGATTCACAGTATTGGTATGTACTGTAGAACAGTAGGTATCTATCTAAACCTCATCACCACATAGATGATGATAGGTCCAAGATATAGCACGCTTATTTGGAAAATGGCAATAGAACAAATTCCTACCTATCTGCCAAATTCACTACGAAGGCCGACCTGTCAGAACTTTCACGAGAAGGTAATAATTTAATTACCACGGAACTACTAGGTATATTATGTACTACTAGTAGCTACTAGAGGTGATGTCTCAAACATATTCGTGTTTCTTTTACGCGAAATAAATATCTATAAAAAACCGCTGCATCGTAAAAATGAAATTACCATCATTATAGGCCCTAAGATTAAGTAGATCAATTGCTATTAAAAGCGTCAAAAGCATATTTGCGGTAGCAGTTCCGCCGCAGTGCTACGTTGCGGTAGGTAAGCTTGGCTTCAATGATTGTTGTTGTGCTGAAGAAGTAGGCTGATTGCCTACAACCAAGGGACTGCGACAACCAACGCATGTATTCGTATGCGTTGCTATGCTAGCTACCTACCTATCTTTTAAAAGTACCTATCTATAAAAATGCCTTGTCCTTAGTGACTGACTGACTGATTGATCTATGAACGCACAGCCTAAACCGACAGTAGAGAGCTGAAATTTGTAGAGTGTGTTATTTACATAATGGAGATATCCGATAAGAAAGAGTTTTCAAAATTCCCACGGGATCGGAACTTAAGAAGGTGCAACTGCGAGACACAACAAGTCTTACGATAACCCTCCAGTGTGGTTGAGTCTTAACATGATGCCATATTGCTGTTGGTTATTGTCGGCGACTCAATGAACGTTCGTTGACATTGAGATTAATCTTGACCGCGACCACGTGACGACCCCAATTCGCATCAACGGGAAAACAATACCCAATTCATTGCGTATTTTAATTTTATTGTAATACGCAATGTTTGTTTCTAACTTCTATCATCTCATCATCATCCGAGCGATGTTCCCGGTTGCATCCCTCTCGAGAGCCCGGGGTCCGCGCTCCTACTAACTAACTTCTATCATCTACTAACTTTTAAACGCCTCTTGATGTGAATCTTTCGCCCGCAGCTTTTCACCACCTACCGGCCTGTCAAAAGTTTGTGTGTAAGTAAACGAGTATAGTTAGGTAAGATCGGATACCATAAAATGTTCCTACTTTGCTCTCCCCTATGGGTAACTATGTTCCTATTAAATTAAATGTTTGATCGCCTATTATGTTCAAATATTCGAAACTAGAGATGGGCCGACTAGGGGTTCTGCCGACTAGCCGACTAGTCGGTTCCAAAATTGCCGATTAGTCGGCCGACTAGTCGGCAATGCAGATCACTATAATTTCCAGATATTTGGGTTAATCATGACCACTCGGCGATTGTTGGTATTTTTGGATAAATTTGCACTTCGAAAGCTGTAACGAAACTTCCAAAAAATGTTGAAATAAAAATAAAAGTTAAAAAAAAAATCATGGAGCTGAGGCATAGTAATAAAATTTTAGATGTTTGATGTTAAGATGATGTATGTAGGCTATGACGTGTTTTGTTTACGTTTTTCTGACTACCCACCTTCTTACTTTACTATTAATTCAATTAAATATTGGTTTTATTGCATAATTGTTAATTGACGACTAGTCGGCATAATTTGCCGACTAGTCGGCTTTCCCGACTAGTCGGCCCATCTCTATTCGAAACATTACATTTTATTGTGAATGTATCCGAAATATCAGATTTTTCAGATTTAAAGCGAGGTTAAGCTTGGCGATCAAATATTTATTTTATTGAGAGCATAGTTACCCCTAGGGGAGCAAAGTAGGAACCTTTTACGGTACAGGGTTAAACCGTATGACTCAAGTATCTTCTAAAATAGGTGATATTTTTTAGTGTTAAGCCTCGATGTTCATATGAGCAATTCACTCCGCATCGATCTGTGGCACCCGGCGGCAGTTGCAATGTCACTTATTTTGGGAGATATTTGAGTCATACGGTCTTCCTCCATATCTGATCTTACCCGACTATACTCTACCTACCTATGTTTGTTAGTGCTTCAACCAAAACTACTAAGCCGGTTGCGGTGAAACTTGGTATACAGGCTAGAGATAATTTCCGTTTGCCTACCTTCACTCGTTACTACAAATCACGATAAAAAGGTAAATCCTAGTCATACCTGGCATATCGCGCTATGTAGCATATACATCTTAGTCCACATCGGCACTTACCGCAACGAGTAAGATCTCTAGTGGTCAAACGCAGCAGTCATATCAATTATTAAACAACGAAAAGCAGTATTTGGTACTTACTTATACATTTAATAATAACTTCTATTAGATTGGGGATAAATATAAATAGTTTAGTCCTTGCTCCCCATTCTGCCATTTTCCTATTAAAAAAATATGAGAAGATACCCCTACGGTGAAGGAAAACATCGCGATGATATCCGCGTCCGTCTGTCTGTCACCATGCAGGCTTCACCAATTTGCAAATATTATGATGTATTTCTGTTGCCGCAATAACAAAAAACAGAATAAATATTTATTACTGTTTGGGGCTCACATACAACAAACGTGATTTTTTTGTGCTCGTAAATAATTAATGACTTATCAACTACCTGCAGGGCAACCTGCAGGGCTATTCTCTAAGAAAAAACCGTGTAGACGCCGACTGGCTTCTACACGGTTCACGAGTTATTCGTATTTTTTCGTTTTCCTTTGACCACCGATTTTATTATAAAATTGGTATATTTGTGTGACGTCATTGGCTTGCAGAATAGCAAGTTAACTTCACAGGTTTCAAAGTAGTTTTAGAAAAGTTGACTGGAACTACACAGGTTTCTTCATCGGATCTATGTAGTTGTTCTTAGAGAATAGCCCCGCTGCATCTTAGGCGTGTATTCGCTTTCTGCTATACAACAGAGGTGTATCGTCAAAAAAAAACAGTATGGCTAACATAACTATTTGTTTAATAAATAACTACATGACTAATTTATTAACTAAACTTCGTTTTTAGTCGTAGACTACGATAATATTATGTGCCAACGAAGTCTAGAATTAAAAAACGAAGTGTAGGTATGTTACTAATAATTATTTACAATTAATAATGTCACACAATTCTACTTTTTTATTGATCTCAATTCTACAATTTCCTACTAATATAATATTCACACACTTAAATTCCGATCCCGCGGGATTTACGTTATCAAAAGTAGGTAGCCTTTGTCCTTTTCTAAAGTCCTATCTATCTCTATATGTCAAAATTCATCAAAATGAGGAGGAACAACTAACTTTTTATCCCGGCAGAGGGCGTTGGTCGACTAATCTTAGATTTGAATTAAGAACTGTCAAACAGGTGTTTTTTACAACTCTCGGCGCCAAATTGACCAAATCGGTCTCAGACCGAAAGAAAAAAAAGCTCGGCGTTTTCATATTTGGGAGACCATCGTCAAAAAAAAAAAAAGATCATCCGACCCCAGCGCCATCGCGCCATCTGCTCACAGCTTTGCGTGTGCCACCCCATTGGTTCACCAGGCTTGATTCGACCAAACTAGAATAAGCAATAAATTTCAAATTCTCTACATAAATCGTCATTTTTAGGGTTCCGTACCTAAAGGTAAAAACGGGACCCTATTACTGAGACTTCGCTGTCTGTCTGTCTGTCTGTCTGTCTGTCTGTCTGTCTGTCTGTCCGTCCGTCCGTCCGTCCGTCCGTCCGTCCGTCCGTCCGTCCGTCCGTCCGTCTGTCCGTCTGTCACCAGGCTGTATCTCATGAACCGTAATAGCTAGAAGGTTGAAATTTTCACAGAAGATGTATTTCGGTTGCCGCTACAACAACAAATACTAAAAACGAAATAAAACAATTATTTAAAAGGGGCTCCCATACAACAAACGTGTTTCAAAAATAACAAGGAGTCAGGACAGGAACAGGGACAGGAGGACAAATCGAGTTGGTCATGGAATTCAAAATGGCTGCCCTATCTGTCAAATATACTAGTCTGCCTTACTTACCAAAGAGTTTATTTTATGTTTCAGATTTTCTTTGTGCCAAGTTTTTTTTTTTTTCAGTGATTCGGTCGTTTGATGGGAGAAAGAATCGAAGATAAATATTTCATATTTTTCTATAAAATTAAAAAATTGGTTGTTGTAAACCATTTTAGGGTTCCATATCCAATTGTGATAGTGGTACGAAACCCTTTATGCGCGAGTGTCGCACTTGCCCCGTTTTTTTGATTGAACAGCTCGAGAGTCTCTGGGTCAAAAGACGATTTATGCGTAGAATTGTTATTCGATGCTTATTCCAGTTTAGTTGAATCGAGTCTAGTGCCACAATGGGTGCCTTTTAAAGCCGGGCGCACTTTGGTGACATTACAAGATAAACTGGGTTTAGGCCGGACGAATTAGTCGTACGTATACTGATTCGTATGCGGTCTGCGCGCTTCCATGGTACTTGGAATGATGGGATTGTTCGTACGTCTTCATACGTTAGCGTAATAATTAATAATGATAACATAGGCATCTAAAGTGCTCCCGGCCTACACCCAGTTTATCTTGTAATGTCACCAAAGTGCATTCGGTTTATTTAGGTTAAGATAGAAGCAGATAACGTGAAAATAAGTTAAAAATACATTGCAGATAAGTACCTACTAAAGACATTTCGCTTTTTTAAGGTGCAATCTTCACTTCAAAATATTATGAAAAACTACAACTGACCTCAATTTAATTGAGTCTGTTAAACCAAAGCTAAAGTTAAGTATAGGTTATCTATAACTTATTAAAAATATATATTTCAGACTTGCAGAGTCCCGCGGTATCACCCTCGTAAGTCCCGATCCCGCGGGATTTTCCAAATTACCTTTCTTAGTAGATCCATATGCACCACAAAGAGCACACTCTCCAAATTTCAGCTCTCTACTATCAGCGGTATAGGCTGTGCGTTGATATATAGTTCAGTCAGTCAGGAGTCAGGACATTGAATTTAATGTGTATAGATGAGCGATTTGCCCACCCAGCATTCAAGTATTTTAAAGTGCATTTACTAATTAAGTATTTAAAAAATTACGATAAAATACCTATTACAACCTCAATTTAATAGTCAGCAGATATTGTTAAATCTGTACTAATATTATTATAAAGATGGGGGGGGGGGTAATCTCCGAAACCACTGGACCAATTTTGATGAAAATTTAATATGAAGATACATTGCATGTTTTATCCCGAAACTTTCACGGGATCGGGGCTTGTGCGGGTAAAACTGCGGGGTGCAGCTAGTTATTTAAAATATATATATAATATAAATTATTTGTTATTATTATTTGGTGGTGTTTCTCCTCCATGGAAATCTGGGTAGGCGGGAAACGACTGATGTCCCTTTTCCGGTATGGAAGGCAAAGAACCTCCTTCGGCTAGTCTCTTGGTTTCAATTTTAGCTGCATTAATTTTTTTCATTTCAGCAATAGCTAGATTGTTGGCGATCTCCTCTTCTGTTGGTGGGTGAGCTCTGAAACAAACAAGAGTGCAATCATATTAATTATATGACATTAAAGACATTTTTCGGTTTTAATTGCGTGGTGTTTATTACTTTTAGGATTGTTTCAATGCTCAACGTTTTTCGGTTTTAATTGTGTGGTGTTTATTACTTTTAGGATTGTTTCAATGCTCAACGTTTCGAGACTTTTACAGGTCTCTACTTCGGGATTGACGAAGAAGGGAAGAGGGACCTGTAGAGGTCTCGAAACGTTGAGCGTGAACACAATGCTAAAAGTAATAAACACCACGCGATAAAAACCGAAAAATGTCTTTAATTTCAATAGAACAACAATAAAAACAGAAGAAAAATCTAAATTAGCCAGGCAGCACTATACTAGGCTTGTACTATAGGTACTAGACAACGGATATACTACATAGGTAGGTATAGTAAACATTACTGTCTTTTGTTTAAAACAAATTGAATTTAAGAAGTGTTTTTTTTTATATGTGGCCACTATTTCACAAGATGGTAAGGTACAAGAGGGCTAAGATGTAGCATCCATACATAGAGAAAATAAGATCACTTAGGCTTAGCATGCACTGTGATGAAACGCAAACGGTTTACGAATAGCTGAAAACGCAGAACCGCATATCAACACGCAAAATCAGTCATAGAAAAAAACGCTAAGGCGTGGGCTTGCATAGAAAGCTATGTGTTGCATTTTTTGTGGTTTCATACATACGGGAAAACCCAGGCGTTTAATCGTAGTGCCTGCTAAGCCTTATGACTGATTTTTGAAGAGTCAAGGAGTGAAGATGGCTGTGTCTGATCAAATGAACTTAAACTTATTAAACAATATTACCTTGAAATTAAACTTATTTTTCGGATTTAATCACAAGGATGTCAACCTTTTAGCATTTTAAGCATGGTTTCAATGCTCAACGTTTCGAGACCTTTACAAGTGTCTTCTTTAGGATTGTAAAAACCACATGATTATAACCGAGAAATGAGTTTCATTTCACTCCAACATCGCAACAACAGAAGGTAAATCTCAATAATACCTTCTCATTCGTAGCCATGATTGCCACTCAGAAGGCAGGGAATCTTGGAAATCCAACCCCTTGGGAGGATCATACCATCTCATAGGCTTTCTTTTGCCGAGACTTGGATCAGCTGGAATCTCATAGTACACATTGCCTATGTAGTCCTTACCTGGAAATATTTCAAATGTATATTATGGATGAAAAGTTGTCTGGAAGAAGTGGCTTTTAGTGATAAGGCATGAGACTCGAACTAAGCAACTACTAGACTAGACTGGGTACTAGACATATAAGTATACTATATATCATACTTTTTTAGGGTTCCGTACCTAAAGGTAAAAACGGGACCCTATTACTGAGACTTCGCTGTCTGTCTGTCTGTTTAAACATACATGTAGAATACACCCCGAATAAATACTTGTCCCTGGAGGTAACCAAACCCGCAACCTTCTGTAGTGCAGCTGGGGGTTCGACCGAGGCACCACTTAAGCCGTCACTAATGTGAGTATATCCATAAAGAGTGGTATAATTATCTGTTTTCAGGTGCCTATTAAAAGATCCAATATCTTACCCATATTATTACCCCTAATTTGTCTGGGTCTAAAAGACTTTAAGAAGTTTTGAAGTACTATACGCCAAACACTCCTAGTTTCTCCCCCGGCCATCTGAAACCGTAAATTGTAGTGAATCTATGACCTTCCAAAAGTTTGAAATAATACTCACATCAGACTTCACATCACATTAATATTATAAATCCGAAAGTTTGTTTGTTCCCTCTCCACGGTCAAACGGTTTGACCGATTTGTAAGAAAATTTGCAGAGGGATAGTTTAACTGATGGAGAGTAACATAGGATACTTTTGATCTCGGTAATCTCGCGGGATCGGGATTTACGCGGGTGAAACAGCAGGGCGCAGCAAGTAGAAACATAACCTAAATCTTTACTGCGAAGTAGAAAATATAAGATTATCAAAGGGGCAAGTAATAAATCATTTTAATGGAAATTGTGCTAAAAAGCAACAAATTCATGAAAGTAATATAAGATAATTTTACCTTTGCAGACTGGAAATAAAATAAATATTTTGCGTTTTCAAAACAAAAATCTAGTGATTCGGATTGACATGACGTTGACAATGACGTTGACTCGACATCTGACAGAATTCCTGCTGTCATCTTGGAATCGAATTGCTGTCATCGGAAGATCCGCGGTGTCATCCGCGCGCGGATCCTGTCAGTGTCAAAAAAATTTAAAGATGCATAAAAATGATCGATTTCAAATCGATTCCTCTTACGTTGTCGAAAAAAAATCTTTTCTCTTTCGTTAATTTCGATTAGAAAATATTTTTATTTTCTCTCAATCTTTAATGTTTTTGTTCCAGGGCTAAAGTGGACGGTATGGGCATTGGGCATCAACAGGTGGTGTGAATGCGAAGAGATAAGTAATACACTCTAAATCACCCATCACTTTACTAATAGTATAATTTAAAGAAGTAAAGTTGGTAACGTGTAGGTATGTATGTATGTATGTAAATTGGGGGTAATCTACAAAACGACTGCACCGATTTAAAAAAATCGTATTATAGCTATTAATACGTTTTACCTTCCACTTCAACTTCTTTTGTATTACCTACGTTTTAACTAATATTTGTTGTTGGGTTCACAAACACAAAGAAACATCAAGTCACCAACCAATGAGAAAAGACGTTGTTTTGGGTGTTCCGATCGACCAATCCGTGCGCTTAGTTCATAACAGCCAACGATTATTAACTTATTTTCCGTGTCTTTGCGACATCGTTAGGATTTTCTCAAAAATCCTGTTTATTAACTTTATAATAATATAATTATCATACGAAATTAATTTAAATGAAGTTAAAGACTTAACATTTTATTTTCCTATAATTTTATATTTAAAAAAAAATGCGATGAAATAATACTGAATCGAGCGAGTGATTATTTCAAAACGAGTTGGATGTGTGTGTGCCCAACACTATTTGTGTCGCTCTTTGCTACGTACCTACGTAACCTATGTTTGTTCGTATTCAAACAAATAAATTACAAGAAACACTAGCTTTATTAAGTTTTTATACATTTTGACCGGTACATTAAATATAAAACTATCACCATGGCGAAAATGGCATTTCAGCATCAAGCCGGAACGGCTATGGAGTGTCTAAGCGTAAGTACTATTTCATAGCCACTCCCAACGAGCTTTGTTTTTATTAGTAAAGCGCCGTTTAAAAACATTGCTTACTCACTTTTCAGATACCTATAACACTGCAAAAAGAAGCCGGCGTTGATACTGAAGGAAGAGAAGTGATGAAATGTGGTTTTAAGATCGGCGGTGGGATTGACCAGGATTATAGAAAAAGCCCTCAGGGCTACACTGACAACGTAAGTAATTTTTAGGGCAGTAACATTGTAAGACAGCTTATTTCTTTAGTATGCAACTCAATTCTGAGAGAATAAAGAAACATACCTCTAAAGTGCCTAAATTAGAGAACCCTTGTCCACACTTCAAAACTTCTTTTTATTAATTTCAGGGAATTTATGTGACTGAAGTCCACGAAGGGAGTCCAGCAGCCAAAGCTGGTTTGAGAATGCATGACAAAATATTACAATGCAATGGCTACGACTTCACAATGGTAACCCATAAGAAAGCAGTTAGTTACATCAAAAAACACCCAGTTTTAAATCTATTAGTTGCTAGAAAAGGTGTGACATCAACATAATCAGGTATATAAATGTAGTTAAGCTTTGACTCTTTAACTTTGTGTCTTAGGGTTGGTATACAATACTCCTCCGTTTACAATGATGCTCCTTGCTGGCTTTAACGAATCAACATTTATCTGTATTCAGAAATCACCTCAATTTTTTGTAATGATATTTTGATAAATTTATTACTGAATGGTGCATGGCGCATCATCAGTACCATGTGAAAATAAAGCATTTACTTGTAACAGGATATGAGTCACCTTCTAATTAGAAATAGGTCACTAAATTTTTAGCAGCCATTTGTTCTTATGCACTATACCCGTCAAGCACGATATGTACACAAATTCATACACCACCTTTTATTCATATAGGTATCTATGTGTGCATATTCAATACATAACCCACAAGATGCATAGTGGGAGAAGCACTTCACAAGTAAATGATCTACTGTATACTCACTCACCTTTCAATGTTTTATGCAATTGTACTAGTGGCACAAAATACTTGTATGTTGTCTAAGATTAGTGAATTGATAAGAAAGGCTTACAGGTTGGACTTCAAATAAGGAAAACAAATAACGCACACATTATTACATTTAAGCCAAAGATCCTTCTAGCTGTTGGCATGGGATTTACAAACTTCATACTCATATTTACCTATCTTAATATTTATAATATACTTTACTATTTAGTGCTGGCTTAAGATACATTTCATGTAACTTCAAATATTTATAAACCTAACCTAAGTAATATTGGGTGCCTATTCCATCTAAACAGTGTAATATTTATAAAAATGTGTAGGTACCTAAAAAACTAATTTGTAAGTTTTCTAAGGTTTTACCACAGTTTACCTAATAGTTGTGCTTGTTGGTAGGTACATAGTTTTACATAATGCTCTCCCATTAATTATTGGTTTCCAACCTGTGAGGTGTATAGGTATTGGTGAAAATGCTCAGGTGAAAGGATTTGAGATTTTACCAAATTAATAATAGGTTACAATTATTATGTTCCAACTGGAATGTCATCATCAGGGCCTGGTGACTTAAGGTCAGTTAAAAATTCCAAGACAGTAAAGCTGGTTTTAGCTCGAGCAAATGTTATTGGACCACAGTCCATAAAACACTGGCCTCATCTTGCTCAGAAATGTCTTAATATGAGTATGAAATGACAATTTTATTGTACTGTTATTTATTTTTAATAATTTAGTTTAACTTAATATTTTTAAGGAAATTGCACTATGCACTAAATTATAAAAGTAAAACGTACTGAACATAAGCAATGAGTTACCAATTTTATACCTTTCTTACAATTGCAACTTTAGCATTTTGATTTTTATAATAGGTCACTCATGTAATAGATAGGTATATCAGTGCCAAATCATACTATAATATTAAATTAAGCTTTTTAAATTTATTATTTTATACAATTTGTGGTGGATAAGTGAAATACATACAGACAGATAGGTACTTTCTAACTTCCAATAACTTTGGAAATCAAAATCAAAATGCATTTTTATTCTCAGTTTTTATTTTATCACCAAATATGTATGTTGTTTAGGAAAAGGTCTGTTATATTAAGAGGACAGTCTCCATTCTCTTTCTCCATACAAACATAGTTTACATTTTCCTTCCTGTATTAAGACATTAGAGCAAACATATACCTTTTTATTTTTTTTCATTTTCTAATTAGAATAATAATAAAAAATCAAATGGTAGATGCATAGTCATGGCAGATATAGGTTTTATGGCATAAACATATTTGCTCTAATGTCTTTATCCAGGGAGGAAAATTTAAACTATGTTTGTATGGAGAAAGAGAATGGAGACTGTCCTCTTAAACTTTGATATGAATTATTTAAAGAGGCATCAGTTTTAAGTTTACTTTTGTATGTACCAACTTGTACACTTTTTAATAATATTTTATTATGAAATAACAGAAATAATTGACTTTATTGTTGTATGATTTTTTTGTAAAAGATATACAACCAGACTACACCTGAAAAATGATATTTACTGATATTTTTAATGAATAAGGTCTTCAATAATAATACATTTTTGGCCTAAATTTCAGCAGAAAACTATATTGTTGCTAATGTATTTCCCAATAAGTTATTTGCTGAATGTTTTATGAACAAAGCAAATTAAAATTTTAATTGTGGATAGAGGGTAATTATTTATGTTAGAATAATTTAAAGTTTTTAAGATATTATAAGTGTTATTAAAGATATTCATAAGATATTAGTGTTTTAATAAAAACAAAATTTGTTTTTTAAACATTTATTTGTAGACTAAATTAATTTGGATGATAAATAACATTTTGCTGCTTCTGCTTCAGAACTGCTGTTCTAATTATAATAATTGAAAGGAGTATTCAGGGCCTTGATGGGGGCCAGTCCCACTGGCCTTTAGGTGGTTTACTGAGGAGAGGTTCCCACGGCTTCCAGTTGAGCATCTTCCTAGCAAGGTTCAATTCATTTTCAGCTTGGACAATTAATTCCTCAGCTTGGCCACAGTTGATGCTTTTTTCAATTTCATAGGGGTCTTTAGTCTGTTACAAATAATACAATTCAAATCTG
Source organism: Idaea biselata (assembly GCA_958496205.1). Lineage (NCBI taxonomy): Eukaryota > Metazoa > Arthropoda > Insecta > Lepidoptera > Geometridae > Idaea > Idaea biselata. Next base: position 28,680,476 of record OY292396.1, on the reverse strand, counting down.
TAGATTTTAAATTCAATGTTCCATCATGTTTGACATGAGTACATACGAAATTAAATATCATTTTTCATCAATCAAAGTATTTGTGCATGTCACTGGGAAGTAGTACCGCTCACAGCCCTGCTTAGAAGGATCAGTAGGCCGATTATGTACGCAGTGATAATCATCGAAGTGAGTGGTTTACGCTTGATTTTGCAACTCCGAAACGTCAAACACCTCCTTTCGTATGACTTATCATAGAAACTCCACTGGGTTCAATTATAATCACATCGTACATAATAGGCCTACTGTTTGGTTGACATAACGCACATAGATACCAAATTCCGTGAAGTCATCGAGTCAGGTGCACAAATATTTTGACCGTGTTGTAGTGTTACCTACCTTTGTCAACACTGCAGCTCGGTCCCTCACAATCTGTTCAGTGTATTTCCTGTACACAGAGGTTTCGGGCATCTTTTGTAGGACACGTAGAATTTTTCCGTAGAGGGCTCCTAGAGTGTGATGCGGATTCGGAGCCACTGCGAGGCCAAAAAGACCTGTGGTCTACAATCAAATAGTAAATAAGATTCGAGGTTGGTCAAAATTATAAAGTTCAAAGGTGTAAAATGGGATCATACAATGATTATTGGTCATTCTTACGGAAATGCTATAAATACTTGCCTTTTTCATAATTCCCATTTTATTTTTTGGATTACACAATCACAACAAGAATCTTTCGCTCACACAAAAATCGAAAATTGTCGGACGGACTGTCAAAATAGATGTCAAGTCACTGTCAACGAGGCTATGACAGCCCTTTTTTTGGGCAAAGGGCCGGGCATTTTTGTTTGATTGAGGGTATTGGTTGGTTCATGGATGGTTACTGGGCGTAAAAAAGAACACCTATTATAACAAAAATATATGAAATAAAATAAAACGTAAGAAGAAAGAAAGAATCTAATGATGCGTTCTCGTTTCACTTTTTTGCTTAAACAATATTCAAAGTTTTTGATAATTCTTTTCGGTTTTGCAGCTTTGATTTGATTTGACTGATGGATTATTGTTTTGATTGATTCAATCCAGCCAGGCTGTATGAGGAAAATGCTATTTGCATTCCTATTTGTATACAATAGAAAAGTAAATTTGACTATAAAAAAAAAACACTTTTTTTGTATCGCGACATGCTGAAAATACAAAAATCCTATTTCTGTGTAAATTAATGTACTCTAAAAGTTTCCATTATTTCACAATATTACAACATGACTAGAAAAACATATTTTGCTATATTCACGAGTTGAGTTCCATCATTGAGTGATCGAGTGGATGCTCAGAGTTGTCTCGCTCGCTACGTCACTGGGCACGAATTTTTATAAAATATCTTCATCTGTCAATCCAAGCTCCATCCCACGGGGCTCTGGAAGCCAGGAACCGTGCGATTCGATAATTTTTCAGCTTCTATACGACTATATTCAAGGTATTGTTATAAATACACGTTTCTACCTATTTGCCATTATCTATATTCTGTCATTCCATGCAACTTACAAGGTGCATCAATAATGCACTTGTAATTTACGCTTACTTTTTATCATTTATCAGTCAAGCTTCAAGGTAAAGTTTTCGTTTCAACTTACCTTTAAAATGTCCACCCTTTTCTGCCATACATAAAATCCTACAAATAACGTAAGTAGGTGATGTTTGTTACTTAGACCGTTTGTCATGAAGCTTAGAATGATAACAACTGGAGTTCTGGAATAACACAGGCTACTTATTATTCCAAGGAATTAGAACTAGAAGAAAAAGTGAGTGAAACTTTAAGGTGCAGCTAGTAAAGACAATCATTTAATATTTTTAGACTCATGGAGGCGGTACCGGCAGCTGCAGACGACAGTTCAAGTGTGGGTCCAAGCAGTACAAGTGTAAAGAGTGACGATGGAAGTTCAAGAGCGGAGGGTGAGAGGGGGTCCCCTCCGCCTAACTGTGCCATCTGCCTCGGCCGGTGCAGGAATAAGTCTTTCACAGACTCCTGTCTTCATCAGTTTTGTTTTAAATGCCTTGTTACTTGGAGTAAGGTGAGTTGTATAAATCTTGTGCTACAATATCCCAACTAATAAAAGTAAGATAACAGCCAAACACAAAACATTTCCAAACCTGATAAACTTGTATAAAGTGCAGCGGAGCAAACTCAAGTTCTGGAAATTCTAACTATTCTTGATAACTTTTCATAATTAGTACTTATATGGAGTGAAATTGCTTTTGTGCTATCCAGTCATCTAATTGATGGTATTTATTAATATATAGTAATATTCAGAAGTTCTTATAGTTATTAAGAATATATGGATTTTCCTGAAGTTGAGATTGATGCCCCACTGCACCTTACCTACATTTAGAAATAATAAATATGTGCCTTCGAAAACATGGTAGGTACCTATAATACTCTCTCATCTGAGCAATTTTCCTGGTTAAATCTCTCTCATGAGCGCAGGCTCTAAAGGCCCCAAATTATTTGGGGTAGGCACAGTTAGTAAGTCATCCATCATTGACCATACCTATTGCAAATAGATTTACCAGTGTCCAACTAGTATAATTGATACAGTTTATGTGATATTTTGTGTAAGTTGCAGTACCTACTTTATGCTAAACTATTATTTATGCCAATAATAAATTATTGTCAATTTACAATTTATGTTATCATGAAAAAACTATGATATTCTTTTACTGGAATACAGGTCGGATGTTGTTCCACTGCTGTCTTCCATCATGTGAAATAGTGGTCAAACATGCATCTATCGTGTGTAAAATCTTTAATATTCCATACATAAAAAAGTACAACATTTTTATAATTATCATAACTAATTGGTAGGCATGTAGGTATATTATTATAAAACGAGCTTTGTCATTCTTAGTCTTATCTCTAACATGGAAAGATAACAAATACAGCTATAAAATGTATTTTCTAAGATTAATACCTACATTACATCTTTATTTATTGTATTGTATATTATTGTATTTATCCTGAAAGCAAAATACCTATATTTTATGGCTTCTGTGGTGTGGTGGGGAACCACAAACTTGTAATACAAAAGTTTGTGATGTTTATTCATAAATATTTGTATGAACTACAAATTGATGTTTCAGTATGTATTTAAAAACGAATAAATGTTTTCTTTCACACTTTTTAAACTAACACAATTTCCGTCAATTATTTACATGGGTCTAGATCACGTTATAGATAATCATTTTGATTAATTACCTTTTTAGGATTAAATAATCCTTAAAATATAACTTTACTCTCAAACTTAGAAAAATAAATACTTGTTGCTGGTCTGGGTGTCTCTGGAATATGTATGTTCCAAAAGAAAAATAAATATAAGTATTATATCCATTGTCCAGTCACCGTAAAACAAGCTCAGTAGCTTACCATGGGGTCTAGCCCCTGTGTGTTATATGTTTGCAGAAAATATTTATTTATTTGTAAATATTTCCTAAATAATGAGCTTTGTCTACCAGCTGCAATAACATTAAGCTGTCTTCCAAGTTTTATTACAAGCTGTTTAGTAATTTTGCATTCGGGTGAATATCCTGAAATTTTTTCACATTTATAATATCAGTAGGATAGGAGATTAAATAAAATATACTTAACATATTATTACAAGGGTGGTATGATGAGTACCCGTGTTTACCGACTGAGGGCACCACCGTCGCAAAATAAAATTCCATCATGTAGCGCCATCTTTACAACAATTAGAAGCCAATGAAATACATATTATATTCCTTAAATAAATAAGTTTATGAATTCATCCCTTTACATATAAATGATGACTAACTTTATGTAACATTTGTCTTGTACTGTGGCATCAAGTTTCAAAGTTAACAGACAGAGACATATTATGTTACATGAACTTTTTTCATCGTTTATAAGTAAGGGGGTAAGAAACAAGGATACCTGCTTTTTCCATACCAATATTGTGAACTGTTTCCTCCCTTTATCTGCATTCTGCCATGGACCATGAAAAAAAGAAACAAAACAAGGGGTTTTGTTTCTTTTTTTTTTCATTTTCTAATTAGAAAAGAAATATAAATTTGAAAAAATAGAATATGAACAAAATCATGAACGTAGAGGCTTGGACATGACTGATATACCTAATAAAAGTTTTATGGCATAAATATATTTTCTCTAATGTCTTAATCCAGGGAGGAGATAGCAAAACATATTTGTAAAGTACAAACTTTACAAATATCTTTGCTATCTCCATATCTCTATCTCCTCTCCTCTCTCTCTTTTCTCCATACAAATGGAGAAAAGAGTAGGTATCATTCCTCTTAAATATTTATAAAAAAGATAGTAATACTAACTGAATCAACTTTTAATTTTCAGGTGAAGACAGAATGCCCACTTTGCAAGCAAAATTTCAAATCAATAATCCACAATGTAAAATCTAATCTTCAATACGAGGAGTATCCAGTGGAACAGCGACGCGACGACGACTCGTACGAACGCATAGTGGCAGCCACTCGGAGGTACAGATTCAGGTAGTCTTGTTAGATGAAATTCCCATCTGTGGACCACTAGTTGGCTTTAGCTGCTGCTTCCACAGTGTACTAGCTTAATTTTCCTTTGAATCAAATATTACTATGGTATTTGTTTTCGATTCTGGATGTTATAGGGTTATGATGAAAACTTGATAAGTTCTTCAAATCATGGAGGTTGTTAAAATCACAACATATGTTTATAATTTTCCTAAATTCTTAAATCTTTTAACTGGTTCTGTGAAAAGACGAAAAATTTGCATGTCACATTTTTCTGGCATTTCAAATGTGTATTAATAAAATAAGACAGTTCTTGAACCCTAGACCTAAACACATGTTAAGGGGTCAATGGTTGCAAAAGTGTTTTTAGGGTGGTCTTGAAGAAGAAAGGAAATGATCAAATATCTGTTTTCATCTTATCTCTGTGATATAACTATGTTACAGTCGAAACTCGAAAGCGGTCATAATTAAGTTTTGAACAAGCTTATAAGTAAAAACGAATTCCCGACGGATAAATTTAACTGAGACGCCCTTAGTCCAAATTTTTTCACAAAAAACACTTACACAAATACATGCATGAGCAATCATATGGCAGTGTTAAACGTTTCTTTTCTAAGTTTTTTTTATTTGGAACTGGTTGATCAAAACTACTTTGTCCAACACACTCGAGTTTTAACTGCAACATATACACTTAAGGTATTACTTTGTCGTTGATTTGTAGTGGATATGGAGAAATATCTATTTCTTTTTGTTTCGTTCTTTATCACCTTGTCACTAAGGGCTTGTACAGTCTAAACAAGTAAGAGCGATCGAAGGCTTATGCACTCGCTCACGCACTGACATCGTCTATACGAGCACTTCTGTGTTATACTTACACTGACCTCCATGGCACAAGTCGCTGGACAGGTCATAGCGCACTTCCACGGACGGCCACCATCACTTTCAATAGAAAACGCGCGACAACAGCGCAACATGGCGCTAATCAAATCAGCACAAAGATCTAATGTAATTTTGTGTAATTTCAGTGTCTACTTATAAATGCTTCCTTTTCTATAGTCCTATTTAGACTGGATCGCACATATTAACGCGTACATCGTTCGGTTTGCAGGGCAACTCTAACAATGCCGCGGAACGACTCGATGGTGTTCCAACAGATGTTGATGCAGTACCCGATCTCGGCGATCATGCGGCAAGGGCTGTCCTCGTCTCTGCCCGGCGCCGGCGTGGCCCCACGCCCGCGGCGACGCTCCTCGCCCACTTCTTTCCGCCGCACAGTCTACAGGCACAATCTGTGGGCGCGACCGCTGCCCGACTTCACTGGCCGCTTCAGGGAATGCACGCCTGAGTTCTACAGGTATACAGACGCTAAAAGAAAATTAAAACTGCTATTATAAGGCTTCAGTCTTCTCGTGATTGAGACCAATACGTAGTCGATATGTCGAGACAAGAAAATATAAATAAGACGCGACTAAGGCCTCCAACAATTCTCCGCATTAATCGTCTTTTGTAGTACAAGAATGGAACTATGGAAAGAAATGACGATTTAAGCGGAGAATTGCCATTAATTGCTAATTCTAGTTTGGTCGAATCAAGCGTAAGACATGGAAAAATGTAACTATGTTTACAGATCGTGTAAATTTGAATTGTTAATTTTACGTTGATTTTTAAGTGTGTCATTTCGGCAGCTCTACCTGAAGAGAATCTGCGCTTCACGATATTGACTATACCGTGACAGTGATATGAATTTCCCTCCTTAGGTACAACGACTCCCAAGTGCACCGCCTGGTGCCGTGGCTGAACCGCGAGCTGCACTACCTGCTCAACGAGAACGCGGGCCACATCGCCTACGTGCTGGCCCGCATCCTGGAGCTGCTCCCGCAGTTCCACATCGCCTCCATAGAGTTCCGCGACGCCTTGCAGCGCTACTTCCGCGAGAGGACCGACCACTTCCAACACGAGTTGTACGTGTTTGCGTCCACGCCTTACG